>CM062810.1:484047724-484647724 GCA_031772625.1 Pinus tabuliformis | reverse complement strand
GGTCGGTTGCCCTGGGTCGCCCCGCCTAGACTTTTTCCTTTTCTCTGTGGTTTGGGAGTGCCATTTCCTTGCTTCAGATTCATAGATCCAAAGTCTCGTTTCTTTTTTTTTAACTTTTTCTCAATCTTGACAGCATATCGGTACGTCGTGTTGAGCGAGGAGATGTCTAGGAACTCCATCTCATCTTGGATGTACTTGTGTAGACATCCGCGGTACTTGAGTACCAAATTCCACTCAAAATCCTTGATACCTAGCTTTGTGCGAAGGCTATGGAAAACATTTGTAAACTCTGACACATCTTGGTCCCTTCTCTGTTGTAGCATGGTCCACTTTATGTATTTATCTTCGTAGCTCCCAACAGGGTAATATTGTTCCTTGACGGCATCTTGGAAAGAATTCCAAGTGGGTGTGCCTGAAAATAGTGAGAATTCCCTCATCCTTTTCTTCATAGTATGTTTCCCACCAGTCCTTGATGTGTGGGGCGACTTTGCGAAGTGAAAAAGTAATATTTTCCCAATTGGAAAAGTCATGAACTGAAAAATATCCTTCCAACAAATTTAACCATTTATCTACGACATCTGCATTTATCTGGCCCTAAAATATGAGAATATAAAAGTTAACTTGTACCTTAAAAGGAGTGGCGGCTCCAGAGTGGCCGTTGGATAAAGATGAATCGCATGTGGGTAGTCGTCAAAGGATCTGGGCAAAGATATCCATCATCACGTTCCTTTGTCATTCGAGGGCTTCCTTGAGCAGTATTTTGAAAGGATCTCCTACCCCCTCATCTTTATATTCTTCCGCCATAGGAGACCATCGGGTTTTGTGAGGTTGTTATTGCAAAGGTTCAACCAGATCGAGCCCTAACTCCTTATACCTGACCTCATTGGGGACATGCAAAGAAAAATAGAGAAAGAGAAGACTGCTCTGATGCCACTTGTCCAGACTTATGCAAGAATGCAACAAAATACAGAAATATCGATATACACAGAGATGAAACAAAAGTAAAACTTCATTTCATTAATATCAAAGAACTTAAATATGCTTACATACAAAAATAAAAATAAACTAGCTCGGGCGATGGTAGCTTATCTATGAGAAGAGATGTGGTGGCTACATGCCTCTGAACTGTGTTACAATGAGGCTCAAAGGCCTATTTATTATTGAGAAACAATGGAAAACCATAAACATCCAAAAACCTAACCCTAGGAGATGAAGCACCAAAACTATGGGCCCCGTTTGGGTAAATTGGTACATCAACTTCCCGGGGTCATAACTTTGGCATACGATCTCCGTTTGTCTATCATAATACCTCGTTTTGAAGATTTCAAAGAGGAGGCCGAAAAAATACTAGTAAACCAATTTGGAAATTTCCTAGTCTCTCTGTTTTCCCTAAAAACGTCTTTTAGTCCCTCAAAACAACATCAAAAGTTTAGGACCCAAAAAACTGCCAAAAAAGTAAGCTGCGCTACAATTAAGGTAACTGAAAAGAAACAACGGTGGGGGTCCAAGTGGAATAGGCGAGTGGCCACCAATATCTACCTGGATCAAATAGGGGGTAGAAAAGTGGGAATATTATAAATATATATAAGGAAGAATATTTTTATAACACCCTATGGATTGGAGTAGAACCCTCCAAAACATAAGTAATTTTAACAACTCATGAAATTTTGTATCCTGATCAATTGGTTTCCCCTATTTGGGGAAGGAGGCAAGAGGAAGTTATATCAATCTTAGAGAATACACTTACATTATTGGGGGATGATATCACTTTATCTTGTCAAAGAAGATGGCAATCCCTGCTTTACATCCTTTAAATCTAGGAACCTCATTCCCTTATCGACTTACATTATGTTGTAGTGAGGGATACATTGTACAAGATATCAATACAAACCATGGGCACAAGATGGGTTGGACTAAATTTTAATCCACCCTTTCTACTCAGACCTAAATCATACTTTTACCAAATAGAATAGAAGAAACATTAGAAGAGAATTGAAGAAGAAATAGGTTTTAATAATAAAGGGGAATCCGCTAGATATATAACCTAGAATATTAGACAAGAATGCAAGAAGCAACGTGACCAGGAAGAGCAATAGAAGGAGAAACATGACTAAGAGGTACATTGTCTCAAGGATGAGAAAAAAATTAACTAGAGGGTATGATGGGCCTTGATAACAAGTATTTTTAGGGCCCATCTACAATCCTCTTTCTATCTAAAACATATATTTTTGACTTTATTAATATGCATTTTTGAAATTTTACATGTTAAACCATGAATTTAAGTAGGTTGCTCAAGTACTATAAGCATGTTTATGTTTTTGTAGTCTTTAGTATTATAATTATGTTGATTTTATAGGATGATGCAAGGAATCCCTCACTCATTTCTTTGTAAGAAAATGTAGATCCTATTTCCACTACCACGAACATGTTAACTAAGGTTACTCGAGTTATCAAGGCTATATCATCAATGGAGCTTAAGTTTTCCAGTGCAGTTGACTCTAGGAAACAAACCACCCTAAATTTTAGGATTTTTGGGGGTGAATCAACCCCACCTATCAAGTAGGCGTTGAAAATAACACTGAGAGGGGGGGTGAATCAGTATTATTAAGTCAAATTCTTTTTCAATTTATCCAAATATTTGTATACGCTACTTCAATTAATGAAACTAGCGTGTATACACAACTCTGACTAATGAAAATCGCGTATAACTTCCAGACTTATGATTTAATTTATTCTTCAGATGTTGATCATTAATCTATGTGTCAGAACCATATAACAGTAAGAAGGAACAGAAAAGTAGAGCAGACAGCCACACAAAAGAACACAAGATATAAGGTGGAAACCCAATGTGGGTGGAAACCCAATGTGGATGAAAACCACCTGCTGCAATATGTCTCTATCTTCTTTCAATTAGAAACTTCTTTTTACAATGATTCTGTACTGGTGCAGTCTTATACCAGTACGCAGGCTTCAACCTACAGAAGGCTACAACCTTCTCTCATTCTCCAGCTTCTCCTGGAAGGGAGCTACAACCCCCTTTAGCTCTTGTACTAGCTGAGGTACTAGTACGTAGGCGCTGACCTACAACCTTCTCTCTTCTTCCAGGGACCACGTTTCATAAATTTTCAGACTGGATCCATGAATATCAATCAAACATCAAGTAGATCTGCAACAACCAATCTCCTTTGTACAAATACTGAATCAACCAATAACTTCTCAGAAAGCTGTAACCAGAAAACAGTACCAGTAACCAGACACCAATTCTGAACCCAGAACACTGCAGCAATAAACAGAAGCAGCTAAAACATATTTCAAGAGACGTACGCTACTTCATCAATAGAAACCTGCGTACATACGCAGATATGCCAAAACCAACCAGCGTATACGCAGTCCTCACTTGCTTAACCTGCGTGTATACGCGCCTCCACTGTGTCGAACCTGCGTACAGATCTATAAAAGATAATTTATCCTTTTACTTAATTAGACATCAGTTATACCCAGATTATCAGATTTATAGATCTAATCATGCGCCGAATATAATAGATCAAAATCACACAAGGATACTACTATTCAAGCCTTGAGATCTTGACCCATCAATAGATCTTAACCATCGTGTAATGCTCAGGTTCCTCCTTGATTCAGATCTAGATCTAGTTGTATCTCCCAATCAAATCAATATTCCAGATCTTGCTCCTCTTAAGATATTCAATGCATAAGTCGATACCCTTGCCAAATGATCTCCTTCCCTTTTTATAGTCTAGGCCTTGCTCCAACCATGGTCGAAAACCATTGAGAACTAATACTAGGGACCCAATACTTGGGTTCAACACTTTAAATGCAATACCAAGGACCAAAACCATAGGTTCAAATATGTCGGACTAAATACCATGGACAATCCATAAGTTTTCCCACATGTACGCGCTTTTCTTTGCATGAAAGTGCGTGAATACGTATACGCGCCTTCTGATCGGTACATCTGCGTGTATACACGACTTTGTTACAAGAAATCTGCGTATACCTCATTTTCTTTCATTCTAAGAGCTTGAACTATGATCTGCACTTTGAGTGAGTTTCCATCAAGGACAACACTTATGTCATAGAGCCAAACCTATTCCAAACCTGTGCCATAATGCCAACAATCTCCCCCTTTGGACTTGATGGCAACCCAAAGTCACTCAAAGTCATTCTCCCCCTTTGACATCAAGGGCAAAGGGTTGTGCTCCCCCTAATTCCATGCTAAAATCTCTGTTGTGCTGTGCTATCCAAGCTCCCCCTGACTGTAGGCAAGGTCTGCAGGAAGATGATCTACACACGAAACATGACTTTATACAATATAAGAGACCTTCCTATCACCAAAGACTCATACATACATCCATCTCCCAACCAAGTGGGGATACACCAGAAGTTTAAATAAGTACATTACATCATTCATCCTAGGCATAGTGGGGAAACCAAAATAGGCCGTTACATGACCTTGATAAAAGAAATAGAGACAAAATATCTACAGCAAAACATCAACAGCATTTGTCAATCATTATTCAGACCAGCACCCATGTTCTCCTTCTGCAACTGTTCCACCTGTAATCATACCAACTATGAATTTGAACCAATATCTTCTAAGATAATGCCAACAATGCATTAGAAGAATATATGCTCCCCCTGAACCTGTGCCATATGATCTCTGTCAGACCCATATCAGAGTCTTTTCATCCTGAGCCTGGCCCCACTGCTTTTCTTCAAACCAACATATACACGATTGTACCTTAATAAATTGGCGTATGTACGCGGATCCTCCTCATTCAACTCGCGTACAACCACTTTTATCTGAAACATACAAGATTCAACAGCAAGATGATGCATCAACTACCCCCAGCTTTTTTCTGAGGTATTCAAATGTCTCCCTGGGCAGTGGTTTTGTGAGGATATAACAACTTGTTCCTTAGAGGGAACATACTCCAATTTAACCTTTTTTTCAAGCACTTGTTCCCGGAGAAAATGCTTGATCGGTATGTGCTTAGTCTTTGAATGCATGACAAGATTCTTTGAAATACTGGTTGCACTTGTATTATCACAAAAAATGGATATAGGTGGAGTACAAGTGATTTGAAGATCTTGCAATGTCTGCATCATCCAAAGGAGTTGTGTGCAGCAAGATGCAGCAGCCACATACTCTACTTCAGCTATAGATAATGCAATAGAACTTTGTTTCTTGCTGAACCAAGATACTAATCTAGGACCCATGAAGAATGCACCACCACTAGTGCTTTTTCTATCATCCACGCTTCCTGCCCAATCCGCATTTGTATATGCATGAAGTGTGAGATCTGTACCTCTAGGATACCATAAGCCATAGTTTTGAGTTCCTTGAAGATACTTGAAAATTCTCTTAACTGCCTGAAGATGAGCTTCCTTTGGAATTGCCTGGAACCTTCCAACTATTCCCACCGCATGCATAATGTTTGGTCAGGTACCTGTTAGATAGAGCAGACTACCAATCATGGATCTATAGGTTGGTTGATGTACTGCTGTCGATTCATCATTTGCGCTGAGGCTGCATCCTGTTACCATAGGGGTACATACTGGATTTGAATCCTCCATCCCATATTTCTTCAAGATCTGCTTGAGATACTTGGTTTGTGATATAAAAATGCCATCTTTGTTTTGTTGGACTTGTAAACCAAGAAAATATGTGAGCTCACTAAGCATGGACATTTCAAACTCTTTCTGCGTCACCAAGGCAAAATTTTGACTCGTGTCTTTTTTATTGCTACCAAAGATGATATCATCAACATACACAACAAGTATTAGCAACTTATCATTGTCAATTTTTATATATAGGTTGCTATCAATTGATCCTTTTATAAAACCTTGTTGATGGAGGTACTTATCCAACCGATAATACCAAGCCGTTGGAGCCTGTTTAAGACCATAGAGAGCCTTTTTGAGTCTGCATACAAGTTTTGGATCATTTCCAAGAATGAACCCATCTGGTTGTTCAATATATACTTCTTCATCCAAGTATCCATTCAGGAAGGCAGACTTTACGTCCATGTGAAATACTTTGAACTTCTGAAAGCTAGAAAGAGTAAGGAACATTCTTATGGCCTCAAGTCTAGCAACTGGTGCAAAAGTTTCTTCAAAGTCTATCCCTTCTTGTTGAGCATACCCTTTACAAACAAGTCTGGCCTTGTTCCTAATCACATCTCCATTTTCATTTAGCTTATTTTTGAATATCCATTTTGTTCCTATGACATTCTTATCTTTTGGTCTAGGAACCAACTCCCAAGTGTTATTCTTTTCAATCTGCTCAAGTTCTTCCTCCATGGCCTTTACCCAACATTCATCTTTGCATGCCTCTCTTACATTTTGTGGTTCAGTGGAGGAGAGCAGTGCTAGATATCTTGAAGCTTCTGAAATGGTTTGTCTTGTCTGTACACCTGCCTCTTTCTGTCCCAAAATTTGAGATTCTAGATGATTCTTCTGAATGTACCTGGATGGAGTCTTTTCTTCTATCCTTATCTATTCTTCGGGTGCCTCATGGGTTTCTTCTTCATCATGAATCTGATTTGATGTTGATGGATAGTCCTCATCATTTTCGAATCTTCAGATTTTACCTGCCTAGGAGTGTTTCCTTCTTCATCAACCACTACATCAATACTATCAACAATTTTTCCAAGTCTTTTATTGTAACACTTGTATGCTTTGTTGTGGGGAGAGTAACCAAGGAGAATGCCTTCATCTGCTCTAGATTCAAACTTGCCAAGATTTTCATCAGTCTTCTTGATGTAGCATTTGCTTCCAAAAATTTTGAAGTATTTTACCATGGGAGTCTTACCATACCAAAGTTCATGAGGAGTTTGAGTGTTGTTTACCCAGACGTTTGTCTTGTTGAGAATAGTAACTACAACAAATGCGGCTTCACCCCAGAAAGTTGCGGGAGTTCCAGAGTCATCAAGCATAGCACGAGCCATTTGTTGAACCGTTCTGTTCATCCTTTCCACTACTCCATTTTGTTGAGGAGTCCTTGCAGTAGAGAATTCCCTTCTTATTCCATGTTCTTCACAAAAGTAAAAAAAATCATTCGAGGTAAATTCTCCTCCTCGATCAGACCTGAGGCATTTGATTCTGCGATCTGATTCGTTCTCTACCAAGGCTTTGAATGATTTGAATTTTTCGAAAGCTTCATCTTTATGCTTCATAAGTCCTATCCAACACATCTTGGAAAAGTCATCAATGAACAATATAAAGTATTCTTCTCCTCGAGGTGACATTTTCCTAGATGGACCACATACATCAGTATGGACAAGTTCAAGTGGCTTGCTAGATGTTCCTTCCTTCTCAGGGAAATTAGTTCTGGTTTGCTTACCAAATTGACATGATTTGCATATTGTATTGTCTGGAATTTTGATGTCAGGTAGATCACGAACTGCCTGATATTTGCATGCCTTCCTAATCTGTGAGAAGCTTAGATGCCCCAGTCTTCTGTGCCATAGCCAATGTTCATCATTCTTGCTTAGATAGCATTGTTGTTGTCCTCCCTTGAGTATATATAAGTTATTTGGAGTTCTTATGCCTTTGATCATTGTTTCTCCTGTATCAAGCTCACGAACAATGCATCCATTTGATCGAAATATTACTTCATTTCCTTGGTCACACATTTGACTGACACTTAATAAATTATGCTTTAAGCCATCAACATACATAACATTTCCAGCCTTGACCTTTTCCTTCAAGAGAATAGAACCTTTACCTTTTATGAGAGCAGGGGTGTCATTTCCAAATGAGACCTTTTCCTTTTCTAAGGCACTATGTGTTACACTAAAAAATGTCACCATGACTACTTACAGTTAGTATGGCTCAAATCAACAGTCATGCTACCCTCTTAGGCAAGTCTTATGCCTCTGCTATCCATCTCAAACTCAAAGAAGAGAGAAAGTCTTGTAAAAAATGTGTTTATCTCTGGGGTCGCAGGTTCTCTCTAGCCTTACCTGCGGGGACGCTCACAATGTTCACAAAAGTTGCGTCCTTGGACGCTCTGTATGTTAAGGGACAGGTGCGTCCTTCTGTAAAAGGCAAAATGCGCGAGTTTCATCTTAAAAAAGTTACTTGTGGTTACTTCTAGAACTTTCTAGAGGTCGGTTTGATGAATTGGATGCGCCTCCAGTTGGTTCATGTATCCCTATTAAGGAGGAACTTATCCCATCAATAAGGGAGCTATCCCACCCAAAGAGGGGGATTATCCCATTGATGGTGGACCTGAATAACCTCTTTACAGCACTATAAATAAAGACATTGAGCCAGAGGGAGGGGAGGTTGGAGCTATACATTTTCTTTGGGTAAATGCTGCAGGAATTAGGACTCCCATTTAGAACCTTGTGAGGAGAGATTGTCTTTGCTTGATTCTACTTGGAAGTGGGTGAGCTTTGTCAAAGTAGAGGAAAACCCTTGATGGACCCTGGGAGGAACTTGCACAACACCAAGGCCAGGTTGTAAGAGTTTCTTTGTTTCGTTATTAATACAAACTGGTTTATTTTTCTCAATAGCTTGTGTTAATGAGTTATTTCATGTGTTCCTTGGTCTGCATGTTGAATATATGTTTTATTATATGAAATGCAAGTGCTTGGTAATTGTTTGATTGTTTGTGGTTGCAGGAATTGACTTGAAGGAGGAGCTCATCCGGATCGGCAAGGACGGACTACAACAACAACGTTTTGGAATAAGGTAAGCCTAAACACTTGTAGTTTTCATGTTTTAAAAGGTATATTTAGAGAAAGATCACTCCATTTTGTCTTGTTTGTCGCTAGAGAGTTTAGACTCCTAGGGAGGTCAGTTGTGTCCGCACAAACGACTTTTTCCGCCACGACAAATTGGCGACTCCGCTGGGGAATCCATTAATGAGAAAGTCTTTTCCTTTGTGTGAACTTTGCTCTGAGAAAATCATTTTTATTTTCTGGTTTTTGACTGTGAGAATTAGTATTTGGGTGGCTTAGCTTTAGATTTAGTTAGATTTGGTTTTTCTTAACTTTCCAGAAGGACGCACCCTCTGAGTACTGCACAGTGCGTCTTTGGACGCGCTGTTGCCGTTTGCACAGAGCGGGCCCGCACCTGTTATAACGGGTTGCCTGCGTCTTCCTGTAAAATTTAGGAAAATTCCATTTTTTGCTTTAATTGCTTTTAGATTTTGATTTTTCTTAGTGTTTTCTGCCCAGATCCTTTAGTACCCTGTCAAAAATTTTCACCTGAACTTGTTTTGTGAGCTTTGAGTGTTTTAGTGGATTTCAACGAAGTTTAGGCCTAGGGTTTGATTTTTCAATAGGTCCTGTAGTGACTTTGACGGTAGAAAGTTGTCCAGCCTTAGATCTCTCTGGTTAGTCAGCCTTCTTAGAAGTCGGGCCTGTCGTAAAGTCTCCTTGTGTGAGCAGCTTGCCATTTAAGTTGTTTTGGGTCAAATTTCGAATTACTTGTTTATAAAGTGTTGATTTCCATTTTACAAAAGAACAAAAAGATTAGAGTTTTGTTTTGGCTAGTTTTTGGTTCTGCAATAAGCTAGTCCTTGATTTGATTGTGATCAAGTAAAACACCTTAGAATAATCATTGTTGGTTTTGGCCTCGTTAAGATTGCTTAGAGTAAATTTACCTTTTAGTTTGCTTATGAGTGAATTTTCGTAGATTTTAATAGTTGTTAAGATTGATTTTTGGTTATATTAGATTTATTTGCTTTAATAAAAGAAAAATACAAAAACATCTTCTTTAAAAGTCTTGTTTCAAGTAGCTTTTTGGGGAAAAGAGTTTTTTCGTGCATGTAAAGAGCGGTCATGTTTTTATGCTTGGAAAAGACAAACGAATTGTTTCTTTGATTGTCTTCAATTAAGAAGTTGCTTTTATAAAGATTGCATTCTCTCAACTTTTTAGTTAAGCAATTCATCGAAAAAGTAAAGTAGTGGGTAAATCATCCTAGGTGCATTTTGTAGTGGTTTCGAGTCGAGTCAACACACCACTGGTTTCACTTCCATCACCTTTTGACTTAAGAAACAACCTTAAAAGTAACGCTTAAATTAAAATCAATCTAGTAATTTTTATTTTTCTAGGGCTCTGAAACACCAACATAGCTTAGGCTAGGGTCTTGGAGTAGGTGAGTACTTAACTCTCCAAGACTACAAAACCAAACAGATAGTTTATCTTGAGTAGATTAAATCCAATTGTTTCAGTTATACTCTGGGAAAGCTCCTCTTAAAGGAGAAGCACGAGCTCGTGTCCGAACCAGTGAGGGGATCATTCCCCCCTCGTTGGGAACGACGCCAGACAGTACGTATTACAAACGGTAAACCTCGGATTAACCATTGTCGAGGAGCCAGGGGTCACTTATCGGTAAACCTTGGATTATTGTCAAGGAGCCGGTAAGGGGATTGAGCTTGTTACTCTGCCCTTGCGTGCTGTCGGAGTTTAGACTGTTCCCCCAGGTGTAATTGTTGTGATTGGTAACTTTAGTGACCATAATCTTTAGGTTTCTACCGAGGTGACGGTGGAGGGAAGGTCCCACTGTACCTGGAGCAGACGTCGGTTATACTCACTTGGATTTTCCGGGGGGTTCACTTCACTTCGAGACGGTTAAAGTGGAGGAACTTGTGCCGGTCTATTCATTAAGCAGGTTGCCGGGGTAACTGTTCCACCCGCCATTTCTGTACTGAATCCTGCGAGGTTGGGCCTAATCACCAACTAGCGCTTTTGGTCCGGAAGACTACTGTTTGTGTTTGGTTTGACGCTCTAGATTCTTTAGGCGTGTGCTTCAAATTTGTTTGCTTCTTTAGAAGACTTTAGGTGGTTTGATTTGAAATTTTTACTTTGTTTTCGTGTGTTGTAGTTAAAAATCTTTAATTGTGGCGGAATTACCGAGACAGTCCCGTCGACTTCGGGGCAAGTCTCCTGAGATTGTTACCGGAATAGATTTGTTAAGAAAACTCCGTAAATCGCGGGGTGAATCTCCTGAAGACATTCCGGGTCAGTACGAAGGGTTAAAGGTCCTTGTAACTCCTCCTAGTGACAGTAGAGTAGGTTCACCTGAAGAAGGAGAATCTTCCTTGGTAGTCCATCCAGATTACCAAAGTTTAGAAACAGGTTACAATCCCGAAACTGTTACAGTTTCCGAGCTTGCTGGTAGTTTTTCATCTGCCAGTGAAACAGGCGAAGAACCTGAAATTTCCGAACCTGTTACTCCAACTTCTAGTGTCCCTGATTCACCGAGAATAGAAAGAATTATCACCGAAAATCTACCTTCTGGTTTGATTGCTATAGAAGAACTTGCTCCAGAAGAAGATATAGGTGTCTCTCACCTTGAAGGTCAACTTACTATTGATCTAAGGGAGCGTGAATCCATCTTTTACAGTCCTCCTAGAAGTACTTCTTGGTACCTTGCGTTAACCAATTTTTTAGACAACTCAGTCGGTTTTTCTACACCTCGTACTCCTTTTCCACCTGGAGGTATTCATACTCCTGTAAATATGTCTGGTCAGTCGTCCGTGTTTACACAAAGTCCTGAATCTTTTTTACACGGCGGTCCTTCTGTTCCCACTGGGTATCAGTCACTTTCTGGTACCTTTGCGGGGGCATCTCCTCAACCCGTTGATCATGGGTTATTTGCTGGAAACAGTGGTAATATACCATTGGGTGTAGGAGACATTTACATGATGTCAGGTTCAGTTCCCGTTTCCCAACCTCAAGGTGGCCAATTACCGCCTGGGGGGCAACCGCAGTTAACGCCTGGGGGCAACCTCAAGGTACACAAATCGTGTCTGGGGGGCAACCTCAAAGTCAGTATGTACCTATGGTGCAATACTTGCCTCAAGGTCAACCTCAGCCTCAATATGTACCCCAAGGTCAACCTCAGTATCAATATCAACCTCAAGGATGGCAACCCCAAGGATGGCAACCTCAAGGGTATCAACCCCAAGGTTATCAACCTCAAGGTCAATACTCAAGTCAAGGTTATCAACCGCCTCAAGGTCAGTCATATGTTCCAAGTATGGGAACTGCACCTTACAATTATCAATCCTACCCTCAATCTGGTTATGGATCTCAGTATCCTCAACCTGTTACGGGTCAGTACCCTGGAATGTTAGTGTGGGATCCATCACAGGGTCAACAGGTGTTGCAGCCAAGTGTACAGATGGTTCCTCAAGCTGGACAACCCGTAGTTTCTGGTCCAACCCAGCAACCGCAACCTGTCCAGCCAAATGTTCAAACTTCTGTAGCTTCGGTAGTTACTCAGCCGTCAATTGCACCTAGTACTCCATCTCAAACGGCTGCTGCAACTATCGCTACATCTACCATACTTACTTCTGGAGTATCGACGGCTCCAGTTTCTACTGTCCCTGTTACCACACCTCAGACATCTTTACCGTTGTCTGGATCTACGATTCAAACCACGGTCCAGATGCCTGTAGGTCAGCCTGGTATAAGTACGGTTGTGACTACTCAACCTCAATTTGTTCAACCTCCGTACCAGGGACAGTACCAACCTGGGCAAGCTGTCCAACAACCGGTTTACCAGTATCAACCGTATCCTGGGTACACTTATCAACAACCTCAACAACCCCAGTACGGTCCGGTTAATCCTGGTTTTCCAGGAGGATATAATATCCCAAATGCGACTCCTGTTCCTAGTTATCCTGGATATCCTCCTCCTGGGGCTGGTATTGTGACCCAGAGTTTTAGAGATCCTAACCGGCAGTTACCGTTTATTGCAACTTTGGATTTACCCGACTTGACGCGCCTAACGAACGATCCAATTCAATATCTTCAGTTCTGGCCGCCAATGCCAAATAAGTTGCCCAGCGATATACCCAAGTTCGAAGGTAAGTCTGGAGAGGATCCGTCCAATCATGTGATGACTTACCACCTCTGGTGTGCTTCGAATTCTATCTCAGATGATTCCATCCGCTTACGTCTTTTCCAGCGTACACTCATTGGTCTCGCGGCCAAGTGGTACATTGAGTTACCACGGGCCTCTTTTTACAACTTTAGCCAGTTAGCTACCTCGTTCTTAACTCACTTTCAGTTGCCGGTCAGATACGATAATGGCACGGAGTTATTAACTTCACTAAAACAATCGACGTCCACGTATATTTCTGATCACATTCATGAGTGGAGACGTCGAAGGAGATTAGTGAAAGTTTTTATCCCGGACCAAATCTTAGCTGAATGGTTTGTCAAATCATTATTACCGAAGATTACTGAAGATGTCGCTAAGGCCGGAGTAGTTACTGAGGAGCAAGTCATTGCTCAGGCACAATACCTTGACTTAGTTTACACTCAGTCGGGTACGTTACACGAGAAGATTCCGGATCTTCCAAAGTCGAATCAAATCGCTGCTGCTCCTTCGGGATCTCATGCCGCTGATGGTATGATTGGTATCGTGACTACGAAGAGCAAGAAGAAGTCTTCCAAGGCTTCAACTACTCCAATTATCACTTTGCCTGATTCTCCGACAGGAGAGTCTTCTCCTGAACTCACCGCCGACATTCACGCTGTAGAGTCATCTACGGCCAAACCAAAAAACGGTGGAAAGAAGAAAGGAAAGAAGAAGGCTAAAGCAGACAAGGCTCCAAAGGAGAAAACTGAAAAGTCGGAAACCAATGACGAAAAACGCAAACCTCGATATCCTTGTCTTATTTGTGAAGAGGATCATTTTACGAGAGATTGCCCTCATCGGGCCGAGGTTGTAAAAATAGTCAAAGGTTCTCCCACTCCTGCTGTGTTAAAAAATCCATTTCCAGAGCAGGAGAATAAGATGATAGGTTCTTCTTCGAATGCCAGTGAAGAACCCATTTTGATGATGTCTCATGTGAGGATTGCGACTCGATCGCAAGATTATGGTAGTAAGGCTCCTGTTGATGGCAAGGAAGCAGAATCTTCTCACTCTAACCCATCAACCTCAGCTCCTGGTTCCGATCCACTACAGATCGAAAAACCTAACCCAGACTTAGTGATTAAGCCGCCCGCCAAGGGTGTACTTCGAAGGTCTGCTTTCAATCCACATGCGAGAGCAGCCCAGAATTACAACATTGTTGAGGACTTAGCTGTTTCACCTTCAGCAATGTCGGCACTCGAAGTGCTGCAATCATGCCCAGCACAACGGAAATTGCTTTTGTCGGCTATTGGAGCTGTCGATGTTCAGGACCCGAACCTAATGATCTTTGATCTAGAAAATAGTACGCCACGTCTCCCCCATCAAATGGCTTTCCAAATTCCAGTGATAGTCAAAAACAGGCCTATTCATCGGACTGTGATTGATGAGGGAGCTTCTACGTGTATTATGTCGATTCAATGTTGGAGATCGCTTGGTTCTCCTTCGTTGAACCAATCCCCCACCATCCTTAAGGCCTTTGATGGCCGTGGGTTCCGTCCGTTTGGTATTCTACAAGAATTGCCTATAGGGGTTGAAGGTAAAACCGTTAGTCTGGATGTGGAAGTGGTTGATGCCCCTCTAGACTACAACCTTCTTTTGGGTCGAAGTTGGTCATATGCTATGACAGCGGTCGTTTCATCGGTCTTCAGAGTAATTAAGTTTCCACATAACGGTAAGATCGTGACTATTGATCAGCTGACATACTTTTCATCCGACCCAGCCTCTTCAGAGAGTATCCAGCATGTTGGTAAGACGACAATCCCTTATAGGGACGTTGGTGTAGGTTTAGTTAAGGATTCCGGTTTACTGGGAACTTTTCCTCTCCCTCCACTCAGCGCAGATCCTTCGTTTGCAACCATTCATATGATTACATCAGAAAACATTATTTATGATGATCCTTGGTTCGTCCCATCTGACTCTGAGATAGACTCACTCGGTAATGCTATGCCTTTGAGTCCATATGAAATTGCTTATGAAGCTTTCATGTCTTTTACCGACTTTCATTCAACCGAAGTCGACCAAATGAATGTGGTCAGTGAAGAGTCACTTTTCACCTCACCCTTAGAACGGATAACGTTTCCCGAAGTCGTGTCATCTGACGAACAACTTCGCGAAATCCTAAGTGTAGATGATCTACCATGGGAGGATCTCCATCACAGATCTTCGTTTTTACCTAAGGATGATGCATTTGAAAATGATTTTTCATCTATCTTTACCGCTGAATATGTCAAAGACGCTCAGGATCCAACGAAACATTCTGATTCAGAGTTGAATTTAGGGAATATTTCTCGTACTATTCCCATTGATATTTCAGTGAAGCCCGGAATCGAGGAAAACATTCATATAGGTGCCGCATGTACTGAAGAAGAAATCCAAACTTACAAGGCCCTATTCCAAGAATTCCGCGACGTGTTTGCCTGGTCTTACGAGGAAATGCCGGGAATTGATCCTGCCATTGTTGTTCATGAAATAAAGACCTACCCGGATGCTAAACCCGTCCGGCAACGGTTGCGTCAAATTCACCCTCGAAAAGCGGCTGCGATTAAAGCAGAAGTCGAAAAGCTGTTGAAAGCAGGTTTCATTTATCCGATCCCGTTAACGGATTGGGTATCGAATATTGTTCCGGTCAATAAGAAACAAGGAACAATAAGAATCTGTATCGACTATAGGGATATAAATCGAGCTTGTCCAAAAGACAACTATCCTACGCCTTATATCGATCAAATTATTGATGATTGTGCCGGAAGTGAAATGTTTTCCTTCATGGATGGTTTCTCGGGCTATAATCAAATCAATATTCTACCTGCCGACCAACCAAAAACGGCATTCATTTGTCCATGGGGGACATTTGCTTATTGCAAGTTACCTTTTGGGCTTAAGAATGCCGGGGCCACTTTTCAACGGGCGATGTCTTATGCATTTCATGACATCAAGCACATTGTGCAACCCTATCTCGATGATTTGCCTGCTCATTCTTTACATCGAGCTGATCACCTTGTCCACCTACGAGCAATCTTTATGAGGTGTAGGCATTATCGAATTCGGTTGAATCCCCACAAGTGTGTTTTCTGTATAGAAACAGGTCGATTGCTGGGATTTGTTGTTTCAAAAGCCGGCATTCGCGTCGATCCCTCGAAAGTCGAGGCTATCATCAAATTGCCTCCTCCTTCGAGTTTGCGCCAACTCCAAAGTTTGCAAGGGAAAGCGAACTTTTTACGCCGATTCATCCCAAACTACGCCGAGGTCACTAAAGGTTTTACACGGTTGTTGAAACAGAATGCACAATTCTTTTGGGACGAGATTGCCCAACAATCTTTTGATGCACTTAAACACGCGTTGACCCATGCACCGTTATTGCATCCTCCCAACTACAACCAGGACTACTTCTTATACCTCGCAGCTTCGCATTCCACCATTGGAATGGTGTTAGTTCAAGAAGATGAATTCGGAGCGGAGCATGTGATATATTATCTTAGTAGGACCTTGAATCCCACTGAGCTAAAATATTCGCATGTGGAGAAATTGGCCCTGGCAGCCGTTCAAGCTGTCCAGCGTTTTCGTCACTACATTCTTCTCCGCAAAACTACAGTTATTTCGGATTGCAACCCTATGATTTATATTTTGACAAAACAACTGCTAGGGGGCAAGTACTCTAAATGGATTGTCATCCTGCAAGAGTTCGACTTGGAGTTCGAGAAGTCCAAGTCTAAGAAATCCTTAGTTTTTGCGGAATTGATGTGTGATTTCCCGAGTGCTGACACAGAGACTGTGGCAGAGGAGTCCATTGCGGACGAATCTTTGTTTCTTATCAGTACTGTAGATCCGTGGTACGGGGATATAATCATCTATCTCCAAACCCAAACCTTTCGGCCTGAAGCTTCCAAAGCAGAACGTCGAAAAATTCGGTTTCAATCCCAGCCATACAAAATTATTGGAGATACACTTTATCGCCGGGGGGCAGACTTAGTTTTTCGACGTTGTTTAACTCACGAAGAGGCTGAGAGGGTTTTGAATGATTGTCACTCTGGAGCATGTGGCGGTCATATGTCTGGGTATGCCACAGCTCAGAAGGTGTTGCGCGCTGGCTATTTCTGGCCGTCTATGTTTAAAGATTGTATCATTGCAGTCAGGAAGTGCCACAACTGTCAAGTGTTTGATCGCAAGATGCGCGCTCCACCTGCTCCTCTCCACCCTATAATTGCCGTTGGTCCATTCGCCAAATGGGGTATCGACTTTATTACTTGTAACCCTCACTCGGCCGGGGGGCATGCGTATATCATCCTTGCGGTTGATTATTTTACTAAGTGGGCCGAGGCGATGCCTACATTCGACGCAAGCGGCAAAACAGCTGCAGTTTTCGTATTCAATCATATCATAACTAGGTTTGGTGTCCCACAAGCAATCATTACTGACCATGGGAGCCATTTTCGAAACGTCATGATGACTGAGCTTACAAGCCAGCTTGGTTTGCGCCACGATAGCTCTACTCCTTATTATCCGCAAGCCAACGGTTTGGTTGAGTCTATCAACAAAGTTCTAGTTATCATGATCCGACGGACCATTGGTGTTCATCGGTCGAATTGGCACAACATGTTATTTTCAGCGCTATGGGCATACCGAACCTCAGTGAAAAATTCAACAGGGTTCACTCCTTTCCAGCTAGTTTATGGCTTAGAAGCTGTGTTACCCATTGAATGCGAAATCCCATCACTTCAAATGGCTGTCGAATTACTTCCAGCTACTTCCGAAGAGGAGAAACGTTTATTGTACTTGGCTAAATTAGATGAGACTCGACGTGACGCTACATTGGCAATCGAGACTCACGCGAAACGAATGAAAGCTCAGTATGATAAAAATGTAACCCCTCGAAGTTTTTCGGAAGGAGACCTAGTACTATTATATGATCAAGCTAACGATAAGCTAGGTGCTGGAAAATTCGTTCCCATGTGGCATGGGCCCTACATTGTAAAGCGAAAGCTAGCAAAAGGGGCTTATGAGCTAGTTGACTTTGATGGGGACTCTTTGGGTAAACCCAGAAATGGACTTTACCTAAAGAGGTATTATGCTTAAATGATGGGTATGGAGAAATTTTTAGATAGGTTAGATTTTCTTTCTAGCTAGCAAGTGTGTTAGTTTAGTCAGTGTGCTTAGCTTAGAGAGTGTGGTTTTTCGTCGTTATTCTGGCTTATCTTGGTTTTACTCTTGATATTGCAGATGTCGACGCCTCTCCAAACATACATTGGATTTGCTGATGGTGCTTGTCGTAGTACACGGAATATCTCTTCCGCAGCTTGGGTTATCTATTCGCCCTCTGACGAGTTAGTTTCTATGCATGGGGTAAGCCTCGGTCAAACAACGAACAACATTGCAGAATACAGTGCAGTGATTGAATTATTATCCGAATCTATTTCATTTGGAATTCGACGTTTGATAGTGAGGTTAGATTCTGAACTTGTTGTATTACAGCTTAATAGAGTTTATGCCATTAGGAATCCTGTGTTATTAAGGTTGTTTTTGAGAGTGCGTCTCTTGGAACGTGAATTTGATTACATTGAATATCAACATATTCCAAGGTCTTTGAATACATTAGCAGATGCAATTGCTTCTCGAATGTTGGACAGACATTTACGATAATCATGCAAGTAAATTTAAAAACATTTCATCACATATGTTAAACAAGATAAGCCGGTAATAGTGATATATATAGATAGAAGTGTGTCAAAAAATATATACATCGTCTTCGATCATAGGTTGAAAACACCTTATGATCGGCAAAATGATAGTACAAAAAGTCAAAATGTCACATGTGACTACAAAAGTGACTAGTCAATCACTGGTGGTGCTCTCTGTATGACACCACTGCGCGGGCTACCTTACGCAAAAATCTCCTAAACGGTCCAGGGACCGCGACTACGAAGCGCTGAAGCCTGGTAGGAATGTCATCCATAGTAGTCTCAGGTATATCTGCCGTGAGACGCTCTAGATCATGCTCCAACTCAGCTAGTACTTCTGCAGCCGCGTCCTGTGGGGCCGGTACCGGTGCAGCTGGATGTAGTCTATCAAAAGGCCGGAGGTTGGCTGGACGCTGTGGACCAACATCTGCATTTTGAAAATTTTACTATTAGTTTTGAGACGATATATATGAAAAATAAAAAATACATAATTAGAGAACTTGTGAAAATAAAAGTACCTCTGTCATCCCATTGTTCTCCCGGTGGAAGAACCATGTCCGGATCACCTCTAAAATCCACTCCGGCATACGGAAAGTCCTGTATCGAAAAAACCTGGTCCTCTAACCAGTGAAAGTAACTATCTGAGAATCGAACCACTGTCGCACCCTCGTCAGGATGCCGGGCCATCACCGCAACCCATCGTATCAGCTTTGGCTCCCGAGGACCCAAGATATCAACAGTGAGTTGCTGAGGGATCAGCATTGGAACTCTCTCCAAGGCAAAGCTCACGACTAGAGGCCCATATCCAAAAGTCTTTAGTCGTCCGTTCTTTGCCTTGGTCAGTTGGCTCTTCATATGAGCCGACACAGCTTCACACCAGTTGAAAATGGTGCCTTGGTAACAGTCAATTGCCATCCGCATTTGGGATCCGGAAGCAATGTGTAAAGCGGCCGCGCCGCAAATTCTGGTAACCGTGAACGCTATGACTTTGAGTTCAGGCAGAGTGATGTGTTTTATCTCTATGCCTTTTGAATGGTGAGCCCCAGGTGTGCACCACTCGTCGCGGAGACTATCAAGGGATTGGCCACCCGGCCTAGTCCCCGCAAGACTGAGTTGCTCACCTCTGTTTGGCAAGCCAGTGAGAAAGTATACATCCGAGGGCTCTATCTCGAGCTGGTGCCCTCCTATGTAAAAGCATTGTTCTTGAACGTTCCATCGCTCAACCAGCCATTCCAAGAATCTTACCTGGCCCCTCATGCCCGGTATGGTCCAATATTTGTATAATCCGCATGCTCTTAGGGCATCCAGGGAAGGTTGATGATTTATTGCAACTTCATCATCCTCTACATGCTCTCTTTCTCTCCAATCTAACATGGTTAATACCCTGCACATCAGAAATAGCAATTAGAAATTGATTTGGGAATTTTTGGTAGTTTTTTTAGGGAGTTGGGGTTTTGAAATGCGCACTTCTCGGAAGACGCACCCCGGCTTTGTAGCACAGGGCGCCCGGACGCGGCTGGCCTGAAGGCGGGCCGCGTCTTCCGACCATTTTCCCGTATGAGAAAAAGTCGGGGGACGCGGGTCACCCGAAGGGCACCCGCGTCCGCCGAGAAGCGCATTCCAAAACCAAAACCCCCCCAAAAAATGAAACTAAGACCTAAAAATTGATTCTAAACGGATAGAAATGCAGAGTAGGATGTGTAAAATACCTGGATAAGACGGCGTTCGATTCCGACGGTCGGATTTTCCGCAGCGACCACGGGAAGTTTCTTGTCAAAAGCTCCTTTTTCAACCTCAACAGTCAAACGGTAAAAATGACATGGTAAAAGGTCTTTTTATAGGTTTTTTGGATGAATTAGTTCATTTTTTACCATGAAAAGATGTTTTTCGATGTATTTTTGCCTATTTTAAACAGGTATGAGTAATGTGTTGCTTTTGTGCAGGACAAAGGGATTTCGAGGGAAATTGTCATTTTTCACAAACAAAAATATCAGAGTCATCTTTTAAGCCCTTTTCTGACTCCTAAAACATGAAAAGATCGCCGAGCGTTTCTTTTACACTCTTAAAACGGAATTAAAAGACGGTCCCCTTTTAGCTCTTTTCTGACCGCAAAATCAGGAAAAGATTGCCGGGTTTTTGTCGTTTCAAACTCGATAAGGAAATAAAACGACGTGTCCTTGATCGCTTTTTACTTTTCAGGTCAACGACACTATTATGAAAGTACTCCTTGGTCGCAAGATCAAGCGGTTCCCCCAGGTATTATTTTATACTTTTTCGGGCTTGAGGGACACAAATATACGAAAAAGTTCAACGTGGAGTCTCCTTTTGTTTTTTCAGACTCTCTAAAAATGAAAAACGCCGAGTTTCTCCTATACTGGGCTCGTTAAACTTTTACAGTAAAGGACCTGTTCAATTACAAACAGGAACGAACCACTCCTTCCTAGGGTTCGAATTTAAACTAGGTTGGACTCATCCGAAGGATGAGCTTATAATCAAGCATATGTTATCCTCCTCAAGCTTGTTAAAAATAAAGAGGTACTTGCCAGAAATGGTGGGGGAAAAGAGAGAAGAATGAACCTGTTTGTTACCTTTTGTCTCAAAAGAAACTTTATTACCACTCTTGAACACGACACTTTTCATTCACCTGGGTTGGGAAATCTTTTACCTCACAGTTGACCAAACCACTTTGAAAGTCTTTAACCGGGTTCCGGGGATTAACTTTGAGTTATTCGTCACCAAGCCATCTGTCGTGTCGTTATGTGTTCAAGAGGTCTGCAAGCAAAACTTTCATCTGCAAAATACTTGTCATCCATTTGACCATCCCTGAGTCAGTCCTTACAGCAACATTTCTTCAACTTGAACAATGATTTCGTGTTGCGGGCTTGCCTGCAACGGGTCGCTTTCTATCGACATCGACACATTATCTAGAAAGATGACTTAGGAATCGACAGTACCTTGAAGTCTGCATGCATCAATGGCAGGTTTCTCGCCTTTGACGTCAGTTTACATCATTGACTTTCGATCAAAGGATTCCGTGAAGTGTTCGACATCAAAACATCTATCCACATTTCACGGGTTGTGCTTGGTACTTTGAGAACCATTGACATTACTGGTGGTCTCTCTCACGCTTGTTAACAGTTTACATCATCGACTGGTAATCAAGTGGTTTCTAACATGTTCGACATCAAATCATTTAATCACATGGCTAGAATCGTACCAATTCGGGAAGTAGAAGTGAAGACCCTGGATCTAGTTTCTACCATCCAGGCTGCGAGGAGTTTTGTATTCATTATCTATGTAGACTAATCATAAACAGATGGCTGCGTCCATACTGTGTCTACAAAAGTCTATAAAAATGATGTACTGCAAGATCATTCCTGTATCAGAATAGTTAGTCCATTAGTTAAAGTTTTGAATCTGAGTATGGGAATGCCTACCTCAGTGATGATATAATCTTATACATGTATTTTGTGTTGAAAATTGCAGGTTCCAACCAGGTCATCCACAAGACAATCCTTGAAATGATAAAGCGCTTCACCCTTCCTAGAATTACAAAACCCTAATCTATTCCAGGCTTCGCACTTTAGGGGGCAATCTGTTACACTAAAAAATGTCACCATGACTACTTACAGTTAGTATGGATCAAATCAACAGTCATGCTACCCTCTTAGGCAAGTCTTATGCCTCTGCTATCCATCTCAAACTCAAAGAAGAGAGAAAGTCTTGTAAAAAATGTGTTTATCTCTGGGGTCGCAGGTTCTCTCTAGCCTTACCTGCGGGGACGCTCACAATGTTCACAAAAGTTGCGTCCTTGGACGCTCTGTATGTTAAGGGACAGGTGCGTCCTTCTGTAAAAGGCAAAATGCGCGAGTTTCATCTTAAAAAAGTTACTTGTGGTTACTTCTAGAACTTTCTAGAGGTCGGTTTGATGAATTGGATGCGCCTCCAGTTGGTTCATGTATCCCTATTAAGGAGGAACTTATCCCATCAATAAGGGAGCTATCCCACCCAAAGAGGGGGATTATCCCATTGATGGTGGACCTGAATAACCTCTTTACAGCACTATAAATAAAGACATTGAGCCAGAGGGAGGGGAGGTTGGAGCTATATATTTTCTTTGGGTAAATGCTGCAGGAATTAGGACTCCCATTTAGAACCTTGTGAGGAGAGATTGTCTTTGCTTGATTCTACTTGGAAGTGGGTGAGCTTTGTCAAAGTAGAGGAAAACCCTTGATGGACCCTGGGAGGAACTTGCACAACACCAAGGCCAGGTTGTAAGAGTTTCTTTGTTTCGTTATTAATACAAACTGGTTTATTTTTCTCAATAGCTTGTGTTAATGAGTTATTTCATGTGTTCCTTGGTCTGCATGTTGAATGTATGTTTTATTATATGAAATGCAAGTGCTTGGTAATTGTTTGATTGTTTGTGGTTGCAGGAATTGACTTGAAGGAGGAGCTCATCCGGATCGGCAAGGACGGACTACAACAACAGCGTTTTGGAATAAGGTAAGCCTAAACACTTGTAGTTTTCATGTTTTAAAAGGTATATTTAGAGAAAGATCACTCCATTTTGTCTTGTTTGTCGCTAGAGAGTTTAGACTCCTAGGGAGGTCAGTTGTGTCCGCACAAACGACTTTTTCCGCCACGACACTATGTGACTGAAGTTTATCTTTATCACCTGTCATATGTTTAGAGCATCCACTATCGATGTACCATTGATTTTCCTGTCCTTCTGCATATAAGGCTATCCCACATCTTTCTGGTTGCGATTCTTTCTTTTTCCATGTTTTGGGACTCAATGAAATTTGCTCCTTCTGAGTTGTTTGCCGAAACCTGCTCCTGCATTCAGAATCTTCATGACCGAAGTTGTTACAAATAGAACATTCTACTTCATTCTCCAGAGCAGAAAAGTTATTGTAGGTCCTTTTCATGATCCCTGTCATACTCCTTTGTTTTTGAGCTTCTCTAGTCATGATTGTCTTGTAGGCAACACATTGAGCTACTTTGTGACCAAAGTTATGACAAGAAAAACATTGGCCATTGAAGAAGCTCCTGCGATTATCAAATCTACCAACCAAATGATTGTAGGTTCTTGAGGCAATTTGAGAATGATTTACCTATGGTTGGTTGTAGCTTCTGTTCATCCTTGAAGTAGATTGCCCCCAATTTACCTGGTGGTCTTTGTTCATTCTTGAGGTAAATTGTCCTTGATTTACCTGGTGATTTCCATTGGGCCTTTGCTATCAATTGTCAACCTTCTCACTTCTCCTTGTAGCTTCAAGATAACTTTTGGAGGTAGATGGCTTCTGTGCTTGAGATGTTTCTTTGGTATACCCAAGACCTATCTTGATTAGAGGAGAACGTTGTACTTTGATAATCTCATCTAAAGTTTCAGATCCTTTAGCAAATCTAAGATTAAGAGCTTTCATTTTCCCAATGTCCTTTCTAAGTCCCACTATTTCACATTCTAACTTTTCATTGTGTTTCTCCATTTCAGCAAGTTGGGAAGTCAGTGTATCTATAATCATATTTTTCTCTTCTAAGAAAATTTTGATTTTAGATGTTAGGGTCCCACCCTAACCCCCTTATTTATGTAATGGGATCACGTCATAGTCAAGAGTCAATAAAGCCCATATTAATATTTGTAAGTAGTTAACCCGCAATTAATGACGGGACCACAGTTAGTTGCCAATGGGCCGTAGTATTAGATAGATGGTATTAATAAAACCCACGGTATTGATTTGTGGTATTGTATGTATGAGTCATATATAAAGGATAGAGACTCCCTGCGAGGAGAATCATGTCTTATTTTGTAAGCGAGCTCTGCTCTATTGGAGGTTGCCCCCTCGAAGAGGCAAGTGAACATTACTCTCTGAATAATAAAATCATTGCTGTTCTGTGTTCTGGGTATCTTTTCTTCGCATATTCTGTATTTGGGTATCATTTTGTAGGTTAAGAGCATAACAAGTGGTATCAGAGCACTTTCCAGGGCCGGTGGGATCTCCATTTCTTAGCAAATTTTTTTTTGGCTAGAAACATGTTCCGGCGTCTTTAAACCACGGGATCTGTCGTTGAGCGCATAAACCTGCGGATTTGGGGAGGCATGCACGCAGGAAATACAAGAGGTGGTCACGTCTGTTGGACTCCCTTGTAACCCCTGTGGGTACCCCTTCGAGTAGTAGCACATTAGACAGAACTACGCACGAACTGTCTTCCACGTACCCTCTAGGTATATCGGAAGCCCCCTAGGCTCCCTTGAAACCTCGCCTTAGATAAACCGTCGGCCGTCTTGCGGCTACAGTACACCGAGAACAACACTCAGAGAGATTACTCGCTCGTACGATAGGGTAGTCGGGTTGTACGGCTAAGGGTACGGTCGATCCTCCTTAGTTAGAGCCTTGAAACATTGGGTCGAGTACTACTACCAGACCCT
This sequence comes from Pinus tabuliformis, assembly GCA_031772625.1. NCBI lineage: Eukaryota > Viridiplantae > Streptophyta > Pinopsida > Pinales > Pinaceae > Pinus > Pinus tabuliformis. Next base: position 484,622,715 of record CM062810.1, on the reverse strand, counting down.
TATGTATATTGCAATCTCCCAGGGCCGAGTCTGAGATCTCCCAGGGTGCTTATTGGTGATCTAGCCCATCAGAATCAGGACGACGAGCTGAGCAAGGTGGTACCATTCAATTCTTACTGAATTTTTTTGGGCGGTCCCAAATCTCAAGAACATCTGATTGGTGCATGGTAGAAACTAGAGCTCAAGCTATGGCCAATGAGAGGATGGACAACCTTGAAACAACCTTGCAATCCATCCAAAATCAAATTGAAAGCCTATCGAAACTAATCTTGAAGGGCAAGGAGGAAGCCCACGAGGAGGCGTATAATGGCAAGGGACACAGTGAGGGTGAGTCTAGCCACTCTCCTCACGCCTGGGGCACCCACCAACAATCTCGTCAGCGACGTCCCAAGTTGGATATGCATAAATTTGATGGGTCTCAGCCGACAACATGGATAGCACAAATGGAGCAGTATTTCAATGTGAATAACATCTTAGATGATGATACTCAGCTTATGGTGGCGAGCATGTACTTGGACAATGAAAGGTGGCAATGGTGGGAATGGCATCAACGTTGCAGTGGACCTTTTCGGACTTGGACCACCTTCAAAAAAGCTCTTCAAGACCGCTTTGACCAAGAATCTTCTTTTTTGGGTCGTCTTACTAAGCTCCAACAAACTGGCACAGTGGACGAATATATTACAGCCTTCGAAGCCTTAGCCTTCCGCACCTGGGATCTCTCAAATGCGTTCTACACGGAATGTTTTATCAGCGGTCTTAAAGAAGCCATAAAAGCCCAAGTCCAACTGCACCACCCTCCCACGTGGACAGAGGCTTGCAAGGTAGCTCGTAACGTGGAACGTGCGTTAGCAGCCCAGTACAGTCACCCAAATTTCCCCGCTAAGGGTCACTCCCTGTTGGGCAATTTATTGGGCTTAAATTGCTGCATTAAATTATTGACCAGGGAAACTCGTAAGCTTGTGATGATGCTAGCAAAATATATGCAGGAGTAGGCAACTAACTCTATGTCTAACTAAATTATTTACGATTCAATATAATATGCAAGGGAAGAGGCTCCTAACTAAGGAGGTCCTGGTTGTTCTTCCCTACAGTATCATAGAGAAATCATTGATTACATAAAACTAGAAACTTGAAATGAAGACAAGAGAATGAACTTTAATTGTTGTTCATATTCAAAGAGAGAGAAAGACTAACTTAGTCTCTTGATTGTCCTCTCATGTACTAATCCAAACTAAACTAAGATTCATCCATAAGCATAAGAAATGAAATAACTTGAAACTTAAAAGCAAAAGAATGAATTTCAATTATCATGCAAATCAAATAGAGAGAGAGCCTAACTTAGACCCTTGGATATCCTCTCATATGCTGATAAGATTCTAATTTAAAACTCATTCATCAATCACAAACAAATCCTCAAACATCTAATCAATTAAATGAAATAAGATCTAATATGAAATAACATGTTCCTTTGATCCTTCTAGAGTGAGCTCAATTCTCCTAAGAACAAAGTGACAAGCTATTCCATATATTACATTAAGGCAACTTATATCTAAAACTACATAATGGAAATATATGTAAAATGAAGCTTTATTCTATTCCATCATAAGTTGGATAGAATGCTCCAAGAGTCCTCCCTTTGGAATGGAGGAGGTACTCCTATTTATACAATGAGATGAGATAACAAACTCATAATGATGATCCACTAATCTCTCTTTTAGTTCCATACATTTCTCAACCATCTAGACACATAATCCTATCCTCCATGATCTCCTCCATGAGGTCCATGATCTTCTCCATGGGATCATGATATTTTCCATGAGGCTTATCTTATCAAATTCGAATTTGATCATTCAAGGCCACATAAAGATGCTCTGGAAGCTTCCTTTGTACCTACACATGTCAACAAACTCATTCTAATTGTTAGGTATAAGTATAAGCATATTATTTTCTAAAGTTTAGCCATAAATCCACTTAAAAATGTTAAGAATTAATAAACTTTGGAAAAGCATAGTTATAACCCAATAATGAGGTAAATGTAATGATGTGGAGGTGGAATGGAGGTGACATGAAGGTAAAATGTGAAGATATTGGTGAATAATGGAGTGAAAATAGGGACTATTTTGAGGCCCAACATCTCCCCCAAACTGAAGGTATTACATGTCCTCATGCAATCTATTACATTACTTCTTGGTACTTGAGCTTTGGCTTAAACTCTGCATGATATCATTTACTTAACTTTTTGCAAAGCGTTATTTTGATGAACTACAACTTGGTTGGTTCTTGTGTTTCAACCATATTTTGTTTGTTGCATTCAATATATGATCTTTGCATATTGATAATGTGATTTTTATTGCAGAGTATTTTTGTTGGAATGCATCATGGTTGGTTCTTGTGTAACAACCATGATTATGTTGGCATCCGATTAACTTTTAAATACTTTTGATAAAGCCATTTGTATGCTCATGTAATAGTGAATATATTTTGAAGGTAAGTGGGGTTTAGAATGTGATATATGAATGTGGATGTTATATGAATGTGACAAAGTATGTATGTAAATGTATCCTTCCCCTTAAACGGATGGTTTGGGCAGTTATGTGAAATGGGGAAAGGAAGTGAAGTTTTTCCAAAAATTATTATTCTAACTTTTCAAGGAATTTAATGGTTAAAAGTTAGAAAATATCATACCTTAACTTACCCTTCCAAAAATGGATGAGAGTTGAGTACGTGTGGCTGCAAAAACTGTTGTTCATAGTCTTCTTTAGTTGGTTGTGAAAATGGTGGATGAAAGATGGATCTGTATTGTCGTATTAGCTATTGGACCCTCTGTTACTAGATGATGAATCTGAGGAGTCTACTGAATATGGCTGAAAGTCGTATCTGCTGCTGGATCCTCTGCTGCTGAATGATGAATCCGATGAGTCTGCTGAATATGGCTGAAAATCTATAAGGCTTGGAAGGTATACAAAATATAGAAGTTACATTTCCCTCCTAGCCTTATTGATTGACTTGTCCTCAAGTGATGACAAACTGAAAAACAATGAAAGGAAATTGGCTTCATCTGCTACAAAATATGGGTCTTCAAGTCTTCAACGCTCGATGGCACAAATCTTACTGTGATTAAATGTGTCAATGTCGAACATAGCAAGAAGTTGTTGACTTAGTGGCCGTTAATGAATGCCCCTAGCCAACACAAGAGCTCGCACCATTGATTCCAATGGGAGTCAAGTTGCCTAACACATCTTTGTAGGTACGAATAAATTTGTCGTGGTCGAGTCACCTACAAGATCCAACGAACAAGGGATATTAATGTACTCCCATTGTTCATTGGCAAGAGTACTTGCCATTAAGGCATGCAAGCCTCTAGGTGTTTGTTCAATGATACTTAGACTCTAGGACTTTGACTCAAGCAGGGTTTTATTGGCGGAAATGAAGGGGAATGGTAATGACAAGGAAAATGGATGGATGTAAGGAAATGCATGGTGTATGAATAAGAACTCTTGCTGTGAAAAATGGATATGGAAATGTCATGCTTACAATTGGTGGAATTCAAAATCTTTTTCAGAAAGGGAGGTGGAAGGTAGTGGTTGTGGAGATGGATTTGTCTTCAGAATTTTTCATGAATTTAGTCTTTGGAAGACTAATTGTCGTCACAATGCAATCTCCTTAATGATCACTTTGTTATCCTGTAACCTGTAAAAAAAACTTGGCAGAAAGAAAACATAAGTTTGTTCAAGAAGAATTGCACATTTCCTTCATGATTCTTACGCAAAAATGTCATACCAAATAAAACAGATTTAAGAGAAATCAAAGTGGTGAAAGTAACTCAATTCATGATATCAATTTCAATCCATTCTTAAAAACAACCATGAAAAATAATACTCCCTGTTTGTGTCAGATAACTCATGAAATGTGGTTGGCAATTCGGTTCTGCATATTAGTGCATTATAAAGCATAGAACAGAAAGATGTGATGAGTTAATGCCAGCTTGAAGCTATCGAAACAAGAATCCTCCAATGTTTAATAAATTGATTTGTGAAATTTGTTTCCAAGTATTCCCTTTTTTTTTTATTTTCAAAGTTGTGTGAATTTTGTGAACTTTTTTTTTTATTATTATTTTTTATATTTTTTTTAAATTTTTTTTTTTGAAACAACAAATTTTAAAAAGAAAATATTAAAATAAATGAAAACATAATTTTTTTATTTTTTATTTTTTTTTATGCTGATTTTATTTATTGCTTTAGAGTTTTTTTTTTTTTTTAAACAACAAATTAAAAAACATAAAAATTTTTAATTTATTATTTAAGTTGAAATGTTTTTTTTTTTTTTTTTTTTTAAATCAACAAAATTTTATTTATTAAAACCTAATAATGAAAAAAACTATCACTAAAATGAAGTTAGTTTTTTTTTTTTAAATAAAATAAAAATAAGATTTTTTTTTTTTTTTAATAAAAATTATTTTGTGCTGTTTTAATTTTTTTTTATTATCCAAAATATTAAATAAATCAACACAAAATATTTTTTATTTTTATTTAAATAACAAATTAAAAACAACACACAAAATTTTTTATTTTTATTTAAATAACAAATTAAAAACAATTGTTTTTAATTTATTATTTATGTTATTTTTTAGTTATAAAAAAAATCTAATCAATACACACAATATTCGTTATTTTTTTTGTTTTGTTTTAAATAACAAATTAAAAACATTTTTTTAATTTATTATTTATGTTGATTTTTTAGATTTTTGTTTTTTTAAGTTGTAAATAAAAAATAAATAAACTATAAAAACAAAACAACAAACCATTAACCTTAAGCAAAAATGGCGGGCAATGTATTGATTTTTTAGATTTTTTTTTTTTTTTTAGTTGTAAATAAAAAATAAATAAACTATAAAAACAAAACAACAAACCGTAACCATAAGCAAAAATAGTGGGCAATCTCTTTGATCCATATCTCTCGAATCAAACCCAATCTATATCTCCTTGATCCATATCTCCTTGTGAGAGATATGGGCAATCTCCTTGATCCGAATCTCTCGAATCCGCAGTGAGGTAGATGTTGTTCGATGCTCCTATTGCCGGCGCTCTGCAATTTTTTGTTGGGAATGCCGAATGCTTAGTTGAACGGAGTAACAATAATTCAAAACCCTTCCTGACGCCTGGGAGGATTTCTTTAAGATTTGGTGGAGGGGTCGGTGGTCATAGGATACTGCAAGGCCGATGCAGAAACCGTTGGAACGCTGGAACGCTGGTCTCATGGCAGGATCTTCTTGTATGCACCAAAGTGCCACCATCACAACTTTTCTGGCTTCATCCTCTTCTCGCACTCCATCTACCAAACGAGGACCACGATTTCCATTAATTTCCCCTCCTGAAACCTCCGAATGATCGTGGCAGGAAGATAGCAGTCTTCTGCTGGAGCTGAGAGGTCCACGCACCGCCGCCCGGATACGAGCTCCAGCAACACGATGCCCAAGCTGTAAACGTTGCCATTCTTCACATCATCCATGAGAGATGCGAAGTCTAAACCCTTAGTCTCTGGATGGTAATAATGGAAAGTTCTCTGCGGTACATGGGCATCTCTCGAGATATTGTGGTGATTGGCCCAGGTAGGGACCAGTATGTAAATCTGAGACTCAGGTCGAAACCGTTTCTGGAACTCTGCAAAAAGACAGCAAGCGCCAGTGCCAGATAGAGCTTGGACAGCTGCAACACGCTTATCTTTCAAGACATCTGCATTTTCTCCATATGCAAGTTTGATAGAATCGTCAACAATCTTCACACTACCTGCTAATGCCCCATTTCTTCTATTACGGTGACCTAAGGATGGCTGATCAGGTTCTTCTCCATTTGCTCTGTTTCAAATAAGGATGTAACCCAAGAACTTGCTCTGGCATAAAATCATGCCGAGTTAATATACCAACTATTGGAGATCTATCAGAAGATTTAGGCACCACACAAAGATGGCGTAAGCCTAATTGTCGAAAAAGGACAAGTGCCTTTGCCAATGACATGGTCTCCACTACTGTGTATGGAGATGTATTGGTAAAAGGATGCAGATCAACATACATTTCCATCTCCTCTGCATGTACTTGTATCTGTTCAAGCTTGAAACCTTTTCCTGAACCAGGTTTTGCAACGTCCACAGAGGAAAACCGCTGACTCGGATCCCCATAACTAGGAGCAAATGTCCGAGATGGTAGAAACGTCTTTCTCTTCTCTATTCCAGCAAAAGTTACGTATGCTGTGGAGGCGCTGCAAACAGGTCGCTTACAAGGTTGTAAACACCGACTAACACAGCCACAAGTGTGAAGAATGCCACTGGTGAGAGGCCTGTATATGCAGGAATAGCTTCCATCAAGGCTCCCCATAGACCCATTTTGCCCAAGATCCAAGAAGGGGTGATTCAGAATTGCTTGCAGTATTCGATAAGGGATTAGGTTTTGGTCTGATTCAACACAAAGCCTACAACAATGCAACAGATTCTGATGATTTTACAAATGAAAACCAAATTGCTAATGTGGTTTTTGTGTGAAGTACAACTCCATTATTCCTGAGCAACTTCTGTTGTATGGTTGGCTTCGTGAAGAACATCCTTAGCCTTTCTTCGCCTCTACTGAATCTTCCAAAGGCTCATCGATTTCCAATTCCCTTGTAATTTTAGAGTCAGTGACTTCCCAATTAAATTGCCCTGCATAGAAAGGAACATTTAAACCAAAATTAAAACTTTTTAAGATGATTTTTTTATTATTTTTTTATTGTTAGTATTTTTTTTTAAGTCTAAAAAAAACATGCAATTAATCCTATTTTTGAAAAACAAAAATGGTAATCCTATCAAAAAAATGGTTAGTTGTTAAAATGAATTTTTTTTTAAGATGATTTTTTAATATATTTTTTTAATGTTGTTTTTATTTAATGTATTGCATTTTTATAAAAAAACAAAAAAAAATGGTTAGTGTTTTTTTTTTAAATATCTAAAAAACAAAAACAAAAAATAGTTAGTTTTTTATTTATTTATTTTTTAATAATAATATGTGTATATATGATACATATATTATTATTATTTTGTGGGATTTTTTTTTGTTTTTTTTGTTTTTTAAATATAAAATTAAAAACGAAATTTTTTTATTTTTTAAATCTCGCTCGCTTACTAATGATTCATTAGAGATTATTTCAAGATCTGAAGGTGTTGTCTCTTTATGCACTCACTTACTTATATCCTTGGCCTTGGCTTTGCTCGAAGAAAGACTCTCTCTATGGTTATCGGCTCGAGGTTCTTATCTAAAGTGATGTCCCACCGCCAAACATTCGAACCAGAGATGGATTAAGAGGCGATATAGATGTGATAAAGAGGTTATAGCGAGCGTGAATACCTTGTCGTTACACTTTAGCGAGCGTGAATACCTCTCCGATGGCGTTGGTCGAGCGATGGCGGCCTTTAGTTCTTCAAGTTCCTCTCCTCTCCTCTCCTCTCGAACCAGTTTCCGGGTATCCAGCTCGGGGTGTGGAGTGGAAAGGTTGAAAAGGTGCGTAAAGAATATGTGGGCTAAAACTAAAAAAACTAAATTTCATCTAAAAAAAAAGAATTTAAAGATGTTTTTTTTTTCATTCACAAAATTCTTTATTGTCTTTTTGCAAATTAGTTCTCCAGCAAGAGTATTTTTATTTGAACAAAATCAATAGATTTTCTGATCTTCGTGATCGCATGAAGTGCAGGAAGAGAGCATACTAATCGATTGATTTGTGTTTATTTATGCAGGGGGGGTTTCAAAAAGGATTGAATTTAAAACTAGCTAAATACTAAAACATAAGAAAACTCAAACTTAAACTCCTTTGTGAAGATCCTGCTGTCACCAGGTTTCACAAATTATTTTGTCTAAAGAAAAATACTAGTACTGAATTAAATTCCTAATGCCTAATCCCTTAGCACCATCCCCAGCAACGGCGCCAAAATGTTGGCCAATTTATTGGGCTTAAATTGCTGCATTAAATTATCGACCAGGGAAACTCGTAAGCTTGTGATGATGCCAGCAAAATATATGCAGGAGTAGGCAACTAACTCTATGTCTAACTAAATTATTTACGATTCAATATAATATGCAAGGGAAGAGGCTCCTAACTAAAGAGGTCCTGGTTGTTCTTCCCTACAGTATCATAGAGAAATCATTGATTACATAAAACTAGAAACTTGAAATGAAGACAAGAGAATGAACTTTAATTGTTGTTCAGATTCAAAGAGAGAGAAAGACTAACTTACTCTCTTGATTGTCCTCTCATGTACTAATCCAAACTAAACTAAGATTCATCCATAAGCATAAGAAACTAAATAACTTGAAACTTAAAAGCAAAAGAATGAATTTCAATTATCATGCAAATCAAATAGAGAGAGAGCCTAACTTAGACCCTTGGATATCCTCTCATATGCTGATAAGATTCTAATTTAAAACTCATTCATCAATCACAAACAAATCCTCAAACATCTAAGCAATTAAATGAAATAAGATCTAATATGAAATAACATGTTCCTTTGATCCTTCTAGAGTGAGCTCAATTCTCCTAAGAACAAAGTGACAAGCTATTCCATATACTACATTAAGGCAACTTATATCTAAAACTACATAATGGAAATATATGTGCAACTTATATCTAAAACTACATAATGGAAATATATGTAAAATGAAGCTTTATTCTATTCCATCATAAGTTGGATACAATGTTCCAAGAGTCCTCCCTTTGGAATGGAGGAGGTACTCCTATTTATACAATGAGATGAGATAACAAATTCATAATGATGATCCACTAATCTCTCTTTTAGTTCCATACATTTCTCAACCATCTAGACACATAACCCTATCCTCCATGATCTCCTCCATGAGGTCCATGATCTTCTCCATGGGATCATGATATTTTCCATGAGGCTTATCTTATCAAATTCGAATTTGATCATTCAAGGCCACATAAAGATGCCCTGGAAGCTTCCTTTGTACCTACACATGTCAACAAACTCATTCTAATTGTTAGGTATAAGTATAAGCATATTATTTTCTAAAGTTTAGCCATAAATCCACTTAAAAATGTTAAGAATTAATAAACTTTGGAAAAGCATAGTTATAACCCAATAATGAGGTAAATGTAATGATGTGGAGGTGGAATGGAGGTGACATGAAGGTAAAATGTGAAGATATTGGTGAATAATGGAGTGAAAATAGGGACTATTTTGAGGCCCAACACTCCCCACAGGTTCCCAGCACCACTCAAACACTTAAGGTCCAAAAGGTGTCACCTGCAGAAATGGCCGAAAGAAGAAAGCAAGGATTATGTTACTACTGTGATGAAAAATACTCCCCAGGTCATAAATGCAAGGAGCCCAAATTTTTTCAAATTGATGCCACTGATTATAGCTCATCGGAGGAAGATCCACCACTGGAGAAACATGAGGAGGTAGAAGAGGACAACCAACAGGACAATGTACCTGACGAACCAGTTATTTCGCTGCATGCTTTGGCAGGGATTTCTTCACCTCAAACTCTCAAAATCAGAGGTTTTATCAAACATCGCCCAGTAGTAGTCTTGATTGATAGTGGAAGTACACATAATTTCATCCATCAAAAAGTCGCGGAAGCAATGCATTGTTTTGTACGAGCAGTTTCTAACTTCCAAGTTCAAATCGCAGATGGGGGCACAATGAAATGTGAAGGCCGCTGTGAAAATGTCAAACTTCAAATGGGGGATTATCAGTTGAAGACCCACATGTTTGCCATACACATGGGAGGATGTGACATTGTCCTCGGCGCTGACTGGCTCCGCACTCTGGGGCCTATCACAATGGATTTCCAGGAGTTATATATGAGTTTTAAGTAGAACAACTCCACACATACCCTCCGTGGACTCCAGGCGGGAGCTCCCTCTATCATCAGCTCGCATAGGATGGAAAAATTGCTAAAAAAGGGCCATCATGGAGTTATAGCTCAATTTAATGCCATCCAGGCAGTCGCAACCAAGTCTCTGCCAATTCATCCGGAGATGCAACAAATTTTAAATAACCATCTGCCGGTCTTTGACAAGCCTCATGAGCTTCCACCCTCGAGAGGGGAACATGATCATAACATCACCTTGGTTCCAGGGGCCCAACCCCCAATTGTGCGCCCATATAGATATCCGTTCACCCAAAAGAATGAAATAGAAAAAATAATCAAGGAACTTTTGGAAGCAGGTGTCATTCGTCCCAGCATTAGTCCTTATTCGTCACCGGTGGTCATGGTGCTCAAGAAAGATGGGGAGTGGCGAATGTTTCCAGACTTCAGGGCTCTCAATAAGTTGACAGTCAAAGATAAATTTCCCATCCCAGTGGTTGATGATTTGTTGGATGAACTCAATGGGGCTCAATTCCTCACTAAGCTGGATCTGCGCTCAGGCTACCACCAAATTTGCATGAAGGAAGTCGACATTCCAAAGACTGCTTTCCACACTCATGAAGGCCATTATGAGCTCCTAGTCATGCCATTCGGTCTTTGTAATTCCCCATCTACTTTTCAGAGCCTTATGAACCACCTTCTCAAACCATATCTCAGGAAATTTGTCCTTGTCTTCTTCGATGACATCCTCATCTATAGTTGCACTTGGGCCGCACATCTTCAGCATGTAGATCTACTCCTGCAACTGCTCCGCAAGCATAAATTATTTGTTAAAATGTCCAAGTGTGCATTTGGCATGGAAGAAGTTGAGTATTTGGGCCACATTGTGGGGCGTGAAGGTGTCAAGGTGGACCCCAAAAAGATCCAGGCAATGCAGGAGTGGCCTCAACCTCGGACCTTGAAAAGCCTGAGAGGATTCTTGGGTCTCACAGGCTATTATCGCAAATTTGTCCGCAATTATGGTCGCATAGCAAAGCCCCTCACTCAACTCCTGAAGAAAAATTCATTCTTCTGGAATGAGGAAGCACAACAGGCCTTTACAACTCTCAAAAATGCCATGTGTTCCACTCCAGTCTTAGCACTACCTGATTTCACCAAATCTTTTGTCATTGAATGTGATGCTTCGGGTACGGGTATTGGGGCAGTCTTAATGCAGGAAGGACGACCTTTGGCCTTCACCAACCAACAACTCAGTGGGAAGAATCTGGGCCAATCTACCTACGAGAAGGAAATGATGGCCATCTTACATGTAGTAGAGACCTAGCGACCTTACTTATTGGGGCGACGTTTCCAAATCCGCACAGACCATCACAGTCTTAAATATTTTTTGGAGCAACGCCTATCCTCCCCACAACAAAATAAATGGCTAGCCAAAATGCTGGGATATGATTATGAGATCATTTACAAGAAAGGGCAAGACAACAGGGTAGCAGATGCATTATCTCGCCAATTTGAGGAGCAAAGTACCCTGCTAGCAATTTCCCTTCCCGTTCCAGAATGGATTGAAGAAGCTTGTCGGGAATGGTTTTCACATCCCAGGCTCTCCCAACTCATTTCTCAATTGCAGACGGATCCAAATTCCAACAAGGGCTACTCGTGGCAGGATGAGATTCTTCACTATAAGGACAGAGTCGTCATATCACCAACCTCCACCCTCAAAAGTCGTATTTTGGCAGAATTGCACTCATCCCCCATTGCAGGACATTCATGCTTTCAGAAGACATATGCTCGCACCAAAAGATCATTTTTTTGGACAGGTATGAAAAAGGACATCCTTACTTTCGTAGCCGAATGCGATGTCCAAGGAAAATTTTAAGGATGGAAAATTTTCTTGAAGTTTAAAACATTGGCGAATCTCACTAATCTCTAATATGCAAATTATAAATGTTTATTGATATATTTGTAAAATTAATCAAATTTATAATTATTTTATATATAGTCTCTCTATAATGTTGGCGATTTTTAAGGTAAAATAATTTTATATTCTAAAATTTGGGCGAATCGTCTTTTATAAAATTGGAAATTGGCGAATCTTTTTTTTGGAAAAATCATGGAAAATTAGCCCACTGGGCGAACATTAGCCCCTAAAATTTTCCATCGCCGATGTCTGTCAACGACACAAAGGGGAGACAGTCAATACACCAGGCACATTACAACCGTTGCCCATCCCGGCATCAATATGGACAGAGGTTTCTATGGATTTCATTACAGGTCTTCCAAAGTCAGGAAACAAGTCAGTCATTATGGTGGTTGTGGACAGACTTTCGAAGTATGCTCATTTTTGCGCCCTACCCCACTCGTTTACACCAACTTTGGTCGCTCAATCTTTCATGGATCATATCTTCAAATTGCATGGCATGCCCACTTCTATTGTGTCTGATCATGACCCAATCTTCACAAGTAATTTTTGGAAGGAACTCTTCAGGCTACAAGGCACTCAACTGAAACTCATTACTTCCTATCATCCACAAACGAATGGTCAAACTGAAGCCGTCAACAAATGTCTGGAAACCTACCTTAGGTGTTTCACTTCAGAAAAGCAACATCTTTGGGTACAATGGTTACCTTTGGCTGAATGGTGGTATAACACCAACTATCATGCCACCACCAAAATGACTCCCTATGAAGCAGTCTATGGTCAACTCCCTCCTTCCCCTACTTCTTATATTAAGGGATGCTCGAAGGTACAAGCAGTGGATCAACTCCTACAACACCGCGCCACCATGCTCGCCCATCTTCGAGAGAATCTTCATCAAGCTCAAAACCGCATGAAGCAACAAGTAGACCAGCATCGCTCAGAGCGCCAATTTCAAGAAGGGGATCAGGTCTTTTTACGGCTGCAACCATATAAGCAAACATCACTCAAAGACAAGGGTTGTCAGAAACTATCTCCCAAATTCTACGGACCATATCAAGTACTTCAGCGCATTGGAGAAGTGGCTTACAAGTTGGCCTTGCCGCCTACTGCAAAAATCCATCCAGTTTTCCATGTCTCATGCCTCAAGAAAGTGATTGGGAACAATTGCAGAATTCAGACCAGTCTACCTGAATTGGACGAAGAAGGGTCAATCTGGCTTCAACCCGAACAGGTCCTAGACACACGAGACAAGCACCTGCGTGGCCGCATGATTAAGGAAGTCCTCGTCAAATGGAAAGACACCTCTCCGGAAGATGCAACTTGGGAACCAGCCACTATTCTTCAACAGTTTCCGCAGCTTCAGCCTTGAGGACAAGGCTAGTCTTAAGGGGGAGGGCATGTTAGGGTCCCACCCTAACCCCCTTATTTATGTAATGGGATCACGTCATAGTCAAGAGTCAATAAAGCCCATATTAATATTTGTAAGTGGTTAACCCGCAATTAATGACGGGACCACAGTTAGTTGCAAATGGGCCGTAGTATTAGATAGATGGTATTAATAAAACCCACGGTATTGATCCGTGGTATTGCATGTATGAGTCATATATAAAGGATAGAGACTCCATGCGAGGAGCATCGTGTCTTATTTTGTAAGCGAGCTCTGCTCTATTGGAGGTTGCCCCCTCGAAGAGGCAAGTGAACATTACTCTTTGAATAATAAAATCATTGCTATTCTGTGTTCTGGGTATCTTTTCTTCACATATTCTGTATCTGGGTATCATTTTGCAGGTTAAGAGCATAACATTAGAAATTTCTTCATAAATACTTTCTTCATCTATAGCATCCAAGAAATCATCATCTTCAAAAGCCATCAAAAGTCTATAATCATTACCTTGTTCATCTTCATCACTATTTAAAAGTCCATCACTGTCTTCATGTGTGTAATAGCTCTTCTTACTTACATTCTGTTTTCTGTTCCATCTAACTGGTTCCTTACCTTTGTCTAGCTTATCTTTATGAGGACACTTGGCAGCATAGTGACCAACTCTTCCACAAGAAAAACATTTGAAAGGGAGCTTACCTTTGAATCTTTCAGAACCCCGTTGAAGGTTCTTGACAAAATTTGACTCTTCCTCTTCTTCCGACATATGTCCTGAGTCATTGTAATCTCCTTTTCCTGAGGCTTTGAATGTAGCTTCTCTCCTGTCTGATGGTCCACCTTTTCTCATTTCGTAAGCAGTTAAGATTCCGTGCAGCTGTGACATGGTAAGGCTCTGTAGATTCTGCTTCTCTTCTATGGCAGAAACTTTTGAATCAAACTTAGGGGATAAAGATCTTAGAACCTTTTCAACCAAAACAACTTCTTTTATTTCTTCACCTAAGCTTTTCATACAATTAACAATCTCATCTATACGAAGGAAATAGTTAACCACACTTTCATCATTGTACATTCTGAGATTTTCATACTGAATTCTGAGAGTTTGAAGTTTTGCTCGTTTTACCTGATCATCTCCTTCATAGCTCAGAATGATCTTGTCCCATATTTCTTTTGCAGTTTTGATCTGCATAACCTTGACGAATTTTGATTGAGGTAGACTCCCTAATAGGGTATTGACAGCCTTTGCATTTGTTTCATACTGCTTTTTACCAGCTGTATCTGTAGGAGTTGTTGAAGGAAATGCATATCCTGTTTCCACAATATCCCAAACTTCTGTACCAAGAGATTGAAGATAGGCAGTGATTCTTACCTTCCAATAGATGAAGTTGCTCCCATAAAAAATTGGTGGCCTGATTGATGCTTCCTTTTCGTAGTTGCTCATGATGATAGATCTTCCTTCAAGCGATCAAGCTTCTTCTGAAGGACCTGCTCTGATACCAATTTTTGAAAATAATACTGAGAGGGGGGGTGAATTAGTATTATTAAGTCAAATTCTTTTTCAATTTATCCAAAGATTTGTATACACTACTTCAGTTAATGAAACCAGCGTGTATATGCAACTCTGACTAATGAAAATCGCGTATAACTTCCAGACTTATGATTTAATTTATTCTTCAGATGTTGATCATTAATCTGTGTGTCAGAACCATATAACAGTAAGCAGGAATAGAAAAGTAGAGCAGACAGTCATACAAAAGAACACAAGATATAAGGTGGAAACCCAATGTGGGTGAAACCTGCCTGCTGCAATATGTCTCTATCTTCTTTCAATTAGAAACTTCTTTTTACAATGATATTGTACTGGTGCAGTCTTATACCAGTTTGCAGGCTTCAACCTGCAGAAGGCTACAACCTTCTCTCGTTCTCCAGCTTCTCCTAGAAGGGAGCTACAACCCCCTTTAGCTCTTGTACTAGCTGAGGTACTAGTACGTAGGCACTGACCTACAACCTTCTCTCTTCTTCCAGGGACCACGTTTCATAAATTTTCAGACTGGATCCATGAATATCAATCAAACATCAAATAGATCTGAAACAACCAATCTCCTTTGTACAAATACTGAATCAACCAATAACTTCTCAGAAAGTTGTAACCAGAAAATAGTACCAATAACCAGACACCAATTCTGAACCCAAAACACTGCAGCAATAAATAGAAGCAGCTAAAACATATTTCAAGAGACGTACGCTACTTCATCAATAGAAACCTGCGTACATACGCAGATATGCCAAAACCAACTAGCATATACGCAGTCCTCACTTGTTTAACCTGTGTGTATACGCGCCTCTACTGTGTCGAACCTGCGTACAGATCTATAAAAGATAATTTATCCTTTTACTTAATTAGACATCAGTTATACCCAGATTATCAGATTTATAGATCTAATCATGCGCCGAATATAATAGATCAAAATCACACAAGGATACTACTATTCAAGCCTTGAGATCTTGACCCATCAACAGATCTTAACCATCATGTAATGCTCAGGTTCCTCCTTGATTCAGATCCAGATCCATCTGTATCTCCCAATCAAATTAGTATTCCAGATCTTGCTCCTCTTAAGATATTAAATGCATAAGTTGATACCCTTGCCAAATGATCTCCTTCCCTTTTTATAGTCTAGGCCTTACTCAAACCATGGTCGAAAACCATTGAGAACTAATACTAGGGACCCAATACTTGGGTTCAACACTTTAAATGCAATACCAAGGACCAAAACCATAGGTTCAAATATGTCGTACTAAATACCATGGACAATCCATAAGTTTTCCCACATGTATGCGCTTTTCTTTGCATGAAAGTGCGTGCATACGTTTACGCGCCTTCTGATCGGTACATCCGCGTGTATACGCGACTTTGTTACGAGGAACCTGCGTATACCTCATTTTCTTTCATTTTGAGAGCCTGAACTATGATCTGCACTTTGAGTGAGTTGCCATCAAGGACAACACTTATGTCATAGAGCCAAACCTGTGCCATAATGCCAACAGTAGTATTGTTCCATATTGATTATATAAATTGAGGGTTTCAAACCTCAAAAGAGTTAGTTTGAGTTAGTTCATTTTCCTTTTGTTGTATAAGCTAATTTTACTCTTAAGAACAATTTAAGGCGTTTGAAGAATGTATTCAATTTTGCTATGCTAGTGCAATGTTCATGTTCATTTCACTATTGGTGATTTTCTTGGGTTCTTAAATGCCTTGGAGAGGGCCCACCCAAAGTCTTCAAGAAGCCCTCTTAATTTACTTTCTTAGTCTGGTTTTATGTTTTTTGGCTAAATAAAGCTTTTCAGGTTTGCATGTGTTTCCTTTCTTGTAGGAACATTATATCTCATAGATAGTTACTTCCTTGAGCACAAAATTGTGAAGGGCTTTGTTCTAAATTTAGTTGAATGATTTTTATGAGCACCAAGCAATATCACACTCACATACAAATTTCTTTGGGAAACTAGGTAGTTTCTTGTAGCAACACACAATTTTTTGTAGCTCTGTGACTATTCCTATAGAACATCACATAGCCTCCTATTTTAACAATCCTTCTCCATAGAACTGCACATTTTGTCTATAACACTATCAATGGCATTATTGAGTAGAATTAAATAGAAGGGAAATTAGCAAATGGGTAGTTTTCTTGAATTTGGTCATGAATGTTTATGATTTGCTATACTTGGAATCCTACATCTTAGATTAATGATATTTCTTGCTTTTGCAATCTAGTGATAACACTTTCCATTACTTGGAATATTTCTTACAAGCTGAATTAGCTGCGATTGTTTAAGTATGATTTACTTTGAATGATTTTCTTGTAATTAGATTTTTAACAATAACCATGATTGATTTCCTTTCACCTGATCCATTTGAGTAATACCTAGGGTGACATTTTCCCTTCATTAGCATAGTTGATGCATCATTAAGACAAGAAATTGTGGCTTGCATATATAGTGCACACCACCTCTTAAGTTTTTACGAACCATGGGTTTATAATTAAAATTGAGAGTGATAGAGGGTAACATTCTTGCTATAATCATGGAGCCCATCAATTGGTTTATTCAAAACTTGGAGTAGTGATCATTAGATATGTTATAAACCTAATATAATTATTGTAATAAACTCAATGGTCAACATGCACAAACAAATGGTTACACCCCAAATGTTCTATTAAGTATATATTACTGCCATTGGTCATTGCAATCATGATGGAAAAATCATATATATATATATATATATATATATATATATATATGATTTTTCCATCATGATTGGTTTCCTTAAATTGGTATTAGAGCACTCCGCTTTTTGGGCCTACCACATTCCATTGTTCCCTCAAGATATATCATGCTCAATAGCCCTTCTCTGTTGTGTCTTTCCCTAGTCACTCAACAACCCATTGATATGTTATTTCCCTCATCATACATCAACCCTTTGCTATGTCCTTTCCCTTGCCATCATTGCATATCTATGTTGTCTTCTATTCTTTTATGTTCCACAGTCCATTTACCCATCACTCAACAATTCATCAACAATCCTTCAGTTGATATGGGTTATATAAGGAATGAAATGAAAGGCAAAATAGGAAATGGAACACATAAATAAATATAACAAATATCACAATAATATAGTGAAAACCCAATGTCTATTGATAAATAAAATAACATAATATTATAGAACACAAGCTAGCCAAAATAATGGTAGCTATCTCTAAAGGGAGAGATATGGTAGCTACATGCATTCACAAAAGCTATTACAAGAGGCTGAAAGAATGACCTTTTAACATAAAGAAAGAACACTATAGGTCCAAAACCCTAACCCTAGAAGATGAAGCACCAAAAATTTGTGGTCCCCAAGTTGATTAGTTTGTACATCAACCTCCTGATGATGTAGCTTTTGCATACACTTTCCATTTGGGGTGCATAATAGTCTATTGGAAAGAACTCTCTAGAGATTACAAATTTTGGTTAGGGCTATGGGATGCCATGGCAATACATGTCCCCCCTAATCACCAAAAAACATCATTTAGGGCCTCAAAACAACCCCAAAAGTTTGGGACCTGAAAAACTATGGAAAAAATTACCAAGAAGATAGAGAACCATTGAGTTAATGGAAGAGGTGGGTGGGCACCATTATCCACTTGGATCATCAATAGCCAAATTTTCCCATATGCTCCTTCCCTCATTTTTTGGTATGCCAAGTTCACCATACACCCATACCACACATCCTTGGCCTTTGACATATGCCCATACCATTCACCATATCCCCCATATAAATTTTCCCTCACGCCTTTGCCGCACATCCCATACAAATTTTCCCTTAGCCTTTGCCATACATCCCATACAATTTTTCTCTCACACTTTTGCCATACACTCCATACCATATACCCTCTCCTTTGCCATGTGTCCCACAAATTCATACACATATAGAGAATTCTTTGTAATTCTTGATGAGGCAAACAAAGAATTCCAAAAATCCTCCAAGATCATTGGCAATCCAAGCATTACATCACCTACCAAAAGCTTCAGTAGTAAGTTAAAAGAATTAAAATATTTAATAGTGGGAATTTCAAACAAGCTTGGGGATGCTGATATTAAAGAATTAAACCTTCAATGTATGAGATATCCAAAAAGCAGGGCAACCTTGATTCGAATATTATTAATAGATTCCTCCTAAAATCCAATTGAAATATTGGAGCAGAATCTCTAATAACCATGAATTCAGAATTGGAAGACACTAGCATGGAATTGAGTAGTCCAAATTCACACTCCTTTTTTTCTACTAAAGCATTAATCTAACTTTGGGTATTTTAATGGATTTACACACAAAGTAAAAATTGATGTACCCAAATTTGATGACGAGGATGAGAGAGACCACGAGATGGATATATAGACTTGAGTGCTATTTTGAGTTGCGCCAAATATATGATGATAAAGAAACAATATATTTCTCATCATTATACCTAGAAAGGTTAGCATGAGATTGGTTCTTGTAATGACACTCAAAGGCCTAGTCAAGAAAATGGTATACATTCTAAACAATTTTTTTTCAAGATGGTTCAAAGCATCAAGGAAAAATAAGTCTTCTCCAATCTCACTTAATTACAATAGTTGGGCTGAGGGGATACATTTTTTTAACTATTTACATGTGTTAACTACTCACATGCTTAAACCACCAGATGGCTATCTCTTACAAGCTACCATATTAGAATTAAAAGAAAACATAAGGAATGAATTCAAAATGATAGATATAAATGACAAAGAGAAATCACAACTAAATGCCATAATTACCGAAGAAAAACTAATGTTCTTGCAACAAATCTTTGGGTTCCAAGCAAAGAAACCTAGCTTGAAGTATATTCCTCCTAATAAAAGGATTCCACCATCTAATGTAAAGGATAACAAAACTTGGTGCTTTAATATCATGCTCCCAACTAAAGGCCATCCTACAAATGCAAGGATAAGAAATTCCATCTATGTGAATGACAAAAAGATAAGAAGATAAGAAATTTGTTTCCATTCTAAATAGGTTCATAAAATTCAAATAAAGAGTTCCAAAATCTTAAATGATATAATTGCCAAAATTCCACCCAACACTTTTCTATTGTTGCAATAATCAACATTTCTTAAATCCAAACCACTAAGGTTTTTGGCTACATTAAAAGGACAACAACGTTAATAGATAATGTGAGTCCTCATAATTTTCTTGATATTAAAGTAGAAAAATAATCAAACATGTTTATCTATCCCTCTTTTGTCCTTTGAGTCACAATTCCAAGGAATAAAACTACCCTCTGCCAAGGGAAATGTCATAAGGTTAAACACTGAGAGAAACCTAGTCCCTCTTCAAATTTAAAGTAATGAGTATGTGTCATGTGCATAACTTTCATACCGCAATTTCGCGGTTTGTCTATCAAATTCCATCCCACTCTATCTTTGAAACCAGAGCCCTTGACTAAATTCCATCCTTACCGTATCTCTGAAACCAAGTCATATAACTAATGAAGTTTTGCATGGACGTTCATTGCAGTTTTCGGTTGGACTCAAGGATGATTTTTACCTCCTCGAAGAGGCTGTGACGCCATCAAGGTAATGGTTATAGAATCTTACATTCAAATTTGATTGTGATGCCTTGAACTTCAATGAAAAGCTACCTCTCTTCCGGGCACAAACTCATTCAGATTAACCAATCGCCTACATACAGAACTCTACCAAAAACAGTCTTCAAATACGGTGGTTTTCATTCCAGTGCCGACATCTATTGTTCAATCTTACATGTTTTTAACAACATCCATTCTATCATTCAGATATATAACAGCATCCATGCTCTCAGAGAAGTCCATGCCCAATTAGTTGTAAATGGACTTGAACATAACAGTTTCATAGTTGCCAAAGTGGTGAGACTGTATGCCATGTTGGGTGAAGTGGAGGATGCACGTAAAGCGTTTGACAAAATATGTGAACGAAATGTTTTATTATGGAATGCGATTATAGGAGAGTATGCTAGGAATGAAAACCCAGAGGAAGCCATTAAAATGTATTGCAAAATGCTTGAGGAACGCATACGACCAGACAATTTCACGCTTCCGCGCATACTAAAAGCCTGTGCTAGCATATCAGCGCTGCAAGGGGGGAAGGAGATTCATCGTTACATTGTTAGAATGGGTTTTGAATCGGATGTTTTCGTTGCCTCTGCGCTTATAGACATGTATGCTAAGTGTGGGAGTATTGACGATGCACGGCAGGTGTTTGACAAAATACCTAAAAGAGATGTGGTCCTGTGGAATGCTATGATTAGTGGGTATGCCCAGATTGGTCATTGTAATGAGGCCTTGATGCTGTTTGAGCAAATGCAACTGGGAGATATGATGCCCAACTCATCCACCCTTGTTGCCTTGCTGGTTGCCTATGCTCATTTAGGAAATTTGCAACATGGGAAGCAGATTCATGGTTATATAGTTAAAAAAGGCTGCGAATCTAATGTTTTTGTGGGGACATCCCTTATAGACTTGTATGCCAAGTGTGGGAGTATAGAGGATGCAGGTTTAGTGTTTGCCAAAATGTCTGAAAGAAGTGTAGTATCATGGAATGCAATAATTTCGGCGTACTCCCAGAATGGATATGCCAATGAGGCCTTGAAACTCTTTCATCAGATGCAATTAGAAGACATGAAAATAAATTCATCAACCATAGTGAGTATTTTGTCAGCATGTGCCAAGTTAGGAAATCTGCAACAAGGCAAGTTGATTCATGATTACAGCATTAGAAGTGGGCTTGAGTTAGATGTTTTTGTCGGGACAGCTCTTATAGACATGTATGCGAAATGTGGAATGATAGATACTGCTCTCCAACTGTTTGATAAGATGTCTGAAAGAAATGTGGTCTCATGGAGTGCAATGATTGCGGGGTATGCTTATAATGGATATGCAAACGAGGCCTTGAAACTCTACAATCAGATGCAACTAGCAAAGGTGAAACCCAACTCAGTCACTACGGTGAGCTTGCTGTTGGCATGTACCCTTCTAGGAGCTCTGCAACAAGGTAAAGCAATCCATAATTACATAATTAGAAGTGGCTTTGACGTGGATGTGTCTGTGGAAAATACTCTGGTAGACATGTATGCCAAATGTGGAAGCATAGAGCTTGCACACAAATTGTTTAACAGGATGTCCAAAAAAAATTTGGCATCATGGAATTCAATGATTGCTGGGTACAGAATGCATGCTCGTGCTGAGGATGCTATTGCACTTTTTGTTCAAATGAAACAGATGGGTGTGAAGCCAGACAATATCACCTTCATATGCATTCTATCTGCTTGCAGCCATGCAGGCCTGGTGGATGAAGGGCTGCAATATTTTGATAGCATGACCAAGGATTATTGCGTCACACCTGAAATGAAGCATTATGCATGCATGGTTGACCTTTTTGGTCGTTCTGGCTTGCTAGATGAGGCACACAACTTTATGGAAAAGATGCCATTCAAACCTGATGCGAGTATTTGGGGGGCCTTACTCGGTGCCTGCAGAATTCACTGCAATATCGAGCTTGGAGAACGTGTGGCAAATTATCTTTTTGAGTTAGAACCTGATAATGCAGGGTATCATGTGTTGCTGTCAAATATATATGCAGCAGCTGGTAGGTGGGATGATGTCGCAAAGGTGAGAACAATGATGAAAGAGAGGGGGATATCAAAGACACCAGGATGCAGCTTGATTGAGGCAAATAACAGGGTTCATGCATTCCTTGTGGGAGACAGATCTCACCCTGAAACCAATAAAATTTATGACTCCTTGAAGGCCCTGGATGTACAGTTGAAAGAAGCAGGATATTTGCCTGATACTAACTTTGTGCTGCACAATGTGGAGGAAGAGGTGAAGGAAAACATGCTATCCACTCATAGCGAGAAGCTGGCAATTGTTTTTGGGCTACTTAACACAATCCCTGGAACTCCTATCCGCATCACAAAGAATCTTCGTGTCTGTGGTGACTGTCACAATGTAACCAAGTTCATCTCCAAGATTGTAAGCAGGGAAATTATTGTGAGAGATGCAAACCGTTTTCATCATTTCAAGAATGGATTGTGTTCTTGTGGTGATTTCTGGTGATGGTGATTAAAATGAACAACAGATACAAACTTTCTTACCAGAGAGTTCTTTCATACGATTTCCCTCAAGTTGGCAGCGAGGGACGTTGGCCGCTTTTCAATAAATTTTCTTTTCTCAGTTTGACATCAGTCCAGATGATTAGGAGGAGAAATGGCCTAGCTGGTTGACAAAGATCTTCTGATCATTTCATTTGGACTCCCCTGGACCCCAGTTAGAAAACCGTTATAACTATCCCGTATACTTGGACTTGATGATTTTAGAATCACAATCTATCACCTTGGCCCGAGACAAAGATATTATCAGCATTGATCCCTACTTCTACATAGATTAATCTAATACATGAAGACCCAGATACAATAATTTGGTGGTACAACAATATATCAATCAAAGACATCTACAAGTCCCTAGGATGTTAGACTGAAACCTCTTAGGAGAGGGTTCTCTAAACTGAACTTTGATGGAGCGGTGAAGGGGAAACCTGGCAGGGTTGCTCATGGCGGGTCCTTAGAGAAAGCAAGTGACAGGTAATAGCTATCTATATGGAAAATATATGAATAACTCTAACAATCAAGTTGAAATGAAAGCCTGATTGGCAGGGTCAAAACTTGTCTTAAGCTTGGTTTAAGGAAAGTAGCGCGAAAAGGAAACCAGCCTCCTGATGGAGGCTATTAGGAGGTTCACTCCCAATGTACTGGATAAAGGATAACACATTGCAAAGATTAAAGATTGAATACGAACATATATAGAGGTTTGGGAACCAAATGGTGAATTAGTTAGCTACTCAATTTTTAAATCTATAGAATAGGTATTTGAAGATTATACCTATATCTAGAGTGATAGAAGAGGGAGATTGGAACACAAAGTTGAAGGGCCTAATTGAACATATAATTTTAAACTTGACTGATTGGGACTCAGAATCGACTGAATTGACCAAGTTGACCCTTTAGATCATTGACTTGGCCATCAAACTGGCTTGAGGGAGCAGTTTGGTACTAAATCGGTTGGATTGGTGTACAACTCAGTCGGTTCAGTACCAAACTAGTCTAATTTGGGCAAGTCCGTACTTACTCGGCCAAGTACAAATCAAGCAGATTGCCTATAGGTTGCAGCACCATTTTTTTGGGAAAAAGTTATTTTGATATTTTGTTTTTAAAGCTAAAGTTTCTCTCAACCCAAACCCTAAAAACACACTATATAGAGACCCCCTCTATTTGCTTCAACCAATTCTGATAGAGCATTTGGAATTTCTAGAGCAGCATTAAAGAATTGATTTAGAGTGAGCTTAGAGCTTGTTTGACGATCCTAGTGAGATGTTTTCAGTGGATTTGACATCTAAATTAGGAGGTTATAGCCTATCTACAAGCTTGTAGATTCTTCCACTCATTGTTCTCATTCAAAGGTATGATAAATCTGCCCTTGATTTTTTCTCTCATAAAATTGTAGATCTAAAATCTATTTCTTTTGTTACATAAAAAAGTAATTTAAGGTTGGCATATTTGCATTTACCATGGTCCCCTAAGTCAAATATCCTACATGGATCCATGTTGATGTTGATGATGGTATTGCAAATATTGCAAGAAACAAAAAGCGTTGTGGTGGGTGGGGCGAGGTGTATTCATATGTTGAAACAATAATTGGCTAGTGTTCCATGTGATGTAGAAGACATTGAACCCATTAGATTAGAAAGGCAAAAAATATTTATAAAATTTGAAAAAGACAAGGCTAGGTAGAAAGAAACAAAGATTGAAATAGAGAGGAAGAGGCAACTTGCCATGATGTTGGGGATCACAAACAATCCTAGCATTGAAGGCTTCCCCTCTAACCCTTCTACCAATGTGAGGAACCCCTTTCATTATGTTCCCCCCACTCATGCAAATCAACCTAAAAGGAAGAAGAACATTCAAAGTTATTTTACACCTTCCCCACCTCTACCATTGCCTCTCAACCTAGTGAGACTCAATCCACCTTAGCTAACCATTGGAAGAAGGAATACAAAGAATCTACTTTTGAATACATAGCTAGATGGTGGTATGATGCAAGTATCCCCTTTAATGCTTCCCACTCACCTCCTCACAAACCTATGTGGGATTCCATTGTTGCTGCCAGTAAGGGCTTCAAATACTGTAATATGCAAGACTTGAGGGGTTCTCTTTTGCACAAAGAAGTTTTGTCCATAGATGAATACTTGAGGAGTTCGAAAGAGTCACGGGCCAAAGCGGGATGTACCACTATGTTAGATGGATGGGCTAATAGAAAGGACCATACTATAATATACTTCCTTTCTCTTGCCAACAAGGAGCCATGTTTTTGAAATCAACTGTTGTATTTGATAAGGTGAAAAACACAAACTTTTTATTTGAGCTTTTGGATGAGATTGTTAAGTTGGTAGGGTAGGTAGATGTTGTTAAATCAACATAGATAATGCATCTAATTATATTCTTGTTGGTAAGATGTTAAAAGAGTAAATACAAAACCATATTTTGGATTCTATACATTGCACATTACATAGACCTCATGTTTGAGGATATAGACTAACAAGTTTGGATCAAGAAAAATATTGATCATGCCAAGAGATTTACAAAATACATCTACAACCACTCATGGCTATTGAACTTAATGAGGAAAAACATTGGGTGTAAGGAGCTTGATAGGCCTACCATCATGAGATTTGCATTGAATTTTCTCATGTTGTAGCCTCTCATTTCCTAGGCATAAAACTTGGAAAAGTTGTTTTCAGGTGATGAATGGAATGTATCTTAGTGGGGATGCAAACAAGATGGGGAAGACACCAAAAATAAGTTTTTTGAGAGCTCATTTTGGCAAAAAGTAGTAGAGGTTGTGAAAATTGTCAAGTTCCTTATTAAGGTATGTTGGACATTGGGTTCAATGCTCCCTGTCTATTTTCGTGACATGGACTAACCGCCTTTCGTGGATCCTAACTCCGATGATTGTAGCGGAGACTAACACCCGCGGGTTTTGTTCTAATGACAATCGTGATTCCAACAAGTGGTATCAGAAACACACCCGAGTCACGTTGGGGGGGAGATTGTTGGGCATTGGATAATCCAACACTCCCTGTGTGTTTCACGATAAGTGCTTAACCGCCTCTTGAGGATCCGTTAACTATGGCGATGTGTCCATTTACTAATGCCTGCGGGTTTTGGTTTAATGGAAATCATGATTCCAATAAGTGGTATTAAAGCAACAGGTCTCTAGTTTGCAACTCACCTGACTCGCGTTGGGGGGGGGGGGGGGGGGGGAGATTGTTGGACATTGGGTTCAATGCCCCCCGTTTGTTTTCGCGACATGGACTAACCACCTCTCATGGATCCTAACTCTAGCGATTGTAGCAGAGACTAACGCTTGTGAGTTTTGGTCTAACGACAATCGTGATTCCAACAAGTGGTATTAGAGCCAAAGATCTTGAGTTCAAAACACACTTGGGTCATGCTAGGGGGAGATTGTTGGGCATTGGATAATCTAGCACTCCCTGTGTGTTTCACGACATGTGCTTAACTACCTCTCGAGGATCTGTCAACTCTGGCGATGCGTCTGTTTGATAACGCCTACGGGTTTTGGTCTAACGACAATCGTGATTCCAACAAGGTGTTGTAGTTGGGTATTTCTTCAACACAAAATATTATTATGTATATTAGCTAGGAAAAAAGAAAATTGGGGAGGTCAAAGATGGATTGTATAAGTTCCTAGAGTGCGCGGTCCCTGATGTGAGTAAGTGACTGGAAATGCACCAACATATGAATTCTTTCACTTGAGACATATGCACCTTTAGTAAAAACCTATCAAAGATGCAAGAGATGTGGACTAGTTAGGCTAGCAATTCCAAAGTTTTTTTAAGTTCACTTGTTTAAACTTTAAGTACTTGATTTTTTAGTGAATGTCACATTCTAATTCATTGAATTAACTTTGTCTTTGCAACACATTGGCTGGAGTTATTTGGTAGCCAATGTTATTAGATGCAAAGGTTTGCAATTTGATTCCCAAGTCAAACTTGTAATGCTCTTGGGTGTGAAAGCAATTGATCAATCTTTAAGTGGATTGACATGGAGAAGATAAACTATTTGAAACAAGAATAGTTAAATAATCTCGTATTTATGTAGTACAACCTTTGGCTAAGGTGCAACAAGTTATTGAACAAAAGATTTGATATGGATCCCATTATGTTGGATGATATTGATCAAGTAACATAATAGGTAAAGATGACTCACTCGACTAATTTTAATCTTGGTATTGGTAACTTAGGTGGATCAATTTATATTCAAATATGTTAGTAGGAGTAGGCATAATACTAGGCATGATGGGCATTAGTCATGCTTTTGTTAGTTCTACTACTACATTTGCAAATGTCCCTAGGGAGTCTTATGAGTTTGAGGGCTTTGAAGCAGAGGATGGTCTTGTAGCTCATGCAAAGGATGCCATTTCCAGTAATGATGATCAGTTTGATGATTATGTGAAATTTTTAATATTGTTGTAGTCACTGTTTATGATTCACCTATCAAATTTGATTATTTGTCTTATGCAATTTGTATGCAACAAATACTAAACAAAACACTACAACAACTTCACAGAAAATAAATAAACCACATGAATTGAGAAAATACTGCCCACACACAAATAATGAGCATGGATTTTTTGGACAAATGTCCCTGGAAGAAAACCTAGTGTGGGGAAAACCAATTCCGCAGATGAGTATTTTATTTTTCTTTAGCAAATTTTTGTGATTGAAAAATTATAATTGTTTGTCGTAAATTAGCAAACCTCAGGAAAATTGTTTCTTTCACTTCTGCAAGTCATTTTGGCTTTGTGGAGACAACTCGAGCCCTCTAATCCAAATCAACCCTCCTCTAGAGCCTCGGACTAGTCCATATGTGTGGCCCTGGAAACTCAACCTTCATTGAAAAACTCTCATTGGCTTAAAATAAACGTGGCCTCCTCTAGAATTTGACTTCTCCTAGGAAACTCAACTTCTCTTGTGTAAACTGATCACTGTGGCAAATTTCTCCTTGCTCTAGAAACTCAGACTCTCTGAAGTAATTCACACTACTAGGAAACTCAACTTCTTTGTAGATAAAATCGACCTCCCTCAGCTCTATCTCTGAGAAACTAGAAATCGACGTGAAGAATTATCTTTAGAAATTCTATCTTCAATCACTGTTGATCCTAATTTGTTGGTGCCCTCACACTATCACTAAACCATTGCTATCACTGCAAATTTGTCTCTGATGTGTTCTCCAAATGCCAATTGATTTCCTCTTATAATCTCTCATAGAGCAATCAACAACCATGATCTAATCTCAATCGATGACTAAGATAATATTGACTTCCAAAAATGACTTTTCTAGAAGTCACTAGAGGAAATTCGATTTACCTCAGTTAATCCCGATTAATTAAGCCATTTCGCTAAGTTAGACAGAGGAAAATTAATAAGCTGGCTAATTAATTCTAATTAAAGTAATTTTCATTAGAAACTTTTCCTGGGTATTGGAGAAAATTAATCCATTATGTTCCTTAGCCTCATGGACACCATTTGAGACTACAACACCTGTCCAAGGCATTAGAGAATTTTTTAAGTCTAAAATGGGCCTCAAAACAAAAATATACAACCAAAATCAACTTTATAAGAACCAATAGGATTCAAGATGATGATGCCAACTATGGGGGATGATTCACCATTTTTGGAGTAAAAAAAAAACTCTTTTTCAACTCATATTTTCAACTTATCTCCCTATGGTTTTACTCAAATTTCGAACAGGATACTTGTTGGATGCATAATTTAATTCCTCATCCAAGGAGTACCCATGTTCCATACTTTCGATGGAATCTGCTACACGAAAAATGAGAAATACATAAAAAGTGTGATTGCAATCACACTTTTTCATGTATTTATCATTTTTCGTGTAGCAGGTTCCATAAAAAATATGCAACATGGGTACTCCTTGGATGAAGAATTAAATTCCGCATCCAACGAGTGCTCCTGCTCGAAATTTGAGTAAAACCATAAGGAGATAAATTGAAAATACGAGTTGAATTTTTTTCTTTTTTCTTTCTAAAATTTTATGATATAATCTATTCTTATTTTATTATTTCCGCTATCATTTTATAATATTTCTTAGGAGACGCATTTTAGACCTCAAAATTTCTCTAATGTACATAAACTGACACTTCTTAACGAGGAAGGTGTTTTGCATAACACACATCTTATCTCTAGAGAAGATGAATCTTACCTTCCCCAAAGCCTTCGTCAGTATATCTGCTACCTACTCATCTATGGGTATACACTATAGTTGAACAATCATGTGTTGTGCACAATCTTTGATGAAGTGGTACCTGATGTCTATATGCTTGGACCTATAATGAAACATCGAATTCTCAGATAGCCTGATGCAACTTTGATTGTTGCAATGTATCATTGTTGTCTCTACCCTCTGACCAAACAAGGCTACTAGTAGCTTCCAAAGCCATATGGCATAACATGTATCCCTACTCGTTGCTATGTACTTTGCCTTTGTAGAACTCAGTGCCACAGAATTCTGCTTTAGACGGTACCAAGAAACAACTCGATCCCATGCTAAAACAACACCTTGAAGTGCTTTTCTGATCCACTGTATTACCTGACCAGTCTGCATTAGTATAGCCAACCAACTTGATACCATCACCTCGGGCATATCTGAGGCCATACTCGATAATGTCGCACAAATATCTCAACACATGCTCAACTACTATCCAATGCACTCTCTTTGGTTTCACCATGAACTGATTGAGAGAGTTTATTGCATAGGATATATTTGGTTTGGTGTTGACCAAATACATGAGAGAACCGATCAATTGCCTGTACAAGGTGGGGTCTACATCCTTCTCCCTAGATGTATCTACCTTCCTACAATTCGTGATCATGGTTGTAAATATGGCTTTGTAATCCTCTGTCTTGAACCTCCTCAGGATTTAGATGTAGTATTTCCCTTTCCCAAGGAAAATCTCTCCATCTATCTACCATTCCTCCATGCCTAGAAAGTAGTGCATGAGCCCCAAATCCTTCATCTCAAACTCAGCTGCAAGGTCCCTCTTGCACTCCTTGATGAGCCGTAGTGAACCTATTAGAAACAAGTCGTCCACATACAAAATAAGAATGAGAACCTCACCCCAACCACTAAGTAGTATAGGTTTGCATTTGCCTCACTCGTCACGAAACCCATGCCCTGCAAGTACTTGTTGATGCGCTCATACCATGTCCGGGGATCTTGGTTGAGCCCATACAATTCTCTCTCATCCTACACATGTGGGTCTCTTTGTCGTGTTCTACAAAGCCCTCTGATTGTTCAATGCACACTTCCTCTTCCAACTCACCATTTAGGAATGTCATATTGACATCCATTTGATGGATCTTCCATCCCATCTATGCTACTAATGAGATCACAACCCTGATAAAAGTATACATGGACACATAAGTGGATGTCTTCTTGTAGTCTATCCCCTCCTTTTGAGAGAACCCATTGGCCACTAACCTTGCCTTGTATTTTTTGATGTTTCCATATGCACCGTGTTTGATCTTAAAGATCTACCATGATCCAACCACCGTCCTGTCTTTCGGTCTCAACACAACCTCCCACACATCATTCTGCATGATTGAGCCATACTCCTCAACCATCACATCTCACCACACCTGTTGTTATGCAACCTCTTGATAGCTAGAAGACTCTCTATCTACTAACTCACTGACCAATAACATGTAGGCAATGCACCTCTCCGGTTGTTTCCACTGCCTATTGCCCATCCTACGAGCTCCCACAAACTCCTGAGCATCCCTAAGTGTCCACTGAACCTCATGGTTCCTCCTGCCAACTGTAGAAGATGGAATATCCACCTTTATATCCTCCTGATGCATCTTCCTGATCTACTACATTTTCTATTCCATACTCTACGAAGTTTCAAGAACTCCTGCACCTGAGCTTGTGCTCATACTAGTCACCATACTCGTGCTCTATTGTCACTGATCTTGCTGCTCAAATGTTGGAGCTTATACTTAGTGCTCACTCTAATCATCAACCGTTGGAAAACATCTGGACCTCATGTATGCGTTGTCCTCTAGGAACTTGACATCTCTCTTGACTATAATCCTCCTGGCCCCTAGAATGAAAATCCGATATGCCTTAGAGGTCTTGTTGTACCCAACAAAATATCCTCTCTCTATAGTCTGATCTAGCTATGAAAATGTGTCTTTTGGAATGTGACAATATGCTAGGCTGCCAAATATCTTGAAATGACGGACATCTGGCCTCTTCCCTATCAATGCCTCCTCTGGTGTCTTCTTACCTAATGCCTTATGTGGAATATTATTTTGTATATAAACTACCATACTGCATGCCTCTTCCCATAAGTAATGCAGTAGATCCTAGTCATACAACATAACTCTGACTGCCTCCGAAATAGAGCAATTATTCCTCTCAACAACCCCATTCCGTGTTATGAAACCAGCTCACAAAAGATAGAAAAGATAGATCAATGCCTTAGAAATCAGCCTCTTCGAGAGGGCAACCTCCTTTACATTACACAAATGAACAATTCTTGGATAATACAAATGACAAGACCTCTTTTCTATATATCGGAGTCTAAGGGGTCATAATATAATCAGAGCCGACATAACAATAATAATGTAAGGGAACAATAATAACAATAGCGGGCTTCTATGGTGCACAATAATAACAATATGGGGACTACATGGGCACAACAATATAAAAAGGGGGTTGTACTAATAACAATAAGGGGTTACACTAGTTGTATAGGGACCTAACATGCCCCTCTCCTTCGAAAAGTGTTGTTCTCAACGCTTGAGTAGTTCTTGATGCTTCTGTGTAAAATTCTTGTCCTCCCATGTGGAATCTTCGGCGAGTAAGTTCTTGAGATACTCTAAAATTGATCGATTTTGTAGCTGTCAGGTTCTTGTTTCTGTGGCTGCTCCAGGTTCCAATATGATTTTTCCTTCCTCGTCAAGTTCTGGAAATATTGTTTGAACTAGGATCTTCTGCAACTTTTGAATGAGTGGCCACACTTCTTCGTCCTTCTTGCATTCATCCCTTGCTTTGTTTATCCAATCTGGTTGGATAATAGAAATAACACAAAACAATGCTTCCACATCTTCATCCTTTCTTGAGAGTGCATCTGCAACAACATTTTGCTTCCCTTTTTTGTAGATGATCTCAAAGTCATAACCCAACATATTTCTGACCCATTTTTTCTATTCTTCTAAAGATAATCTTTGTTCTAAAAAGTATTTAAGACTATCATGATCCATTTTTACCTTGAAGTGTCTTCCCATTAGGTAAGGTCACCATTTCTTAAGTGCATGTAGTATTACCAACATTTCCTTCTCATAAATAGCTTGCTTGAGATGTAGCCATAAAAATACCCAATCTCCTACATCAAAAATTCTTTCACTGCGATGTTGATATGCTTGTTGTTTCATTCAATTCTGCACCAAAGTGGCGTTATCCTTTAAAAGTCGGAGAACTTCTTGTTGATACTCAATGTGATATTTCACTGCTTGAATCTTTTTCTTCTTGATATGTCCTTCTATCTTGAGAGTTTGAGGAGTGGTAATTTCTTCCAATGCATTACAAGATATGGTCGGATTCATTTCTTGATGCTCGATGTGATCTTTGACTTCTTGAACATTTTTCTTCTTGATATGTCCTTCTATCTTGATAGTTTGAGGACTGGTAATTCCAGCCAATGCATTACACGATATGGTCGAATTCATTTTTTCTTTCTCGATGTGATCTTTCATTTCTTGAATCTTTTTCTTCCTGATATGTCCTTCTATCTTGAGAGTTTGAGGAGTGGTAATTCTTGTGAATGCTTTACAAGATATGGTCGGATTCATTTATTCTTTCTGTCGGGTTGGTTCCTGGTGTATATTCTTTTCTTTTGATGTTTCTTGATCCTTTTCTTCCTCCTCTTCATAATCTATGTAAAATAATTTCTTCTCAGCACACTTATGACCTTTAGTGTATTTTCTATCACAATTGTAACAAAGCCCCTTTTCTCTTTTTTCTTCCAATTGTTGTGGTGTAAGCCTTGTAGGTTGTGGAAGGCTAGGAGAAAAAACACTTCCATAATTATAGTCGTGAGTGGTGGGATTCCTTGTTTCCATAATTTTGGTTTCAATTTTTCTTGCCAACCTGAATGCTTTCTCCAATGAATCAGGTTCCCAAAGACGAACCTCGTGTTGAATGTTATCCTTTAAAGTCCCTATGAAGATATCAATCATTTGCTTCTCTGGAATATCATTTACCCTTATATTCAATTTTTAAAAGTCCTCAATGTGCTCTTCCATTGAACCCTTTTGTTTGCAATTTATCAATTGGCTAAAGAAGGTGTTTCTCTTTGTATCCTCATAATGTGCCAACATTTCCTCCGTGAAAATTGACCACGTGACAAGTGGTTTACGAGAACAAAGCCCTTCATACCATAAAAATTGATTCAGTTCTAAATATAAAGATGCAATACATACCTTTTGTAACAGTTTCACCTCATCTAAATCAAAATATTGCTCCATCTGTAGTATCCAATTTAACGGATCCTTGCCATCAAACTTCCTCATATTGCCTTTTCTTGATTTTAGGAGCTCGATCTTGAAACGACTGTAACTCTATAATTTCAGATCTCCAAGTTCTGAAATTGCGATCTACAGTATCCCTCTAAGTCCTCTTTCTATGCCCGCAAGTCTGATCAAGATTGGATTCTCCAAGAAAGAGTTATGTTGAATCTCCTAAGATGACCTGATTATATAATGTTTCAGTAGAGCGAACTTGTATGACGTGCCACGTGTCACTTTCTCGATCTTCGGATCTGAACAATATACACAGAAAACTATAGTCCGTCATCTTTCTGTAACTTCCTACGAAATTTCAATCTGATGCTCAGAGAGAAAGTTATGATGATTTTCCCAAGATCGCCTGTTTAGAATGTAATTCGGGAGTCTGCAAAAACCATAACTTCCTCAAATGTTATCTCCGCAAATATAGTGAGACAAGATATGAAATTCACACCCGAGCTTCACCACGATTTCGGCTCAAATGGGTTTTAATTTCAAAGTCTGAAACGTCATAGAAGAAAAATTATAGCGAAAATTCTACGATGACCTGTTTGAGATGAAATTTTGGAGCATACAAAACCCTAACTTCTTCAGATCGTATCTCCAAAAATGTAGCGCGACAAGATCTGAAATTCGTACGTGATGTTCAAACCGATTTCTTCTCAAATGGGTTTCTTTTTTAGCTTCTAAAACTTCGTAGCGAAAACGTTATAGCGCAAATTCCACAATGACCTGTTTAGAGTAGCGAAACCTTAGAATCCAAAGCTCGATACCAAATGTTATGAAACCAGCTCACAAAAAGATAGAAAAGATAGATCAATGCCTTAGAAATCAGCCTCTTCGAGGGGGCAACCTCATTTACATTACACAAATGAACAAATCTTGGATGATACAAATGACAAGACCTCCTTTCTATATATAGGAGTCTAAGAGGTCATAATATAATCAGAGCCGACATAACAATAATAATGTAAGGGAACAATAATAACAATAGTGGGCTTTTATGGGGCACAATAATTACAATATGGGGACTACATGGGCACAACAATATAATAAGGGGGTTGTACTAATAACAATAAGGGGTTACACTAGTCGTATAGGGACCTAAAATTCTGTCATGGGTTGTAAGGAACTGTCCACTCTCTCTTGAGTCATTCCCTGGTACAAAACTCCTGGAACTCATTTCCTATACACTCACCTCCATTATTTGACCGAAGAACTTTTATTTTCCTCCCTGTCGCATTCTGCACAAGAGATTTAAACTCTTGAAAGCAATTGAAGACCTCATCCTTGGTCTTTAGGAAATATATCCAGGTCTTCCTGAAGAAATCATCGATGAAAGTGGCAAAGTACTCGTATCCCTTGAGATCTTTGTTGACATCGACCCACATATATTTGAATGCACTATGTCAAGAATGCCTTACGATCTGGTGTCACTCCTTGGGAAAACTGCTTTCACAAACTTTCCCAACACACTTCCTCTGCAAACATAGTCATGCTCTATGCTCATGTTTGGTTGTCATTGTCTCACGAAGCAATCTAAGTGCTTCATGATGTATATGGCCCATCCTCCTATGCCATAGCTCCCCCTGATCCTAAGATTGCTAGTGCTAAATAGTGCCTTCGGAGTATCCATATGGAACATGTACAACCAGCCACTCCTAACTCCAATTACTATAGGTGATCTTCAATATTTGTGCCTAATCAACACGTTCACCCATCTAAACAGTGCATTGTACCCTTTATCCTGAAGGACAGATATGGAAATCAAGTTCATACCTAGGCTTGGGACATGTAACATGTCATGAATTAGAATTGGCTTGCCATTCTCCCTTTGAAATAGAACAATGCCTCTTGTAGTTGGATTGCACTTGGACTTGTTCCCCATTTGTATCTAAAACTGGATGTCCTCCTCCTTATAGCTAGAGAAGTGCCCTCTAACTCCTGTCATGTGAAATGATGCCCCAATGTCTATATACCAAACACCTTGTGAGGTCAAGCTAGATAAACAACAATAAGTGTGAATTCGTGATCCATCATGCTGGAGAGCTCATATGCACTCGCTGACGCTGTTGTATGCTTCTTTCCCTTCTTCTCAGTGTTCTTCCTCTGTGGACAATTGCTAACATAGTGGCCGAGCTCGTGACAACCATAACACTTTACTTTTGAAAGGTCCTTCTTCTTCTTCTCACCTTTTGGTTTGTGTCCCTTGTTGGACCCCTTCTTTTCTTTTCCTTTCCTTGTTAGGGCTACATTCTCTTGTTGCTCTTCACTCTTATGAGTCCTACTGCTACTGCCACTAACAAGAGTGAGTCTTAGCTCGTCCTGGGTGAAATCAATCCATAATTGATCCCAACCCTGTAAGGTTTCTCGTCCATTAATGACTTGAACGAAGACATCCCACTGAAGTCATTCAAGGATATACACACCATCTCGTCATCATCTAGTTTATCTCCCACTGCAGCTAACTCGTCCATTACCAATCTAAGTTTGGTGAGGTAACTAGTAATGTATTCTCCCTTATGCATTTTTGTATTTCTTAACTTTTTTATGAGAAGTAGCTTCATGTTAGTGGTAGCATTCTAGAACAATTTCAAAATAATGTCCCACTTTTTTTTCCATATCCAACTCAACATTATGCAGAACTATATGGTCCTTAACTCCATCAAGGATTATCCTTCACATTTTAGCATATTCCTTTTGGTATGTTGAAAGATGTGCTAAATCCATTGGAATGGCTATTACATTGGTCGCATATTCCTTGAGACCATTTTCTTCCAACAACAACTTTTTTTTGGTTTTCTAGATGCCAATGTTTGAGGCTCCATCTGTTAATGGAGGGAAGCTTGTACACTTCACATTGTCACATTTTCGAATCTCACTAGGGCAAGTGAGATATTGGGACACGGCTGCTTAGAATTTAACACCCTATGATGTGATGAATTGAAAATAATTTACAAGATTCATATTTTCTTTTTATTTTTCTAACGATTATCTATAGGGTGTTTTAAACGGAAAGCTAATGATTAAATACAATATTTGCAAAAATTATGTTTGAAACTTTAAGAAGAAATGAAAAAATATAAATTGAAACATTAAAAACATGCACAAATATATCAAAATTCAAACAATACATAGCAACAAACTAATCAACATTTTAATACTTTTTAGGGTCTCAAAAGGTTGCAGAGCCTCAATTGCGTAAAATTGCAAATAAAATAAAAATAAAAAATTGCGAAAAATGTAACATATTGTGAGAAGTATGCACATGAAATTATAGATGAAATGAGACTTATTTTATTAATACAAATTCCTGTGAGTACATCAAAACCATAAAAGCAGGTCCTTGCGAAGAACCATTGACTAGATCAAAAGCCAAAAATCTGCAATGTAGAAAACCATATATGGATATTCAGGAAAGAAAATAAAAAAATGGAACAACCTTCAAAAAAACCTTTGGATGATTTGATATAAGATGAGCAACCCGTTTCTTTGCAAAATCAATGGTTGTTAGCACTGACTATATAAAAATCAAACCTTCAAACAACAATTATTATATTAGGAAACAAATTACCTAAAGTAATACGTCCAATGGGTGAGTGGAGTTGCTCATAAACATCATCTTCCATTCAAAAGAGATATATTGTCACCTATAGGTTTAGTCCCTTGTGACTCACAAAGAATTGTAACCAGGAGGAATGAATGACAAAATAACTTAGTGCATACCCCTCTTTGAAGGATTATCTCCATTGCCTTCATAGCCCTCTCCCTCATTTATACTTCATCAAGGTGGTTGGACAGTTGAACCACGTAGATAATTAATGATAATTACATTCTCTAATATGATTTTTATTAGAGGAGGAGGTTGGGGTTCTCTCTCTCTCTCTCTCTCTCTCTCTCTCTCTCTCTCTCTCTATATATATATATATATATATATTTGAAAGGTTCGTTTAAGTTCTCTAGTTGGTGGGACCCCCCTTGTTCCATAATCAAAGTCATTTCATATGAATATCTAATAATACTCATCAAATATGAGTAAAAAATAACCATGACATTATGCTAGATGCATCATTAATCATGCAAATATATATGTTGAAACTAGTCTCATCAAACATCAATGTAAAGTGTCCATAAAAACATCATCATATCATATGTATGTTGGAATAAATATCATTCTCTTGCAAAAATTCCTTGTGCCTCCAAAGATCACCTTGTTTCTCCATAATATTCATGTATAAACATATGTCCTCTCATTTATGTGCATTCTGAAAACAATGCATGTGCATGATAACATATTTTCAAGACAAAACCCATCATATAGATAAGCGCTATAATAAATATCCACATATATACAAAAACTGCCATATGTCCATTCAAAAAAATATATATCAAATAAACAGTAGAAAAAAATGAATAACATTCAACTGTTGATCAACATGATATTAAAAGCATCCATTATCCATCACTTTAGCCTGTGAGAAATAACACTTTTGACCTATTTCTCTTCTTGGCAAGTGTGAGATGTCATAGAGTGGGAGGAACCATGTGAAGAGTTAGATACAATAACTTGGGTCTTTTTCTTTTTATTACTTATAGTGGGTTGAGGGGTGGCTACACATTTGGAAGGTTGAGAAATTGGATTGGTAGGTTTAATAAGTTGTTTTGAAACTTGGCCAATAGATAGGTGAGGTTGATCGACATGTGTAGAAGGTTGAGGTGTTGCTTGCGGGGAATGTACAATGTGTGAAATGATAAACTACAAGTGATGAGATATGTTTGCTTCAGAAGGAGGATGGGGTAATGAAATAGTAGGCCAACCTTAAACATAACGCAAATATTGTGCTAGAATTGCATTCTTCCATCCATCATTATTGGGAACAATGATAGTAGACATGTGTGGTGGCATAAGGATGCCAATGCTTGGTCCATGATGAGTAGGAGGTTGAGCTTGGACCATAGGCTGGGGAATACACCAGCCTGTATGGTTAACTATGCCGATCTGGAGCAATTGCCTAAGTTCTTCCAAATCTTCATCAAAGTGAACCAACACCTCAGGCCTCCTATATCTTCTTATTCCCAAATTTCTATCTCTATTTCCTCCCCCTTTGCCTCTGTTTCTATCGAAGAAACTCATATTGTAATCATAAAAATATAAGTTACTTGCAGGTAATAAAAAATAATGCATCCCATCATCAATAAATTAATAAATTATCTGAGTCAAAATACAGATAAGGATAAGAATTTATAATGGAAAAGGGAGTTGCATTGACAGGTCGATAAATTTGATCTAATCATCAAACAATGTAAAAATAACTCTAGGATCTCCTAGTAATTCTCAGAGGTGAAGATACTTGGATATATAAAGAATGTTTCATAATAATCAAAGGTTGGAGGAATCAAGTTTTATTATTATTATTATTTAAAATTTGTAGAGACAAAACGAGAGAGTAAACGCAGGACTAAAACCCATAGTAAGGAATGGAAATATGTATTGATGGACCAAGAAAGAAAGAAATTATTTTAACATCCATGAGGCTAAAGATATCCTATGGGACATATTTATTCTTCATTTGCTTGATGTATTCAGCCCTTTTTTCTGTGAAGCTTCATAATAAATGCTCCCAGCTTCTCGACAAACCCCTCGCTAAATAGATTATCCCAAGAGCTAGCTGCCAACATATCTGTATAACTTTCCATGTTGTCTTTGAAGGCCTCACATTCTAAAATGAAATGCTTTTGTGTTTCCACTTTTCTGAAAGAACAAAAAAGGCTACTCTTTCCTCCCACACTTCTTTTGGCCTTTTCTACCGCCCTGTTTCACAACGAAGTTGATGAGAATTAGTCCTTAACTGAGCAATAATAATTTTGGCTCTCCAAGACATATTGGCCTCTATGTATGCTTTTGGTTGATGATTATGAGTGGGATTAAACACTTCAATATAGTAGTTTTTCTTTCTTCCTAGCTCCTTATCCCAAGTACGCTTGTGGAACTTATTCATTACAAAAGCTTTTATCTCTTTGTTGTTTATGGGACACGTGTTCAAGAAAATACCCCATTTACTACACCATTTGTTATTTTGCTACATCCAAGTTTTTTCTTTCTGTTGCACAATCTGTCATTAAAGACAACATTAGGCCATCTACTATCTTCCATTTGCTCAAATGTTTTTAAATACCTTATGATTCGCACCATAGAAATTGCTTCAAAAGGAGAAGCCCATGTTTCCCTTAACAAGATAACATAAGGAACTACACTTTTAATCTTGAATTTGTTTGTAATCAAATGCTTCTAGATTTTCTAATTTTTTCTCCACTACATGTCGGATGTATTGCTCGCCCATAGTTCACAACCATAGAGAATCACCAGAATCACTAGAAGTCCAAAAAGAGTTTGAGTGGTTTTCTAGTCCCATAACTCTACCTCTCTACACCTATTTTGAAAAACATAAAATGCTTTCCAACCCCCCAAAGTTCTTTTCTTTCTACAACCATACCAGCTTAGATTTTTGTTGAAGCCAATTCCGAGGTATTTATAATCCGCAACTTCTTCCATAATGTTGCCTTCAAAGTAGAAATTATGTTGGTTATGTTTTCTTTTTTTAGAGAAAACCACTACTTTCATTTCGCCAATATTGACTTGCATCCCCACACTTCTACAAAAGTTCTCAAGGGATAGTAAGCACTCTTGCAAACCAAGAGCTGATTTAGCAATCAGAATAAGGTCATCTGCATACAAAAGAAGCCTTATAACAAACTTGCCCAAATATATACCATCACCTCCTTGCGAATTTAACCACTCCTCAAGCTTGTCAATATATAAACCAAAAAGGGTAGGAGACAGTGGGCAACCTTTCTTGACCCCAATATCACATCTAAAACTTTCATAAATTCCTGCTGAAGTTCTAATTTTCACTTTCACCTCTTCATACAGCGTATGCACAACTGCTCTCAAATGTTTAGGAACCCCAAGTTCCTCCATTTTGTGCCAAAGCTTATTCCTAGGAATCGTGTCAAACGCTTTTTTGAAATCAACAAAGCAACAAAATACTTCTTCATTTTTCTCCCAAAATTTTTCAATGAAGTGCCTTAAAGTTATACCATGATCAACTGTGGAATGTTTAGGTCTATAACTGAATTTCCCTTTAGCACGATTATCTCTTTCTTCTGCCCACTTGCTAATTATATTTTCTAGCATGCTTCCAAATAGCTTTGCAAACAAAGGGTTTATAATGATGGTCTTATAATTGGAGGGATTATTGACGTCACCACTCTTGAAAAGAGGTATTGCCAGAGTAATTGTCCAATATGTGGGGAGCCC
Organism: Pinus tabuliformis; assembly: GCA_031772625.1. NCBI lineage: Eukaryota > Viridiplantae > Streptophyta > Pinopsida > Pinales > Pinaceae > Pinus > Pinus tabuliformis. Next base: position 484,581,992 of record CM062810.1, on the reverse strand, counting down.
CTGTTGTATGATGTTGTTGAAAATTTTTGTAATGTGAGGTGCAAGGATCTTTGAGCCCCACTTTAGATATTCTGCTTCGAGTTTAGTTAAGTCTTTTGCTTTACCAACACCCAACTTCTTGATACCTATCTCTACCTCTTGCATCGTGAAGAGTTCAGTATCAGTGTTGACCAAGGGGGAAGGGTCAATCTTGGGATCCTACTCATAGAGTTGTCTTGGATAGTCAATCCATTTAGAAGCTATAACACTATTTCCATTTTGTATCTTTCTTGGTTGGAGCTCCTTCCAAAATAATTTGGATTCCCAAGGAAGATTAGTTCTTCCCTCCCTGAAACCATGAAATCGACCTTTTTCTTGCTTAATAACTACTTGTAAGCTTTGAGTTTTATGTTGTCCTTGTTTGACCCCTTCCACATTCTCCTTGCCTTTTTGCATTCCTTGTCAAACCAAGCATTAACGGAAAGCAATTTGTTTCAGACTTCTTACTTTTTGCTCTTTTTCACTTTGCAAATGCACATTGAATTAAATGTGTTAATTAATTAATATGAAAGTCGTGAATTGTGATTTTCTCCTTCTCGGAGAGCCTCTCTAGCATCATTGTGAATTTCCATATCAAGGCCATACCCCAATATTCACAAATGTGACAATGCCATGATGGTGGGGTTAAATCACTTGACACAAGTGACTCAGGAGGGCAATAAAAACATTTAAGACACCACACCATTAGGTGGAGGAGTGAAATTGACCATTAAATGAGCAACTTGAATGAGCACCTTGGATAATGTACAATACATTCAACATAGAGGATGAGTAATGACAAATGTGGCATTCCTATGTTTTTTCGCTGGTAAGTGATGTGGCCTAGACAAACAAATTCTATTGGAGAGACTATATACAAAATCATTTCCAGATCAACCAATATACTTCTTGTCACAACAAATTTAACATTGTGAATCAATATCCTGCATATTCATCGAAATCAACAACAATTTGCCAATCCTATGGAAAATTGCATCCTCATTTAACAACTGAAGGTTGATTGACAAATATAACATATCAAATCATTGATAAATGTTGCCATGAATTATACACCTTGGAAGCCTTTATAAGTGGTCACTTTCATTTTGTTTACTCCACTATGTCGAATCTTTGGAAATGAAACATATATTAACACATGATATGTTATAAGCATAGGAAAAGACTTTCAACATCATTTAATTCGAAAACCATAGCATGCCCCCCAAAATAAAATGCCCATGATATTTGACAACGAAAACATAGGCCCAATCATATTTATAATGTGCAATATAAAATGATTTGGGCCCACCACATTAACTAGGCCAAAGTTTTAGACCACCATAGTATATACACCCATTTATGCCTTATTTCTTTTATATAAAATATTCCAATCATGTATTGAGTAGCATGAATCTTGTTAATGCTCATTTCATAATTAAACATGTGATCCAACAAAAATGGGACTTCAACCTCCTTGCATAGTTCACAAAGTACATATGCACAAGCATATTTGTGAAATTAGCATGATGTAAGTGCAGGTCCCAATACTTTTTACTTCAAAAGGATTCTCATAGCAGAAACTTTTTATGCATTCATTATGTACTTCTGTAGATGGTAGAAAATTTTCTTAATTAAGGGTCCCATTTACTAGTCTCAATATTTTTCATATATTTCTTTTTGACGATATTTCTGAATTTGTGTTTTTTTTTTTTACTTAAGGGGTAGGAAGACACTCAAAATGATTTGCAAAATTTTTGAATATTGACGTGCATCAACACCATCCAATCTGTCATGATCTCTCAAACTTGCTGAGACCAGTTTCAAACCCTCAGAAATAAAGTGAAACCCAAATAAATTGAAGAACTCGAATTCATAGAAAATTTTAGGGGCGAATCTTAGCCCAAGGGCGAAATTCAAGGGATTTTATATTTTCGAGGGGCGAATTTTTTATATTACACACCCATTTTCTATAGTTAGCCCAAAATCTATTTAAAAAATAAATAATTATTACATTTTAGCCATAAAAAATAAGGGTGATAAACAGTGCAAAAGCTTAATTCGATTGGCTTGGAAGTTGGATTTTCTTGCAATCGCCTTGATTTCTTGGGGTGGAAGTTGGATTTGGTTGCAATTGCCTTGATTTCCTGGTTTGAAAATCGAGGGCAGGGTTGAATTTAGGGGATTCGCCTGTATAAATTATACAGTCTCCATTCAGGAGTTTTACAAGAAAGAAGAGAACATAGATCATTTTCAAGCAAGAGACTTTGGTTTATAGACACAATATATCAGAGCAGAGCAACACCGAGGAGACCATCGGGATTTTGCACCAGTGAATATTTAGCTTTTCATCTCAATTCAGGCAGTGGAAGAGCACAGGTCGGACTGTGGAAGAGCACATGTCATTTTCAAGGCAAGATAAGGATGAATGCACTCTTGTTTAAGGCAAGTGGTTACTACTACTGGAAAGGTATTTCTGAGCCCTTGTATTGGGTTAATTTTTTGTGGAAAAACTTCGTTTTGTTAAGTAATTACTATTTATACTTGAATTTGACATATAGTAAGCCTGCAATCATAAGCCTATAGTACCAGGTGGGGGTCTTTAATTTATTCTTCAAAACCCATAGGATTTTTCCTCCCATCTTACGTATGAAGTCTCCCTATGTGGTAGCAATGGTGGTGTATCCAGAGAGTGACAATGAATATCAAATTTTCATTGTAAGTATTGTTGATGGGATTTATTCATAGGTGTATGATTATAGGAGTGATTCATGGAACATTTTTGCTAGTTTTGACGGGAGGTTTGTCATGTTGGGGAATGTTGCTCATTTAGATGGCATTTTTGTCTACCTTACCCGTGGTCCTGATCACTTGTTGACCTTTGATGTTGATGTCGGAACTTGGGATTTGGTTGAGGTTACCATGCCCCCTGTGGTTTGTCCGAATATACTGGAGCACGAGGGGTCCTTGATTCTTGTTGGGGGTATCAAGGAGCTTGGAGTTTTGAAGCTTGGAAAGAACCAAGACAATTAGGCTCTTGAAGACATCAATTCAGGAACTAGGGCGAGCATCAATCAATCTAGTTTCTCTTGCTGCTTTCTTTGCCAAGATAGAATGGTTTCTTTGGTGGACACTTTCTTTGGCCAAGAAAGAAGCATAATTATAACCCAAGCAAACCCTCCCTTTCCACAAGAATGCTTACCGCACCCTTGTTGATAGGTAAATTCGGTAATAAAAGGTTTTCCTATGCCCAATGATAACCAACCTAATAATTAATCTTTAGGTGAAGTGACACTGTAACCTCCCCAACAACAAATAGACTGCATGCCTTCTGTATGTATCCTCATTCATATCCATATATATGAGAAATAGTGTACTACCTATGCCATTAATGAACATAATGGGGGTCAATGGCAAAAAGTGTGCAGTGTGCCCGATCATCTCTTCAATAAATTTAGTCACAATCTTAATCACTTTTTCGCTGTTGGTATTTGGGGCAATATTTTCTTTTACAGAAACTACTCTCCAATCATTTTCATGTATGATCTTTTGGAGAATAGATGGTGTGGAATGCCACACTTTCCTCTTTACAGTCACTTGTGTAAGCCAAGCTGGTTTTGCCTTGCATTGGAGCCTTGCCTTGACACGATGGTATAATGCAAGTATCTTAGTTAACCTATTCCTGATAATGCAATCTCGTAAATTGCATTCAAAATGTGGGCTTTCTTACCTTCATTTGTGTCTCTCTGTAATTATGTGACAAAGATAGGGAATGTTGCTCATTTAGATGGATTTTTGTTGACTGGCCCATGTAGAAGGACATTTCTCCATGGATAGGCTTGAATTTATATTTGAGTTTTCCCTATCATCCCTTTTGATATCTACATAAATAGTCAAGGAGGCAAACTCAAATAGTCCTACTGATAAGAATCAATTTTTTTTATTGATAAGCATTGCAGGTGGGATGGGGAAGCCATCAAAACTTCCTATTTGTAATAAACGAATTAGTTGGTCTAATTTCATTAGGTTTTTCTCCTATCTCTTTGTTTCCAAGCACATACAATATTCCCTAGCTATGTAATTAACTAACTAATGCTTCTGCTTGATTCACGAATGAAGTAAGATACAATCCGGAACATTTGGCTCTACAACCACTGTGGGATACTACACAATTGGATTTGGAAGGTATGTTTCCACCCTTGCTTATGTAGGTGGTTCTAGATCCACCCTTGTTACTAACGTTGTTGGTCCTTATGTTATAGGTGTTTCTTACTTTGCTTATGGTGCTAGACTGACTTCTGCATATTTTAAGTCAAATCCATCTTAGAATCACTCTTTTTGGGGTGAATTCGACCTTCTTTTCCATGCATTTCTTAGGGATTTCAGGCATGCCATGTCACATTCCAAGTTATCCAAATGTTTTGGTTGGTCCTGAATAAAACTATATCTTCACAAAGCTCTTTGAAGGGGAAAGGATATAAGGAAGGGTCAAACAGGAAGATGGATTGGTTCTTTCTAAACTATAACTTACTCTTTCTAAAAAAGAAATATGGGGTCCTAGAAAGGCATAAATTTTTGAAGAAATTAAGGTAAGTACTAAGGGGAAGAAATTAAGGTAAGTACTAAGGGGAAGAAATATAGTTTTTCATGCTCTACTCAAGAGAAAAATTTGGTAGGCTACTTTATTTGAGGTTTTTCTCTTATGTTACTTGATTTGAACCTCAAAAGATTGGCTCAACAACAACAATGGAAATGTAAACTAATCTACAACCACAGGTTGACAAGACCTTCCTACATAGTGGCAATCTAGTTCAAAATCCATTGTAAAAGAAACCAGTCTAACCAAAATCCACAATAAAATAAAATCATCTAGCCAAAAAAATAAAACCACATCAGAAAAGGTATTGAGTGTATGTTCTTCATATTAAGGTATTGAGTGAGTGTATGTTCTTGATCACCACATCAAAAAAGGTATTGAGTGTATGTTCTTGATCTTACCCAAGTCTATTAGCCTAAAGCCTATGGGAACCCTCTTAACTGAGCCCCTGCCCTAGTCCCCTGAATGACTCCACTTCTAGCTCGTTGCTCTCTGGGGTATGTCTAGAGATGTTCTACTTGAGCCTTCTGCATCGACTAAGTTGTATTTTACAATACTATAGCTTGACTGCATGCAAAGAAGGACATTGGCTACAATGCACAAGGATAATATGGATATTGCACAAGGAGAACAAGGAGAATATGGAGAAAATTTTGGATATAATAATAGTAATAATGACCTTGTAATAATATTGCAAATATTTATTAATTAAATATAAAAGGTGTCATCTAATCATCCATAAAATCTAATGTTTAATGTATCCAAGATGTTAAAAGTGATTAAAATTGATACACCCTATATTTATTATTTAAATATAAAAGGCGTCATCCAATCATTCATAAAATCTAATGTTTAATGTAGTCAAGATGTTAAAAGTGATTAAAATTGATACAAACAATTTAAACTAGGGTGGTAGCATTGCAATGGGATTGCTTATTAAAACGAGCACCAAGAGCATCCATTTCCATCTTCTCAACTTGTGTGGCATGGTTATGTTTGGTTAAAAAAGTCTTTGCCTTTCATATCTACAGAAATAGTCAGAGGCAAACTCAAATAGTATTGTTGACAAGAATCACGAAATTTTATTGATAAGCATTGCAGGTGGGATGGGGAAGCTATCAACACTTCCTCTTTGTAACAGGTGTATGTAACGATGCACTTGATCACCTTAAAACAAATAGATGTAAAAAAACAAACTAGTGACAACAAGAAGAAAGAAAAACATTTTCTCTCACTGCCTAAAATTATACAGCCATTGCTAAAGAAAAAGGAGGATGGGGCCTTAAAAATATAATATGGTTAGCAAAAACTTTAGTCACAAATGGAATCTAGAAGCTTTAGGTCAGTGTGAAGCCTGCATTTCTTGGTGTTGATATTTTCATTTGTTTGATGATGAGAAAATTTGGTTTTTGGCTAGGAAATAACCTTAAAATTAGAGGATTATTATTATTAATTATTTCAAATGAATAGTGTAAATATAGCAACAGAAATTATGAGGGAGTATTTCTTAGGATTATAGCAATTTCTTTTACTTTCATAGTAGAAAACATCCAACAATGTGTTGTAGATAGGAAATAATTGCCTTGGAGTTCAGTTATCTGGAGTTTGAGTTATCGCATAAACCTCTAGTCTGCACAGTAAACAATCCAGGAACAATTTTCATACAACTTTTGATAATGACCAAAACTTAGACTCTGTAAATCTAAGTATTGGTGTCATATTTAATATGCTTATGCACATAATTTGGTGGTTTATAACAAACCCTTTCATCAATTTGGTTGAATTTTCTCAGCTCTCTGTTGTATGATGTATCTTGCTAGAGGAAGGCCTTTTCCACAGTTTGGTTGACATTACTCAACACTTCTTTGTATCTTGTTGTAGGAAGATATATTTCCACTAAATATCAATTTCACTATGGAAGTAGTTGGAGTTCCATGACTCATAACTTTGTGAGAGAGGATGTGGTGAGGAGTCTATGATTGTATTTTGAGCCAGTTCAAACCTCATTCAAATCCATAAACTCAGATGAGTAGATAATTGTTGGTATGGTCAAGGATGTTTCAATCAATTTGGGGGAATGGATCAAAATGAAAAGTCTCACCATTGTTCTATTGGATGACTAATAGGTGATGTTTGGATAAGATTTCATGCAAACAAAGAAGGCAGTTCCCATTCTGCACTTAAATAGAATGTGGATGCAAAGTTTAAATCCCAACCATGGCACATGTAAACCTTATTTCAGATGTGAACACAAAAGATTTTTATGGTTTAAGAAATTTCATTCACCAGTAAAACTGATTTAGAACCAGACTCGAGTTAATGTGTATGAGTGGTCACGTGATAGTAGGAAGGCTCAAGAAAATATTCTAGTAGCGGTGCATTTAGTATCTGGAGAATATCCTAAAATTTATGGTCATGAGAATGGCCTTGCATATCTCAAGGTGCAAACTGAACCTGGACTTGATAAATTTTTGTACAATGAATATGGATTGAGGGTTTCCATAGAACCTCTTGTGAATTGGGTAGAGAAACATATTCCTTCTTATGCACATTGAAAGCTTCTTGTTTTTCTTCTGGCTATAGCTGGCCTCTGCAAACTGCCAATTTCCGATGCAAAGTGGATTTTGGACAAGGCATGGGAAATATATTATATTGGTGTCGTATTAATTTATGTGTCAGAGGAGCTAGGTAAGGGTTATTAGTGGGGTAGAAGAGGCCCATTATGGATGGGTGGCTCTTAATTACAACATGGATAAGATAGGTAATACACATGGGCACAAAAAAATTTGTGCACTAGACTTAGGTAGTTCCTCAATGGAAGTTATTTTTGAACCTGACAAAGAGACAAAAGTTGAATATGCTGTGAAGTTAAACATTGGGTCAGTGGAGCACCAACTTTATGCATATTCACTTCTAGCTTATGGTTTGAATGATTCCTTTGAGAAATTAGTCATACTCCTACACAAGAAGCTTTTAGAGAGGATCCATAAAGAATTGCACTATTCCAAGAATCAAATGAATTGGCAGGTAAAACATCTATGTTTGCAAGCTAGTTACAGACAAACATATCATTTTTCTAAATGTTATCAACATCAAGCTGGAAGTCTTCCAAATGGTAGGATGATTACAAGGAAAGAAATTTATGGAACAAAGATTGAGTTGGTTGGTGACCCTAACTGGGAAGAATGCCAAGCACTGACTAAATCCATTGTTAATGCCTTTTTATGGTCACATTCATCTGTAGCTACAAATTGTGAGCAATACCCTTGTTCCCTTAAAAAGCATCATCCACCACCAGATGGGAGTTTTTATGCACTTTCTGGATTCTTTTTTGTCTACAAATTTTATAGTATGTCTTTTGTTGCCACCTATCATGAGATATTAGAGAAAGGTAGGCATTTATGTTCAAAGACATGAAAAGATGCTAAAAGAAGTGTAGTTCCACAACCATTAGTAGAAGAGTATTGTTTTCATCCAACATATGTATTAACACTCCTTACAGATGGCTTGCATTTAAAAGATGAGAAAATAGTTGTTGGATCTGGGATCATAACATGTACATTGGGTGTGGCTCTATTGGAAGCTACATAATCTTTGTCAATCAATGAGAGTTTGAGAATCCAACACTGGCCTATTCCTGACATGACATATATTGGGAATGAGGTGATGGATGAAAACACTATTGAATATATATAACACTAACTAAAAGCAATACTCCAACCCTTGTTTGAATCATAGGGTCACCAAAAACCCATTATAAACCTCTAGCATGCCAATAATATAGGATAGATGGAACTAAAACATCCCTCTATGTGTAGGTAACTTGTAAATGATTTCATTAGGTAAGTTTCAGACTATTGACCTCTTGTAGTCAAAATGTTTAGCTCTCAAACATGTCAGCTAAAAATATTGTTCCTACAATATAAGTGGTTGCATATTTCATTTATGGAGGCAGTGGGATCTAAATTATATGCACAAATATAATTTTAGTTAACAACTTTCCGTGAATGAAATGCTAAGATCTAGGAGTCAAAACAAATGTAGATGATGAGCAATAAATAGATAAATAAATATGAGCAGAAAATTCCTCCAACAATCTCTAGGGAATTAATATGTAGCTCTTGAGGTGTTTTGCACATATTGAGCTCCTTTTTCTGATGATATCCTAACACCATATGCTCCACCTGACCCCCAAGTTAAATTGATCACCAATTTATTCTCTACTACCAAGCATCCATTGTCCTCTAAAGCTAGGAGAGATTCCACCCTAGCATCACTTCAGCTCTAGTCTCTTCTTTAAACCTTAGTGGAAACATTGAAAGACTACCATGGATCACTCCCCAAGGGACCCATCAACCCAGGCCATTCTCAAAGAGACATTGGGAGACAAGCTCTGAAAGTGGACATTGCAGTTTTTGGCTTCAAGGACGAAAGTGACTGTTCCTTTTACTTACAATCAATTCCTACTTTGAGAATGTACTTATAATTAGCAACCTACAATAATTAGGGTTTTTCTTATGGCTCTTCTATGTCTAGATTTTCTTTTGTACTCTTGGGAGATGAAATTTTCAACTTTGTACTCCCAAATGGTGCACCCAACTTTGCTCCCATAGTGGTAACTAGATATCCACTTCACCTTATCTCAAGAATTTCCTCAAGATCCAGATCCAGTGAGGATTCCCAGTTATGAACAAATTTGGGGTTGTTTAACAACATTCAATAAAATTCTAATGCAAACTATAGATGGAATTACAAATGCTCACATAGAATTCCCATTTAACACATGAAAATTTCATTGATTCACCCACTTATTAGCATGCTAGATGGCTACACAAATGTAAAACAACAAGGGAATTCTACAACAAATCCATATGAAATTTACCCATTTAACAATGGATTTCATGCTAGATTATGCCTACATTCAAATCCATGAGGATTAATATTCTATTTTCTGCACAAAATTCAAAGAGTCACTAATCTTTCTAATAGAATTTGTCCAAAAAACTGACTGCATGGGAATGGGAATGATTCAAAGCCCATCCATAGATATCTAGCATGGATATCGACCCAAGCCAAACTAGTAAACCAAAAGGACTAAGATAGACCTGCAAGGATGATGTTGTTTCAATGTTATACAAATGAATTATTATATTTTATGTCTTAATAGTTTCCCATTACCATTGTTAAACACATTTTTTTGTGAAATTCCATTTTGCCTCAAAATTCAATTTCTGATATATGTTCTTTCAATGTTTACTCAACAATTCTTTTGCAAAGTACAATTATTTTTCTTATGAACAAGTGAATTTATATGAAGCATATCTCATTGAAGCAATTTGGGTACAAATGGGTACACATAATTATGAAAGGAAAATGTAAATATTTTTCTCTAAAATCTTTGAAATAGTAAAAATTTGTTGTACCCTAAGTGAGCTCAAGACAAAAAAGAAAACAGGGCATATAATGTATATTGGCTCTTTAATTGATGTTTATTTTTATTGGGTATGATGAAATCCTTTTTGATTCATATGTACTTTTGAACTATTCCATATAGTATACTTTGAATACTACCCACAAATCTAGTAATTCTCAACTCTTGGAAACTATTGATGCATGTTTGTAGATTGATTTGAAATTTTACTTGTGGAATATTCAATGAAATGTCAAAAGATAATCATGGGAAGAAACCATCAAGGAAAATGGATGTATTATCATACTTTCAAAAGCCTCCATCAAAAAATACACATTCTCTTCATGCTTCAAGCTCCTTTGAACAATTTGTTACTGAGAGAGATGTTAACTCTTGTGGAAATGCATTTGATATCCATATGATGGATGAAATAATAGGTTCCTCAAGTGATCATGCAGTTTCAACAGAAACTGGTGATGAAAATGTTAAATTTTATCCTTGGAAGGTGACACAATCCATTCATGGAAAATGAAAAATGGCTAGTGGACCATAGGGAGATGATTCCAAGGAGATTGGGTCTCAAGTTTTCCATTTATTGAAGCAATACCTCCTACAAAGGAGAACGAGGTTTCCCGAGAAGTTAGATGTAATGCGTTTAGTTGGAAAATTCATAAGCCTGTAGTGAAATTTTAGATGAGTCTAGACACAGTACAAAAGCATGCAGGAAAGGTGTATGAAAAGAAACTTGTAAATGGCGAAGATAAATCTATTGTTATATGGAAATATTTTGAGGAATGTCGACATATCAAATATGCAGAAGAATTAAAAAAAATATTTAATAAGTAAGATGAAACTTGAGGCAAGTGGAGGAACCATCATATCTCTATTTGAAAATACGATGGAAAGAAGTTTGTTATCCAAGACGATATAATTGAGCATTGTATTTCACATCTTATTTAAAGGTCGTCCTATGACAAATTATCCAGATCACATGAAATTTCTATATTTTCTTCAAATGTCAAACTTTCCATCTTCTCATTGGTTTGTAACCAGTGGTTGGGAATGGGCAATATATCTAGCTCAAGTAGAAAAGGATGATTTGAAAGAGAAGACTGCAAATGCTAGGTTTTTGGCATTGTCTTTGGATCAGGTTACAATTATAGATAATACTTCATGGATCTGCATGAGCATTTATATGGTTAATGACCATATTAGGCATTTCTATCTATTTGGGATTGAAAAGATGAGAGAGACTTTTACAGCTGAAAATATTTATGAACTTGTTCTTAATAGTTTGAGGGAAAGTGGTATGGATCATTTAATGATTGCAAAAAAGTTGATATGTGTTGGAGTAGACGGAGCATCGATAATGCAAGGACAAAAGAATAATCTTTGTGTTAGACTACAACTATCAACTTCGCCATATATGCTTAATATTCATTGTATGGCTCATAGGATGAATCTTGCATTTAAAATAGTAAACAAGTTTCCATCAACTTCAAAATTTGAATATCTTGTACGTGAGACTCATGCATACTTTTCTCGCAGTCCCAAATGATATTTAGAGTTTCAATAATTTGCAGATGGTGTTACAAATGGAAAAAAACTACTAAAAGATGTTGATATAAGATGGATCTCATTAAATGAGCCAGCTTAAAGACTATTTAGTGAGTTCAAATATTTGGTAGGGTTGATATATGAAAATCGCTACAATGTAGACAAAGCTCAAGATCTTCTTTTTTGACTAAATGATATAAAGACATTATTGACATTGGCTGGAATTCTTTCTATGCTACATGAAATGAATGTCCCTATGAAAATGTCTCAAAATCGCGCAATGTATATTGCAAAATACACAAATGCGAGAAAGTAAGCATGCATTGCATTGGTTAATTTGTATATGATGTCGTACTCTTTTACTGGTCCATAGTTTACAAGTTGGACTAAGATCATCAATATAGAAAATACTGAATTTATTTTTATTTTTATTTTATTTATTTATTTATTTACTCTTTTTTTTTAACGTTTGATGAAAAAGGGATACTATGTATCACAGTGCACGGGTATATGGTTCCCTTTCATTATATTAGTAAGAAAAGATGAATCACCAAATATTGCCTCGTGTTAAGAGACCAATTTGATAATATTGTGATTTCAGGGAGACAAAATTTGATAGAAATTTCAAGATCACTATCATTAGAGATAAGAGAATGATTTCCTCGAGATGAATTGTTGGAGGCCATGTGTGTGGTGTACCCTCAATATTGGAACAATTTTCAATGTCCAAGAACTTTAAAAACCGATTTTCAAAATAGATTAAAATGTTCAGTATACCACTTTTGCAAGAAAGTCTCGATACATGGAGAACAAATTGAAAGTATTTTAGATTCATCAAAATTGTATCAACAAAGTGGACACTTTGTTGAAACAATGTGGAAGTAATATCCTTTTTTGGAGAATCCCAATGAAAATGGTGCTATAACAAGATTATGGACTACTTTAAGTGCTAGCAAATACCTGTAAGAAAACATATCAGAATATTTCAAAATAGCAATTTGTGTTAAACTATGATTTTGGGATCACTGGAAGATGAGAGAATGTTTAGTGCATTATCATTCTTGAAGTCAACGTTGAGGTACAAGCTTGATAAACATGTGGATACATTTTGAAGATTATATGTAACAAAGTATGACATTAACAATTTTCCATATGAAAGAGCACTAACTCTTTTGCCATCATATTGTTATAGAAGGGGAGAAAACATTGTAACAAATTTCTCTAATGAACTTGATACACAACATAATGTTTTGGAGGCTCATAATGACAATTCATTTGGAGAAGATTGTGTTCACAATGTAGAAAATGAGGACCAAGATGAGAATTGGCAAATAGAAATACTCTAGGACTCTTATTTTGGTATACATGTTTTGTTGATCATGCAAGATTTACTATGTCAAATTTAGGTAAAATAGGTTCTATATTTTGTATTTTTCATTGTAACATTGCAACTACATTTTTTTGATGTGTTATTTTAAGATTGATGTTTCACATTTAATCATTACATTGTTTGTTTCTTATCTGTGACAGGAAATGAAGCTAGATTTGATGAGGCTAGGACCTATTTATTTTCACATAGATAGTGTTTGACTAGTATTAAATGATAAATAACTAATTTAACAAGACTAACACAAAGAATCAATGGGCTCATTCAAGTACATGAAACTACCTTAATGTCTAGCTCTGATATCTTGGAAAATTTTAATGGTTTATATGTTGCTTGTGTTTGGGGCATTTTGTTGAGTTTTGAGATTTGTTTTGATCAAATATTATGTTAGTCCCTTGAATGATTTTAGTTCTTACTTCATGCTTAGATTCATAGATCTAGTTTTATAATTATTATTATTTTCTTTATGTATTTAGTGGTTTGAAGAAAGTTGTTTTTATTTCCTTTCACTTTGTAGCATGACTTTAGCATCTTCACTTTTAGAATCTAGTAAACTACTATGCTTATTTTATATTATCTTGGAAAATAATTATTGATATTTGGAAAGGAAAATAAGCCATGGGTAGCTAAGCGAAGAGAAAAATGGTTTATGTACTAGGTTCCTACGCATTCATCACAGGGGACCTATTGACATGAGACCGACATTATTTTGTATAGTTTTCTTAGTCATTTGTCGGCCATGCTTTCAAGTCTCTCAGGAACTAAGTTGTTCAGGTCCCAAAATTTCCTTATGACCATTAAGGGATGAGATAACATGAGTCAGTCCAACTCATGCCCCAAATCTACTTTTTACCTATTGATGTAAGTGTTTTGTTACCACTTCTTATCACCAACAAAATTCTACCATAACATAACCCAACTTGAAGACAACACTTCTCATCTTCCTTTTACATAAATGCTCTATGGATCTCCCTACTATACTTTCCCGAGACCAACATCCCTTCTTGGTAGGTCTCTCCACCATACCACTAATCACACAATAGACACACACTAGTAACTACCACATTCTATAAATCTCTCTAGTCTTAGTTATTGGTGTCCCTGTCACACTCAACCAATATAGTCTTGCAGGTTTATTTTTTTGTCATATCTTTATTTTTGTTATTTTGTGTCTTTAACTTTAGCACCATCTTGTATTTCAACATTTGTAGGTAGTGAGCAATGGTTACTTTGACACAACACTAGCAACTCAAGTGTCAGCATAATTATTGATTACAAGAATGTGGCATTCAATATCACAAAAGGAGTTAGTGATTTTTCTTCGTTGCATGAAGGTTGATTGAACTGGCATTGAATTGTTGCCTATCTAGTAGTGTTCATATTTAGTATTTAGTGTCTTACATGATCATGTTATATTTTTGAAAAGTTCAATTTTTGTCAGGGATATCTTTTTGTTGGGCTATGAAAAGGATTATATGAGGGGTCTAAGTGGTTAGGTGTTAAGATTTATAAAGGGTGTGATTTTATATTGGTACTGGAAATGAAGTTGGATTTGATCTTTGACTGGAAATGAAGTCGAATTTGATGAAGCTGGGACCTATTTATTTTCACATAGATAGTGTCCTAGTATTAAATGATAAATAACTAATTTAAGAAGTCTAACGCTAAGCAACATTGGGCTTATTCAAGTACATGAAATTGCATTGATGTATAGGTATGATATCTTAGAAAATTTTAGTGGTTTTTTTGCTCCTTGCTTAGAGGATTTTGTCGAGTTTAAAATTTTTGGTTTATTTTTGTCAAATATTTTTTTAGTCCCTAGAATGCTTATAGTTCTCATTTCATGCATAATTGATAGATATAGTTTTATTTTTATAATTATTATTGTTTTCATTATATATTTGGTGGTTTGAGGAAAGATAGTTTATTTCCTTTCACTTTGTGGCATGATTTCAACATTTTCACCTTTTAGAATATAGTAAAATATTACTCTTATTTTATATTTTCTTGGAAAAGAATTATTGATATTTGGAAAGGGAAATAAGCCCTGGGTAGCTAAGCAAAGAGAAAAATGGTCTATGTACTAGGTTCCTACACATTCATCGTAGGTTACTTATTGGCATGATACCGAAATTCCTTTTATGCAATTACACTTTAGATGGCAAGGCGGAGCTGAGTTCGCTAACCTGGGAAGAAAAATGGCAACTGATCATAATGCTAAGGAGATTAGAATGTTGGTTTCAAAAGCAGGATTTTGAAAATTGTTTGAACTAGTTCTTATTTTGGTCATATTAACTACCAAATTTGTGTCTTGCTGATTTTTTACATTTGTAATGACCTTGTGCAGAGTTGGTTTGAAGACCCTGATGTTAGAGTGATAAGAATCTCTACAAATCACAAGGACTACATTGGCTTTGATGACCAATGCTTGGAGATAACTCGATGTTCTTGGTGTTGAAGAGTCTTTTCACTTGAAGCATCAGCAGATATAGTGGTATGGCCATAACATCACTTAATTTGATCCTCTTTACTAATCTCCTCACAACTTGAAGGAGAGAAATGATCAGCTGAGAGAAATATGAGCATGTATATCCTTAAAACAATGTTGAAAGAGGCCCCCCTCTTACTGGTAACAAACAACTTGAAACCACAGGCTCATCACCTTAACAACCAAAGGTCTTTATTTGTAAATTCCATGGTCTATGAAAAGTTCCATAGTGTTGGTCAAAGTTGTCATTGATGTCAATAAGGCATTATTGGAGATGGAAAATATTCATGTGATACATGAATAACCCTTGTTTCCATAACATCATGCAAACCCTAGGAGAAAACCCTAAGCATGAGATTATACAAATTCCCTAGCTATATATCCCTATCTATATAATGACAAGCCCTAAATATTTGATGCATGATCTAATGATGGATGAAGAAGCCCTTACCATAAAACCCTCCTAGGCACATGCATGCATAATAATGACAAAATCTATATGATGTTCTAGCCTTTTTGAAAACGCTCATAATGCCCTAGTCCTTGTTCCCTATTTAATGAAGAATCCTCAACCCTAAGCCTATGCATGAATGATACCCTAAATACATATATAAAACTCTAGATGCATATGCTACTTACATGGAAAAATACTAAATGCATATGAAGCCTTACACACATGAATGATGCTCTTATAATGACTAGCTACCTTGGCAAATGATGAGAAATTATGGAAGGCCCCTATACAAGCATTCATAACTTTGATGAAGATATCATTTTGGTGACAATCAAAGTTTTTTTCTCATACTTTATGACAATCAACTACAAAAAAATATTTGTGTCATGATGATATTATATTTTTAAGATCTCTTCACCACCTTGTAGAGAAGGTCAAGGGATTTCCAATGAATATTTACATGCCCTAAAATTCATTGTCATTAGTGAGAAATAAATTTGTTTAAATTTACATGTTGAAAATTGTCAAAATGCTAAAGCCGACTTGTGTAGGCTCATGACCCTTCGCCAAAGGACACACCTTTTCATCAAAGATAAAAACTAGTATAAATAGGAGTTCAGACTCCTCATTCTAAGCATAATTTTTCAGTCAAGAATATAATGAGAAGGGAGAGAAGTAAAAGGAGGTCGAGAAGGATATATTTGGTCAAATGCTTTAAGTTTTTTTTATTGGGTTATCATTACCTTGGACAAGAAGGAGTACAAACCTTGGTACCTCACACAGTGGCTTAGATCTATGATACACAAGATTTCATATTGTTGATATGAGAACTGACCTGTGACAAACCTTTCGGATTATAGATTTGTTGTATATACTAGTCACTTGTCGTAGGAATTATGTGCTCAGAAATTGAGACAAAGAATTGGAATAGTTATAACTCGGACCTACTTGCTAAGAAGCTTGGATATGCAAACAGTAAGGCTTGAAGCCTTGTCTCATAAACTTAGAGTAGTGTTAAAAGAGCTCGTACTATAGAGGCTCAGGTTTACAATCTTCGGTCTTATGGTGACTTAACTCAGACTCGAATATTAGACTTTGTGGAGTAGACTTGAACAATCTTCAGTTCTGTGGTGACTTACCTCATACTTGAGTAATAGACTTTGTGGAGTAGAATAATATTTAGAGCTAGATTTTGACCCTATCTTGGACTAAAATTTGAGGGTTCTTTAGAGCATATTTGGGCCTCATGTTTGGAGCAGCTTTTAGCCAACATTGAAAGATAATATTATTTCCTTTAAAGAGTATACTTTAAATTAAGTTGAAGACTATTGTTGAAGACACTCTCAAAAACTTGTTGTGGCAACTTGATGTGTAGACCTTGAAGCATCCTTGAAGAGATTTTATAAGAACAACTTGGAAGAAGTAGTTGGAGCATTGCAATAGGATAATTGAAGGACCTTGTAGAAAACCCGATGATGTAGCTTTGTGGAAGAACATTTGAAGAAGATGAAACTTTGTGAAGACATCCTTGGGGCAACCTATTGAAGAGAGTTTGGGCTTTGCTTGACACATCACCAAAGCATTATTGAAGGATCTTTGAAGTCTTGGTAAAACAACTTGTTGAAGGGAATTGTATGCAGACTTAGTGCAGTCTATTGAAGACATCTTGTTAAGAATCTTTAGTTGATCTTGGATATCCTTGGAGACCATGATGCGTTGCTGATGTCATCATGAGGTGACCTTGAGAAATTGTTTTGGTAACATGAAAAGTTGTGGAGACGTGTTCTAAGAAGAAAAAGTTGTCATTGATGAACTAAGTGCCTTGGAGATTGTTTGAGGGTAGTGCTGAAGGTGAAGATATTGCTAGGGATCGTTGCAAAAGATATTGGGACCAATGAAGAATCATTGAATCCATATTGAAGAATTGAAGATGTGGGTTAGATCCCTAAAGGATAGGAGTCTTCAAGAGACTAGGTTGGAGCCTATACCAGAGATAAGGTTGGAGCCATAGAGGTTGGTGCCTCAGAGTGACAAGGTTGGAGCCTTGGGAAGATGGGGTTGGAGCCCTAGAGGTTGGAGTCTCGTGAATTCCAAGTCGGTGCTTCGCAAAGTATAGGTTGGAGCCTAGTGGATTGGAGATTGGTGTCTTCATCTAGGTTTGGAGCCCATAACTATTATTGTACTTGATTCATTGCAAAGAAGAGGATTGAATTCCTCATTATATCTGATTAATAAAATAATTTATTCTATATTTTTCATTTTGTGTTCTAAATATGAATGATCTTAACTGGTAAAAATAAAAATTGAAAAGAAATATTGATTCATCCCCCCTCTCAGTATTTACAACACATAGTGTATTTTTTCTTTTGTTTGTTCAATTTAAACTCCATGATTGTTACAAGCCTCCACGCATCGAACTATTCCATTAGGTGAAGGCTAATTTTTCCTGTTCCTATTTGGTTAATATTTCAAAAGCAAGATTGTGAAAATTGTTTGAACTAGCTCTTATTTTGGTCATATTGACTACCAAATTTGTGTCTTTTTTATTTTTTACATTTGTAATGACCTTGTGCAGAGTTGGTTTGAAGAGCCTTATGTTAGAGCGAGAAGTCTCTCTCCAAACCATAAGGACTACATTGGCTTTGATGACCAATGCTTGGAGGGCACTCAATATTCTTGGTGTTGCAGAGTATTTTCACTTGAAGCATTAGCAGATACAATGGTATGGCCATAACATCACTTAATTTGATCCTCTTTACTAATCTCATCACAGCTTGAAGGAGAGAAATGATCAGTTGAGCATGTACCATTATGATCCGCTGAGAGAAAGGTGAGCATGTAGATCCTTAAAACAACGTTGAAAGAGGCCCTCCTCTTACTGGTAACAAACAACTTGAAACCACATGCTCATCACCTTAACAACCAAATGTCTTTATTTGTAAATTCCATGGTGTAGTTGGTTGTAATTCTCAGAAGAAAAATTGGTTCCTATGAGCAACTAAGACATGTCAATCATCCATTTCTGTTGGAAAATGTAAGTATGTTCGGTCTTCATTAATGTATTTGAGTCATCATGTAATGTACTTTTTTTTCCCTTGGAAAAAATTGTAATTTTATTCGTAATGAAAAAATTACATTTTGTAGATGCTAAAAAGCATATGCGTATGGCATGTACTTGTTTTCACAGGATGCAAGACAGACAAAAAGTAAAAAAATAAAAATAAAAAATTGACTACTGTTCTTTTCTCCCTTTCTTTTTTTCCACCTTACACTAACCTCCAGTGTTGGGAGTTGTCGTTACAATGGAAAGTTGATTTTCAATGAGAGTTTCTTTGTCAGAATCGGATCCTTCTGATCCATGAGTTCGCTTGATTCCTGTTATTTCCATTCCTATTATTTGAGATGTTTTGTGCTGTGTTTGGTTGCGGGGGTCTTCCTCCTTCTTTAGTGTGCTCTTCTAGTCTTTTTGATCCTCTGTTTCTGCTTTGTATGTTGTTGTTCCTGCTTTTTCTACTTCTTCCTCCAAGGGGGTTGTACATTTCCATCCTTTTGGCTGTTTTTGTTGCTTCTTGTTCCATTTGGGAGTTTGTTTTGCTTTAGGACAGGCACTGTGGAGGTATCTTGTTTGTAGACATCCACGACATCGTAAAGTTTTGTTTTCATAATCTAGTGGTTGTGTCCACTGTGCATTATTGAAATTCAAGTTTATGCTTTCTGATAGTCCCTCACTGAGGTCTACCTCAACACATATCCTAGCAAATGTGAGTATCCCCCTTGAGATTTTGTCCTCATCAGTCTTTAGGAATTTTCCTAATACATTCCCTATGGTGATTAATACATTGTGATGCCAAAAATGTAACGCGAGGTTGCGCAACCTGACCCACATTGGCATATTTGATACCACCATTGTGTTGGCGTCAAATTTCAGGAACCATGGGGTCATAAATAGTCCTGCATTGGCCCAGAACCATGGCCCCTTGTTGAGGATACATTCTCTTTCTTGTTCTATTCTGAATCTGACTATAAAAGAACCCTTGGGGCATAAGTATATCTCACAGTCTGGGGACCAAGCCTCATATATCCATTGGCACAAAACATCAGATTTTGTCCCAAACCCATTGAATTTGCATATAGCTAATTTGGAATAAAGATCTGTGTACAGGTTTTTTACCTCAGGTAGAGCGATGGTGAGTGTAGGATTCTCAGATTTTTGTTCTACAATGTAGGGTTCTAGAAGCTCGACTGATGTTGCGGTTTTGTCATGCACTTTTTCCTTGCCTTTGACTGATTCCTTGAAGGATCTTGTGCTTTTTGAGTTGGTTCTGGCACTTCCACCTCTCAGATGCAGGTTAATTATTATGGTTGTGTCTGCGGTGATGCCATAATCTTGCAGTGTAAGATTGTCCTGTAAACTGTGGCCTACAAATCAAATTTTTCCAGTATGCTAGTATACCTAGTTGGTTCTGGATCTTGTTTTTTAGCTCCTAGATCTTCCTCCCTTCCCAAATCCTCCAGCAAAGAGTCTTGCCTTCCAGTGTTTTAATGAAAATTTGTATCTGATCCTCTTCTTTTGGGTGTGTGTTTGCCTGTGGTGTTGCTGAATTTATTACCCATGTGCCTGGATTTGTCAGATCTATTCATCACGTTGCTTTCGCGCAAAGCTTCAACTTGATCTAGCCTACAAGATCACCGTCGATCTGCTTGCCTAACAGTCCTTTTTGGTGTTTGAGTTTCATTTTTGCCAGTTCTAGGGCATAGTCTGGTAGGGTTGGAAAATGTATTAGGGATTTCCAAGCTCTTGCTAATGCTACCCATGTATTACCCTTCTCTGCGGTTTGGGATTGTGATCTGAAGTAGAAATATGTTGTGGCATGTACAGACCTCCAGATCTAGTCATGGTGTGGGCCGCTCGGTCTTCTGGACACTTGATCTGTTAGATCGATGACGTATCTGAAGATAATACTGTCTTCCGTAGAGGAAAGGATCAACCCAGATCCAAACAATGACCATGCAGGTGCAGTGTTGTCGTACTCTGGTTCATGGATAAGATGCGTGTAGGGCAATCTGTCCCTGGCCTCAAAGCCGATGGTGTGTAGGCAGACAGATCCAGCGTTGTGATCGTCAATATTTCCTTGGTCGCGGGATTGGACAATCGCATAAGAGGTACCTGCAAAAACCCTCTTTGCCGCCATCATATTCGCCCCTTCTCTGGTTTCCACAAACCCCTTTCTCTTCGCTTTAAAGATCATAGGCTCCAGGTAAGAAGACAGATCTTCGAAGTTAAGCATGAAGAAATTTCTTGGCCACTCGCCAGAAAGAACCTCTTCTGGCGTCTCTCCCTACACTTCCTCACGTCGCCAGTGGCAAAAACGACAACACTAGCAGAAGAGGAAGAAATTTTTCTCTTCCCCTTCATTTCCACGGACCAGCGTAAACCAGAGCTCGAAAATGTAAATTTCCCAAGGAAAGGGGATCTCCAGTTGACTATCACAGAGTTCTCCCGCCTCCACACTGACGCTCGCCCCAGATGCGAGGCAATGAGATTCGAACACTGGATGATCATGTAATGTACTTGTCAAAAGAATAAAGAAAATAATTTTAACAATGACTTATTAAAACATGGGTTTCATGCTTGGGTCATCATTAAATTAGTCAAAGTTCTCATTGTGGTCCCCTATGATTAATATTGAGTTTATAGAGATTGTACATTCAAATAGACCCTTCTTGGGCTTTTGAATCACGTAAAAAGGTTTAGTATTGAGTAAAATATGATTTATGTATCCTCCACATCAAGTCGACCTAAGAGATATCAAGTCGGCCTAAGTACCCTAATTTGACCCACAAGAAGACTATAAATACAAGCTAGTTGAAGTCATTTGGAGTATCATCTCTTAAGCTAGTTCGATATCTCAAGAGTAGCTGGAGAAGTACGAAGTCTGTTGTCCGGAAGTCGAAAGAAGTGCGAGTTTGGCGAATTCTATCAAGATTTTGGTGCCTCTCTCTCTCTCTCTCTCTCTCTCTCCTCTCTTTGTTTCATGCTCTGGATTCAGAGATCGAAGTCTCTTAAGTTTCGTTGTTGCTGGAAGTTGTTGCTTAGTTGAAGTTGCTGGAAGGGTGTTGGAGAGGTAAACACCCAAAGGATGAAGGTCAAAAACTAGTCAAACAGAGCTCTGACACACTCCAGTAGCTAAAAAAGATGTGAAAAGGCAGAAATCCGAGTTCAGAAGGCTTCCAAACAAGCAAACTGGCAAAGTTCACAGGCCTGGCGCGACTGTCAGTCTGTAACTCGCGCTATTAAGGGATTAGCGCGAGTTGCTTTTGTGCAACCTGCGCCCACTGGCACGACTGTCAAGTAAAAAATCGCGCTAATAAAGTTTGCTGGCTTAAAAATAAAAAACAAGCAATCTAGGGTCTAATCGACAGTATCCAGACCGACCAAGCAGCAAGAGACAACAAAGAATCCAAACCAGAAAACTATCTAAGCAATCAAAACAAGAGAAAACCAAAGTGCAAGACAAACTCCAAGATGTTCAGTTCGTAAACCAAACCGGAGATTAACTGAAGTGGCGTTGATCTACTTCGCTAATGCAGAGCAATAGCATTTCGAAGGCTACCTGGCCGTACTTCAGGCTCCGTCCAAAGTTTACGAATCAAACAACAAATAGCTTCCCCAGTGGAGTCGCCAAATTGTTGGAGAGGTAAATCCCCTCTGCGGACAGAGGCGATCCCACTAGCCCAAAATGTGTCTAGCAACAATCAAACAATACTATCATGCAGGCTCCTAATTGCAAATTAAAGGTGGATTATGAGAACCTACTTGGATTCCAACGCTAGTGTTGTAGGAGAGTTGACGCTCCCGTTCCTTTGCTCCGGCCGATCACGATCCTCACGATCTTCGTGAACGGACACCTACACATGCAAAGAACAATATGAATACAAGCATAAAATCCAATAGATGCAATTATATATCGGTCAGAAAAGATATAATTCAATCATCATTATAATGAACAACAAGAATGGAACCATAATGATAGTCATCTATTATTGATAATCAACAAAGGAGTATACAACCGAAGTTCTGACGTCAAATCCTCCTTTGGCTGGGTGATCAGCTACACATGTCTTACAAAGCTTGTCGGGATCAGGAACAAGCCTCTCTCTCTCTTTGACTATGAATGCAAAGAAGACTCAACAACAATCTCTCAGACTTCTGACAGTATCATTCTCCCTCTACTCAAAACTAGCTTGTCAAATGCACCAGAACAAGCTTTTATAGATGGAGGAGGAGGAAGATATACAATGAATCCAGACATTCATGGGATAAGCATTATCCTTGAAAAGCTATTGTGGATGATGATTCTCGACATCCATGAGATTGACATTATCCCTGAAAAGCCACATGAGTTGAAAGGAAAAAACTCTCGGGCGTGCGTTTGTTAACAAACTTTTCCAAACTTGGTTGGCGCGGGTAAGACTCTGAGACAAAGCGCCAATGAGCGCGCCGTCTTTGGAGAATTTCCTTCATTGGCGCGGGTGATACACTGTGGATCTGCGCTAATGGAAAAAGGGGACTTTTAAAGGATATTTTGCAGGAGATGTCTTCAAGGCATATGAAGTCCATACTTAGGGGAACATAATGCAAGTGTTTTCAAGTTATGTCATTGCTCACAAGTCCCGGAATGAGTCCTCCAAAGTGCGGGAAAGGGGTAACAGGGACGGTGACCAATGGTGACAAATTATTGTGTAACAAAGGGGTCTAAGATCTGGAAGGCTGACTTGGTGTGGAGGGAAGGTTTGGTCTTGGCTTAGGGTGAAGAGTCTCAAGAATACTATTGAAAGGAAGAATTATCTTCACTGGGTTTTCCCCTCGAGGGGGGTTTTGCTTGGATAGTGCCTATATCTTATGTATCCTGTTTTTTGATCTTCATACACACGTAGTATGGTAATTTCTTGATGAAAGATAATATAATAAAGAAGTAAAAGAAGCCATCACACTCACAAGTAATTATCAAGAAAGGAGAATCAAACCCTAATAAAACTACTTTGATTTTCCAACATGGTATTAGAGCTAAGGTCAGGAAGAGTCAAAGATCACTTTGTTGGCATGGATTCTCCCTCTATGATAACTACATAAGAATGAGTTGCAACACTGTTGGAATCTGGATCAAGAAGGTCATCTACTACTTTTTCAACAAGGTCAAGATTCAAGGATTCTTGGCTGCCCTTACAAGTTCTCTTATTAATGACAATGCATGGATCATTGATAGTGGATCATCGAGACACATGACAGGTGAAATTAATCAACTTCATACACTATCAAAGGAGCCATCTTCTCATGCAGTGGAATTGGGTGACAACAAAAGCTATGTTGTTAGAGGCATGGGATCAACATCGTTGAAGCTAGATAATGGATCGAATCTGCATCTCAACAACATTATATATGTTCCAAGTTTGAAAAATAATTTACTTTATATTTCTTGTTTAGAAGATAAAGGGGAAAGAGTTTCTTTTGTTGATGGAAAAGTATTGGTTTGGGGAAAATACTCTAGCATTGATAAAGCTAGGGTTATTGGATTTCGTGAAGGAGGTCTTTATAGGGTCATTACACCACCTCCTCAAGCTCTAGTTCATATGGAAATAAGCCTGATTGAGCTATGGCATAGGAGGTATGGTCATCTACATTATAAGGTCATCCCTTCTCTTAATCAACTGGTTCATGGTATTCCTAATATGAAGTTAGATCATGAAGGTGTGTGCAAGGGATGCTCTTTGGTAAAACATACTAGAAAGTCATTTCATAATAGTGAAACTAGGTCTAAAGAGATATTAGACCTCATCCATTCCAATGTATGTGGTCCCATGTCTGACAAATTAGATGGAGGTCATCTCTACTATGTGAAATTCATTGATGACCATTTTAGAAAGACATGGCTCTACCTCCTCAAAACTAAAGATGAAGTATTTGATAAGTTCAAGGAGTTTAGGGCTGAAGTGGAAACCCTAACTGAAAGAAACATAAAAACTTTGAGGCTGACAATGGTGGGGAATACACTTCTAAGGAATTGATTGCATATTGTAAGGAAGAAGGTATTAAGAAGGAGATCATTGTTCCCTATTATCCCAAACAAAATGGATTGGCCGAAAGGAAGAATATGTCAATTGAATAAGGCATTTGAACTATTCTCCTTGATCAAGATCTTACAAAGTTCTTATGGGGAGAAGCAATGATGATTGTTGTATACATTCAAAATAGAAGTCCTCATAAGAGTCTTGATAATACAACACCCGAAGAAGTATTCATAGGAAAGAAGTCGAATGTTGATCATATCTGAATATTTGGAAGTCCAACATATATCCATGTTCTGAAAGACAAGCGAAATAAGTTGGACTCTACAAGTATCAAGGGGATATTCATTGATTATAGTCTTTCCTCAAAAACATATAGAATCTACATAAAGGAAGGAAGACACATTGAAGTTCGCAGGGATGTCATATTCGATGAAAATCAAGCATACAAGAAATGAAAGGATATTCAAATTGATTTTAATGATGAAGAAGTTCCCATATTTGATGAAGAAGAAGTTCATCATGAAAACTCTACTACAAATCTCGAAGAAGAAGGACCAAATGAGCCTATTCAATTGGTGTTCATCCCAACTACAAGGAAGAGGCCAACTTGGTTGAAAGCTACATTAGAAGATGTTGAAGGACATAAAGTTGCGAAAGGTTCCTTCAGGGAAAGTAAGAAACCAAAGAGATATTCCAGATATGCTGCATATATGACAAAGTTAATTGAAGTCGAACCATCTACATTCAAGGAAGATGCACATGAAGAGGTTTGGAAGAAAGCAATGCAGGAAGAATATCAATCCATCATGAAGAATGGGGTTTGGGAGATCGTTCCTATACCTAGTGACAAATCGGTTGTCACATCTAAGTGGATCTATAAGATCAAACATGTTGTTGATGGAAGTGTAGACAAGTACAAAGCAAGATTCATTTCAAGGGGTTTCTCTCTCAAAAGGAAGGCATTGATTATCAAGAAACCTTTACACCCAAAACAAGGTACACTACCATTAGATCGTTGGTTCCATTGGCTGCTACAATGGGGTGGAATATCCATCAAATGGACGTTAAGACCGCATTTTTGAATGGGACCATTGATGAGGAAGTGTACATCGAACAAACCAAGGGCTTTGAAGTGAATATCAGGGACTCTCATGTTTGTAGACTTAAGAAGACCCTATATGGTTTGAAGCAAGCACCTAGGGCATGGTATGCAAGGATGGCTTCATATCTACTTAGAATTAGGTTCGTGAAGAGTCTTGTTGATCCAAATATCTACATCAAGGTTGTGAATAATGAGCCCGCCAATATTCTCCTATATGTGAATCATCTATTCATCATAGGTGTAGAGTGAAGAATTCAAGAATGCAAGAAGATGTTGGCAGCGGAATTTGAAATCAAGGATCTAAGACTGATGCACTATTACTTAGGTCTAAAAGTATGGCAGAGACCTGGGGAGATATATTTGGGGAAAGGAAAGTACATCATCAAGTTATTGCAAAAATTCGGGATGATGGATTCCAAGCCGATGGTGGGTTCCCAATGTATCTAGTAAATATTAGGCCAGATATATGTTTTGCAGTGAATATTCTTAGTCATTTTTCGTTGGAGCCTCGTCACTATCATTGGATAGCTGCCAAACATATATTAAGGTTTCTTCATGGCACTATAGATCACTGCCTAAAGTATGATAGTAAGGAAGTCAAGTTAACTAGCTTCACAGATTCTAATGGGGGCGGTAGTGAGACTGATGGAAGGAGAACTAGTAAAGGATGCTTTAGTCTGGGAGATGCTATGATCTCATGGATGAGTAGGAAGAAATATCTCGTTGCCGAGGCAGAATATGTGGTTGCATGTGAAGTAGGAAAAGAGGTTGCTTGGTTAAGGAAGCTTCTAACATATTTGTTTGAGAAGTCTCTGGGTCCTACTGTGATTAATTGTGACAATCAAATTTGTATCAAGATGTCTAGAGATCCCATGTTTCATTTGAGGACAAAACATATCAACAATAAGTTCCACTTTATTAGGAACTTGATGCAGGATGGGATTGTGAATTTGGAGTATGTCTCGACAGATGAACATGTAGCAGGCATATTGACAAAGGCTCTTCCTAATAAGAAGTTTGAATATCTAAGGAACCTTCTTGGTTTGGTAGATATTACTGATTCTATTGATGATAATAGTATGGAAGAGATTTGTTGAGGCTTTGTGAGTGAAGCATTAGCTGGGAAGACATCTGGCTAAAAATTTGTGTTGATGTCTGGGTCTCGAAGTTGAAAATGTGGTGTTGCTTATTGAACTTTGTTTTTGGATACACACCTAGATATTTGGGTTGGTGGTTAACAAGTAAGCCCGATGGTACCTAGAGGGGTTGAAAGCTTGAGTCCACCATATTCCAACTTGGATAGATTTCCCTGGTAAAAAATCTAGTCCGTGGCATTACAGTGCCAAAAACTGTTGAGAGACAAATGGATAGATTGCCTTGGTCAGGAATCTAGTCTGTGGCATTGCGGTGCCTAAATTTTTGAGAGACCAATGGATAGATTTCCCTGGTCAGGAATCTAGTCCATGGCATTATGGTGCCTAAAGTTCTTCATGGTTCATATAGTTTGAGATCTTCCATTGTATTTGTACATTATGAATACCTCCCTAGTTAATAGGGAGTGTTTGAAAATGTAACTATGTTCAGTATTCATTAATGTACTTGTCAAAAGATTAAATAAAATAATTTTTGTTATTGTAACAATGACTTATTAAAGCATGGGTTTCATGCTTGGGTCATTTATATTAGTTAAAGTCCCCATTGTGGACTCCTAGGATTAATATTGAGTTTATATAGTCATTGTACATTCAAAGAGACCCTTCTTGGGATTTTGAATCATGTAAAAAGGTTTAGTATTGAGTCAAATATGATTTAGGTATCCTCCACATCAGGTCGGCCTAAGGATCCCAATTCAACCCACAAGAAGCCTATAAATACAAGCTGGTCGAAGTCATTTGGAGGATCATCTCTCAAGCTAGTTCAATATCTCAAGAGTACCTGGATAAGTGTGAAGTCTGTTGCTAGGAAGCCAAAAAAAGTGCAATTTTGGGGAAGTCTATAGATATTTTTGGGCCTCTCTCTCTCTATTTCGTGCTCTGGATTGGGAGATTGAAGTCTCCTAAGTTTCGTTGTTGCCGGAAGCTGCTACCTAGTCGAAGTTACTGGAAGGGGTCAAAGATATGGAAGGTTGACATGGTGTGGAGGGAAGGTCTGGTCTTGGTCTAGGGTGAAGAGTCTCAAAGGATACTATTGAAAGGAAGAATTATCTTGACCGGTTTTCCCCTAGAGAGGACTTTTGCCCTGGCATAGTGCCTATATCTTGTGTGATCTTCATACACACATAATATGGTAATTTCTTGATGAAAGATAAGATAAGAAAAAATTAAAAGAAGCTAACACACTCACAAGTAATTATTAAGAAAGGAGAATCAAACCCTAATAAAACTACTTTGATTTTCCAACAATTTCTTCATTATGATCAAGCAGAAAAAATACCATTTCTATAGCAAATTTCTATTGCATGGATGAACTACCTCATTAAACTTCCTTATATTAGTAAGTATTGCTAGCAAGGTTTGCCTTTTCCAAGGCCTCATGCATGTTAAGCAATGTAGGGAGTACAAATTCTTAAAAGTGTCCATTACAACTCATTAAAATTGGTTCTTTTCACTCAACAACATATTTCATATCAACATTGCCCTTAAAGACATTTTCGATTGCACACCTACCATACCATTCTTAGAACACAATTGGCGGGGTGTTGGTTTAAAGTTGAAGTCACTTGAAGAGCATTGATATTGGACACATTGTGTATTTATGTTTGTATAGGTCCGATACCTTTTCTTATGAATCATTCAACATTACTAATATTCCCTCTATGTCTACTCTAAGCATTATTCTTTTATGTTTGGAACCATAATTTTGTTGTGCTTGTTGAAGACCAAATTTCCAAGGAAGTTGTGAACCACATTTCTAATGACCCATCTTGCTTGACATATGATCTAATCTCTTCATTTCCAATTGATCCGCTTGACTTTATGGGTACCACTAGCACTAAGATTTGTAATAGGAATTGATTAGTGTTTTACAAAGGAAGCTTGTACTTGCATTTCCTCCCAATGGAGAGAAAGGGGCAGTAAAGATAGCTTGTTGCACTAAACCATTGACTTCTGGTTTGTCTGATCTTGATGGCTTTTATACTTCTAGGTTCTCCATAATAATGAGTGAATTCATCCTACAACGAATTATAATGAACATAACCATTATTTGAAAATTTAGCCATATTTCCAGGAACTTGATCATTTAAAGATATTTTCTATGATCTAGAAGGGTCAATAAGTTGTATGCTAAAAATATTCCCATGTTTCCCTTTTTCATGTATACTTGAGACTATTTGCT
Organism: Pinus tabuliformis; assembly: GCA_031772625.1. NCBI lineage: Eukaryota > Viridiplantae > Streptophyta > Pinopsida > Pinales > Pinaceae > Pinus > Pinus tabuliformis. Next base: position 484,552,577 of record CM062810.1, on the reverse strand, counting down.
ATCAATTTCATTGATTCCTTTCCCGCCTTTAGATTTGATCATTAGAACATTCTTCAATGTTGAGAAGCATTGTTGATATGATGACTCTTGTAAACTAGAGTCTGGATAGGTTGATTGAATATCCAACCAATGATGTTACAATCTCCAACATGGGATTGGTAGTTGCACTTGATACCTTTATCAGGTTTTGTGCTAGGAATAACCTTGTCAGTTGTTGACTTTGAAGCCTTTGTCATTTCGTGAAATTTACTTCTCTACCATGGCAATCAACTTTGTTTGACTGAAGAGATGCATCTTACTTCACATGTGTCATAGCTCCTGGGAGCAGAGGCGACGTTCTCATACTTATAGTTACAACTCTAAATGCATAAACAATATTTTTTGAAGTTATTACGAGCATCGTTTCAATCTTTCTCTTCTATGTTTCTATTCTAGAAAATCTCACATGATCAAAATTTTTATATTGTGCACAGTATTGCCACTTTAGTTGTGAAGATGACCTAGGCTAAAATTAGATGTCATCAAGAAGGATTCTATAGAAAAACCACCATTGAGAGTGAATGAAAGTCCCACAACCCTGATTACCAGTTGATGCAGGGTGAAGTAGTTACAATGTTATGCTTGTAACCCAGTGTTCCATATTTTTTGTTCATCAAATATGACAAGTACGCAAGACATTTAACAACATTTTTTTTAATAAAAATTTATTTTATGGAATTCCTACGAAGTCCTAGGAATAGCCCTACTGATACCCACCTTTCAAACACCCATTAGATTGAAGTTTGAGGAGGTAGGACGATGAGAAGGCTACAACAACAACAATATTAGCAATGAGCAATGTGAAGGCTTAGTAATTGTGGGTGGTGGAATTGCAGGGCTTTCCACTATAGTTTCCCTTCAGAGGTAGTTAATTTATTCTTATGTTCATCTCCCTACAAATTTGTATCCATTCAGCTGGTATAAATCAATGGGATCACGAAAACATGCAATAATGCTCTTACCTTTAAAATCTCTGATAGTTCTTTCAAAGCTCCTAAATCCTTTGATATAATAGATGTAAAATAAGTATTCCACTTTCCATTCATAAGTTAGTATTTGACATAGCAGAGCTCATTATTTAAACTTAAAAATTGTCTTTATTGATTGTGAAAATTCCATATACATGAATTGAAAGGTAATGAGGTGGGTTTCTTGTAGAATACTGTGTTCTGATATTTTTGTTAACAATCTATATCTACATATAAAAGGTTATGAGTTCCAAGCACTTCGGTGTTTTCTAGCTTCGTTGTTTTGGTTATATATCCATGTCTATGAATTTTATCTCCTCCGACCGTCTTTCTTGATTACAACAACTCCATCTCCTTATAGGAATAAATATTTAGCGACCTAGATACCTTGTTGACCACCCAAGTTTTGGTTAAGATCAATATTTGCAAATAGGTTGAGTTCCATGAGTTTGTTGTGGCTTGAGAGGTCTGAGTGATAATTTTTCTCATAAATTCTTTCAGAAATAGTTCAATCAATGTTACTGGTTTCTTGGTTTCTTTGTTAACTCTAGAGTTCATCTTTTTGTTCTTTCAGAATACTAAGCCAAATCAGCTCATTTAATTCATAGTTGCAATCTTGACCTGTAAATATGGTTCAGACTTGCAAGGCAAACACAAGTGAATTAGATTGACTCAAGGAAGCATCTTGTCTATATAACACTGAGAAGAAACAAAAGCCAAAAACATTTATTTTTCCTATTTTCATGGCCATATTTCACAGTAGACAACTAACAAACTTGTCAAATGTCTAGAGTCTTATGGAATTTTGCAGTATGTAGTATCATCATGTACTTTGAAATCAATTAATATTGAAAATTTGCATTTATATTGATATTTTAGGTTTTCATATTCATAGATTTTATCTCATATATATATAATTTCTCAAGACAACTGCCACTTAGAATCACTTCTCACTATTTGACGTCAATGAGCTTGGTTATAGTAACTTTGGTTTTGATGTTGCACTGTGAATGGAATAGTGTAACAAAGTGTATTTTTTCCTTTGTTTGTTTAATTTCAACTCCATGATTGTTACAAGCCTCTACACATCGAACTATTCCATTAGGTGAAGGTTAATTTTTCTTGTTCCTATTTGGTTAATATTTCAAAACTAGGATTGTGAAAATTGTTTGAACTAGTTCTTATTTTCGTCATATTGACTACCAAATTTGTGTCTTGCTAATTTTTTACATTTGTAATGACCTTGTGCAGAGTTGGTTTGAAGAGCCTAATGTTAGAGTGAGAAGACTCTCTACAAACCACAAGGACTACATTGGCTCTGATGACCAATGCTTGGAGGGCACTTGATGTTCTTGGTGTTGCAGAGTCTCTTCGCTTGAAGCATCAACATATATAGTGGTATGGCCATAACATCACTTAATTTGATCCTCTTTACTCTTTGATACTTTGTCCATGTGTATGAGTGGTCACATGATAGTAGGAAGGTTCAAGAAAATCTTCTAGTAGTGGTGCATTCAGTATCTGGAGAATCTGCTAAAATTTATGGTCATGAGAATGGCCTTGCATATCTCAAGGTGCAAACTGAACCTGGACTTGATAAATTTCTGTACAATGAATCTGGATTGAGGGTTTCCATAGAACCTCTTCTAAATTGGGCAGAGCAACATATTCCTTCTTATGCACATAGAAAGATTCCTGTTTTTCTTCTAGCTACAGTTGGCCTCTACAAACTGCTAATTTCTGATGCAAAGTGGATTTTGGACAAGGCATGGGCAATATTGGTGTCATATCCATTTGTGTCAGAGGAGCTGGGTAAGGGTTATTAGTGGGGTAGAAGAGGCCTATTATGGATGGGTGGTTCTTAATTACAACATGGATAAGATAGGTAATACACATGGGCACAAAAAATTTGGTGCACTTGACTTAGGTGGTTCCTCAATGGAAGTTACTTTTGAACCTGGGGAAGAGACAAAAGGTGAATATGTTGTGAAGTTAAACATTGGGTCAGTGGAGCACCGAATTTATGCATATTCACTTCCAACTTATGGTTTGAATGATTCCTTTGAGAAGTTAGTCATACTCCTACACAAGAAGCTTTCAGAGAGGAGCCATGAAGAACTGCACTATTCCAACAATCAAATGAATTGGCAGATAAAACATCCGTGTTTGCAAACAGGGTATAGACAATCATATCATTGTTCTAAATGTTATCCACATCAAGCTGGGAGTCTTGAAAATGGTAGGAGGATTACAAGGAAAGAAATTTATGGAACAAAGATTGAGTTGGTTGGTGACTCTAACTGGGCAGAATGCCAAGCACTAGCTAAATCCATTGTTGATGCCTCTTTATGCTTACATTCATCTATAGCTACAAATTGTGAGAAGTACCCTTGTGCCCTTAAAAGACATCATCCACCACCATATGGGAGTTTTATGCACTTTTTGGATTCTTTTTTGTCTACAAATTCTATAATCTATCTTCTGTTGCCACTTATCATGAGATATTAGAGAAAGGTGAGCATTTCTGTTCAAAAACATGGAATGATTCTCAGAAAAGTGTAGTTCCACAACCATTTTTAGAAGAGTATTGTTTTCGTGCAACATATGTAGTAGCACTCTTTACAGCGAGGTTGCAACTTGCATTTAAAAGATGAGTAAATAACTATTGGATCAGGGATCATAACGTGGACATTGGGTGTGGCTCTACTGGAAGCTACATAATCTTTGACAACCGATGAGAGTTTGAGAAGCCAACACTGGCCTATTCTTGACATAAGATATATTGGGAATCTTAAACTAGATCCAGTAATGTGTACAATTTCTCTCTTCATTCTTTTGTTGTTTTGTATATTTGTTGTCTCATGCATCCATAGGTTTATTCCACAATCATGGCCAAAATGTCATTTTCCCCTTTTTGAGCCTACAACACAAACATTGGGGTTGCCATTAAGGTTCCATGAACTTTGTGTTATCCAACACACAATCCTATTAGTAATGGAGGTTTTGTAGTTTAGTCAGAAAAATTCATTCTTTGCAATTTCTTGTATGCAACACTTGAAGGCGAGCATATAGAACTTTTAGTCTGCTAAATTTGTGGGTATTCGATCAGGAATAAGGGATGGGATTTCTAGGAGAAAATAAATTTTACTTTCTTTATTTACACAAGCTATTTACATAGTTTTTCCCATGTCATGCATACTAATTTGGGTATTTACATGAGCTATTTACATAATTTTTCCCTTGTCATGCATATTAATTTTGTGAGTATACCATATGAATAAGGGATTGCCAAGAGTAAATGAATTTTACTCTCTTTAATTACACAAGCTATTTACATAGTTTTTCTTTAGTCAGGAAAGTTCATTCCTTGCAGTAAGGATCAACACAATTGAAGAGGATTGAGTAAAACTAGGTTCAAAGGACTAGGGTAAGCCTGCTCACTAACCCTAGAAACTTGATTCAAGGCTTCTCAACAAGGATAAGGGAATGAACCCACTTGCTCCTGCCTCGAAGACTTGGATGGAGGGTTTGTTTAAAATGGATAACGAAAATAAAATGCTATACCCACTTGTTCAATACTTAATTACCATCTTCCATAAACATAACTAAGAAGATGAAAGTCCATACTTAGATGATCATGCATTCAACCAAGCTTTACCAATATCCATAAAAAAAAAGAAGTACAGTCCACATCAACAAGTCCTCCCCAAGAGGTTGCTTAGCTCATCCATCAATAGCCAAATTTAAGAAAACTAAAATTACATAAAATTTTAGACTTGCTAAGGGACTTTTCCCCTAATCCAACCATAAGAAAATGAGAGGATGTGCCTCCCTATTTATAGGGAAATCGACTCAATTTCCTTATACATTAAAAACATATTTTTCTAAGTGAAAGCCCCCTAATCGAGCCTATGGAGAGGGTAAAAAACCTCTTGCTTAGGTAAATAAACCTAAATAATACAATGTAGGGCCTTTCCAAGATAAGTTTACAATTTCTAAAGGGCATGAGCCCTCAAAGTAATGTGCCTCCTCAAATCTAGGACAAAGGGGCTTCAATGCAAAGCATCCAACCACTAATGGCCCTTCAAATGTCAACGCTCCACACACAATCTTCGAAGGATCTTTTGCCAAGTGGAAAAATAAGGCTCCAAATTGGGCATCCTAACCTCTAAAGGCCACAAATCTTGCAAGGAAAAAAGGATTTTTTCTTCAGGGCTCCTTGTTTAATACCCAACAAAATTAAGGGTACCAATCTACAAAAAATTAGATTCACCTCTTAAATGATGGAAAGGGTTGCTCCCTTGCAATAATTTCTCAAGTGAACATTTTGGAGATTAACTTGCCACTATGGGTGTCACTACATAAACGAAAGCTTTTTCGGAATTAGATGGTCATTCTAGTTTTTGTGGTCATAAATTGGAAAGTACCGTTGAGTGTGTATTCCTTAACCTCTTCCTGCTCTGCAGCGTAAATCTTGTTTTACAAACATTACCTACCACCTCCCTATATGCCCAACCAATATTGGAAAATGTTTCATAAAACTCCTCAAATTGAATGTGTTAATTTAACTCCCATAATGACTTTGTATACCCTGTTATTTAACTCCACCAAACTGCAACTCAATGTCATTTGAAATACAATGCCTTTTAACTATTCTCATTTTTGCTGCATTATCCCGCCTACCATCTGCAACATGAATCTTTGATAGAAGTTCATAAAATTTAGAATTTCCAGGCTTTAAGTTGCAAAGGTGTTCCACTTTAACTCACCTACCTCAAAAATGCAATGAATTCAGGGTGCATCAAACAAGGACTTACACAGCAGGATCAAGTTATAGTGTCATCTTTCTTAATAAAGTCTTGAGTCTATCTAAAATAATATGCATGACCAAGATGATCAACTATGCAAAAATAATATTTCTGGCACAACACTTCTGACTTGTGATGTATTAATGTTCTTCTAGCTCTCTCCATGAGTCCTAGATCACTGCAAGTACACAAAAGTAAAAGAGATTGATTTGGTAAAAGAAAGAAAGAAAGAAATACTTACATCCTTATACTTGTTACAACAGATATAAATTCAACATCAAGTGTAAGAAACTTCTAAATCCATGCAGATGTTAATCTGACATTAGCACCAACTACAGTCAATACTCTAAATTAAATTAATTCTTTGTTAGAAAGGAAAGAGGGAAGTGTTGTTAAGATTATGAAATAAATTAAGAGCACAATAAAAATGTATCCGAAAAGGAGGCATATCCTTCAAACACAAAATTAGCTATCTAGGTTGAAGCACAAACACCTAGCTATAGAACTCTACAAAGGAGGTCATTGAAGATTCTAAAATACATTAAGAGCACAATAAAAATGTAACTGAAAAGAAGACATATCCTTAAAATACAAAATTAGCTATCTAGGTTGAAGCACAAACACCTAACTATATAACAACACAAAGGATACCGTTGAAGTATGTCAAGTGGAGGGATGGAATATTGGTAGAAAACGATTAGATTAATGAAACATATCAAAAGTTTATGTTGAGCTTAAAAGATTTAAATCATTGAAGGGTATGGATAGCCTACAATAATATTCCTATCATCGACCTTTGGAGAGTTCATTTCACATAGCAATCAGTCAGAGTCTTTATGGTTGCTTAAAAAGTAACCAAATGGTGTTATAACAAGCAAATATGTTGATGAAAGACAAATAATCAACTAGGAGAGATTGGATGTTTGCTTATTAACTGTAACCCACCTCCAAGTTCAAAATGGGTAAGAACCAGACTTTTCTCATGCCATATTTATTCTTTGTGCTAGCAAAAGCAAGGTGCTTGATAGCCTAGAGTGGGGGAGATCCCCATGTGTGGGTGTGTCACTAATACAATAAAATGAAAAAAAAGAGACGGTGTCTTATTTATTTAAAGACTTCAACATAAAATAAAAATGAAATGACATCATATTTATTTCAATTTCTATATTTAAATTTTAAGCAACTATAAACTAACATAAATCCATCTTATCCTTAGATCTAATAAACATCGATAGGGATAAAAAAAGGTAAGGTGCAAACCTCAAACATCTTTTCTCACACCAATGTATATTGTTTGAACTAAAATTAGGGGTTTGTAGCTATACCTGTAAAACTTGTTACAACAAAAAATGGAATAATTTTATCTCCAATACCCATATCTGCCAATCTCCATCTCAAGATGGGCAAGACGATGAAAACTTTTTTCACAAACTCCATGCTCTAACATAGCTACTTGGCAAACTATTTTACAGACTAATTAGATAACAAGATACATAGATAGATCATACCTAATTTTTCAATAGGCCTCAAAAGAAGTAGCCAAACTCGGCGAGCAAGGATTGTAATCCCAATGCTTTGTTCCATTTAAATTCCTGTTCTCACATTTCTTTCCCAGATTTACTCCCTCTCATCACTGGCATAGAGCTTAATGTTTGTTTAAACTACACTTGCATAAGTGAGACTTCCAATGTTTGCCTTTGTTACCCCTAGGCTAAGAGAACATCTTCCCTCACTATCTCTAATCATTGTTCCTCCCATGGATTATGAATTTGTTGTTTTACCATTTTGTCCCTGTATTTCTTCTCATTTTTGCATTTTTCACCTTTTTATTTTTTGCACTTATCTTCTTCGTGTCAATTTTCTAAGGACTTCTTCTGGCTCATTTCCCACTCCCCGCTTATATCTTTATATTCCAATACATGAGAAAAATATTTATATTCCAGATGAGGAATATACATATTTCATTCCTCGAGGGCTTGCTTAAACAACAAGGCTCATAGCCATTACAAAAAATATTCATTATGAGTTCAACACATTATCACATGTAGGATTTCTTCCTACCACCTATGCTAAACCTAATTGACTTTCCATGAGAAATATCTTTATATTCCATATAAGGGATATAGTTATAAGGAATATACTTGTTTTGGTTCTTGATGGATTGCATAACAAGGCCTGATTTCATTACAAGAAATACTCATTATGAACTTTGTTAGCCCTTTAGAAAGCCTTGATTATTCAGTGAAAGATTCACCAAGATCTTACAAGATTTTATAATTCAGTGAAAAATTCACCATGATTTTACAAGATAATATAATTTGGTGAGAGATTCACCAAAAAAATTATATATACATATTATATTATTGATAAAACCGCCTTCCATTTTTCCTATGTATCATGGGGATTCACCCATTTATTATACATATAAATTTAGGGGGTTTCTTAAAAAGTTCTCTGTTTTCATCATGTTTTTAATCAATCAAGGAATGATCAAACTACCAATGATTGAATATATATTTTGTAGGATTTGTACTCTGCATCTTTATTGACTAGCATTGTCTCTTTAATAGTCACTCTTTCACCTAGGCTCCAATACCATGTTGATTTTTTAAAGAGAAATCTGATCTTTTAATCTGATAATCACTTTCGAATAATTTTTTAATAAATTCATCTTATGTCACATATATTATTAAAAGATTATACATAGAAAATCTCAACAATAATACAATAATGACAATAGGATCATAAGAAGACAACGAAATACAAAAGAGAAATTTTGCCCTGGAAAACACAAAATTGGGAGAAGACCTAACAATCTTTTCTAGGAGAAAATGTTCAATTCAGCGAAAGGTACAATATGATATTCTTAAGTCGAACTTGGTCAACACATGCCAAGATTTCAACACTGGTCAAACAATTAATCAACTTCTGGTTAAACATGTAGAAATTTGACCTTTTGCAACAATTGGTCAACTCAATAAAATTGCCCAAAACTAGCGTCGTCAACTATCTAAAGAATCAATCAACTCTACCCAGAAAAAAGTTTGGTCAGCTACTCTTGCGGTCAAACTGCCCAAAAGTAGCTCAGTCAACTATCTAGAAAATTGTTCAACTATACCCAAAAAAAGTTTGGTCAACTGGTCTTTTCTGCTGTCAAACTTCCCCAAAAAATTGGTCAAATAAATCCCAAAGAACTTCAGTCAACATTGGTCAACGCATGTCATATATCAGTCAAACATCATTGGTCAAGCTTTGGATCTCCTCTCTCCTTTGGACGTGTGGATCATAACAAATAATATGTTGTGTTGAATGAACGACAAAAGTGGAGTCACACCCATATTTATATTAGATAAGTAGGGTGACTTTTGACTAAAAATCACACCCCTTCACTTATGGGGCCGACCTGACATTTTGGGGCCTACATGTGCTCCAAAATTTATAATTCAAATTTAATTTTCTTTTTCTTTCAAGAGCTAACTTGTGTAATTGGGGAATACCGACCGCAACTACCCAACAAATCAACAAATATTGGGTGGAACATATTTGAGATGAGGGTGGAGGTAGATTGGATATTGAGTAAAACATATATGAACATATTTGGGGTGGGTTTCTTATTGGGTAAAACATATCTGAACATATTTTTTTGGAGGGGGATATAAGAAAAACATATCAATGTTTTACTCAATATCTAGCCAACTCCCACCCTCACCCAAACATGTTCTACCCAAAATTTCCTCTAGAGGGGTGGAATGGATATTGGGTAAAAACATATCCGAACATATTGGGGGTGAGGGTGAGGGTAGGGGTCGTATAGATATTGGGCAAAACATATCTACTGGTGCATATTTAATAAAACCTCTTTGGCTAAAGTTGGATATTGGGCAAAACAAATCCACTATAGGTATGTTTTACCTAATATCCAACTCATCCCCATCCTCACCCCAAATATGTTCTATCCAATATTCTCCACAACCTCAACATATTTGGGGTGAGTATGAGGGGATATTAGATAAAAAATATTTACTATAAATATGTTTTACCTAATATTCCCACCCGACTCTCACGCCAAATATGTTTTATCCAATATTTCCCTCTCACCATGGGGGAAATACAAGGTAGAATACATTTGGGGTTGAGGAGGGGGAATATTGGGTATAACAAATTTATTGTCAATATTCCCAATATTCCCAACACACCCTCACCCTCACACTAAATATGCTAATATTCTCCCCACCCACTAGTAAATATTCCCTCTCCAACCCCACCCTTTAATAAATATTTTTTACATTATTCGCTACCACACCCACTATCAATTGGATATGCTAAATTTGTTTTACCAATATTCCCTCCTATCCTCACCTCTAATTGTATTCACATATATGGAGGTTAAGGGAATTTTGGGTAAAATATATTTACAAGTGTAGGTGTGGTGGGAATATTGGGTAAAACATATTTGGGCTAGAGGAATATTCATATAGTGAATATGTTTTACCTAATATCCCCCTCACCCCACCATCTTTTTCATGATGTAACATGTAAGCTAGAGGACTTCCAAACAAAAGGAAAAAATAAATAAAATTCCAGTCCCATTAAGTTTTATTTCAAGAATGAAGTAATGCATATCCTTCTGCAAGTTAATATTACTTAATATTCTAACTAATTATGGCTTCCATAATTTTAATTTAATTATCCATAATTATTAGGTAGATGGTAGGGATTTAAACTCCACAGATTATTCTAGAATATTATTGGTAGTATACACAAATCAAATGCTGAGATTTATTTCGAAAGAAATTATTCTTTTTTTTCCTTTTTAATTAAATTAACTAATTAAAAAAATGTCATATGAACAAGTGACATGAAATGTGTTATGGTTTTTTGGGCATTTCGTATTGATACTGATAAGCCATGTTATTGTAACAAAAACCTATTCTCGGTCAAGAATCTCCTCCATGGTTAAGAATCTTGTTACATGTTTTTTAAAATGTATATATATTTAACTTGTATATCATTTTTTTTTATGATTAATAAAAATTATTCTGATTTTGATTGAAGTTAATAATTTAGCTAATTCATATGATTTTTTCAAGCTAACTTGAAAATATAATTAAGTGTTTTGATGTTTATTATGGATTGATGCCTATTAGCGTTTACTAGCCGTTTAATTTATATGGCTGCTCTAGTAACTAACTATGCCAATGACAATACAACATGTAAGAAAACCATGAATACAAGTCTCTAAAACTAGCAATGTTAGCAATAATTTCAATTTTCAGGGTGGTCTGAAACTAGCAATGTTAGCAATAATTTCAATTTTCAGGGTGGTCTGAAAGCAATGTTAGCAATAATTTCAACTTTAAGGGTGGAGTTCAAAAGAGATGTATCATATTGACATCCAAATTTGACTCCTTGGATTAAAGGCCATCCAACAAGCAACTGTATCAGCATATCCCTTCGCAGGTTAACATTGCCTACTATTCTCAGTAATGACAACTAGGTATGCTAATGGCAATATAACGTGTAAGAAAACCATAAATACAATTCTCTGGAACCAGCAATGTTGCAAAAATTTCGATCTTTATGGGAATGGGGAGTTGAAGAGAGCAAGCTTTATCCAAATTTAACTCTTGGGATTAAGTCCATCCACCAAACAACTGTACCAGCATATCCATTGCAGGTTAGCACTGCCTACTATTCTCAGTAATGAAAACTAGCTATTGCAATGACAATGTCACGTGTAAAAAAAAAACATAAATACAATTTTCTGAAACTAGCAAGGTCGCAATAATTTCAATCTTTAAGAATAATTTCAATTTTAGGGGAGGGTGGAATTCGAGAGAACAAGTTTTATCACATACACATCCAAATTTGACTGCTGGGATTAAGGGCATTCAACAAACTACTTTATCAGCATATCCCCTTGCAGGTTAACATCAAATGTACCCTCAGTAATGACAACTAGCTCTGCCATTGCCAATATAACGTGTAAAAAATCCAATACTCTGAAACTAGCAATAGTGCAATAGTTTCTACCTTTAAGGGAGGGTCAGATTCAAGAGAGTCTTATCATATACAAATCCAAATTTGACTCCTTGGGTTACTTCATGGGAACACAAATTATGATGCAAAGGAAGCTGAACTGATGCCTTATTCACCTTTAACCCTAAACTGTTAAACAGAACCTACAAATGGCATTATGAATAACGTTTGCTCTAAAGCTCAATGGGATCATAGTCCACTTTGTAGCATGGCTCGAACTCTGATTGGAAGCCCATATAGACGAATAAAACCAGCAGCATCTGCTTGATTGTAAATTCCACTACCCTCCTCGAATGAAGATATATCTTGGCGATATAAGCTGTATTGACTTCTTCGGCTTGCAACAGACAAAGAACCCTTGTAAAGTTTCAATGTTACAGCTCCTGTGGTTGTCTCTGTGATCTTTTCCATAAATGCATCCATGGATTCCCTTAATGGATCAAACCATCTTCCCGCATAAACCAACTCTGCATATTTTAAAGCAATATTGTCTTTAACCTGCATGGATTCTCTATCAAGTGTGAGGGATTCCAACTCCCGCACAGCAGCAGTTAGAATAGTGCCCCCGGGAGTTTCATAGACACCTCGACTTTTCATACCAACCAATCTGTTCTCCACCATGTCCACGCGCCCAATACCATGCCTTCCTCCTAGTTCATTCAACACTGCCAATAAATTTGCGGGAGAAAGCTCTTTTCCATTTATTGAAACTGGTATTCCAGATACAATTCCTATCTCCACATATCTGCATCACAGAATTTTGTGATAAAACAATGATTAGGGGAAAACAGGTTTTACAAATGAGTATCAATAGAAAGTCCTGACAAAAATGTCTTCTCCAGATTTTTGTTAAGTTTTAATTATTTATAGTAATGCTAACTAATGTTGACTTGAGAAAATAAATAGTGGATTGCACAAATTTCAGCAAAAAATGCTCTCAAAACATCCCATCCCAATTGAATAAGCCATCAACCTCTCATGATAGTCAATGGAAACAAACAAGAAAAGAAAATATCAAAGAAATGACATCAATCTGAAATCTTCAACAGATAGGTTGTAAAGGTTTCAGATCATAAAGACAATATCGGTTGCTATGACTTGCATGAACGGAAGACATTTTTTAACTAAATTGAGCAATATAATAAATGGAAAAATATTACAGAGAACCAGGGTATGCATTTACCATTAAAATGCAAAATCCATACTATGATCTGCCATGATGGTCAACCACACAGCAAAAAACATAACATCCCAATTGAATAAGCCATGAACCTCCCGTGATTATGATTATTCATATAAAAGTTTGATTTTTAATCGAGCAATGACAACTTTTCATCCATGCATTGAGATTCAAGTTATAACTTGTGTTTTATTGCTTTGTGTCTAGATTAAAGTATGAATCTGACAATCTTCATTTTTTTGTAGTTAAAGCTCTAAAAAATGATAGATTTTACTTGGGAAAATTTATTATCCCTGTACTTGTGGCCATCTCTGTTCCAACATAGCCTGTCAACTCAGTTTTTAACTTTTTAAGGAACAGTGAGCCCATTCCACAAAAGAGAAATAAAGAGCAATAAAAAAGGTTTTTATTGGGGAAGTGACTCCTCAACATAGGGGGCCTAGTTGGGCATCCCCCAAGGTGATTGAGGGATGCCCCAACATCCCCGACGGCGACAACAGGGGACAGCCTGGGGGATGGTGGAGGACATTCTTGTCATCCCCACATCCTTGGCATGTAGGAAACATAACACATCCCCCATGCCCAATGGTTGGCACATCATTATATTATGACTGATAGATATGGCAAGGGGATGTAGCCAGTGTTCCATGGGAATGTGCTCTCCATGTTTCTCACTCTTCAATGATAGGGGGCTCTTGGCGAAATGTTACCCCATGTCCCCCTTTGGAGGAAACACATGGCTGCAACACCCCCTGGCGGCAACCCAATATTTTTTTGTCCAACAATCCGTGAAGATAGAACAAAGATAGAGGGTAGACCTTTGAGGAGTCTGTGACCTTGGTGATTAATGATAATATTAAATTCTTAAAGGATGGAAAGTGTAAGATAAATGAGAATGTCACTTGAAAGGGTAAGATAAAGGAGAATGTCACTTTTACTTAAAATTTTAACATTACCATTAATTGTTTCAGGATGTATAGAATCGTTCCAACCTCATCAGACTTCATATGAAGAATGTTGAATTTCTCATCCCATTCAAAATTCAGTAGACTTGAACAGTTTTCAGGATTTCAAGATTGGTACGACTATAGTGTTTGCATTGGATTGCACAATGAAGAATTTGCATGGGATGAATTGTTATCGTTGGGATTTAGCATTATTAATTTTATTTTCATAATTTTAAAGATAGGGACCTTGACGTCCCCCCTAAATTTCCTTGAAATTTTTGGGTGCTCCCATACATCAGCCTCGTGCACCTCCCCACACTCACTGCCCCCCGTCCCAGAAACTTGGTGGAACTTAGAATGTAGCCACATATTAGTAACCCAAGAACATGTGCTTTTTTCCAATTAAGAAGTGTGACAATCATCGAGTGGCACTAACCATGTTATTTTATTGCTTGTGTGGTTTGATAATGAAGACATTCTATCCCCTCAACAAAGGTATCTAGTACACTGGATGGTTCAATGATTTCCTATTAGAGTGCGTAGTTTGCGTTGCACACTAATATCTCTTTTTCTAGCTTGCCAAGGTATGTCAGTATTGGGATAGCTTATAAAATGCCGATGGGTACCTCCAATATACAATTTATTATTTTACCTGTATGAAACAGATCGAAAATTTTAAAAAGCAGAATTGCAGTCTATGTGAAAAAAAATTAGAGAATAAATTATGAAAGAAGATTATATCATTATTCATTCACCATTTCCGATTCAAGAGTAGAGACTCAATGTTGAGCATTTAATTTAAAAAATAATTCAGATTCTTCATTTGAAAATGATAAAAAATCAGAAATGAGCAAGTTGAAAATCTGAAACTGTAAACTGATGAGTTCTTCTCTTAAGTAGCTAATTTTGGCCACCACAAGTAAAACTTTGCAAAAGAAATTGTAACAGTATACCTGAATTTTTTTCCTCTGCTGCTCACAAGAGTGACAGTGAAAAAATGAGACAGATTTAGGGTTTTGGACAGATAATAGACGCAACAGTCACACCCTAGGGCATCCTGCTGTGCCCACGTAATCTTGTTCTTTCTCTTCTTTTCTTATAAAACAAGAAAATAAAAAATAAAAAATAAAAAACCATTATTAAAAGGAAAAATATTATTTTATGTATTTCATTGGAGATGTCCCGATTTTAGGAAATTTTTGATGAGGATGTTTCTTTCGCCACGCTGAGCTTGGGAAACAAATGCCCATACCAGGAATGCACCCCCATGCAATGCAGCTCCTGTTATATATATATATATATATATATATATATATATATCTGTGTGTGTGTGTGTGTGTGTGTAAAGTTGTGTTGCAGGTTGTGAGGAAACCAGTCCATAAACAATGATTGCATTCAATATTCAGTGAACTTAGGTCGGTACATTGTAATATGTATAATAGCCTCGATTTATCTTGCAGCACATGCCCCGCAACATGTAATAACTTCTGTCTTATAATTATTTATCCTATAACTGGTGCCTTGGTTTGTTGATACCCTATGATCAATTAGAGGGGCCTGTACTCTCAGTCACTGTTTCTACTATATAATTTAAACAGCAATTTCTTATAATTTTTCAGCAAGAATCACAAACCAAATCACGAAAGCAAAAGAAAAAAAATCTCAATATGCACCCCTGGTTCACATGTTATGTTTTCAGTTCTGTAGTTGTTCACTCAACACAGTTATCTTTACACATCAAATGAATTGCACAAGATCCAAACAGCTTCTTGCATATTAGCAAATTCCCTCTCTGCATTCTATATTATAAAAACGAATTGAAATTTGAAATTAAGATGCAACATACTCTGGTTCTTCTGGCGCTTCCTCTGGATCCACTGTCATTACGTACATGTCTTTCTTTGGTTCATTAGCAGGGTCTTCAAGAATATCTCCCTAGCATGCAACAATTTATAATTTGATATGGTTACATAACATCAATCAAACAAATAATGCAACATGTGCTATTGTAAAAAAAATGTATTTTAATATTGGTGAACCATGAAACTGTGCAATGCTTATTGCACTAAGCAAAGGCTTGCAAGCATGCTTCCAGCTCAACAGAACAGAAAAAACTCAGAATATGTAACAGATTCTAATAGAGATTTGATATCCCTATTATAACACCAAGGACAAACAATAGACTTCAAACTATCAATTGTTTGACAATGGCAGACTGCTTTCAGATTATTTGATGAGCTTTGGGCCACAAGAATATATTAATTAGCATATACATCACGCATTATGGTGGTTGATAGCTACATCAGCAGACCTAATATCAAGTTCTTCCAGAAGGAAATTCAGATCACAGAGAAGGTGTGCAATGTAATATTCCGTGTTTCTGGGAGTAAATACAGACTAAATAAAAATTATTACGTATTTCTAAATTTTAGTTTTGAGCTCGTAAAACTCATGGATCACATGTGACATGGCACTATTAGATATACACATTTCCTCCAAACAGGTCATTCTTTCTGCAAAATGTGGAGATAGATATAGATGTAATCCGACTTCCATAACTATTGAGCTATAGGTGCAAAGATGGTGCAATGTATTTAGAACTAGTCAATCTTCTATCAAAAAATATCAAATGCACTTTGCAAAGCAAAACCGGCAAGAGAGATTTAGTAAATATTAAGACAACTAGCCTGTCATTAGACAGCATCATTTCAGACAATATGTTATGTCCAACTCCGTATAGCTTGTTTATCTCACTTAGAAAGAGGGCACAGTGTTACAAACTCAAACACTGGCCTTTGTGGACTGAGGACATGTAACAGGTTGCTAAAACTTGCTTCAATCTAGACAAGGAGGAAACACCCCTTAACTCTCCTACTGACTGTTGGAATATATACATTAAAACAATGTTGTCACGACAATTGTTTTTGTTAGTTAGTTATCAGTCCCTTCATTTCCAATTTTTTTACTTTCAAAAATAATAGTACAAATATGTATAAAGCCTCGTACATATTGTGATTGGCTCTACATTTTGAATCTTTTTATACTTCGACATGGTATCATAGCATTCATTTGACACTGTATTCTATAAAATCTATTCTATATATATTGAAGACTACTTGAAGCAATCCATAACTTGTGATGGTAAACACCAATAAAATTGCACACTGTGAGAAGCCATCTGAGTTTGGGACAAACGAAAAGAAGCCATGTGGAAGAAAAAAAGATAGACTGGAATACTGATGGTTGAACACAGAAGGGAGAAAATTAACCGGTGAACAAGAAAATAAAATAGTATAAGAAATGGCAAGACAAGATAATTTAATAATTTTCAACAAGTGACCACAAAACTGGTCAATGGAACCCAAAAGTACATCCAACGAGAATACAGCATGGAAGTGTGGAAGCAACTCTTATCACTTTACAAAAAACAGAGGAGCTAACTAAATAGCCAACGTAGAAGAATACCATGTCAATGCAGAAGAAACAGATGGAGAAAGCCCTCTTAATGCAGGAGAAATAGATAGACATAAAGCCTCATGTTACCGCTCAAACTAGCAAGGGTCCTGGGAGGGGTCCTATAGGGCAACTACTAGGTCAAGGGCAACAATGGAGCGATATCCCACTGTCACCTCAGCTAAGACTCCCTGCTCCTTATTGACTTTCACTGATGGGAGGAGACCCAGTGTAATAAGGATCATGAAGATGAATAGATCAATGATAGAATGAAAGGTGAACCTAGAAGCCTATTGACAAGAAAGGCTCAAATATATGGCTTGCTTGCTTGGAAAGCAAGATGAAAGACTCTAGGAAGGGCTTAGGAGAATTCCAAGGGCTAGGGTTTGAGTATATGACTTTTCAAGGGGATTCCTAGACCCCAAAATCCTTGTGGAAACTTGGATTCTAAATGGTCTTTGTGAAATTTTCTTCAAAGGTTGCGAGACCACACGGGACCAAGTGGACCCCAAATTAGGTCAAGTAAGAGGAATTGGTCACTCAAGGAGGGGCTTGACCTAATTGTGGAAGAGAAGAGGATCAATGGATAAATCTTCTTGGAATGGAATGCAATGATCCAGATGAGGTCACTAGCCAAGGGAAACCTACAGCAGGAAATAGTCCCCGAGCTAGGGCTTGCAATATCTCGAGATCCCATCGTCGAATTTGCTTCAAATTTGGAGGGCCCCTAGAGCAAACTCCAGCGCAATTGTGGACCAAAAATTAAAGTGTTTGAACTTTGGATGGCTAGATTGTGAGATAATTGATGCCCTAGGTGACCTATGTAGATTAGACCTAGAGAGAAAGAAAGAAAGGTGAAGACAATAAGTTTTTAGGTGATCATCTATGGAAGACCAATGCCTATTCCTTTGGGAGAAATGGATTCAAGAAGATTCCAATGATTATGATGGTTTCATTAGGTCAAGGAGGCCTCTAGAACATTTTCACATGACAATTAGGGCATGAGGAAAATTGCTTCAAGCCTCAAGGTCATTATACTTCAATGTGCAATATGGGATGACTTATCAAGATAAATTTCAATGAAATATCTCTAGGAACATTTACTTATTCAAACATGGCCCATAACATGATGCAATGCTAATAAAAGACAAATTTATACCCTTTCACCAAAGAAAAGCAACAAAATTTTGACCTAGTATAGTGAAAATCCCAGCATCATTTATGTGACATAGAAAAGAATGACAAAATAGAATTAAAAGAGAACTTACATGTGAGAACAAGTATATCCATTCATCATCATATGCCAATATAGAAGCTCCAAGACAAAAAATGAAGATATCCAAACATCAAAATTCATCCATCCATCCAGTTTCGTCCTCCAAAAAGAATAGCGAAAATCTCTTAAGAGAGAATGATCAATCCAAGTGATGATGCTAAAATGAAGTCACGTCACTTGTATTTATACATTTCTAATGAGTTCGATTTAGCTAATTAGGCCCAATTAGCCCCTAAAATAAAATAATGTACAACATAACTAATTTTTGGTGACAAACCCACCAAACTAGCTCATAAACAAAATAATAAGCCTCTCAAGAGGTTGAATGATCAATACTACATGTCGTTGGGCCTTATAAGAGGCTTGGTGAAGTCCATACGTGCCATAATGAGAAACATAACTCCCAAAAATAGTGAACAAGGGGTTGGCCCCTTGTCATCCAAATAATAAACCTGTGGTGCTCCAAATGGGTGTGGGGGCACACAAATAACCTCATGGGTCTCCAAATAGATTGAAGATGCCTATAGACCATCTGCAAGGGCCTAGATGATGGTGTAACTGATGCCACATCATCATACAGGTCTTGGGTCATCTGCCAAGTGCATGCTACAACTGTGGGGCCGGCTAGGCATGGTGAACCAGGTGCATCTTCTTCGTCCAATAGGTGAATCTCAAGCAATCTCTGAACGTCTCCGGGGATCCATGGAATGATGTCTACTGCTGTGGAGGCCCATGGCTCTCTACACACACCCTACATGTGCCAATGTAGCCCTTTGAAGGGGACCCTGTATAGAGAGACCAAAACCAAAATGGAGATCATCTACAATCCTGCATAAGATCCAATGCGTCCCCTTGCCTTCCAGTACAACAAGTCATTTAAATAAATTGAGTTAAAGAGCTTACAAACCATGGAAAACAAGTGGGCGCTTCATAATGGCATGCCCTTCCATAGTGGGCTTTGGCATGTGCTAATGTCTCCAAGCTCCAAGGGGGTTAACCAAGTACCCTATTACGTGGTTTCTACGTTTAAAGGGGGCAGTATGTCCAAGGTACATCCTTCCAATGGTGGTGCCATGGGATAAAGAGATGAATGGGATAGGGAATGAAAGGGGCAATCCTGAGCCACATGTCGAGGTACAAGGATAGCTAATAAAGGGAAGTCCACATTTGGGTATATAAAGTATAGGAGGGAGAAATCGTGGTACATGAGTTACCCCAACGTTGATTTTTCCACCCTTTTTCATATGCCTTTTGCATTTTATGATTTTTCTTTGATTAACTGTTCAGGGCTCAAGGAACAAGAGCATGATGTGTAAAGTAGAGCCGTGGATAGCCCTTTGGAGGTGGGGTGATTCATTGCCCACCATGGGTTCTTGAATGATAGAGGAGGCTCATCTAGGGTCTATAGAAACTAGGGTGATGGCCATAGGAATGGGGTAGAGCTCATGCATTGGCTTTTGCCCACGTGCTAAATGTGTTTGTCCCACCATCTTTTACATTTTGTGGCACATTTCCCTGTTGAATGTGGCCAATTATTCTTTTACTTTTCTTTTAGTTGCATCAACCTCGGGAGCATCATTCCAGGCCCGATCTAAGGTGGGGTAAGGGGAGGGGAAGGCTAACCCTTTGTGGACCTAGTGGAGGAATGTGGACCCAAGTGGGAGGAATGATGAATAGGGTTGTAATTAGCGGAAGGGGAGTGATATATGTGGATGAGGGAGCAAGATCACGCAACCAAAATCAGGGTTTCCCATGTAGTACAATCCCTAAAGCCCAAAGATCAGCAAAAGAGATCCCACGGACCCAGGGTCCAAGGTTAATATCCAAAAGAGGTCTAGGGGACAAGACCACAGACCTAGCCCACTCTTTCCAACGAATTTCCCCCATTAATCCATGCCCAAAAGTTTCCATGATAAGTAAACTACAATACTCAATTACCAAATGCCAAGGCATACCTTTAGGTTTGGGAGGCTCACCTTCAAACATACGATCATGACAAATGGGTGAGGGACCACATGGCTGGCTCAGGTGACAGATAAATGGCACGACAAGCTAGTTGGTGGCTGCAAGGGGCTGCTGGTTGCCGGCTGAGGACCATCTTGGAAAAAAGAAATCTCCTATGATATCACCAACAAAATGGTGGGTAACACCTCCCATAAAAGAACATGAAAGAACATTTTTTTCCAACTAGCTTGGTCGACATGAACATGCAGTGACTTGCAAAGAAACAAAAACTTTAGTTGATGTAGGATGATTTACAGGGATGAAATGTAAAAATAACAGCATGTCAGATGGGTAGCATAAGAAATGGGAGATACAGTTTATAGAAGAGAAGCTACACACACTGAACACAACAATAAATTCACGCATAAGCAAAACAAGCATGAGAGAATGTAAAACAAAACATCAAAGAGATACAGCAAAGCAGATGCCAAAAAAAAGTAAGAAATTATATTTATGTTCACTATTGACTGAAATAGGTTAATGGTGCTAGAAATACAACAAATAAAATGGTGAAATAGGAGGGACTATCTCCTCCCTGAAGCTGGAAGAAAAAGGTGAAAATGATAAATCCTAACAGAATGGTGGTAGACCCATAATGGATAAATCCTCTGCAATGTTAATTTTTTGGGCTAGATTGTTCTCTACTGAAGATAATTGCATTTATGATCAATTTCACGTTACATTCACCCCAAATCATATCATCATTAGCAATTATGTAGAGAGAACGATAAACATCAACCATGCAGCGGAACAAAAAAAAACAACAGAAGAAAAACATGCACAAATAGAGACACCAAGAGTTAGGTCAGAGACTAGGGAAAAACCCCACAAGGGGGAAAACCCAACCAGATTCTTCTTCTATTAGATATTCATTAATTGTTCAGCTGATATACAAAGTACAATGAGAATAAGATACATCAATCAGACCTCCAAGGGCCAACCCAAGTCAGTTCACAACTTTGTGGATCTGATCCTTTAAAGAGTTGTTGCCATATCGTAGTTTATTACTGTCATCGAGAATCATAAGAGCAGAGTTTCTGTTGTCATATGTCTCATTGTCATACTTAGATCATTGTCACATATCAGAAACACTGTTAACAAGTATCAAGATTAATGTTATATCTATATACGCTCATTAACCTGCATTAGAAATCACTGCAAGGATAACCATAACACTGTAGAGAGAAATACCACCACAAAGTATGGCATTTACTGTAGAGATGATGTCACTGTAGAAACATTGCAAACTGAGGAATCATAGAGAGACAAAGCAAACATGAGTATACAAGACCCCCTGAAGATTGAGCCACAGAGTATGTGTCTACTATAATAACCATTGTAATGTGTAACCACAGTAAACCACTTTAATGACCATTGTAACCATTATAAACCACTGTAATATGTTAAGCGATGCCACAGTCACGACTCACGATACCACATATAGAAAGTGATCCACTGTAATATGTTGAGCGATGCCACATTATACAATATAAGTGTTGCCACTGTATGATTTGATGCCATAGAGTCAATAATAATGCAATGACACAAAGATAATCAATCCACTATGTGATGTGAATGATAATGCCACTGTGTAAGATGCAATTCGAGCCACTGAATGATTCGATGCCAACAACGATCCACTTAGAAACGATGCCATTGTAGAATGATGCATGTCATAGAACAGAATATGGATAATGATGTCAACAGTAGAACAATGCTACCGTAGAACAGAGTGTATATGAGCCTTGCCACAAAGATTATACAAACGATGCCACAGTGTATACAAGCCACTATGCGAGTCTTATTAACAACGTGATCCACAAAATATAGTCAAATATAATATGCGTGCCACTGAGATAATCTATACAAATCACAGAAGTATGGTGTATGCAACTTGGGATGAGGCATACCCCCTTTATATAGATTCTCCCTAGACCAAATGGCCATAACCTTTATTGGAGCCAACTTAAAATATTTGGCATGAAACCATAATTCAAATTTTTCTCAAGATAATATTCAAATTATTTTCAATGCTCCTCAATAATTGGTTGCTCATGATGATTTGCCATATTTAAATAATGAAAGAAATGCCATGCCAAATTTGCAGATATTAGAAATAATATTTATTTTATCAATTTGAATCCTCCTTTGGGGCGAGACGGGCTCCTCTTGGGGTCTTAGGGTTTCTATGGGAAATTTGTCCCATAGCTGCCCCATTTTCAACACTCCTCTCAATTAGCGAGGAATTTCCATCTGCATCATAAGTCTCAACTTGGATGCCTTATCATAGCTGCCTCATGTCTCATCTCATTTAAGAAGAATAATCTACAGCTGACGGTAGGGGACATCGATTAGATCCTCTAGACCCTACTAGTCTCCTAGTCATGTTTCATGACCTTCATCTCAGTTGCATCAATAAGATATCCATCTCATCACATCTTGACTCAACTTGTCTCATCTTTTATCATCAGTTGAACAATGATGTCTCTATCTAAAGAAGAAGAATCAACACAGGAGGGCTTCGGCTTCCACCCTATATCCACAGACAAGAGGGGAGATTAATCTGCCACCCTATATATCTGATCGACAATAGGCGAGATACAACTTACCATGAGAGGTAAGGATCACATCCATCCCAATGTCCGTTGATCTTTCCACCTTGATCATCAAAAATCAAGTGGTAGAACACCAGGCATCATAGACTTAGGGAGCCTAGTTTACCAAACACATCCGTCATGGGTAAAGCTACTCCAACCTAAGACTCTTCCCTACTCATTGGCCAAATGAGTGGTACTCCCCACAAGCCCAACTTGTGGGTAGGATGCATACTGAGGTATACTCTGTCAAGTCCAAAACATGAACGGGGGAAATACCTAACTTGCCATAAATGACAAGGATCACACACACCCTATTGTGATAATAGGTGAGATACAACTTACTGCAAAGAGAAAGGATCACAACCGTCCTATTGTCGAAAGATCCCTCAACCCTAAGAGCTCTATGAATTCATTCCTCTCCTTGGGAGCTCAAATAAGGGGGAAGAGCATAGCTTAGTGTTCTCGAACATTCATGACCCCTTCCTCTCATTAATGCCTTCACTAGGCTTACGGTTTTTAGTCCTAGCCATAGTGCATGACACCTACAGAATATCGGGTCAACCATAAGCTTACACGCTGCAACACAAGAATCCAATTATCTACCTGCTCATCAATCAAACTGTGATGGAGTCTCATTGCTCCTTTCTGCACCATATCCCAGATATAGTGATATTTGATCTCAATGTGCTTGACCCTGTCATGGAATATAGGATTCTCTGCATGTCGAAACCCATTCTTAATATCGCAATATATCAACGTCGTACCCAACACATGCCCAAAATGCTCTTCAAAGAGCTTTCTCAACCACACTGCCTCAGTTATCCTCAAAGCAACAGACTTCTATTTCCAGCTCATCCAAGAATTTATGGTTGAACTCAAGCTACAACAACACCTAGATGTGCTTTTCCTGTCAACAACATTTTTAGTCTCAGTCAACATCAGTGAATCTATCAAGTTTCCGGCAGTGTGTCTTAGTCCATGATTAATAGTTTCATGTAGATATGTCAGCACATATTTAGCAATCCAATATACATATCCAAGTTCTATCTGACTCATGTTGCAAAGCAAGAATTTATCTAACTTCCAGCGCATCATAGGATCCATCAAATTTCTATCTAAAGAGGAGTTTCTCTCAACTGCTTCAGTGTAAATCATCATGCCAAATCAATGTCAATATACTTATCTTAACAAGGAAGACCTCATCATCTCTTTGTTGCACAATATCAAAGACATACCTGCAACCTTGAAGAGAGGCCAGGCTTTGCATCAAGCATCCATCAATCAAAGTATGAAAAATCTAGAGGTCTTGTTGGAGTCCATATGGGACTTTCTTCCTATAAATGTGAATCTCATCTTATGAGCCTCAAAGACATGAGGTAGCTCCAAGTAGGCTTCTTCCTTATATACATCATGGAAGAAGTCAACTTCAGATACCTTTGATTAGTGCATCCAGCAAAAAGAGCTACGATCCTGTCCCTCTGAGTTTATATACCTTATCACTGATGATTTTAATATCGTGGAAGGATCTGACACTGCTACATCTTTGTCATTTAAAAAGGTCCTTGCATGAAGGACAACTAGCTCTCATCTTCTCCTTATCTCAGAATATCTCGTTTGACTGTTACAAGACAGCGTACTCCCTCTAAATGGGAAGCCTCTTTAATCATAGTCGTCAACTTGCAATCCTTCCTTCAAGGTCTGAGCTCTTGTCCATCTTTCAAGTGCCATTCTAATGATGGTTGAACATTCTTCTCAATCTCAATATAGAGGTCTTGGTCCTCACATTTGCTAGATGTACCTGTTGATCCCAAAACAAGAGCAAGAGCAATTACGACAAAATAAACATAATGAAAATGTACCTAGTGATGAGGCAGGATTATCATCCTTTAGATCGAACAGTGGCTTCTCCATTATCCTACACCAACTCCTTCTAGGAATTTACTCTTCCTACACCAACTCCCTCTTGGGGCTTACTCTTCCCGCACTATTTTGAATCCTTGTGATCCTCAAGATCTGCTTTCCCTGATCACATCCTCATCTAAGTAGTTGGAGAAAGAAGCATTCAAATAGTCATGCAGGAAGAATAAACAATAGCCCAGAAATGATAAATCTAAACAAAAGCAGTGTCAAATAGAATAACATAAGTTTTTAAAAAACTTATCTTCAACGAAGATTGTAGGAAGCTCTAAGCTCCCTCTTGATCCCGCCTCCATGAGTCGCCATAGTCCATCTAGTAAAATCAAGTGTTTTGGTTACAGTCAACAAAGACACTATGCCAGTCAATGTTTGAACAGGAGTTTGGTATATTAACAATGGGGCGTCATGTCACTAGACAAGAGTTAGAAAGTATTTCTCCAACTACAAGGTAGAGGATATAGACTTCCAAATTCAAATGGGAAACAAGTCCAAGTGTACTCCAGTTGGAACTTGGGAGAGGGACAGTCACATGTCAAAGAGAGCTGGGCAAGAATATCCATGTTACAAACATGTTGCATGTGCCAAGTTTGGGAATGATCCTAATTTCAATTTTTGCTCTTCGGGGTATGTGGTATGACTTATATTTTCAAGGACACAAGGTGTACATAAAACACTGAGTTTGTAAATCAGTAAAGGAGATTGGGGTGAGAAGCAACAAGTTGTATAGGTTATAGTTGAGGCATTGGTTAGTAGCAATAATAAGAGAGAGATGGTAGAGCTACGGCATAAGAGAAATGGTCATATCCATCATGGAGCACAAACTACTCAAAGAGACCATGACAGATATTCTAGAGGTGAGTATGGAACATGATGACATGTGCAGAGGGTGTGTACTTGGGAAGTTCGCAAAAGCAACATTCCCAAGGAGTGACAGTAGAAGCAAGGGTGTTCTAGATTTGGTACAATCTAATATTTGTGGCTCATTGTCCACAAAGTCTCTCAGGGGTTACAAGTATTGACCTGCATTGATGACTTCTCCAGGGAGACCTAGATTTACTTCTTGAAGACCAGAGATGGGGTCATCAATCACTTCCAAGAAATTAAGGCTCTTGTGGAGAACTCGACAAGAAACAAGATTAAAGTTCTTCGAATAGATAATGGGGGTGAGTACATTGAGAAAGCATTCAAGGATTTTTGCACCAAGGAGGGAATCAAGAGAGTGTGGACAACTCCATACAACTTGCAACAAAATGGGGTTGCAAAACACAAAAATAAAATCATAGTTGGAGCAACGAGGCCATGATATATGATCATGATACGCCTAAGTATCTTTGGGTAGAGGCATGTAACACAACAATTTACATTCATAATAGGGTCCCACACAAGGTGTTCAGAAAGATGACACTCGAGGAGGTATTTACAATAAAGAAGCTAGAAGTCAGACATTTCAAGATTTTTAGTATCATATATCGTCACGTTCCCATGAAAAGCACACCAAGCTAGATGCCATTTTATAGAAGGGATATTTCGTTGGGTACAACAAAACGTCCAAGGCATACAGGATCTATATTTTAGGGAGTAGGAAGATCATCGTGAAACAAGATGTAAAGTTTCAAGAGGAGAAAGCCAGTAGTCGATCAGTGTTAGCAAGCAGAAGGTCCAAGGGTTGAACAGGAATCTCAGGCTCAAGGCATGAGTACCAGTACAATGACTAGTACGGGCACAGGTACAGGTGGTGAGTAGAGTTCATAGCATGTGGAGCAGCAGCAGGGTGAGGAGCTTGAAGCTCCACCCACCATAACTGGGAGAAGAAATTGTGAGTTAATTTAGACGCTGATAGATGTGCAGGAGTTTGTGAGAGCTCCTAGATCGAGCACCTGGGACTAGAAACCACCATAGAGATATTTCGGGTACAAGGCATTGAGTGAGCTCTTTAACAATCAACCTTCCAGTTATTAGGAGGTTGCAAACATCAAGTGTGGCAGGATGTTATGGTGGAGTACAACTACATCATGCTAACAATGTCTAGGAGGTGGTTCTTAGACAAAGTAGTGGTTGGTATTTGCTAGATCTACAAGATCAAATGGCCAAGGGGTTCTCTTAGAAAGAGGAAATAGATTAGGAGGAAGCATTTGCTCTCCTAGCTAGGTATACTTCCATCAGGACCGTGATTTCACTTTTAGCACAGATGGGATGGCAGATCCATCAAATGGATGTCAAGATGACGTTCCTAAATGGAGTTATAGAAGAGGAGGTGTACATTGAATAGCCGGAGGGTTTTGAGACGCATGGGCGGGAGACCCATGTATGCAAGTTGAAGAGAGCACTATAAAGACTCAAATGAGCTCCCAAAGCATGTATGTTTGAAACATATAGACATCAGATACCATTACATCAGGGACTATGTACAACGTCAATCAGTTGGAGCAACGAGGCCATGTTATATGTCCAGGACACACCTAAGTACCTTTGGGTAGAGGCATGTAGCACAACAATTTACATTCATAATAGGGTCCCACACAAGGTGTTTGAAAAGATGACACTTGAGGAGTTATTTACAAGAAAGAAGCCAAAATCAGAAATTTCAGAATTTTTGGTAGCATCACATATCGTCATGTTCTAATGAAAAGCGCACCAATCTAAATGCAAGTGCATAGAAGGGATATTTCGTTGGGTACAACAAAGTGTCCAAGGCATATAGGATCTATATTCTAGGGAGTAGGAAGATCATCGTGAGACAGGATGTAAAGTTTCAAGAAGAGAAAGCCAGTAGTTGATCAGTGTTAGCAAGCAGAAGGTCCACGGGCATGAGTACTGGTATAGTGACTAGTACAGGCACAGGTACAGGTGGTGAGGACAATTTGCAGCATGAGGAACAACAATGGGGTGAGGAGCTTGAAGCTCTACCCACCATAAGTGGGAGAAGAAATCGTGAGTTGCTTTAGATGCTGAGAGATGTGCAAGAGCTTGTGAGAGCTCCTAGATCAAGCACCATGGATAGGAAACCACCATAGAGATATTTTGAGTACAAGGCGTTGATGAGTGAGCTCATTAACAATGAGCCTTCCAGTTATTAGGAGGCTGCACAACATCAGGTGTGGCAAGATGTTATGGTGGAGGAGTACAACTACATCATGCTAAACAATGTCTAGGAGGTGGTTCTTAGACCGTTGGACAAAGCAATGGTTGGTTTCCACTGGATCTACAAGATCAAATGGCCAAGGGGTTCTCTCAGAAAGAGGGAATAGATTATGAGGAGGTGTTTGCTCTCGTGGCTAGGTATACTTGCATCAGGGTCGTGATCTCACTTTTAGCACAGATGGGATGGAAGATCCATCAAATGGATGTCAAGACGACGTTCCTAAACGAAGTTATAGAAGAGAAGGTGTACATCGAACAACTGGAGGGTTTTGAGACGCATGGGAGCGACAGCGGTTACCCACCATTTTGCGGGAGATATCCCTAGGAGAAAAATTTTCTCCAAGATGATCCTCAGTCGGCAGCCAGTAGCCCCTTGCAGCCAACTGCTAGCTCGTTGCAACACTTCTCCGCCACCTGAGCTAGCCATGTCATCCCTCACCCATCTGCCATGATCGTATGTTTGAAGGTGGGCCTCCCAAACCTAAAGGTATGCCTTGTCATTTGGAAATTGAGTATTGTAATTTGCTTACCATGGACACTTTTGAGCATGGATTAATGGGGGGATTCAGAAGAAAGAATGGGCTAGGTTTGTCCTCTTGTCCCCTAGCCCACTTTTGGACGTTAACCTTGGATTCTAGTCCCGTGGGATCTCTTTTACTAACCCTT
The DNA here is from genome assembly GCA_031772625.1 of Pinus tabuliformis. Classification (NCBI taxonomy): domain Eukaryota; kingdom Viridiplantae; phylum Streptophyta; class Pinopsida; order Pinales; family Pinaceae; genus Pinus; species Pinus tabuliformis. The sequence continues at coordinate 484,523,542 of CM062810.1, read as the reverse complement.
TGAATTTAGGGATGGTATTTCATGGAAATCCTGATTTTGGTTGCATGGTCCCACTCCCTCATCCACATATATTGCCCCCTTTTCACTCATTATAACCCCATTCATCATTTCCTCCACTCGGGTCCACATTCCTCCAATTTCCCCTTCCCCTTTCCCACACCTTGGGTCGGGCCTAGACTGATGCCACGAAGGTTTATGCAACTAAAAAGAAAAGTAAAAGCATAACTAGCGACATTGAACAAGAAAATGTACCACAAAATGCAAAAGATGGTCAGGACAAACACATTTAGCACATGGGAAAAAGCCAATACATGAGCTCTACCCCACCAACATGGCCATCACCGTAGTTCCCATAGGCCCTAGATGTGCCTCCTTTCACATTTAGGAACCCATGATTGTCCCAACCCTTGGTGGGCAATGAACTGCCCTACCTTAAAAGGGGTATCCACTGCTTCATCTCACACATCATGCTCTTACCCCTTGAGCCCCGAGCAGTTAATTAAAGAAAAATCATAAAAGGCGAAAGACATACAAAGAAGGGTGAAAAAATCAAGGTTGGTGCACCTCATGTACCACAATTCATCCCTCCTATATATTATATACCCAAGTGTGTGGTTCCCTTTTATTAGCTACCCTTGTTCCCCAACATGTGGCTTGGGGTTGCCCCTTTTTCATTCCCTTCTCCATTCATCTCTTTATCACATCCCACCACCTTTTAAAGGATGTACCTTGGACATATTATCCCCTTAGAAGTAGAAACCACCTAATGAGATACTTGGTTAACCCCGTTTGGAGCTTGGAGACACTAGCACATGCCAAAGCCCACTATGGAAGGGCATGCCATTATGAAGTCCCCACCTGTTTTCCATGGGTTGTAAGCTCTTTTACTCTATTTCCTTGATGACTTGTTGTATAGGAAGGCTAGGGGATGCATTGGATCACATGCAAAATTGCATGTGGTCTCCATTTTGGGTTTGGTCTCCCTATACGGGGTCCTATACCCCCTAGAGGGCTGCATTGGCGCATGTAGGGTGTGTGTTGAGAGTCATGGGCCTCCACAGTAGCAGACAACACTCCATGGATCCCTAGAGATGTTTAGAGATTGCTCGAGATTCACCTATTGGATGAGGAAGATGCACCTAGTTCACCTTTGCCTAGCTAGCCCCACAGTGGTACCATACACTTGGCATATGACCCAGTTTGATCTCCTAGCCTCTATTCCGCTGGTGTGTCCTCAAGGTCTCCTCCAAATTTGAAGAAATTCTGACAGTGGGATTGTGAGATACCCCAAGACCTAGCTCTAAGATCAAACTTTTCCCTGGTGTTCCCTAGGCTAGTACCTCATAGGATCAATTTGACACCTCTAAGTGAAAACTCTTATTTCGATCCTTTCCCCTTCCTTGTCTAGGTTAAGGTCATCATTGGTTTCTAAAATTAGTCCCCTTAACCTAGGTTGGGTCCACCTGGTCCTATGTGGTCCCATACCTTTGAAAAGTTAATTCTTCAAGAACCACTTAGGAAACCAAGTTCAACAAGGATTTTAGGGATTGGGAAACTCCTTTACAAGGCATATTCCTTCAACTTAACCCTTGAATCCTCACCTCCTCTTATAAATCTTAGTACCTTGCTTGAAGAGCAAGCAAGATCCATGCTTAACCTCCTAGGAAAATGATCATTAAAGTCACTTCACATCCATTTGTTGATTCATCCTTCACAAGTTATTTTCCATATACTGAGTCTCTTCCCATCAGTGAAAGTCCGTAAAGAGTAGGGAGTCTTAGCTGAGGTGACAGTGGGCTAAGTCTCCAATGTTTCCCTTGATCTAGCAGTTGTCCCTTTAGGAGTCCCTTTTAGGCCCCCTGCTAGTTTGAGCGGTAACATTTTGGTGTCGTTGTCAGGAATACGAGATGTGTGTTTTGTTCCCCATACAGCATATTGACAATATCATTATTGGCGATGCCATTGGAAGAACGAAGCCCTAGTTCTTCAGTGAACTTCAAAGTCAATGCTTGTAGGGTGAAGCAAGCATTTGTTAAAGTAATTTTAGTTCACCCTAGTGACTCCCATGATATCAATATATAAAGATCAATGGCTTCTAAAAAGCTTCAAGAATGGTTTCCTTCTTTGTATATCACATGGGTTCCAGGATACCAAATGGCCTTGAGTGGAAGTTTATGCAAAAATATGGCACAATTCAAGGGTGATCCATCCACAAAAATGGACCACATAGCAATACTTATGAAGTATGCTTCCGAAGTTAATGTGGTTCATCTAGACAACCTTGTGGAATTACATATTGCTTCTATTGAATACAAGCACCGAGGTTAGCTCGACTCATGTGGGCCTCAAAGCATTTCATTATTTATCAAGTTGTTAAACAAATTCATAGAGTATAAGGGACATGTTGACAATTGGAGTGCCACCTGATGATTATGTGAAGACTCCATGCCCAAGGATGATCCAAAGGACACTTGTACCATCAGATATCATCAGTCAACAGAACTTTTTAACTCTACTTCTATTTTCTCATCATTTTTCTCGTACCCAGATTCCACACCTTGTGGGGAATTGTAATAAATGATACTAGTAATGATAAGTGTTGAGTCTGTAACAGGCCTAGGATGTTGGGACTCGATCAACGAAAGAGTACACCTTGGAGTGTTTTTTTTATCTGGTTAATTATCCCTTCTTTTTCAAAGGCGGATAATTTTCTGAGTTTTTTCACTCACTTTTTACCCTAAAGTCGGGGTGACAGTTTGAAGGTTGAGCCCCTAATACATCTTAGTGTCTAGAGTCAATGTATATTACCATAATAGATCACACAAAAAAATCCGTGGAATTTGGTTAGGTCTAGGTAGTCATTTTTTAATTTTTTAGATTTTTTGCACCGCAGAAATTGCAATAAAAATTGTATTTGTAATGTAATAAATGTAGTCTAGAGAAGTTGTATTGAGTATAAGTAATAAAATTTACACCTCTCACCCTCAACTTCCTACTATGACACACTTTGAGGGGTTAAAAAAGTGTTTTGAACCATCAAAACCCATTTTTCTTAAGTTTAGTGGGAAATCTGACAATTAATTAAGCCAAAAATTAAATAAATGGAGAAAAATAAATATCCACACATGCTAAATGTTGTGGAAATGACATAGAAAATTATGGAGGAGTTAAAGTAAAGTTCCAAGGTGATGTGGACTCCTAAAATTAAGGAAAGACGTGCTCAAATAAAATCGAATTTCTGGCATTAAATGAGAAAGTTGTTTACTTGGAGATTCGAATTTGTAAAGTTAATGCACATTTGGGAGGATTTGAGAGAATATTTGGTGGAGATTTTTGTGGTAAATTGTTACCACATGAATTACCATCCATCTACACTTGTCATTCCATCCTAAAATTCGAATTTGGCACATAAGGGAAGAAAACAATGATGTCCACTTGCCACAATTCGATTTTTACACTTGGCATTGAAGCTCTATTCAACAAATTCAAATTTCTCTTTGGGATTGTCACCTCATCCCACTTGTTTAATCACTTCTACATTGGAATTTACTCCCAACTCTCTATACAATGGAGCCATGGGCTCTCATATTGTATCATATTGTTACTAGCTATTGTGCTTGTGAAAGCGTTGTTGCCTTGTATACTTTTAGAAATATCAATAAACACTTTGGGGTTTCATTCATGAAGTGTTCCTCCTTTTCGAGTGTAATGAATTGTTGATCATTGGTATAATTCATTTTACCCACGCTTTGATATAATTTGTTTTCATATGCTCTTGTAGATTTGTTAATGTAGAGCTATCTTACATTGACATTTGATTTGGAAGTATGTCCTAGGTAAAGAATGCTCTAGATGGTTTCAAATAAATCTCTAGAGTTTCTTATCATTGTTTATTGCTAAATCTATATGGAACTAATTCTTGATTGAAGTACTGTAGAGGGAACATCTTGTTGGGATCAAAGAAGCAAGCATTGGGGGAAGTCTTTGGAAAGACCAACCCACTCTTGATGCATTCTGAAATGAGCTCTCATTTTTTCTTTGAGCCTTCATAGTCTTATCTTACAAAGTGGTTTTGCAGGGGTTTTGGAACATAGCTTGTACACAAGCCGAATACTTCTAAATTTAAATCTCTTTTAAAACATTGTACTTCATTGCTTTCATTTGCTATCTAAGAGCTTGAAGATGGTTAAGCAAAGACGAGAGTTTACTCAAACTCTTTAGCTTAGCCCTTTGTAAATTATAATTGTACATATACATTTTATCTTGCTGATCTTTTCACTAATACTTAACTTATTTTGCAGTCAATGTTTGGATTGTTTGCTAACTCTTGTGTGTCAGATTTTGAAGAGCAACCTCCCATAACATCTAACAAGTGTTTGCAAGACCTTTGGCAAGTGTCGGGGGTTCAATTTCCAAGGATGTCGTGAGCCCTTTGGAGGCTTATCTTGGCCAAGTCAAGTTCACTAGAGGGCTGCCCATTTTCCTCTCTAAGTCGTGGGCCTTAGGAGAGACTTCTTTTCTCTTTCTCATGCTAATTCCTCTCCTTCTAAGTTGCTGAAATTTACATGTAAAATTCAGATTTTAAATCTGAGATTTGTTGGTTTTCAAAAAAAAGGTTTTCTTAGGCCTCATTACTTGTGAGTTTTGATCAAGGTTCATAGTTGAAGCATCATATTGTAAAGTTTTCCTTGAGACTTTTTGAGGCCTAGAGAGAGGTTCCCATCTCTTATTTGTAACACCTAATAAAATTCCAATTTTCTTGTGGGAGCTTGGGGTTCTACCCATGGCATCCCTTCTCCTCATTTAGAGGGAGGACCTTTGTTGGGTGGATTGATTCTCTTTTGCTAGTTTTGTTTTAACTTACATGCATGCTTTAATTGGGAATTAACACAACCTCACTATCACATTTCATTTTTTAAGTTAAAGTTTGTTACAATTTCATTTGAGCTTTGCATTCTCTATCTCATTGTTGCTTGGAGCTACAAGCTTACACTTTACTTTGGGCAATTCATCTTTTACATGCAAGCATTTTATATTCTTAACAAACTTTGATTCGTTTCCATTTACCTTGATAAATTGTTTCATGAGCACTTGATACATGCTTCATTTTTACGCTACATTGTTATCTTGAATATTGGAGCAATTTTTTGTCATTGTCTATTTGAAACAAATTTTACTTTCAAGCAAATTACTTGTATCATTTTAATTCATTTCCAATCAATTGATGAGACACATGCAACACTTGTAAGCTAATTTTATTCCTCCAGCTGAAGTTATAATTGCAACTTATGTTAAATACGATTTCATTTTCATTACTTTGAAGCATTGCAAATCAATCTCTCTTTTGGGGAAAAAACTTACATGCATTTCATCTAAGCATTTTAGTATAGGAAGGCCCCAAGCCTCATTAAAATTTTACCTCCAACATAAGTTGGTTGAAGTAGACATCTTAGGGACCCTCTACTCCTCTATTGACTCCTCACTGTGAGATCCATATCTTTGGGCGAGGGTGAGGTCTGAGGATTAAAGAGTTAAATTGTAATCTTGTTGTAGAGATAATTAATAAAATTAACCAAGAGCAATTTCCGTTACATTTACTTTACTTGTCTCTTGATGGTTTGAGTTTTCATATGCAAAGTCTATTCCAAAAGCAAGTATTGTAATCCTTTCAAACAAGTGTTTTCTTTTCATGCTTCAAGTCTAATTGCATATTGATGTCTTGGGTTACCACTTCCTTTCTTTTAAATTTCCAAGTTGGTTACTAATTTTTGGGTTTTGGCAAGATATATTTCACATGTTTTGATTCATAGAGTTGATTATCTCAAAAGCATTTTGTATTTTACATATCTTGTGCTAACAATTTTTGTTTACATTTCAGGGTTACTTTGCTTTCTTGTTTGAGAGCATTGCATTTTACTTTGAACAAATATATCTTTAAATTGTTGAGCAAATTCCTTATAAGGCACTGGTTTTGTAATTTTTCTCATGTTAATGATTGACATTGTTATTTCAAGTTGCTCACATCTTATTTGCTCATAAATCCTTAAAAGTAATCCACTTTCACTATGACACTCTCCTAGAAACTCACATATTTTAACTTAACTTTTCATTAGGGACCACCCCCTTAGTTAAACTAGGAGATAGCTCAAGCGGAGAGAGATGAAATTAGTGTGGCAGCCCCTTCTTTGAGTTCCCCGCCACCAACCACACATTGTGGGGTTGAAGGTTTTTCTCACTAACTTGTAGGTAGGTATAAGCGACAGGGGATAACAGGACCCAAATTCCAATATAATGACGCTGCTTGTGAAAGCCTAGAGGAAGCCCTCGAAAGGGAAGATCTCATTAGTCAAGATGAAGAAGTTGGAGATAACCTTGAGGATCTTAGTGATGAGAAGGAAGACGAGTCCTCATTAGGTCCACATGATGAACGAGGTGACTGTGAAAACACGTGTTGGGAAGGATGAGTTTATGGAAAGTGAAATTGAGACCAAAATTGCCTTTCTCAAGGATATTACTTTCGATGACTCTTCTTTTGAGAACCAAGAGGAAGTTGATCCCATTAGCCCCCTTGGATGATGACATTGGAGATTACTTCCACATTGAAAAGGAGAGGTGGAAAATCATCGGTCCTCAATTTGATTGTGCTCCCATTTATGATATCGACAAGGAAGATGACACTGACATTGGTTTTCCCTTTCTCTCGGGCATTGTTTGTGATGACATACCCATCAATAACCTTGGAAAGGAGAGTTAATGTTGTCCCTTGCATGAAGAGTGGCAATTGGACGTAATTGATTCTCCTATTAGGAGAGACCCAATATTCGATACTAAGGAGATCGGTAAAGTTCCCACCCATCCTCCTTATGAGTCCACATTCAAATCACTTGAGCCTTTAGAGTATGATTTTGAAGAAACCATTGAGTATAATGCTTTACCCTTCCCCTTGCCTTTCCCTCTTGTTCATCATCTTGAGTCTTCCTCAAGTGAGTCCCTCACCCCTTTTCGTATGGTCTCAATTGACCATGAGCCCTTTCCCCCTTTTGAAAATGGTGTCAAGGAAGAAACCCTCATTGAATATACTTTATCTCCTTTGACACATCTCAGGATTATGATCACTCCACAACCTCTCCTCTCCAATGTGACCATCATCGTGAGCAACCTATGTGTTGCACTCTTTTTGTCCCTCACCCTTCGTTCCCCTCTCATCACAACCTTGTGGCATCTACAATGCATAATATTATAAGCAATGGTTGTGATAGAGTGATCTTTCATTCCATCATTTTGTACTTAGAGGGAGAGCCCCACACTTCTAGATTAATCTATCCACCTTCTCGTAGGGATTCCTTTTACATCGAATGGAGGTCATGTTTTCCCACCTTCCACCCATTTCACCCTCCATATGGTTATGTCCAGATTCGCCTTGGGTTTTGTTTCATGAGTAATCATACTGGCAGGTATATGTATAGTGATATGATGATATGTTGGTTGCTTTGGCTTTATGATTACACTTAGTATTGGCCTTACTATCTGCATGTTAGGGTAGGATGCATTGCATGTTGATTTTGCATTAGAACTAACATCATATGATAATTGTCATCGTAGATTGGTTGCATTTAAATTAAAATTTGCATATTTTATTTTTCTGTTGATTTTATGGCCTAACACTAAGCATGGGTGATCATAAGACACCATGAAAAACATGTTTCCCCATGGGTTTAGTCATTGATATGTGCAGAGAACAAGTGTACGATAACCAAGACATTGTTGGAGTTCTCGTGACCTCCCATTCGAGTAGCTTTGTCCACTTCATCGAAAGATCACGTCCCAGTTGATTTTGCATTAGAACTAACATCATATGATAATTGTCATCGTAGATTGGCTGCATTTAAATTAAAATTTGCATATTTTATTTTTCTGTTGATTTTATGGCCTAACACTAAGCATGGGTGATCATAAGACACCATGAAAAACATGTTTCCCCATGGGTTTAGTCGTTGATATGTGCAGAGAACAAGTGTACGATAACCAAGACATTGTTGGAGTTCTTGTGACCTCCCATTCGAGTAGCTTTGTCCACTTCTTCGAAAGATCACGTCCCAGTTGAAGCTAGATGTTACCCACCACTTTGTGGGCGATATCCCTAGGAGAATTTTTTTCTCCAAGATAATCCTCAGTCGACGGCTAGCAGCCCCTTGCAGCCACCAACTAGCTCATTGTGCTAATTCTCCGCAACCTAAGCCAGCCATGTGGTCCCTCACCCATCTACCATGATCATATTTTTGAAGGTGGGCCTCCCAAACCTAAAGGTATGCCTTGTTATTAGGTGATTGAGTATTGTAGTTTGTTTATCATGGACATTTATGGGCATGGATTAATGGGGGGATTCGGCAGAAAGAAGGGGCTAGGTTTGTTCTCTTGTCCCCTAGCCCCCTTTTGGATGTTAACCTTGGATTCTAGTCCTGTGGGATCTCTTTTACTGGCCCTTTGGCTTTAGGGATGGTATTTCATGGAAATCTTGATTTTGGTTGTGTGGTCCCACTCCCTCATCCACATATATTGCCCCCTTTCTACTCATTATAACCCCATTCATTGCTTCTCCCACCTCGGTTCACATTCCTCCACTGGGTCCACAAAACGTCAACCTTCCTCGTCCCCTTTCCCACACCTTGGGTCAGGCTTGCACTGATGCCTCAGAGGTTGATGCAGCTAAAAGAAAAAGTAAAAGCATAATTGGCCACATTCAACAGGAAAATGTACCAAAAAATGTAAAAGATGGCCAGGACAAACACATTTAACACGTGGGCAAAAGCCAATACATGAGCTCTACCCCACCATCATGGCCATCACCCTGGTTCCTATAGGCCCTAGATGTGCCTCCTTTATCATTTAGGAACCCGTGATTGTCCCAACCCCTGGTAGGCAATGAACCGCCCTACCTTAAAAGGGTTATCCACTACTTCATCTCACACATCATGCTCTTACCCCTTAGGACCCGAGCAGTTAATTAATGAAAAATCGTAAATGGAAAAAGGCATACAAAGAAAGGTGGAAAAATCAAGGTCGGGGCACCTCATATACCACAATTGCTCCCTCCTATATATTATATACCCAAGTGTGAGCTTCCCTTTTATTAGCTACCCTCGTTCCCCAACATGTGGCCCAGGGCTGCCCCTTTTTCATTCCCTACTTCATTCATCTCTTTATCACATGCCACCACCTTTTAAAGGATGTACCTTGGACAAATTATCCCCTGTAGAAGTAGAAACCACCTAATGGGATACTTGGTTAACCCCATTTGGAGCTTGGAGACACTAGCACATGCCAAAGCCCACTATGGAAGGGCGTGCCATTATGAAATCCCCACTTGTTGTCCATGGTTTGTAAGCTCTTTTACTCCTTTTCCTTGATGACTTGTTGTACTGGAAGGCTAGGGGACACATTGGATCTTATACAGGATTGCAAGTGGTCTCCATCTTGGGTTTGGTCTCTCTATATGGGGTCCTAACCCTCCAGAGGGATGCATTGGCACATGTAGGATATTCAAAGATTGCTCGAGATTCACCTATTGGACAAGGAAGATGCACTTAGTTCACCTATGCCTAGCTAGCCCCACAGTTGTACCATGCACTTGGCATATGACCCAATACTTGTCTGTTGATGTGGCATCACTTACACCATCATCTGAGTCCTTACAGATAGACCATAAGCATCTTCGAATCGCTTGGCGACCCATGAGGTCACTTGTGTGCCCTCACAGCCATTGGGAGCACCACACGTTTATTATGTGGAGAACAAGGAGTCAACCCCTGTCCATTACTCTTGGAAGTCCAGTTCATCATTTTGGCACTTATGGACTTCACCAGGCCTCTTAGAAAGCCCAACAACATGCATCATTGATTATTCTACCTCTTGGGAGGATTATAACTTTGTTTATGAGCTAGTTTGGTGGGCTCGTCACCAAAATATAGTTATTTGCACATTATTTTAGTTGATGGGCTAATGTAGGCTCAAATTAGGTAATTCGAACTCCTAATGAGTGTATAAATAGGAGAGACATGAATTCATTTTGTATCATGGATTGGATCATTCTCTCTCTTGAGAATTTCGTATTTCTTTCTTGGAGGACGAATTGGAACATGGATGAATTTTGATGTTTGGATTGGATTTTCTTATCTTGGAGCTTCTTTATTGGCAAATGTATTGATGGTTGGATATATTCTCTTAAATGTAAGTACGATATTGGGCTAACTGTTGCATCCATTTACTGCTTCATTGTGGAATTATGTTTCTATATAGCATATATCTATGTATGGGCCATGTTTGTTGAACGAATTGTCCGAGAGTTCGAAGTTATCTTGATAAGCCATCTTCATTTGCAAGCGACGTATAAACGTTTTAAGGTCACTTTCTTTTTTTCCTTAACATTAGACGAAGTTGCCCTTAGAGCCTCCTTGAGCTAGAAACAAGATCCTTCTTCATAATTCTTCCTGAATCCATACCCCAAAAGGAATTAGGCACTGATCCACCATAAGGTGATCACCTTAAAACCTTTTTCTTCACCATTTTTCCCTCTTTTTTATGTCTTGCCACGCTGGACCACCTAGGGCATCACTTTCCCGACAAAGTAACCATAGAAAAAGTTCGATCTCCCAGCCTCTACTGCATTGGTGTGTCCTCAAGGTCTCCTCCAAATTCGAAGAAATTATGACAGTAGGATTGTGAGATACCCCAAGTCCTAGCTCTGAGATCAAACTTTGCCCTAGTGTTCCCTAGGCTAGTACCTCATAGGATCAATTTGACACCTCTAAGTGAAAACATTTGTTTAGGTTAAGATCATCATTGCTTGCTAAACTCCCTCCCCTTAACCTAGGTTGGGTCCACTTGGTCCCGTGTGGTCCCAAACCTTTGAATAGTTAATTCTTCAAGAACCACTTGGGAAACCAAGTTCAATAAGGATTTTAGGGATTGGGAAACTCCTTTACAAGGCATATTCGTTAAACCTAACCCTTGAATCCTCACCTACTTCTCCTAGAAGGCTTAGTACCTTGCTTAAAGAGCAAGCAAGATCCCTTCTTAACCTCCTTCTAGGAAAACGATCCATTTGTTGATTCATCCTTCACAAGTGACTTTCCATATACCGAGGCTCCTCCCATCGATGAAGGTCTGTAAAGAATAGGGAGTCTTAGCTAAGGTGACAGTGGGCTAAGTCTCTATTGTTGCCCTTGATCTAGCAGTTGTCCCTTTAGAAGTCCCTTTCAGGCCCCCTACTAGTTTGAGCGATAACAAGACCCATGTATGCAGGTTCAAGAGAGCACAATACGAACTCAAATAGGCTTGAGATCATGTATGTTTGAAACATATCGACATCATATACCATTACATCAAGGATTGTGTACAACGTCGATCAGTTCAACTACAAATATTCCTACAAATCAGTAGGATGTAGACATTCTGACGAAGGCCTAAGGTAAAGCAAATTTTTCTTCTTCACAGATAAGTTAGGTGTAGTGGAGAACACATTCCTTGCTAAGAGGGGGAGTTAAATATTGTAGGTCAGACAAGTGTTCTATTCTTGATAGGTATCATTGAGGCTAGAAACCCAGAGGATTTAATTATTTCCAAGCCCATGTCATTTTTTCCTAAGTTTCAACTAAGGAAAATATCTTCATCATGTCAATTAGTGTTTTTTTAAATATTTCCTAAGTCTAAAATTAGGGAAAGTGTATAATTAATTGACATTAGTTGGGATAAAATCAATTTTCCTCTACAAGCTTGTAGAAAGTTTCTAAGGTCATCTTAGTCATCGATTCGATCAAGTGAACTTTTAATTGTGACCATTCATTTGTGAATGAGGGATTATAAAAGCAGACCGATGGGTAGCATTGGAGATGCATCAAGTGGGTGAATTCTTAGAGAGACTTCAGGAGGGTTTCAACACCAGTGATTGAAAGAAATTTGTCAGAGTTTATTCTTCACAGAGGTTTCCAAATTTTACTGAGAGGAGGCTGAATTTTTTGGTTCGAGTTTCCTAGTTTCCTAGTGGGAATTGCCAAATCGATTTCCTAGAGGCAGTGCGAATTGCCGAGAAGGGTAGATCGAGTTTCTAGTGACAGTGCAAATCGCCAACAAGTTTAGTGCGAATTCCCAGATGATTCCAAATTGCCAATGCAAAATATTGGAGGCCACCAACGTAAGTTTTAGAGGGTAGTGTGAATTGCCAGAAAGGACCAAGTTGATTTGCAAAGGGAGACAATGAAATTTCTCAACTTGATTTGGTTAGAAGTGAAGATAAAAAAATTGACAAAGCTTAGCTAGCATCAGGAAAGCAATTTTAATTTCTCAATAACAATTTTTGTTGAAGGTAATAATATAAACCTTCAGATCTAAAAACTGGTTTTCCCCACATTGGGGTTTTTCCAGGGACATTTGTCCCAAAATGCATGTGTTAATTGTGTGATTGTTGTTGGAATTTGGTTGTCATTGATGTCAACCCAAGCAACAACCAAATGAAGCCTCGCATTAATTAAGGAAAATGAATGCGAAGATTAGTGAAATTGATAACAACTCCATCATTATTGTGCAGTCCTTGTCATGTCATTTCTTTTGGTAGGTGGCATGTTGAATTTTCAAGACCTTGGTCCTAGGATAGAATCTTAAAATCTCTGACGTTACCAAACCAAGTATCTCAAAAAAGCTACTTTGCACAACAGAATATAAACAACAGTAAATCACACATGCACAATTATAGACAACCTTTTAACTTTTTTCAACCCAAATTCATAATAATAATCAACATATAATACAACAATCTAGGCTCTTGTACAAGGGATAATGGCCCTCAAATATCCACAAGTACAAGAATACAAGATACAATGGCAATCTCATCACAAGCTCAGCATCTATGTCGTATCTCGTCTTGTAGGTCCTTCGTTTTCATTCTGCTCTCTAGCTCCCCCTTAGTCCATGAAGAAACAACACTTAGAGACTCTAGGAGGGTTGCCACTTATCACTGTTGCAAGTCACTTTTGCTACAATGAACACGGGCTGATCCAATCTACTCCTCTAGGATGGCCAACACCTGAGCATCACACTACCAATCTAATAGCTTCTTTCGTCCATCAAAGAGCTACACATTAGGCTCAATCCTTCACCCAACGCACAACTATCAATATCCTTCTTTTCACACTGATCTAGGGCTACTTTGGTCTACCTACACGCTACCCTCCAACAATACAAAGGTGCCCAATCCAATCATTGTAGAATTTGCTCCTAGGTTAGACTTCTAACCACCAAGTCAAACCCAATCCACTTGGCTTCCACAGGTTGCAACTATACCATCCAACTGTCCAAACTAGGGCCAACAATTTGACATGACAACATACCTTCACATAAGTTGGTGCATTGTTGTAGTCCTACAATCTGGTTAGGACATCACTGCAGACCCTATCAGCCCTCACTAACACCTACAACAGTCCTAAAAATCATTGTGGTTTCCCTCCTTTTATTTGCTCCCTCACCACGCTACTTGTTCCACTTCTTTTGCAATGAGAAATAGGCCTTACAAGCCTAGAACAAGTATGTGATGCCTCTGTAACAATCACAGGGCCTGCGGCCTAGCTAAACAATGAGAAACCAACCTCAAACTTGCACCAAATAAGCCCAACGCTACTCAGATTGCCTTCTGCTGCTCCTCAGCCTTGTCAAACCCACAAAACAAACTTTAATTCTCCTCCTTATGACTTCGGCCTTCTCCCTTTGCGCTGCAGCTATCTCAGAAGGTGTTTTGCCCACAAATTGTTGCACTTGGATGTGTTAAAATGAATCTCATCACCTCTTATTTATACTAAACAAGAGGGCTCAACGAATTACCCAAGAGACATGATTTTTGGCTCATTTCTCTTCAAGCCTACATGACTTAAATGCCCAAAAATCAATTACTAACTTAAAAAATTCATATCTCATCTTCTACAACTCAGATTTCGACAATTTTCGTTGAGTTGGATTCTCCTCACCATCCTCTAGCATCTCCATCCATCACATGTATAAAATGCCTCATGGTTTTGGCCCAAACATCGATGGGTGCAAAACCCCAACCTTGGGTTCCAAGCCCACAAATGACTTTCTCCAACCTTCAAACCCCGAACCCTAGTGCTTGGAGTACCTCCCAAGCAATGTTGCACCACTCGCACGCATATAAGACTCGTCACAACATTGACTTGTCAACTCGTATAAAACTCAAGAACGACCCTTATAAGACTCGTCAAAATACAAAAAAAACGCTAAAATATGGTAAATTTTAAGCACAATAAAGAAACTAATGACAATTCCAATCCTTATAAGTTATAAAAACCACAATATATGTAATAATTCATAACACCATCTCATATCCATAAAAGTACAACATAACATATTCAATTTTTGTAAGCAAAACATTTAGATATTGAATAAGAAAAAGACTCATGATTCCATAATTAAAATAAAAAATGTCAGCAAGTTCAAAATTCAAATAAATATGTCATAAATGATAAATGATTGGCTCATAACAATCTTGAGTCTCATAACCCATGGACGACCACGCCTACAATAAGCCCTCGTGGAGTTAGTGGTAACATCAAAAGGCTGAAGCAACTGTGAGGCGGGTGTATTTGGAGTCTCCATTTGAGATGGCAAACTAGAGAGATCCTCAGTCTCTTCATCAAGCCAACTCAAATCAGGGGCCTCCTCCTCCACAACCCAATCAGACTCTAAATCAATAGTATCTAATAAAATTGGATTTATATCCTTTGGTTGCACTTGTTTTGTGAGCATTCGAAGGTTGTAGTAGATGAAAACCAACTTCTCCAACCTCTCATGCTCCAGCCTATTTCTCTTTTTGTTGTGGATGTGCTCAAACACTGACCAATTGCTCTCACAAGAAGAAGCGCTGCAAGGTTGACTAAGAACCCCGATGGCAAATTCTTGTAATTGTGGTGCCTCAGTGCAACAACCTATCCACCAATGAGTTGTAAAAAAATAACAACAAAGATTTTCAGTTTGCAATCCCAAACATATAAAAGAG
The DNA here is from genome assembly GCA_031772625.1 of Pinus tabuliformis. Classification (NCBI taxonomy): domain Eukaryota; kingdom Viridiplantae; phylum Streptophyta; class Pinopsida; order Pinales; family Pinaceae; genus Pinus; species Pinus tabuliformis. The sequence continues at coordinate 484,508,484 of CM062810.1, read as the reverse complement.
AACTAGCAAAATTACAGGCTAAGTTCTAACAATTTGCACTTACAAGGAATTTTCTTGTCCTTAAGACGTTGGCTTGAGCTTAATCCAAACATGCCAGATGATTCCTTGTACATATCTCATTGTATGTTGATTTTGTTATGAATATCTTGATTTAGGATCATCTTCTCAATGCATATCATGACACCTCTCATCACCTTGGAATCTCTTTGAATGCTAGACCCCTCATTATAGAACAAACTCGGATTGAGATATGCTCCCGTTGCATGCGATGGTGAATGTAGTTGCCTGTCCCACCTGGAATCAAAAAATTGCCATATAGGGAGATATTTAGAGTCATTTCCCTTCTGGAAAGTCTTGATGGCCTCTTTGGCCCTATCCATGGCCTTATAAATATATCCCATGGCGGGTTTCTCTCCATCCATCAATCTCAAGACTTTCACAAACAGCTCAGTGAAGACAACAATCTCAGTGACTTTGTCCTAAACTATCACCAAAGACAGAAGCTTTCACGGACAATGCTTATGGTTTTGTGTTATCTTTCCAAAATACCCATTGTTGGCTACAAAACATTCTTCTCCAAGCTTGGTACTCATACAAAAGGCTTTTGAGGGAAAGAAAGTTTGTAGCAAACCGTGTGACAACTAGGCGACTGAGCTCACCCTGTGTGAATTCCCTCATAAGGTTCAACACCCAAGCATGATCATAAATATATTTGGTAATTTGCTTGCATTCTTGCACAACATCTTGCACCCACTCCAACTTCCCAATGTCCTCTAGCATCAAGTCTATGCAATGGGCAGTGCATGGAGTCCAAAAAATGGTGGGATATTTGGCACAAAGCAACCTTCTAGCTGCCACATAATTTGTTGCATTGTTCGTGATTACTTGGACAACATCTGTAACCCCAACTTCGTCCACCACATCAGCGAACAATGAAAAAATCAATTGTGCATCTTTTACATTTGCAGATGCATTAATGGATTTTAGGAACATGGTTCCTTTAGGGCAAGCTACAAAAAAATGTATTGTTGTTCTACCCCTCTGATCTGTCCACCCATCAGACATAATTGCACAACCTGTAAATTTCCATGAGCTTTTAATGCTTTCCAATTGTTCCTTGACACACTCAAGATCCTCATCTAACTATTCCCCCCTAAGTGCATTATAAGATGGGGCTTTGTATCCAGGGCCAGTACTTGCAATGGCATCCACCATGGGCTGATAAAAATAAGACTTTGCATAATTGAATGAAAGACTGTTATGTTACCAAATCCTCCTCACTGCCATATCTACCTCCTTCCTCTTCTCTTCATTAAAACTATCCATGTTTGGTTGAGATCCTAGAGTTGTACGAGGACTGAAGAAAGAAGAGGTTATACTCTTGTTTGCCACAACACTTGAAGAGGAGTTACCAATACCTAGACTTTGAATTTGTGTTTCACTCTAAGATGAAGATCTACCTATCCCAACAATCTCATCCTTCCTTCTTGCCCTCTTAGAACTTTCTTCTTTAATGGATTCCAAAGCAACTGCCATTTGAGTAGTGACTTCATCAGGGCAACTTTCACAACATTCCTAGGAATTCTGGCTAGATGGTATTTCAGCCTGTTTATCCCTGCATGCATTGTGGCATTGCAATAATTGTCCTTGATATGGTGGTCACTACCGGCAATGATTCGTTGACCATGTGCCCATGCCAAATCACGAGACTTTCTAAAACCCCTTGGTGGCACGGTGACATAATCTGGAAGTAAAAAAAAAAAAAGTTTTTGACTTTTTTTTAATCTGCAAATTTTTTTGGCCCTGTGGTTGAGTTTTTCAGCCACACAGCGGCCCTATGTCACTGAGAAACTCTGCCACAGGCCCAAACATTAAAGTAAATAAAAAAGAGAACCAAAAAAAAAATATTGCAAACATAAAAGAATTTCAAAACAAAAAAATTACATGGAAAACATTCAAACAAGGTTCATGAAGCCTACCTGAAGTTGGGTCTGATCTGATCAAGCCTCCTTTAGCCTCCCTTCAAGAGCTCCTTCACTGTGCGATAGAGTCACTCAACACTCGTACAAATTAGCCAAAAACTCAAATGACAAGTGAATGACAAATGGAAGGGAGCGAGGTGCTTATAAAGCATTTTCTTCCTTCCAATTTCCCTTTCCCTCCACCTCGTTTCCAAAAAAGAAAAAAGAATAAAGAAAATAAAAAATCTAGACATTTTGTGCCTTTTGAGGCTTGACGGGTTCTATACGAGACCGATACGGCTCGTATAGAATACCCGCGGGTCTTATATGGGTACACGGGTTCTATGAGAAACCCGCCAAGTCCAGGTATCAAACGTGGGTTATATGTGAGTGCCCCGACTCGGTATAGAACCCGCGAAGACTCGCAGGCCTAATATAGGTCATGCTTCAGTGATCCCAAGCTATCAAAAATCAACATGGCATGCCACATGACTCCTTTAAGTTGAAGTGATATGCCCCTTCAAAGAAACTGGACCCCATTGTCAGGGTCAATTGGGTTGGTTGTCATTAAAAATAAAAGGAGAAGGTTTTGATAGTTGGGGTCGCTTCCATAAATAGGTCATAAAGCTCAATATTTTTATTAAATATTATGAGGAATTTTTTTATAAAAGAACGTGTATGGTTACATAGTCACATGATTATATGTTACGTAAGGCTCACAAATGGTTATCAGTTCAATTTTTTTGGGCATGAAAGTTGCTACCATCTTGGCTCGCATACCCCTCAAATCATTCCATAGCGAATATATATGTGTGTGCATACTCGTGGGCTAAAGCACATGCAAGAAAATCTTGTATGTTATGTGGAAAAAAATTAATCGTTATTCAAAGCCTCGTGAGTTCTGTGGAAAAAAAATTGATCATAACTTCTAGTTTGCAATGAACTTCTTGTGCAATTGAACTCAAATTGTTCGTGATTTGGTTCTTGGTCACGTTTGTTGGTGTTCTAGTTCAAAGAAGTCGGATTGATACGCAATCCTCGTTTTGGTGTCATTCTGGTTCAAAGTGTTGCAATCCCTTGGTTCATAATTTTTCAAAGGTCAAAAATTTTAAGTTTGTTCTGGTATAATCTCATACAAACTTGTCAAATTGATTACTATATATGGTTACGTAAGTCTGCATAATGTCTATGGTTCGAAACTCAAATTGGTCTGGTCACAAATAAAGTTTGATGATTTGATTACCATGGTGAAGTTTTTGGTTCATTCTTCTCACAATGCGGTGATATCCAAAGGTCCTTTGTTTGAGTAACTTTGTTAAGGCATGCAAAGGCACTTTACGCAGTACGTTTGGCAAAAGTATAGCAAGGTCAAAAGTTGTGAAGCTCAACTAATTGGGATTTACGAGATTACTCCAATGGTCACCTAGTTTCCAATTCAATATATAGCAGTTTCTCCTTGATTAACATTTTGAAAAGAGGATGGACTCATCGCAATTGTGATGATGAAAATAAAACAACAGTGTTCATGTTTATGACTATGGTGGGGTTGGTCGGAGAAGGCATCGTGTATGTTCATCACAAGGTCAACTAATGGGGATTCACATGGATCAAATATTCCGAGTAGACACATCGAGAATCCATGTCACCAGATCGTCAAAGTCAACACTAGTTGAACTGACTGAAAACTAGTCAATATCACAAAATTTTCAGTCCTATAGTGGTGGCTGAATTTCAGCCATGTAATTACCTCGAGATGCCACCAAATTTTTGCACGTATAAATAGAAACAAGGCAAAAGACTCGAATTTTCTCTTTCCTTTGACTTCGACTCTTTTTCTTCTTGATTAGGCACAAAAATTGATAATTGATGTGATGATTTGAATTGCCTTCCAAGAGGTCGAGTTGACTCTTATATATGGTTGTCCAGGAGGGTCGAATAGGTGTCATATAGGCCAACTTGTCCAAGGAGGGCCGACTTGGTCTTTGTGTTGACTCTTTGACTCAAAAATAAATTTTAATTTATTTTCCTTCAAATGTCCAATTGGGACATGACCCAAATACAAATTCTATTGACTCATAATAAATTCGTTTGACTCTTTGAGCATGAAGAACATGCTTTGACCAAAAATAAAATATAATAATAATGAATATAATAAATATGTTAATGATACAATCACATTGTATTACATTATGAAGACCAACACTAGTTACAATTTCAACACTCTCTTAACTAAGGAGGTATTCATAATGACTCAATACGATATTCTCAAGTTGAAATATTCATATAAGAAAGGATCCATATCTAAGTTGCAAGAAACGTTAGAGAAGGGTCCGTTTCCGGCCAGAAACGAAACAAAAACGAGGGAACTCATACCGTACAGTCTGGAAACGCGTTTCTAGCCGTACTGGCACATTTCTCGAGGAGGAAACGTGGCCAGTATGGCCGGAAACGCATTTCCAGGCCATATGGTGGAGTTTCCTCTTCTAACTTGACTTTTTCTTGTATTCTTTTTTTTATGTTTTCACTTCTAATTTTTTATTGGGCAACTAAAATATCTTCTGGATGCTTCTAGATGCCTCTCACGTTATAAAAAGGAGGATTTTCTGAGTGAGGCAGCCTAATGTTCAAACCTATGGCCCTAGTGTTGATATGCAGTTCATCGTAATGTTAAATTCTTAAAGTTCATTTTCATCCTTTTACTTAAATTTTTAACATTACCATGAAATGACTCAGGATGTTGGGGAGTGGTTTCGCCATCATTGGATTTCATATGGAGAAAGTAGAATTTTAGATCTCACTCAAAATCCAGCAGACTTATCTGTTTTTTCAAGATTTCAAGATTGGGGGGATTACAATGTTTCCATTGGATTTTGTCATGTACTAGGGTATGGAACTTGTATTTAATCAAGAGAACCAAGCCCCCTATGCAGGGGAGACTCCCAATAATCAAGAGCACGTAGGGTACTAGGGTATGGAACTTGTATTTAATCAAGAGCACTAAGGTCGTTCGACTATGTAGGAGGAGATTCCCAATCAAGCACGAGACAAGAAATTAGAAATTTCTCGTGGCTGATTTTTGATATTGCTATTTTCATTATGTGATCATTCATGAGTAAATGTGATGTAAATTTAGAGACTTATAGTTTATGCATTGACAATTGACAATTTAATCATAGTGTAATAAATTAGAATGTAGCATATATGCTTTATGATTGCACATATTTCTTAAATGTCCTAATATATATATATATATATATATGTGTTTCCCCGTCTCCAAAATTGGGGAGGTCACGTTTCGTACCCGTGCCTGTTTCGGAAACTCATACCCGTTTCCTCATTTCGTGCAACTTAGATCCATATTGATAAGCATCAATGATGATAACATTATCAAACTACCACGACCTTGACAAGTATGCTCTATCTCTCCACTAGATCAGAGCACAATGTTGGGAGGCATAAATTTTGGACACCAATGCCCCTCTCAGGCACGTACCCCACCTGAGTGTTCACCAACGTATGTCCTCACAGGACAATTTCCTAATCCATTATCACAATACTTGAAAAAAGGAAATGTTTGTCCTCAAGGCCATTCTTATCTTAGAACAATGTACTTGACTTACAGCAGTTAGTCTTGGTCACAATATAGATCCTCAGAGATTATTGGTCCCTGATGTTTATCAAATCCACCATTCTCCCTACCAGTGTTCATGCACTAGACTTACGGTTGTTAGTCCTGGCCATAGTATGTGACGCATGGAGAACACAGTGTCCACCTTACTCCCTCTCAAACACGGAGGAGATAACCACAAGTCTAAGCTTGTCTCAAAAATACTCTTCCTTTTCCATGAAAAGGAACTTCATCAACATATCAACTACTTGTTCATCATATGGAGATCCATTGTAGCTTCTCGACTCCTATTTGCATCACATCATAATGAGCTTCGACCTTCCTAGTTTTTTGACAATCTTCATATTGAATCCAACGTGTCATCAAATAGTCCATCACAACATTTTACGGAGCCAAACTGCTTCATAGCTAATTGTACAAACTTCCATGTTCTCTTCCTTCATAGTGCAACAAAAATCAACTTCATGCTCTATCAAGAAATCATACCAACTTCCAAGTAGATTCAACCATCAATAGTATTTGTATTCATCATCAGCACTGCCAACTCAATTGATGTGTCCTTGAATCAAATCCAATCAGTTCAAGTAATGTCGTATGCATCCAAGATATCGCAGTTCCCTCTTTCCCGCTGAGGTAAGTGAACTTCTTCTTTTATTAAGGCTTGCTTTCATGTTGCCATCAAAATTACTTCTTTGATGCATACTTCAAACTGCTTTCTCCTTCTTCATTTACGTCTATTAAGATTCAAAAAAATCTTCGTGCTTTGCTATGTTCTTCCAATTCTTCCATCTGCTAATAAAGCTTAGATAGTTCTTGTTTTGACCTGCAAACTTTATTTGGAGACTATGAAGGAACAAAAGCAAAGTGCATAGACAAAATAGCAATAGTAGTAGTCAAAGAAAGGAGATGCAGAGTACTCATCTTTTGAGGAAGGTCAACTCCCTCTTAATCTTAGACATGTTCACCAACCTTGTTCTCTCATTAGCATGATGTCATTTTTGTCATCTTCAAGAGCTAGATCTTCCGCTTACAGCGGAAACAATTAGTTAGGGTTTTGTTCATAGGATTTTCTAATTCAAACCTTTGCTAGGGTTTACAAACTATAGACTCTCGAAAGTCTTCAAGATCTGCCATTGAAAAATTGCAAAATCTACAAACATACTAATAAGTTAGTTGCAAAAACCCTATAGATTCTATTGACAAGCCTTCTATGAGATGGAGTTCATTCCATTCATTGATCACACAAACCTAGTCTTTATATGCAAGGAGAAACTTCAAATGTTATAACAACAATCTCTAATATATCTATATAGACTCCTTTATAATAAGTCGCTATCTTTCAAAGGAGAATAAGGTCACTAGCTTGATCATGACTTAGAAACTTAATATCACAAGTCATTGGCTACAAATAAAAATTATACATACCTTTTTCAATCTTATCTTATCCATACTTGTAGAGATTTGATCCCTTCACATTTCCTTCGATTGGCATGTGTCATTTTCCTCCAAAAATGATACTTCAAATCTTGTAGACTTTTGTGAATCAGATAGGTCAGCTTTGTAGCATAGTTGCTTCATATACTAGTTTCAAAGAGATAAGCTTCATAAACTGTCAAATATCTAGTCATAGTTCTTCCACAGAGCTCCCAAAGTCTCGGTCTTTAACTGCAAAGATGGTTTACATAGTTTCAGTCTCTTCCATAGATTGTATACCATAGCAAGGTGACCTTTGTACATGTTACTTCTATCCTTTATATAAACTCTGTCCAAACTCTGTCTTTCTCATAAATTACACAATAATGTCCCTCAAATCCTTATATAACCACAGAACAATGGACCTCAGGACCTTGCATACGATCACAATGCCTTATAAATGTATATAGTGCCACAAAATTTGCATTCCTCCATAGTGAAATTCATCACTTGAATTCTTGGACTTGACTAAAACAATTTCGGATGTCTTTCTTGATAATATCATAGATCCTTTGACTACTAGAAATATGTTGCCATAGTGATTTTGGATGTCATAGGAAGATGTAACCTTAGTATGCTTTAGATGCCTCAGAGAAATGTTGCCACAGAGAATTTTATAAACCATAGTGTCATAAAAGGTTTGGATGCCGCCACAAAGGGTTCGAATTTGTCAAAAGTTCGAACTTACATATTTCAAGCAATTCATATACCTTTCCAGAGATAATTTATTTCATTTTTGCTTCTAATCTCACAACATAAGTTTCTCTTCTAGGTCTATGCTTCGACTCCTTTAAGACTTGGCCTAGTAATCATTCTCACAAACCTCTTGGAGTAGCCTTAACTTCAGATTTCAACTAAGGAATAGATCTTGGACTTGATATAAAGGCTTCGGATCTCTTAGACAAATGCTAGAGATCCCGGACCACTGTCTCAATCTTGGATGTAGAGATCACAGACTCAGATCTATTTGTACATCCTTGCAATGTTACAGAGATATAGGAGCCATTGAAAGCTTGCCATAGGAACTTGGTTTAGCACAAATAAATATATCATAGAAACTCGCATCATCATTACTAGAACTTGAAACATCATCACAAGAACTAGCATCACAAAAATTGGTGTCATCCTACAACTCAAACTTCACATAGACAATAACCTTCCTTTGATTCGGACATAAGTTTCTATTCTAGGTCTAGGCCTAGACTCCTTTAAGACTTGGTCTAGTAATCATTCTCACAAACCTCTTGGAGTAGCCTTAACTTCAGATTTCAACTAAGGAATAGATCTTGGACTTGAGATAAAGGCTTTGGATCTCTTGGACAAATGCTAGAGATCCTGGACCACTGTCTCAATCTTGGATGTAGAGATCACAAACTTGGATCTATTTGTACATGCCTGCGATGTTACAGAGATATAGGACCCACTGAAAGCTTGCCACAGGAACTTGGTTTAGCACAAATAAATATATCATAGAAACTCACATCATCATTACTAGAACTTGAAACATCATCACAAGAACTAGCATCACAAAAATTGGTGTCATCCTACAACTCGAACTTCACATAGACAATAACCTTCCTTTGATTCGAATCTAATGTCACATAACTATTGCTTGCTTCATTCGGATTCCTTCTATAGACCAATGCAACAAACTTTCACTATAGAACTTGGATAAGTACCTCAAAATAGGAGTTATATACTTCGTTAAATGACACAAAACTTTGAATTGATAATACAAAACTTTAGATCAAGCTCTTGGATCATTGCTACAGGTGTCACAAGATGAAGTAGAATTCAACTAGAGAGAGAAAGAAGACTTTCTCGCCTTTTTAGATCTTCATTAGCTTTGATACCATGTTGAGAAACCAAGTGTAATATGAAGATGATGCTTGATTTCTCTTAACTTGATAATTACTTGTAAATGTTAGTTGGCTTCTTACAACTTATGTTATCTTCTTCATCAAGCAATTATACAAATGTGCAAAACGTAAAGATCACAAGAAAACAATAGACACCAAGATTTAAGCTACAAGACAGGGAAAAACCCCACAAAGAGGAAAACCCAACAATCCTTCCCTTATAGAATCATATCAAAATGAGATATCCAAGAACCAAAGACCAAGACCAAACTACCACAAAGATTCCAAGTCAACCCTCCTCCAAGTCTCCTCCAATGAGTCAAATTCAACAAAAGTCAACATTGGTCAAAACCCAAAATCTAGTGAAAATCACAAAATTTTCGGTCTTGTAGTGGAGACCAAATTTCGGCCTTGTACTTTGACTTTGTCTCTCTTTTTTCTTGAATAGGCACAGAAATCGATAATTGATGTGATCATCTAAATTGTCTTCAAAGAGGTAGAGTTGACTCTTATATATAGTTGTCCAGGAGGGTCAAATAGGTGCCACATAGGCCAAATTGTCCAAGGAGGGTCGACTTGGTCTTTGTGTTAAATCTTTGACTCAAATACAAATTCTTTTGACTCATAATAAATTATTCCCTCTTTTTGACTCTTTGAGAATGAAGAACATTCTTTGACCAAAACTAAAATATAATAATAATGAATATAATAAATATTTTCATGATAGAATTACATTATGAAGACTAACACTAGTTACAATTTAAACAGTTTTGATTAACATTGTTTGAATCAGTGTTGAAAATATCGGTATCGGCAAAATATCGGCGAGGGTCCAGAAAATATCTTATCGGCAATATCGGCGAAAATATCGGCAAAATATCGGCAAATATCGGCAAGCATAAAAAATAAATTTTTCAAATTTTTAAATATAGCCGATATTTTCAAAATATCGCGATATTTTGCCGATATTTTCCGATATTTGCCGATATTTTGAAAATATCGCGATATTATCAAAACAGAAAATATCGCGATATTTTCTCGGCGATATATCGTTTTGCCGAAAATATCGCGATATTTTCGAATATCGCCAATATTATCAACAGTGGTTTGAATACAACTATGTGTTGAACATTGGCAAAGCTCCTTCATTTGACTATAAACTTGTTGTAAACCCTTGGTTGCATGAGTATAGGAATGTCGAGTTGTGCTAATGAATTGACTATTAGAACTGTACTGAAAACGAGCTTGTATAAGATTGTTGATTATGCAAAGGGATTTGCATTATTGATAGGAATGTATTGATATGCCTTAAGAGTTGTAATGTTTGTATGAAGTTGTTGGCATTATGCTACTAATCTTGTTGTTATCAGGGTTTTATTAGAGGGTTTGTAAATGATGTGTTTGCATTGCAAAACTGAAGCTGGGATTAAGCTACGCTGATAATATTGTTATTCAGTTTGAATACTTATGATCAGTCTTATGAGCAAAAAGTGAGTCCGATGTGTTGTTGACATTTTGGGAAAACTTAGGGTTTGTACTAGAGTCTACACCCATTAGGGTTTGATGTATATGTTGAGAAAGAGGACAAGGGTTGGTGCTAGTTGAAGAGTTTCAAAGTTGTAATATATTGCTAGTATTTCGAGCATATGCTAGTGTACTAGCATTGATCAGATTGTTGATAAGCATAAGTTCAGGACATTGTTCTTAGAGTTTGGCTTGATATACTGCTAGTGCATTGATGCAAAAGATGTAGAGAAATGTATTAAAGCATGTTTGATATGCTACTGGTGCTACGGTTTGTCAAAAATGTTTGAGCAAATTTATTGGCTTGTGTGGGCATGTTGTAACAACTATCTGATGAATGTTAGGGTTTACAATGCTTCTATCCAGAGAATACATTGTTGAAAGCATTGATATTGCCAAGGTTTGGACAGAGGTTTCTCTACAGGATGTTATTCACACAATAATTTCATCTCAAAGACTTGTTGTGGACCTATCCCTATGCTACTAGGGATTTCCATTGGATATACATGTTCAACAACAATTTGTGAGTAAAGAGAGTTGGTGTTACTATTGATGACCTTGTGTTAGCATTACAGATTGACAGAGTCAGCAGATTGTTTTGATATTGTTTTTGTTGATATAGAGCACAACTATATCCACTTTGAAAATGAGATGAAATCGTGGTCCACTACAGTGAATTGAAGGTCGGAGTCTTCGGGGCAAGTGGTGGTCTTCTGAGTTGAGTGGTGGGATGGTGCAAGGCAAAGATTGAAGTCTCCTTTAGGTTGGAGCCTAAGAACACTTCAAGGTGGCAGAGTGGTGCAAGGCAGAGATTGGAGTCTCCCTCAAGTTGGAGCCTAACAACACTTCAGGGTGGCAAGGTGGTGTTAGGGCAAGTTGGTGCTTGTGCAGGGTATTGCAGCACCCTTTCAATTGGAGTTGAGAAAGCTAGGGTGTTGGAGCATCCTTTCAGTTGGAGTTGATAAAGCTAGGGTGTCAAAGCATCCTTTCAAATGGATTTGATAACCCAAGGGATTGGAGCCTCCTTCCAATTCTTGTTGTTAAATCAAGGAGTTGAAGCCTCCTTCAGGTTAGAGCCTGTAAACCAAGGGGTTGGTGCCTCCTTTCGTTGGTCCTATAAATCTTAGAAGTGTTGTTTTCCCATGATATTGGAGTTTAGGATAGAATCCTAAATCACTAACACTACCAATCCAAGTATCACAACAAGACTATGCACAGTGGAATAATATACAACAGTAAATCTACTAGTGCACAAATATAGACAACTTTCTACAATTTTTACAACCCAACTTCGTTATATTAACAAACTAATAATACAATAGTCTAGGGATCTCGTACTAGGGATAATGGCCCTCATACATCCACTTGCTAAAGAATATAACTAGGTTCGGTCTTCATAATTGTACTTGAGTCAGAATGAAATATATTTATCAAAAGAGAGCAAAAGAAATTTTATTATTAATTAAATTGACTTGTTAAAGCATGGGTTTCATGCTTGGGTCAATTGTCATAGGTCAAGCCTCCATTGTAGGCTTTTAGGATTTTTATATAAGTCAAAGTCAAATTTATTTTGTCAAAAGACTCCTCCATCAAGTCACCTTGCAAGGTTGGCCTCCAAACAAATACTCTACAAGTTGGCTTCTCAAACAAACACAGGTCGACTTATTTTACAGTGGGAGACAACTATAAATAGGAGGGTAAACTTTGCTCAACAGAACAAAGATACAAGTTCGAAAATTTCAGAGAGATGAATTTGGTGATCACAGAGGAAGGCAATTCGGATACAAGAAAGATATGACTACAAGACGAAATAACCAAGCTATCAAAGAACCAAAGTAAGAAACCATTTCTGGGCTACCACTACTAAAGGACTGAAAGTTTGGGCTGCCACCTCAAGACCGAAATTTTAGGAGACCACAAAACCAAAGTTTGTCACTATTACAATAGGACTGAAGTATATATTTGTTATAAGATTATTGCAAGACCGAAGTGTGACACAAATAAAGGGTGATAGAAGCATAATAAGAAATGCTACAAGACCGAGGTATGATGCTACTACAGAATTGAAGTGTGACAAAGTATGACAGAAGCACAATGAGGAATGCCACAAGACCGAAACCAAAGTAAGCTACCTCAGGATTGAAGCAAGGCAAGGATGCCACAAGACTGAAGCATGAAAAGGCTAGCATTGAATCGAAGCACGAGAAGACTGCATACTGAATATAAGACTCAGAATTGAAGTATAATCTAACAAGGTTGACTTGATGAAAGAAGTCTTTGGTCTAGGTTACGAGTGTCTTAGTCATCTCAATTTTGTTTTTGAATCTACTAAAGTAAGAATCCTTGACTAGGTTTTCCCCTAAGTAGGGGTTTTGCCCTAGCTGCGTGCCTACATCTTGTGTCCTCTATTTATTGTTTGGCATTAGTCTTGATGATAAGAGTAAGATAAATTGAAAGAATAAAACTAATAATTAAATATCACAAGATAATGTCATAATAAGAGAAATCAATTAACTTGCCACCCTACTGGATTTATCAACACCACTGATACAAGACTACAACAACTAGGGCCTGGTGTCAGTCCTTTGACAGTGAATCTACCCTGAACAACATACACTGACCATCTTCTTGATGCAGCGTGCTCTCTCAGCTCCCCTCGATCGTACCCTGTAGACATCTACTTGGTTGTTCGGCTCTAGCAACAACACAACTTTGCCTTTATCAATGAACCAACGCCATTAGGTCAGTGAACTCAGCTCCAACTGCTCTCTAGTTGATCGTTAGTCCTTCAATGCATCACACATCGAGACTCCTATCAAGTTGTTCACTATTCTGTTTGTGAACAATTCTCAACTACCCACTGCTGCTCCTCGGCTCTTTCGGGACTTTCTTCCCACTAGTGTTTTCCTGTGTTTCCTGATGAAGACACACTTAGCGTCGAAGGGCTTCCCACTATCATTGTCAAATGTCCTTCTCCAACAATGAACTTAGGGCATGGACGACTGACCAACTTTTTTTGTAGATGTCCTTCTCCAAAAGGCAAGTCTAGGATTGCAAACTGCTCCTAGTTGATCAGACCTATGAGCTCTTCTTTTGCCACTTCTAACAATCCCTTAGTCCTTCAAGAGACTTGTTCCTTAGGGCTTGAAGCAAGCCTCTACAATCATTCACAAGTTGTTCTTTAGGTTGCTCCAACTCTGCCACTTCTAATAGGCCTAAAGTCCTTCTAGGTCACTACACTTAGGGCCAACTTGGTCCACTCTCATGCTGCCCTCCAACAGTCCATGAGCGTCTAATACAATTGTCCTCTACTAAGACATCATCCACTTAGCATCCATCCCTCAACAAGGTGACATCTACAACCCATTGTTGTTGCCTCCTTGACCTCGATTTTTGTGCATTCACAAGAGAGGTTAGGGCACACAACAACCCTAAACCACTACTCCAAAACAAATGTTGTTCCTTGCCCAATCTTTCTCCTACCTTGTTGTCCCTTCCTTAACCTTCAAGAAACCTTGGGCACCTTCACAAGGATCTCAAACAGTGTTGCAGGAAGCGCCCCCCCCCCCCCGGATCCTAGGCCGGAATCGCGTCCCGTACGGAAGCGTTCCGGAAGCGCCCTAGGAAGCGCGATTCCATTTTTTCCGAAGCGCGATTCCAAAATTTTAATGCGCTTCCTGGGATTCGGGTAAGGATTTTAGAGAGCAGTTTCGGTGATATGACTGAGATTACTATCTCGGATCTCATAGAAGATTGCATTGAAGATTGGGTTCAATTTTGTTATGTATCACAATGAATGCAGATTGCAATGGAGACAGTTCTGTTATGTATTACAGTGACTCAATGTTATTCCTATCACAGTTTCGATGCTACCTTGATTTCGATGCTATTACAGTGATCACACTTCGGTGATATTACAGTGATCACACTTCAGTGCAGTGATGCAGTCACAGAAACTCGAATTATCTCTGAAATAAAATTTGGGTACCACAGTAAGGTAATGCAGATTAAAGGTTTTGTGCTACCACAGTCTTGGTGCCTCAACAGTAAGAACAGTCATCAATAGATTTTGGTATAACTACAGTGATACAAATTTGGTATCACAACAGTGAGAAAGTTTTCATCACAATAAGAAGATCTTGGTACCTAACACAGTCTCAATGATAAGGGTTCGATGAGAAGGTTTCACTGTCAAAATCTTGACGCATAACAATGATATTACAAGGATAAGGACTTTGCATCACATACATAGAAATTCGATCAAGGCACTTCAGAGTTTCGATGATATTATGTAATGCTTAAATCAAAATTTTCCCATTTAATTTTACAATTGAATTGCTAAATTCATGTAATGCTTAAAAATTTGATGTATGTTTGTAATAGCTAGAATATAGATGATTGTTGTACATACTAGTAACTACAATGGAATCATGGATGCCATATCTATCTTGATTTATGCAAAAATATGCATGTTTTCATGTCTTCTACAATTAATTTGGTATTTGGGATGTTTGTTTTGAGTATAAATGCAAAAAAATATAAAAATATATATATATATAGCGGACGCTTCGCTTCCTAGATTTTTGGAAAATGACGCTTCCGCGCTCCGCGCTTCCGCTTCGCTCCCGCTTCGTGCAACATTGATCTCAAATAACTTGGACTGCTACAACAAACTAGGGCTTCCTAGTTGCACAAGAAAACATTGTTTGAAGCCTCTTGACCCCTGTACACCTACGTCGCTCCTTCTAGAGGTTGCAGCCTAGTGTGACCTCCCTCCTTAAGGCCTCGCAACCCTCAAATCACCTCCAAAATAGTGTTGTTTGCTACAACACTCATGCAGCCACATGTAATAGAGATTCCCCACATTATAATGCACAAAACATACCCTTAAAACATACCTCTAACCAGCGACTAGGGTCTGCAGTGAGCTCTCACTCCAATATGTCCAAGACACGTCCTCAAACCTTCCTTGTGGGTTGCCTCAGACATGTGGCCAAGCTGCCAAGGAAATCGCACCCTAGAAAGAGACAAACCCTCTCCAAACTCGATCCCTTACCTTCCTAATTCGCTGCCTTAGTCACTTCTTCAAATCACCGAGGTATTCTTGATGGTTTGATGCACTTGGATGTGTGTAAATGACCTCCAAACTCTCCTTTATTTATACACTCTTCATGTGGCTTCAACGAATTGTCAAGAGGGCTAAACTAGCCCAAGATGACCTCCTCTCGTTGACAAATTAACCTACAACCACATATAAAAATTAATTTCTTCACTTCAACACATCCTTTTCACGTGCTTCGAATTGCTCCTTGCTCCTTTAAGGAAGCCCTTCGATCTACATGTGCCAAATCATCAATCCTCATCAAATTCACACCCACATGCTTGGGTGCAAAGCCCACAAGCTTGTGTTCGAAGCCCACAAACATATTTGTGTGCCCATTCCTCCAAAAACCCACTAGCCTAGGGTTTGGAGTAACTCGCTACAAATCTCGACAGGAAGTTGGTGCTTTTTATTGATGTAATTTTGCAAAACATATATTAAAAGTATTCAGTGGTTTTTCTCCCAGAAGGTTTTCCACCTAAAAATTTCTTATGTATTGTTCATGTGATGTGATGTTGATTTATGTTTTAATTTGATGCTAATGATAATTAACACTCTGAAGTTTAAAATTAACTAATTGAAGTGAAATGTTGATTCACCTCCCTCTCAGTATTTCCAACAATTGGTTTCTCACATTTTCTATTGTAATTTTAATTTGGTGAATGGTGTTGTTCATGTTTCTAATTATTGCTTTCAACTGAATATTGAAATGTGTTATGTATAAGTAATAGAAATAATCAATTGGGTTCATAACACCTTCTGGGTCACCAGAAAAATTTCAAAGGGACTTGTAGAAGCTATGAGAGCAAGAGGGTGTGAGGATATTGACCTTCAAGACTCCTTTATCCCTTCCACCAATGTCCATGCCCCCTTTCATTATGTTCCTCCGCCTCTTGGATCTCACAATCAAGACTATCAAGCTAAAAGTGAAAAGAGGATGAACACTAAGAGTTATTTCACACTTTCCTCCACCTCTGCCTTTGCTACTGCCACTACGTCCCAATCAAGTCTAACCTAAGTTGCATGAAACATTGGAACGTTTAGGAGTTTCTGCGACGGTTATGTATGTATGTATGTATATATGAAATTTATAAATAAGTGAATAACACATTATCTTGCAAGAAAAAAAGGAATAAGACCCATAAACGATAAATTTAGAAGGAAAACCAAGTCTATATTGACTCTCAAAGATGATTACATGGTCCTCCCGTTTCGACCGAGTTTTGAGTACGGGTATGGCTCGAGACATCGGGTTCCTAAACATTTCGTGCAACATAGAGTCTATCTCAACCCACTTTGGATGCCCATTGGAAAAAGCAATGCAATGAAGTTGCTTTTCAATACATTACCAGATGGTGGTATGATGCAGATTCCCTTTAATGCTACCCACTCACCTTATTCCCAAGCTATTTGGGACTTTGATATATCTGTAGGAAAGGTCTTCAAAAGCTCTAGTAAGCATGACTTGAGGGGATCTCTTTTCCAAAAAGACGTTTCTTGCATTAAAGAATATTCGTGTGAATATGAAAAGTCATGGACCGAAATAGGTTGTTCCATCATGTCAAATGGATGGACTAATGGAAAGAGCCACACTATCATAAATTTGCTTCTCTGTTACACTCAAGGAACCATGTTTTTGAAATCAGTTTATGCATTTGATATGGTGAAAGATGAAAACCATCTATTTGACCTTTTGGATGAGATGGTTAGGGCAATGGAGAGCAAAATGTTGTGCAAGTCATCACAAATAATGCCTCAAACTATGTTCTTGCTGGAAAGATGCTAGAGTCAAAATATAGGACCATTTTTTGGACCCCATGTGCTACACATTGCATAGACCTCACGCTTGAGGACATAACCAAAGTGGAGTGGTAAAAAACATTATAGAGCATGCCAAGTGTATCGCAAAATACATTTACAACCACACATGGGTATTGAGCCTAACGAGGGAAAACACTGGAGGCAAGGGTCTTGTTAGGCCTACCATTTCGAGATTCACAACTCACTTCCCCATGTTGCAATCTCCCAATTCCCAACAACAAAACTTGTAAAAAATACTTTCCTATGATCAAAGGAATTCATCTCAGTGGACTTGCAAACAAGATGGAAAAGATGCCAAAAACAAAGTTTTTGACAACACATTTTGGTAAAAAACATCAGAGGTTGTGAAATTTGATGAACCCCTAGTTGAGGTGTTGCATTTGGTGGATGGGGAAAATTGGCAGTGTTGTGAACATCTCGATAACATCCTGATTTCATCTCAAAATCACGATTTTTTTGGCCTACCCAATGTTTGCCGATTTTTACCGATATTTTGATGGTACCTTGATTTTGCTGATGTTTGCCAATTTTTACCGATATTTTCCCGATTTTTTGGCTTTCTGGACCTTTGTCAATTTTATCCTGAGTTTGATGTTCGCAACATTGAAAATTGGCCATGGGCTACATCTATCAAGCTATGGATTAGGCAAAGGAGAAGATATGAGAAGCCTACAAAGATAAGGTAGGTAAATATGGGCTAGTTTTGGAGATCATTGACAATAGATGGAACAATCAACTCCATCGTCCAATACATGCAGCTAGGTATTGCCTAAACCCAAACTATCATTATAGAGTTCAATTAGGAGAAGATCAAACTTGTGAGGTCAAATATACGTTGAACAAGTGTTTGGAGAGCATGATCGCTGAGGAGCCTGAGCAAATGGAAACACATCAACAGATCAGTGCTTTCACTAGGCGCTCAAGTAAATTTGGAAAAAACCTAGCTTCAAGAGCATTCCCAATTTCTTCGAACACATCCTCAGAACATAAAACAAGAGGAAGACTCGAGATGTGAACCAAAATTGGCAGGATATCAACTCAAGCAGTTTCGGCATCGAAATCCACATGTCATTTTGAAAAGAATCAATTTTTATACCCCCACTTCTATCTACTATGCAGAATATTGTTTACCTCAGCCACCTATTTGAACACCCAAACTAACCATCCTTTTTCCAAAGTCCTAATGCGGGGAGGCTATTCAACCACAGGTTCAACATTGTTGGAGAAAATGTAACTAGGTTCGGTCTTCATAAATGTAATTTTGGTATTTGTACTTATTCAAGAAAAGGGAAATGATTTTTGTATTATTTTTCAACGAGTTTCTTGCTCATTGAAAATAGGTTAAGCACAATTTGAAGTGCTTCCAGAGATTCAAAGACAAAATGTAATTATGAAAAGACCCTTTGAGGGCATGTTACATCATGTAAGTCACCCTACAAGGTCAAGGAAATAACTCCAAGCATGGTTAAATCCTCTCCTAGCACCAACAAAGTCTACAAGCAGCAAAAACGATGAACAAATGTTGAAATATAATGCAACTACAAGTCGGCTTTAGGGACAGTCATGTCGGCTTCAAGGAGGAGGGATAGACCTCTATAAATAGAGGTTGTCCTCTCCTCATTTGGACATAGACTCACATCTCTGAAATCCGAAAGGAAGAAGAAGGCTTAAAGGATGAAGAAAAGGTGAGAAAAGGTGCTACAAGGATAGCATTACAAGAAGGAAGAACAGCGAAGTTAAGGGGTTGCTTTCTAGGGTTTCTGCAGCCACACGTGCGAAGGAGTAAGGGACAGACTACGGCCAGATCAGTAGCAAAAGTGCAGTGACATATCATTTATGGTTTGGGCTAGAAACTAGGCTAATAAAGGTCTCCTACTCCAGCGTTGAAGGCATCCTCACAAGCGAAGGAAGAAGAGACATAATTGAGGAAGAAGAGGATTGTTTCTAGGGCTAGAAACAGTCACACATGCGAGGAGCAGGAAGGGCTTGACAACAATTTAGGGCAGCAGCATAAGAAGCCTAATTCGGATGTGTAGTTAGGTCTACAAGGTATCCCAAGGTCAGCAAAGAAGGTCCTCCTTATAGCAAAGAAGAGGAGCCCTAATATTCTAGGGTTTCCTAACCTAGAGGACAAAGTGCTGGAAGACAAAGTGTCGAAAGATGTGCCAAAAGTGACAGTGCAGAAAGAGGAAGGATTTGACTCATGCTTGGAGGAAATCTTAGTCAAGGGTCTAGGGTTTGGCAGTTGTTCAAATAAGAAGCTTCAATAAAAGAAAACTTACGAAGGGTTTCCCTCTCAAGAGTGGAGAGGGTTTGTCCCTGGCAGAAAGCCAAATTTTGTGTTCTTGTTATTTTGTTTTGGTCGCAGTTTGATGAAGCACACACATATGCACTAATAAGAACAAGAAGAAGTATAACCTAAGAAAAAGTAAAAAGACTTCACAAATTGTTATCAAGTCTCGGAGAATCAACACAACACTACTTTGCCCTAGATTCACTAATAAACATTCACCTTGGTCCACTCCTTGAGACTATCCCCATTCATATTTCTTCCAATAAACGATCAACTACCACTCGTTCTTCCAATTCCATTGCATCATTGAGCTCCGTTCTTTCCCCTAAGGTTATGATTACTTCATTTTTGTGATACACTTCCATTTCTTGAGTATCCTTTCTCCTTCCAGAGAAGGGTGCCCTCGGCTCCCTGCTTCAACTATAGTGGAGCCGCTCATGAGGGAAATACCCAGAGATTTCCCTATAAAGCCTTACTCTGGTTTCGCTGCAAACAATCCAAAAAAATTGCAAAACAGCAAAGAAAACTCCCCACCGAAAGCCAAATTCGGGTCATCAAAAGAGAACAATACCTTTTTTATGGGAAGTAAATGTTCTGGTCTCTTTAGTCCAGTGGAATGATAAGCTAGGATTCACAATATCCTCTCCATCGTATGCCGCAGGTGGTATGACTGAGGTAGCATTAATGCCTTCAAGGTAAACAATGCCATGGTCCTATGCCCTCACCTCCAGCGTGGAATCCACCCTGGTATCAGAATTGGATAGCCTTTGCGCCAGCTCACTAAGGATGTTTATCGTTTCCTCCTCCAACTGATGTGCCCCCACAGGAACCACCTTCCTACACCCTCGGAAAAACCAAATGTGCATGGAAGTGGATTCGTCTAATTGACAAACCCTCCAAAAGGATCAGTTGAGTAATCCAAGTTATCCTATTCCATTTCCACCTCCGCTACCATGTCCTCCACCCTCTGAAACCCTAAATAAGACTAGCTCAAAATCGGCAAGAACACTAGCTCACTCCTATGGAAACCCTCCCTCATATCTCGCTGCAAATTCTTCAACTATCCAAAGATATGGTGTTTTAGAAGGAAGATTTGATTACCATCCAATATCTTCACATCAATAGATGTAGGATAGCATGATGGAAATGATTTTCGACGTTTGAAGCTTCGTAAATAATTGTCTATTCTATTTTGTGGCCATTCTGTTATCCGTGGGATGGGTTCATATTTTCCATATCCATAGAAACATGTGCAATAGGTCCACAAAGGGGGCATGCCACTAGGAGAGTGGACAAGTCAACAATTTGTCACAACTACCAAATGGTATAAAAGAATCAAAGGGAGAAATGCACCCTTTAAGAGTTGTTGTAACCTCCCTTAAATAAATAAGAAAAGAGACCCTAAATAGAGTATGCCCTTGATAAGTGTGCCAAAGTGGTTAGAGGTCCATAAACTAACACCATAACTCCTCAACTTATCCTAGGAAGGCATGCAAGATGGTACATCCTTACCAAAATCAAAATAATATATCCAAAACCATGAGTTGTAAGGATAAACCATAACCCAAAACCATCCATTGATTTCTAAAGCCATGGATGCACAAATGGAGCGGCCTAGAAAATTGTGCCAGAGGTATCCATGCCTTCTAAGATGTGCAAAAGATGCCCAATAAGGAGAGCGCTCTACTCCCTAAAACAGCCAACCAAAGGATGCAACCTCGCCACCAAAACCCAAAGGCATTCACACCATCAGGAGATATATGCTATATAACCATAAAAAGATGTGCCAAAAGAGAAGTACTCCATTATAATAAGCATGAACCCTAGTGAATATGCCAAAAATGAAATCACCATTTCCAATGGTAATAATGAACTTATAATACTTAGGGAAACCCTTAGTTAATGGGTATCCCTCTCCATAAATGTGCTAAGGGTAAAGAAAATGTATGAGCAATGCTAAGCAAGACCCTCAAACACCACATGTGCTAGAAGAAAGGCTCTACGCAAGATACGATGATGCTAACCAAGAAGGCAATGCGCATTATATAATCAAAAATAATCCCACCATGGTGATGTGCTATAGGGATAAAAAACATGACAACCAAGTACCAGGATAGATTATAAAATAACGAAGACAATACACATCGTGAACCAAAGTACCTCCATATAAAGAACTGAAAATAATGATATGCTCTAGGGGCACAAACCATTGAGTGTGCAAGCAAAAACTCTCCTCTAGACACCGCACACCTAGCGTTGGCGGTGTCCAGACATGCCACAAGGAAATTGTCGAGGAAAGTGTGTGCATCCATAAAAACACCCCTATATTTGTCAAGTAAGCTTGGCTACAAATATTCCATGTAACTACCAATCCATAGAAACAACTATGATGCTCCAAAGCAATGCCTCATCATCAATACAAGGGCTAAATCTCCACACAAATGTGCAAAGTAGAGCAAGTATACCAAGAGCAACACATGATGCTAAGATAAATCATATGAAGTAGCAAGCATCTAATCAAATATATACCAAGAGGGTGATCAATCAAGCAAAGGCATGTAATATGAGCTTAGAAGCCTTAGGAAGTAGAAATGAGGCTATCTTTAGGAATCAAGGATACTTACCTGAACGAAGTGAGCGTAAGAAATCGTTAAGCTTATATTCTTAAGAGTCCATTAATAAGGAAAGATCAGAAGTAGAGTATTCTTACACTATTATATTTAGGTATTCTTTCTATTACTTAAAGGTATTTGAGCTTACCTTTAGGAATTGGACCTCCTCATGTTATGCAATCCCCTACAACTCACAATCTTCAAAGGATTCACAAATAGTAACCACCCAAATTATAGTTACCTAACCTATGGCCATACCACCAATGAGTTATCAACCAATTACCTCTTAATTAGTTTCATTGTTGACATAATTAATCCCATCCATTTCATTAATGAAAAACATATCTTTATCTCCACTCACATAGCACGGGTTAATCCTATAATATAAACTACTATAATATAATACATTAATAGGACCTCCAACATTAATAGGAGCTATTAATCAAACGGACAAAGTATTCTGGGTATACTAAGAAGGATAGGATAAATAGAAGTGCGATACATTACATCTGTATTGGGAATGACCTCATTACTCCTCAGAGAAAAGAGAAGAAAAAACACATTATCTAAGACCTTTCAATAAATCTGGATAGGGATAAACAAACTATCCAATCTCCAAAACTGTGAACAAACATATACTGTTCATAATGAGATTTGTCGAACTGAGCCTTACCGACCTTTACAACATGAGGTAAGACCTTTACAACATGAAGTGAATAGGAACAAACACTATATTCACATCAAGTGTGGCTTGGGCCTCCACTTCTCTTCAATTCTTCTCCTTTGGTTGGTTGAGCCTCACTGAGTAGATACAAATCAAAATACCGGGACTAGATCCTCACTATGTTTTTAGTGGGTGCTGTCCACCTCACAGATCAATGTATGTAGCTGCTACAATTTATCACCACCACTTGATCATCTGCGTAAGGTTGATCAACACTATCACTGGCAACCATCCTAGCTTTCGTTGATTTGGCACTAGGTTTTGCTTAATTGTTTGTAGCTGGAGTACATCATCACTGTCACTGATGAAACAACTCTTAAACTATGTAGTAGTTTAGGTGGTTTGTTTTGCCACTATAACAGACTTCCAATCTCTGAGTTAGCAACAAACTCAAATTGCACCTACCTTCTAGGTTCACATCTTCTTTCTAGATTCAATATGCTTCTAAAGATCAATTGCTATGATTGTGTTGAGACCTCACTAGGTCTCCTATATTTATACATCTCCAATTATCAACTTAAGATCCCTTATCTCCATTCAAGGTGTCCTCTTTCAATAATTAGAATAAAGAATAATTTTCCTTTGGGTCTTTAGCCCACAACATTGGGTCTAAAGCCCACTGCTTAGGTACATTGCCCACAAAACCTATTTTTTGTGGGTTTTCTCCACACACCTTACTACCCCAAGGGTTCTGGCAGTACCCCCCCAGCTACAATTTCAACATTGAGGAAATATGTAAATGAAGCCTTACAGATATCACGAGCAACTCTACATATTTAAAATAGAACATTTTTTTCCCCTTCCTCTCTGGTTATAGTTTCCTAATCTTTTCATATTCCTACATTGATCCTGAATCCAGATTACTAATTGTCATGTCAACTGCATCAACACTAGAAGTTCTCATATCTTTGTAGTTTTCAAATTCATTAATGCATCTCACAGTTGACAAGTCTAACCAAATCCAGAAGCAATCAGTAGGAGATGCCCTCGCCTTCAATAAAGCATGTTTTCCCCATATCTGATCATTACATTACTTTCACTAGATTCCAAAGTCCCTCAGAAATTAAGGTAACACAAAACACTTCATATTTATGCAGAAAATCCCATTCCCTGTCATGTTATTGATGATGACAATGATGACCTTACCATCCACTGAGACCAACGTCAGTCTATCAGACCTTAAAAAGGAAGTTGACTATGTTATTTTATAGTGAAGGGATAACAGCTTCTTAACATACATGTTTTGATGCTGCATAGAAACATTGACGAGATGTTTAATAGCTCAATAGCCAACAAATAGCGAGCTGCACTTCCTATATTCCAAAATCATCTAATGCAAAAGTTTAAAGAATCATGCAAGTGCAGCCTCAGATTGGATTGTCTGGCTTGTTAATATAAAGAACATAAATAGACACACTAATTAATCAGGTTGAATGTAGATATGGTCATTTGTAAGTTCGTCAAACAGAAATTATTAGAATGGAACTGAAATTACCTCATGGCTAAGATGCCATAGATTGCGGTCTCTGCTGTAAATTGATTTCTTAGTAACCGGAACAGGAACATTATGTTTCTTTGCATACTCAATGGCATCTTCTCGTCCTTTTATATCCCACTCACGCCATGGTGCGACAACATTGAGTTTTGGATTCAGTGCAAAGAAAGTCAATTCAAATCTAACCTGCCATAGAAGGAAGAATGACTGACATAGTAATATGAATTCATTAAAGAAACAAAGCTCACCAAACTCATACCTGATCATTGCCTTTTCCTGTGCACCCATGTGAAACTGCATCTGCTCCAACTTCTCTAGCAACATCCACCATAGCCTGCATACGTAAATGATACTAAGATTGTAAGAATTGTATGATTGTCTAAGAAAATCTTAGCGATGGTCTATATATATATATATATATATAAAATGGTTGAGCCTCCCTAAATATTAATTTCATCACCTTTTGAACAAATGAGTATCCATGTGAACATATCGATATGTTTTCCTTTGTATGCATTGGATTTTTAAAATTGATGCCCCATTGCCAGTCACTTCTACAACGACTGTAAAGGCAAGATCTACTATCTACAAAGGGAAAACAGAATACAAAGAATAGAGAACAATCAAAGTTTTGAATTTTCCGGCTGAGTGGGGTGCAAATATGACCCTGCAGTATCTTCTCCAAAATCCAAGAATGTTTATTAAAAGGTAAAAATGTAAATACTTTGCATTCAATGTTTATTAAAAGGTAAAAATGTAAATACTTTGCATTCTAACAGATTCCAATCTCTACCAAGTCTGCAAAATGTTTTAATGATAAAATTGAATGAATACTCAGCACTATCAGACTATCAGTACATGGCATTAGGAAAGAAACAACAATTACAAAAGACCTTTAACAAATTACAAATGGTAAATAGGATCTTGGCTCTACTGTTCATGGCTTGTCTTCTATTTATAGACCATTGCACAAGAGAGCAGTTGTTACTCATATTTCAGACTTATCTACGTCTTCTCCTTCTACAGGTTTTACTCAGAACTGTTTCCAGCCTACACTCAACATTACCATCTTCCTCCTAAGGGATATCAGACATCCATAACCATAGCAATTTTTTATAACCATAAACACTTCTTTGACATATCTTTCATTCACCCAGGTTATAGTATAGAGGCAGTTACAATCTCAACACAAGGTTTTCCAGGATTGTCTGGTTGTTGCAATTTTATGTAAATCCTAGGATTTATTTCTTAAACATTTAGAAAGATTGCGAGCAATATAAGGTGTTTGAGATTTTAATTTCACTTAGCTAGACTCTTAAGTATGCTGCACCCTTTTTCACTTTCTTTTGCTTTCAGTGTTGACATAGGAGTTGCTTTCGAAATCCCACATTGTACTCACAGTGGTGTACCGTTTAATCCAATTGAACTACTTTTGTGGTTATTTGTTGGACATTAATTAAATTATCTTAACCTAGAGCCAAACCAGCTGGTTAATTGAACTACTTTTGTGGTTTTTTGTTGGACATTAATTAAATTATCTTAACCTAGAGCCAAACCAGCTGGTTATAATGATTCCCTGAGTTCCCTGGCTGGAGCCGGTGGTTCCAACCAGAAATTGCCAGTTCCATCCATACAGTTCTGGTCTGAACTGGCCAATCCATACAGCACCATATAGGCACAATTGAGCCTACTAAAATAACATTAGAAAAGGAAAAAAAATAATAAAAATAAATAAAAACTAAACCCTAAACCTAATTATAACCCCCCACCCCACTTCTCTATTTAATGAGTCCCTCCCTCCATCTCCCCCAACCCTGTCATTTGTCTGTGTCTCACACCGACCCTTTGATTAATTTGGAATTTTTACACTTCTGAATTTTTGAGCAACTATTCATCATCATTCAGCATCATTGTTCTTGCTCATTAGGAATGGCTGTGAATTTTTTAGCAAGTATTCATCATCATTCAGCATCATTGTTCTTGCTCGTTAGGAATGGCTGTTTTGGGCTGAAATGAAGTATCAAATCAGAGAGATTCTATGGCTGACTTGAAGAAATTCTTGGGCTGTTTTGAAGCTGGATTTTTTTTGTTGTTTTGGAGCTGCTCTTCCACTATTTTCAAATATTGTTTTGCTGATTCAAAGTTCATATTTGGGTCGTCTATTTTGAGTGCTTATGAAGATATGTAACAGTTTAAACTATTCCTATAATCCTAATTTTATTTAAAATAACATTGACTTTTTTCCTAGAAATTAAGAAATCTTAGGCTTTTATTTGCAGATTTGTTTTTGTTCGTAGAAGCTATTGTCATTACTCCTAAAGAAAAGAGGGATTTGGCATAGGAACATTGCCAATTGGTTGGGGGTAAAATGGCATGCAACCATTGTCAAAAAGAAATTGGTGGGGTGGTTATCCATTGATTGAAAGTTGAAACAACATTTAGAGCATGCGACAAGGAATATAAAACCTTGCAAATGAGTATCCGATGAACTAAAAGCCGAGATGCAAGGTGATATTGATGCCTTCCAAGCAGACAAAGCCAAGATGAAATGAATTCAAAAGGAAATAGGAGAAATCAAAAAGATAGTTGAGGTTAATAGAGATTGATTGGATCTCTTTTCAACTGCTTCTTGAGTAATTATTAGGTAGCAGAACACCAATTCTTGGCTTGTTGAGGTTGATGATCCTCTAGTTTGAAGGCCCCCCTCTGTGGAATTATATTTGACCAAGAATGATTGTATGCTACCTCAAGATCCCTTTGTTGGAAGAATTTGTCATTGATGTCAAAGGGTGAAAGGGCCAGCATTCGTTTTGATGATTTGCGTGCACAAATCAAGTGAATTTGGGTACAAGAACCCTCTAGATTGGTAGCCCTTGTTACACCATTTCGTTTCATAGGTGGCATGCCTTTTGAATCCTCGTGGTTGGAGAGATATTGACATTTGAAGTTTGATGCCCCAAATGGATAGGTTTAGCACTAGCTCTTGCCCCATTATATTCATAGATTTAATATTTTATTTCTGCCCTAGAAGAAGGTCAAATTGAAATTCAATTTGTCCTAAATTCATATATCCTAGTCAGCCTTGATCAAAGACATTTAGAAAGACAAAAGATAATTTTTATTGTGCCTCATCCTCATTGTTCAGGTCAGCCTAAATAGCAAATTTCTCAAGTCGGCTCTAGAAAAAAGTCGTGGCTTTTCAAAAGGAGAAGTTGGCCCTGCTTTGGTTGACTTGTTCAATAAAAATAAGAGGCTCTTCCACTCCATTCTATCACCCAACTCGTTCAAGAAAAACAGAAGAAGAATTATACCTCATGAACCTAGAGGCAATTTCAAGGCAGATTTTCTTGATCTTTTATCTCTGATCTTGGGTAAAGGTTATTGGTGGGTTTTCCAATCAGGTTTTGGTACGTTTTGGAAGCTATCTTTTCAGCCTCTTTTGTTGCATCTTGTGGAGCAGAATTCGGACTCTTCTTGGATCAAATTTGGCTTCCTTTACCTGTACAAATCTCGGCCTTCCGTAGAAGAAATTCAGGTCTGTGGACAGAGTTCAGCCCCCCTTCTGTGACATTTTGGACATGTGCAAATTTGGCGCTAAGGTAAGTAGACTTCGACCTTGAGGCAAGGAATACTTCGGTCCTGAAGTGAGTTTAATTTCAGGCTTGTAGAACAGAACTCGAACCTGTGAAAATACAGGTCTGTAGCCTGTGGAACTCGGGCCCCACTTGTGACTAAACTCAGCCAACTTTGAACAGAACCCAAACTTGTTTTTGAGGAGCAAAATTGACCCTATATTGGCATAGATCTCAGGCATGTAGATGATTGTTTATGAGATTTTTGGAAGCAGACCTGAGGCAGACTTGGAGCAGATTTTGAAGACATTTGTTGAAGCAGACTTGGAGACGACCTTTGGTGCCTATTCTGAAGTATTGGAGCAAATTGTTGAGGACAAGTAAGGGTATTGATGATCTAAGGTATGAAGTTGCCTTTATAAAATTGGATGTTGTAGTTGGGTCATTGTCCCTGGTACGGGAACCCAAGAAGTTTTATTTTATCTCTTATCCTATAGGGTGGCAGGGTGGTGCTAGGGAAGGAAGTTGTAGCTTCCTTCAGGAGGTTGTCATCTCCTTCTAGTGGGAGCTGGTAAATATAGCGGTTCTAGCCCTTCCAGTTGTAGCTAGTAAACCAGAAGTTATAACTTTCCTTGTAATATAAAAAAATGAAAATAAAAAAATAAAATAAAATATATATATATATATATATATATTAACCAATAACATAATCAAATGATCACAAGATTTTATATATATATATATATATATCAAATGAACACAAGATTATATATATATATATATATATATATATATCTTCTGTTCATTTGATGATGTTATTGGTTAATTGTCTTGATACTTAAATTGTTGAAGTTTACGAAATATTGACTCACTCCCCCCCACCCCTTAGTATTTCCAAACACCCTTTTGCTACTGACCCTTTAGCAATGACCTTGGATTCGCCCCCATTGAAGCTACACACCTATATATATATATATATATATATATATATATATATATCCCCCACCCCTCAGTATTTCCAAACACCCTTTTGCTACTGACCCTTAGCAATGACCTTGGATTCGCCCCCATTGAAGCTACACACCTATATATATATATATATAATGTTGTGTTCATTTGATGTGATGTTATTGGTTAATTGGCTTGTTACTTAACTAGTTGAAATTTATGAAATATTAACTCCCCCGCCCCTCCCCCACACCTCTCAGTGTTTCCAACACCCTTTTGCTACTAACCCTTCGGCAACGACCTAGAATTCGAGCCCATTGAAGCTACACACCTAGCAATTCAAAATATTCCTTTGGCAAGTAAGTCGACCATGGTCTTGATGATTCTACAAGCTTCTATCATATACTGTCACTTGTTTGCTCCCCAACAAATCCTCATCCAAAAAGTTGGAGTAGCCTATTAGGTCCTTTTTGTGGTTTAAATAAGTTGGAGAGAGAGGGCTTCCTATGGACCACTAGGGCATTTGTATTATGCCTAAGAAGGAGGGGTCTTCGCCTTGTTACCGCTCAATTTAGTAGGGGTCCTAACAGGGGTTTTGAAGGGACTACTACTACATCAAGTGGCAACAATTGGACAAGGACCCATTGTCACCTTAGTTGATGTCCCCTACTCTTTACGTACTTTCACTGATGGGATGAGTCCCGGTATAAGGAAATCACTAGGAATGGTGAATCAATGAAAGAATAGGTAGTGATTTCTAGGGCCCATTCACAAGAGAGACTCAAATAATTAGGTCTGCTTGCTTTAGAAGCAAGGTGAAAGGCTCAAGGGAGGCTTAGACCCAGGGATTGGAGATATTCCCTTATGAAGGATATCCTAGACCAAAGACTCTTTAAAGAACAAGGTTCCTCAAATGTCCTTATGAGATAAAGAGAAATGAAGATACGGAACCACAAAGGAGCCTTGGAAAGATCCAAACTAGACATAAGGTTTGGGATGATTGTTGACAAAATAACTAGATCAAGCAAGGATGATAGGAAGGGTCAATGAGAGATGAAATTCCTTTGCTTTTTGAAGTGTGAATGACCCTTGAAAAGCCACTACCCAAGAAGGAGCCTAGAGGAATTTGATCTTATAGCTAGGGCTTGGTATATCTCCCAATCCAACCAAGGGATTGGTGTTAAATTATGGTATGTTCTATGCTTAGAGTAGTTTATTTATTTTTCTTCTTATTAGCCACAGATTAGCAATCACATATACATTACGTAAAGAGCAGATAGAACATTAAATGATCAACAGAAAACAAGCCAAGACAAGAGACACAAGATGTGGCGGCTAGCCAAGGACAAACACTAATGCAGGGAAACCCTTTGATCAAATCTTCAAGAGTTCAGCGGAGAGAAATAGTACAAAATTTGAATTCTGTAATTTTATATCAGCAGCAGCAAACCCTAGATCAGCAAAGTCAAACTTGGTCAAATTAGCTGAAATTGACCTCTAAAATACTTGGTCAATTTCCGATCAACTTATCCTCCAACAGCCTGAAGAAACAGCCCTTGAACAGCACCAAAAGTTCAATCAATTTGCAGATTTCTGAAGTCAACTTGCAGCCCTAAACTAGGGCAGTCAACACCGGTCAAACCAGAGGTCAGATCACCTCGATTTTCATGCCAAAAATTGTGGCCTGCCTAGGAGAGGCAACCACACCCAATCCACACTTCTGGAAGGTCAACGCTTGGTCAACACTGGTCAAAGAGATGACCTGCTGCCCTAGTGTCCTTCTTTCTGCGTCTTCCTTGCCCTAGGACGTCTTCCTTTCAGCCACACGTGTGAGAGAGAGAGAGAGGCTCCTTTTATGCGTAAGAGAGAGAGAGAAGATGAGTGAATTGAATTGTCCAAATGAGGAGAATGCTCCTTGTATTTATATGCAAACGTTGAGGTTGAATACACGACTGTTGGGCTTCTGAGCCTACATAAGTTTGTTGGCCGACCTTGACAATTTGTCCATAATCAAAATAAATTATGTCTCCATAAATACTTATCAGAATCGGATGATCTTTAGATCAATCCTACACCTCTCGATGAGAGGAATCTAGGAAAAATATCAGAAGCCATAAATAAGGTGATCCACATGGAATTTGGCCCTAGTTGCCAATTTTAACAATTGGCCTCGAATTTTAAGGGCTTATAGGAGATTCACTAGTGCATTTGCTTGCCAATTTTCACCCCAAAGAGATGTCTCTAATGAAATTCGCACAAGTACCTAGTCAGTGTTCTAGGGTTAAGGCAGAAAGAGGATAAAGGCAAGAAAAGGGTTTTAGGGTGATCACACTAGGATTTAAGATCAGTGCCTAGCTATTGGGAGGATTGGAGTCAAAATAATCCCGACTTTGTCACCTTCGCTCTTCAAGGAGGCCTAAAGCAACAACTTCACTATCTAGGGATGCAACTACACGACAACTTTAGGCATTTATACTTCGATGGAAAATATTATGGATTTTCAAGGATGCAAATAATCCCCTAAGAACATTCATTCATTCATTATCTTTATGAGTAACACATGCAAAATTTTCCAATAGTATCAAGGCCTAAAACAATTTCCCATGAATTAGGGCACAATAATAACCATAAGAAATAAATTCCATACATTAGACAATCATTATTTCATAAATATAGAATTTAAAAGGCACTTACAAGACAATGAAGAATATATCCATCCACAACATTGCAACAAGAAGCTCCAAGAAAAGATAGTGAAGATTTCCAAATGTCAAAATGCATTTATTCCATCCAAATCACTCCACAAATTGCAAGTCGAAATTCTCAAGAAGAGCTAATGAAAATCCCAAGTGATCATGAGAACAAATGAAGCCTCACTTGTACTTATATGAGCCTTTAACAATTCGAATGGGTCAAATTTGCCTAACAAACCCCTAAAAATGACTTTAATGTGCACAATAACACCCTAATTGGTGACAAGCCCACCAAATAGCTCCATAATATGAAAAACAAGCCTCTCAAGAAGGCCGAAATGGTAATACAACAGCTAGGAGGGTCGTTGGAAGGCCTATTGAAGTCACTCATGTGCCATAATGAATAGGAGGGCTCCAATAACAGTGATAAAGGGGGTCGCCCCTTGATCTCCAAGCAAATGACCTGTGGTGCTCCCAAGTGGTTGTGTGGGCACAAAAGCATCCTCATGGGTCTCCAACTGAATCAAACAAGCATATATCCCATCTCCAAAGGTTTGGAGTAATGCTGCAAGCCCTCCCATGTCTCCCATGGTGGGACACAACCCCATCTGAGACAGTTGGGCGAGGTGTTTCAGGTGCATCATCATCATCAAATCAGAGGGATACGAGCAAGCAATGAATGGTGCTAAAGGATCACATGGCATGGCTATCTGCTCTATGCTATAATGGAGGCTAATGGATCTCAACGCACACCCCATAAATGCCAATATGACCCTTTTGAGGGCTTGGACCACGTATAGGGAGACCAAACCCCAATATGAAGACCCACCTGCAATCCTGCATAAGATCCAATGCATTGTTGAATTTTCTAAGTCTATCCGTTAAAAAATTATTCTGTATTCTGCTGGTTTATTTCTCCTAATTGTTTAAAACCGAGCAAGTTATTTAATACATTAAATACCGAAATAAACACAACACAGTCACAACATCTACAGATCATCAACTGAAAGAAAACAAGCACACAAGTGACACCGTTATTTTTGGACAAATGTCCCCGGAAAAACCCAATGTGGGAAAACCGGTGCATCTATTCAGAGGGTTATATTATTATGCAGTCTATCTAAGTACAACTAGGTGCCTAATCCAGCTCACCAGACAGAGAAAAATATATGGTAGCAATACCTCTATATCCGGAAACAGGTATTCAAAAAACTTGCCCACGAAACCCTCTCCAACACAACTGAACCTTAGCACTGGCCCCTTTTGGCCTCTGCGTAAGCCTCCTGCTGACCTGCGTCAGCCGCAGGACCCTCTGCGTCAGCCCTCTGAGGCACTGCACAGCCTCTGGGAGCCTCTGCGTCACTCCCTCTGCCCTCTGCATGGATGACGCAGTCTCTCTGGGCTTTGTGCTGCCTCTTCTGGGCTCTGCGTAGCCTAGACTCACTGCTACTCTCGCTCTCTTGGCTTCTGTGTTGGTCTCGCAGTATTGTCCCTGCCTCTCTGCCTCGTACTCACTGATTCAACTTTGCTTAGCAACCCCACTCTAACAAAATGAATGACTGATCACTCTGGTGTATTCTCCAACTGACCCTCAAGCCCCTTCTTATACTTTTTTCGTTGGTCCATCAACGACCGAGATTAAATCTCTAATCAACGGCTACGATTAGATTTGGCTTGATCCATGACTTTTGGAACCTTCTAACCCAGTTTTATATTAATACCCATTAATATTTTATTTTTCCTAAGTTTAGACTTAAGAACTCCATTAAAAATATTAATTATTTTAATATCTCCCAAACCGAGTACAATTTGTCCAAACTATTTCTAGGTCATGGAGATCTCATGCGCTTTAGCCTCTCCACCAATTTTCATGGCTAGAGCACATCTGATGCTACCCCAAATCAACATGCATCTCCTCGCCCTCCAGTACAACAAATCATTAGTGTAATTGAGCAAATAAGCTTACAAGTCATGGAACCAAGTGGGCACTTCATAGTGGAATGCCCTTCCATAATAGGCTTTAGAGTGTATAGGTGTCTCCAAGTTCAAGAAGGAGATTAATCAAGGACCCTATTAAGTGGTTTCAACCTTTAAGGGAATGACAGGTCCATGGTACATCCATCATATGGCAGGTGTCATGTGATATAATGATGGAATGGAGTGGGGTGCCAAGGGAAGGCTCCAAGCCACATGACATGGTACAAGGGTAGCTATGATAAGGGAAGCCCACACTTGGGTGTATAGATGTAAGACTCAAGAAAGAGAAATCGTGGTTCATAAGTTACAATAGCCTTTTTTTTCTACCATTCTTCATATGAGACCATGATGTGAGTGATATGGCAGTAATAAAACCCCCCCCCCTTAAGGTTGTGCAGTTCATCGCCCACCAGGGGTTGCGACAATCATGGGTTCCTTAATGATGCAGGAGGCCAATATAAGGGCCGTAGGAACTAGGGTGATGGCCATAATGCTAGGGGTTAGAGCTCATGTTGGTTTTTGCCCACTTGCTAAATTTGTATGACCCAACCATCTTTTCCATTGTGTGGTACATTTGATGTTGAGAGTCGCCAATTTATGCATTTTATTTTCTTTTTACCTGCATCAACCTTCGGGGCATCGTTCCAGACCCGACCCAAAGTTTGGACAAGGAGAGGGGGAGGTTAACTCCTTGTTGACTCAGTAGACAAATGTGGACCCAAATGGGAAATATGTGAGAAAGGGTTATAATGAGTAGAGAGGAATGATGTATGTGGTGTCAGGAAGCGGGACCACGCAATCAAAATCAAGATTTCCCATGTAGTGCTACTCCTAAACATGGTAGCCAATAAAGGAGATCCCATGGGACTAGGATACAAGGTTAACCACCAAATTAGACAAGGGGACAAGAGTACAAAGCAAGCCCATTCTTTTAGCTGAATCCCCCCACTAATCCATACCCACTAGTGTCCATGATAAGTAAGCAAGGATACCCAACTACATAATGGAAGCCATACCTTTGGGGTTGGAAGGCCCACCTTCAAACATGTGATCATGACAGATGGGCGAGGGTGCATGATGGCTAGCTCAAGTGGCGGAGATGGTGGCACATTGAGCTATCTGGGGTCGCAAAGGGGTTTGTGGCTGTCGTTTGAAGACAATCTAGGAGAAAAAAAAATTCTCCTATGGGCGTCGCCCACATGTGGTGGGCAACGGGCCTAATCAATGTTGCGTCCCAAGAAAGAATTGGATGGTGACATGTCATGAGGAATTCACCCCTTGACAGATTTTATTCCAGAAATAGTTGAAAGAAGATCAATAATTGTTGAAGGCTTGTGGTGCTTTTGACTTGTGTGATATCTTTTATGCCCCTTACTTATTATCAATTTCAAAGTACTTCATTTGCAAGAGCATTAGGAAGGCCTCGAAAGTTTTTGCTCATCTCTAATCAAGTGAAGCTTCTCAAGTAGTTGCACATGACGAGACTTGGCTCGGAAAACTAATTGGAGTCAAAATAATCATTAATGGTAAATTATTGATTTACCGCTTCCAAGCTCATGGATTAAGAGGAAGGGTATTTTTCTGGAGAGAACTTTGGAACGTTAAACATTTCGTAGAAGGAATGGAGATCATTGACTTGTCAAAACACAATCATACCTTCTAACAAACCTATGAACAACGATGTTATGGGATTAATTGATTGCACATTGTATGGTCTCTTCATCTCAAATACAACTTAACGTATTTGCACAGTTGGTTATTTGTTAGGGTTTGCTTACAAAAGCTCATTTGCATGAATTGGGCTCACATATGGGCTTTGCATAGTTTGTGATTCTCCTGAGACAGTAAAGCACATTCTTTGGAATTGTAAGTTTGCCAAGGAATGTTTGTAGTATATCCAACATCAACATTCAGCCCTGTTTCAAGGTAAGGTTCACTAGTGAGTCACAATTTTTGGAGATTCTCGCTACTTAATGCACTTTGGATTCTCAAGAATCTAGCAATCCCTTAGAGTCACTACATTGTTCACTATTTGGAGGCTAAGATACAAGAACACTTTTGTCCATGAGATCAATTTTCTTCAAAAAAATTTCTCATGTTTGTCAAGAAGAGGTATGCATGCAATTGCTTGATAATGGATAGCTTTTGATCAAAGATGCTAGCAAGTTAAATTCTTCAACATAGTTTGATTTTATTTACGTCCTAGTAGGGCTAATGAAAAGGATATGACTCTTCATTGTATATACCCTTCCACTTTTAATTGTTTTTTGTAAATACTTTTATGTGGAGGAATTCTCAATTTTTTATTGTGCACTATACCTCCATCTTCATTGACCATGTGTGTATATATGTATATAAGCCATGTCTCTAATATGATAAGCTAAGATAATTTATTAGTGTCCAATGAAGGACCACAAAAGTAGTCCTATAGGAATAAAAAATAAATCTAGTGTAAATACTTAGTTAGGGTTCATAAGTTTCAATAATAATGAATTATCTATTTCTATTACTAATGTGAATCTCTTCCCTTTTTCTTATTAATTTTGTCCATGTGCATGTACTATTACTTGATTAACTATGTTTCATTATAGTTCAAAACCTAAGCAGCATGACACTTCCCTCCCCCGTGTCACGAATTCTTCATGGCAGACAAGACACAATGATGACACATGCCCAAAATGAGTTTGACTCGTGTTTGAGGTGAGGGGCACAAATTTGACTCGTGTCGAGCACATGCCAAAATCGTGTCCCAATTTTGTGACACATGTCAAACGAAAGATGACCTTGCGCGCTTCTAAAAGTCTAATTTGGACCAATTTCCCTCACTTGCGTTTGCCGCTTTCGAGTTGTAGGAGCGTGTGGATGACCGACAAAGGGGAAAGTCGAGATCTAGAGGAGATTCAAGGTGTAGGTAAGTGGATTTCCCTTCCAAATTCTTTTGGTTTTCCTACAGTAGTCTGCCAAACCATTTTTTTTTTTACACGCAGAGCCTTATAGCAGCCCATTTTTCTTTGTATTCACATTGATCATGGCTCAATCGAGGGCAGCATGAAATGAACAAAACTAGGGGAGGAATGCCCCCCCCCCCCCCCACCCTCTTTCAATTTCATTTGGGTCTGCAAGTATTCCATCTATTGGAACTAGGGCTGCAACAGCAACTTCAAATGTTGAGAGAAACATAATTTTAGCAAGACAATAGGCTCAAGAACCAAAATATCCCTTCTAGAAGTATGTTACAAGAAATCAAAGGTCAAGGAGAAAGTTGAAGGCTGGAGGCAATGTTCTTTAGACATGCAACATTTGCAACCATCAACTCAAGAGCACCCATTTCCGTGTGAAAGGGCATTTGTTGGGCGCAACTTGCGGACTTGGAGCATGTCTCAAAGTGAGTACATCTAAGAGGAAAGAACTAGAAAGAGAGGAAACGGTGACTAATCAACTAAGAAAAACAATAATGACAATACTCTTGCATTTTTTACGAAAAGGCTAAAAGAAATTATCCATTTGGGATTTCCAGTGGGGGTACAAGTCAAGCAACAAAAAGGAGTACACTTGGTATCGTTGAGCACCGGAGTGGCACCTAAATATTTTTTGAGGACTCCATGCCCATAACAGAGGCTTCACGTACCATCAGAGTTCACTATATCATTGGAGTTTTTCAATTCTATTTCTTCTTCTCATCTTCTTCAACCATCTACTATCAACTTCATGGTGTCTTCCTTGAATGGACCAATTTTCTTAAAAGTAGTGGTTGCTCTTGGAAAATACAAGGATGCACAATATACGGGATCTTAATGAGACAGTTTTAGAGAATATCACTTTTGATGATGGTAATCTTCTTGAGGAGTCTTCCTCCACACCAGCAGATGCAAAGATTAGATTGGATACAGAGGAGGATGCAGAAGAGCAGCGATGGTAACGTTGTTTGTTGGAAAATGTAACTATGTTCGATCTTCATTAACGTACTTGATTCATCATGTAATGTACTTGTCAAAAGAATAAAGAAAAGAATTAATATTATTATTATTATGACTTATTAAAGCATGGGTTTCATGCTTGGGTCACTTTGTTTTAAGTCAAAGTCCCCATTGAGGACTTCTAGGATTTATTCAAAGTCAATAGTTATTGTACTTTTAAAGAGAACCTTCTTGGGCTTTTGAATCATGCAAAAAGGTTAAGTATTGAATCAAATATGATTTATGTATCCTCCACACCATGTCAGCCTAGAAGAAGATCAAGTCGGCCTAAGGACCCTATTCGACCTCACATGGAGCCTATAAATACAAGCTCATCGAATTCATTTGGAGCATCATTCTCTCACACAAGTTCGATATCTCTTATAGCTGGGAAAAAGTGTGAAGTTCTCTTGTAGCTGGGAAAAGGTGCGAAGTCTGTTGTCGGGAAGCCGAAGTGAATGCGAGTTTGGGGAAGTCTAAGGAGAAAGGAAAAATCAAAATTTTGGCGTGTCTCTCTCTCTATTTCCTGCTCCGGTTTGGGAGATCTAAGTATCCTAAGTTTCGTTGTTGCCAGAAGCTGCTGCCTAGTCGAAGTTGCTGGAAGGGGTCGAAGATCTGAAACGCTCACTTAGTGTGGAGGGAAGGTTTGGTCTTGGTATAGGGTGAAGAGTCTCAAAGAATACTATTGAAAGGAAGAATTATCTTGACTGGGTTTTCTCATCGAGGGGGGTTTTACCCTGGCATAGTGCCTATATCTTGTGTCTCTTGTTTTGTGATCTTCATACACACATAATATGGTAATTGCTTGATGAAAAATAAGATAATAAAGAAGTAAAAGAAGCCAACACATTCACAAGTAATGATCAAGACAAGAGAATAAAACCCTAATATAACTACTTTGATTTTCCAACAGTGTTGATTTTGATGTTGATGAGCTATAACCTATGAAATTCTTCCATCCTGATATATGATTCTTGTATCTACCTTGTTTTTGTTGGAAATAACACTGAGAGGGGGGGTGAATCAGTATTATCAAATCAATATTTTAATTTTCCAAACAGATTTGCATACGCTACTTCAGTCAAGTGAACTAGCGTGTATACGCGATTGTACTTAATACAACCAGCGTATATGTAGAGAACTTTTGATTTACCCAATTTATCATGCATTGAACTTTAACCAGTATATCATAGATTTATTAGACAGTGCAGTAAAAGCAAAATAAAGCATCACACATGAACACCAAGATATAAGGTGGAAACCCAATGTGGGTGAAAACCACCTGCTGCTGTCGTCTCTGTCTTCTTTTAATAATAAGAAAATCTGTTTACAATTTTGTACTGGTGCAGACTTATACCAGTACACAAGCTTCTACCTACAGAAGGTTACAACCTTCTCTCGTTCTCCAGCTTCTCCTAGAAGGGAGCTACAACCCCCTAACTCTTGTACTAGCCAATATGTTTACTAGTACGTAGGCTGCGACCTACAGAAGGCTACGACCTTCTCCAAGGACCATGTTTCATAAATTTTCAAACTGGATCAATCATAACTGTAATTCAATCATCAAATACATCTGCATCAACCAATCACTTTCTGAACCAACCACAACCGAATCAATCAATCACTTTGACAACCCATCAATCTGATCATTCAGAATACTGTCACCAGAATACAGTAACCAGAACCCAAAACTCTACAACAGCAAACAGAAACAAATGAAACATATTTTATAAGGTATACGCTACTTCCATGTGTCGAACCTGCGTGTATACGCGCTTTTCTCAAAGCCAACCAGCGTATACATCTGCAAATATTAATTCATAATTCTACAGCTATTCCAGACTTCAGTTATACCCAGATCATAATATTTACAGAACAACACATGCATCAGTATACAGATCTAGAATAAACATGATCAAACCATGTAAAGATAATTCATTTCAAGCCTTACGATCCCGATCCATCATTAGATCTTATCCTCCATCAACCGCTAAGGTTCATCCCTGATTCAGATCAAGCACAACACCATAAGCCAATAACCTGCATACTAGATCTCACACTTCATCAGATATTCGATACTTGCACACCTTGGCCTAATGATCTTCTCCTCCTTTTATAGTTTTAGGCCTTTCTCAATGCCATGGACCAAAACCACTTAGCACCAATACCTTGGACCAAATACCTAGGTTCAATACCTCAGACCAAATACCTTGGACCAATACCATGAATCAAAATACCATGAACCAAATACTTCGGACCAAAAACTTAGTTTTCCAAGTTACAAGCGTTTTTCCTTCTGTGAAAGTGCGTGTGTACGTATATGCTACTTGTGGTCAGTGAACCTGTGTGTATACGCAGCTTGGTCAAGGTGAACCTGCGTATACCTCTCTTTCTTCATTCTATGTAGACTGATTTGTAATTCTTTGTTGTTAACCTGCTGTATTGTGATCTTTCATTCGAGAGAGTTGCCATCAATGATAGTACCTGTATCATAATGCCAACAATCTCCCCCTTTGGACTTGATGGCAACAACAACACCAAGTCACTCTCCCCCTTTGACATCAAAGGCAAAGGGTCATGCTCCCCCTTTGACATACATTATGCTAGTCATGCTCCCCCTAAGTACATGCTAAATTCTCTTATATGTTGAAGTGTATTGATTGAGCTCTGATGATTGAGTCCATGCTACCCTTGAACACAAGCAAAGTCTACAAAAGATTTGTTGGAAATACTGAGAGGGGGGGGTGAATCAGTATTTCTTACTTTTCACTTAGTAAAACATATATGTTCAGAACACAAAATAAACAGCAGGAATAAATGCTTTTATTCATATAAATGTGCAGTAAAATAAATACAATAAATAGATGTTCACAATCTGTTGCCAAGCTCCAACTTGGACTTTGGTGAGGCTCCAACCTCCAGAGCACCAACTCTATTTTGCCAAGACACCAATCTTGGACTTAGGAGCACCAACTCCCAAGGACTTCAATCCTGTTTAATTCAGAGGCTCCAACCTCTTTGGTATACACTGGTGTGCTGCTGCACTCTTTTCAGCTTCCACTGCATCTGCTGCCTCCTTTGCTTCTGCTGCTTCCACTATCTCATACTCAGGTTATCCCATCTGCCAACAACAACATCAGTTCTCTGTTTTTGCTGCTTTTATATGCTCCATGCCCCTGTCCATTCGTTTCCTCTTACATGCTGGCTCTTTGGCTTCCTCCTCAGTGGCTATCGTTTCCTCTGACTCACTTGATCGCTTGGCACTTCGGCTTCCCATTTCTTTGCTTCTTCTGTCTATACAAGTGTTCCAATATTCGCAGGACGCGTTGTATCAATGGCAAGCATTGAGTCAATGCAGAGGACTATATTTATAAGACTGTAACAGCGCTGCTTTTATGTTTATCAGAGACCACCGCTCAAGCACTTTAATCACCCATCAAAAGCCACCTTTTATTGGTGCTTTAGTACTATCGGAAGCCACCACCCGAGCCTTTTATCACCCATCGGAAGCCACCACCAGAGCCATTAATCAACCATCACACAGGCTTTATCAACCCGCCACACTTATAGAATCAGAGCCACCCTTCTATTGCCGCTTTTATGTCTATCGGAAGCCACCGCCCAACCGTGTCCACACATACAATTAACACAAGCATTTCAATATATGTCTTAAGGCTTAAACCCACAGCCACATATAATATATGGGAATCATTATAAAACCCCTTATAAAGATTTCGGTCACATATACATTACTACACAGGAACCCATGTAAATCCGCTCAATTGAACATTCGCGGATTTCAAATCTTATCCGCCCGCCTTTATAGTTATCGGCGGATCCGGATTTCGGCGATCACAATAAAACTCTTAAGGCCTGACCTCCGATGAGGAGCGGACCCGATGCTCTTTTAGACTCCCTTTAATATTGTTTCGGGTCTGATGAACATCGACGTTCGCTGTAAACAATAGACCCATTCCTCCGATGTAACGCAGACCCGATCTCCCATTCAACCATCCTCTATATAATTTCGGCTCCGGATGATTTCGGCGATTTCGCTAATCGCTACCTCTGTTGCTCCAATGCGCTATAAGGGTTCTGCGGACCCGATGTGGCTATATATTCTGCTCTATAAGATTTCGGTTCCGGGTCCTTCAGCGATTTCGCTGATTGCTACCTCCGAAATGATACAAGTCCTCCGCGGATGCGATGTTAATATATATTCCCTTTAAAGCTTCCATCGGGTCCGCCACCACTTATCGCAATCGGAGGATTGGGGTGGACAGCCCTTTATGCTGTGGATGCGATATATTATAAACCAAATATGAAATGCCATCGGGTCCATTGCGATATGCCATCGGGTCACTAAGCCGAAACTCCGATGCGCCGATATGGCGAAATATATATATATGTATATATATATATATGCCATCGGGTCCATATGTGCCGAAACATATTTAACTTGTGTTGTTTCCGCCAAAAAAGAAAAAAAGCCTTTGATTATTGTAAATGCATATATGTAGATTTTGGGCGCTCAAACACTCCCGATAACATTAATACATGCATATGTGGGTTTCCATTGCCCGAACAACTCCCGATAGTATTAATGAAGGCATATATGGGTTCTGAGGCATATATGGCTCTGTTTGCTTCATTTGCTCCTCTGATGGCTCCTCTTGCTCCGATATGCTCCGATAGCTCCTCCGATGGCTCCTCTTGCTCCGATATGCTCCGATAGCTCCTTCGATGGCTCCTCTTACTCTGATATATGTGGCTCCTCCGATATGGTATGCTCCTCTTGGCTCCGATATGCTCCGATAGCTCCTCCTCTTGAATATTGCCATATTGACATCAATGACAATCTGTGTCCAACAATCTCCCCCTTTGTTATTGATGGCAATATTCTTCTGCTTTCTCCCCCTTTGACATCAATGGCAAAGGAATGCATACGAACTCCCCCTGTCAAGTTGCTCCCCCTGTCCTGCTGCATCTTTATGAATAGACTTGAGTGATGATAAAGAAATAACCCCCATCTTTTGTTGCAGGTGTTCGAATGCTTCCCGAGGAAGAGGTTTAGTGAAAATATCAGCGATCTGCTCCTTAGTACTTATATATTCCAGAGCGATGTTTTGTTCAGCTACTTGCTCACGGAGGAAATGATACTTGATTGGTATATGTTTGGTTCTTGAGTGCATCACTGGATTTTTACTGAGACTGATAGCACTAGTGTTGTCACAATAAACAGTAATTGGTTGATCTGTACATATGTTTACATCCTTTAGCGCTTCCTTCATCCATAGTATCTGAGTACAACAGTCTGCTGCAGCAATATACTCGGCTTCGGTTGTGGATAATGATATGGATGATTGTTTTTTGCTGAGCCAGGATACCAAACAGCCTCCTAGGAAGAATGCATTTCCACTAGTACTTTTCCGATCATCTATATTTCCAGCCCAATCAGCATCGGTGTATGCAGTTACAGTCAATGTTGAACTCTTTGGGTACCAGAGACCAAAATCAGAAGTTCCCTTCAAATATCTGAGAATTCTTTTTACAGCTAATAAATGAGATTGTTTGGGAGCCGATTGAAATCTTCCCACCATTCCTACTGCTTGCATTATGTCAGGTCGTGTAGCTGTTAAGTATAGGAGGGCTCCAATCATTGATCTGTAATGAGTTGCATCTACTAGAGGGGAGTCATCATCTTTGCTCAGTTTGCAGTTTGTGGTCATGGGGGTGCTCATGGGTGCACAATCCTCCATTCCATATTTTTTGAGCATGTCTTTTAGATATTTGGCTTGAGATATATACAATCCTGCTCTGGTTTGAGATACTTGAAGTCCAAGGAAGTGGGATAGTTCACCTATCATTGACATCTCAAATTCTCTCGCCATGCTTTGAGAAAATTCATGGCTCATTTCATCATTATTACTAGCAAAAATCAGATCATCGACATAAACAAGAGCAACTAGTAACTTACCTTGATCTGTCTTTATGTATAGATTGCTTCCAGCCACTCCCTTTTTGAAGCCTTGTTGTTGGAGATAGTTATCCAATCTTGCATACAAAGCCTTTTTCAGCTTACAGACTAGGTCCTTTCCTGCTGTCAGATCAAAACCTTTTGGCTGCTCCATGTAGACTTCCTCCTTGAGTTCCCCATTTAGAAATGCTGATTTCACGTCCATTTGATAGATTTTGAATCCTTTCAAGCAAGCAAATGCTAAAACCATCCTGATAGCTTCCATACGGGCCACTGGTGCAAACGTCTCTTCAAAGTCAACTCCTTCAATTTGCGAATAGCCTTTGCAAACAAGTCTTGCCTTGTTTCTGATAACCTGTCCTTCCTCATTCATTTTATTTTTGAACACCCATTTGGTTCCTATTATGTTTTTGTCCTTCGGACGAGGTACCAGTTCCCATGTCTTGTTCTTCTCAATTTGGGACATTTCTTCTTCCATTGCTTTTACCCAATGAGGATCCTTGCTTCTGTGAATGTTTCTGGTTCTATCATAGATAGGAGGGCAATGGCTTTTCTCTTGGGTGAGGTTGTTATCCTTCTTCTGGTCTGCACACCTTCATCTTTATCGCCAATGATCTGTTCTTCTGGATGGTATCTTTCTACATACTTCATCTTTGAAGGAGTATGAGACGGTTCTCTTTCCTCTTCTTCTTCTTCATCATCTGTCTCTTCTTCTTTAGATTCTTCTTCTTCAATGAGAAAGTCATCTTCCTGTTCTTCAATTTCCTTTTCTGGAAGATCTTCATCAACCTTAACATCGATGCTTTCCACTATTTTCTTCAGTCGAAAATTGTAGCACTTGTAAGCCTTGCTCCGTGGAGAGTATCCAAGAAATATCCCCTCATCAACCCGAGAATCAAATTTTCCAGGTGAACCATCATTTATTTTTATGAAGCACTTGCTTCCAAATATTTTGAAGTACTTCACCGAAGCAGGTCTTCCTTTCCATAGCTCATAAGGAGTTTTGTCACAATTTGG
The DNA here is from genome assembly GCA_031772625.1 of Pinus tabuliformis. Lineage (NCBI taxonomy): Eukaryota > Viridiplantae > Streptophyta > Pinopsida > Pinales > Pinaceae > Pinus > Pinus tabuliformis. Next base: position 484,463,853 of record CM062810.1, on the reverse strand, counting down.
TCTTAATTGAGTCCGATTCAATGTATAGACAGCTGTCCCTACTGCTTCCCTCCAGAATTTAGGTTGTAGGTCTGCTGCTAACAGCATGGTTCTTGCCATTTCTTGGACAGTTCGGTTTCGTCTTTCAACTACCCCATTTTGCTGAGGTGTTCTGGCAGCCGAGAATTCCCTTTTAATTCCATGAATATTGCAGAACTCACTGAACTCGTTTGATGTGAATTCTCCTCCTCTGTCTGTTCTGAGACACTTAATTTTTGAATCTTTTTCGTTTTCTATAAGGGCTTTTAGATTCTTAAAACACTCAAAAGTTTCAGATTTATACTTTATGAAATATATCCACATCATTCTAGTATAATCATCAACAAATAACACAAAGTACCTTTCTCCTTGGAGTGCTTGATTTCTAGTTGGCCCACACACATCAGCATGGATGATCTCCAAGGGCTTTGATGTACAGTGTTCCTTTGTCTTGTGGCTAGTTCTGGTCTGTTTTCCATGTTGACATGGACCACACACTGCTTTCTTTGGTTTGGACAACCTTGGGATGTCTTGTACAGCTTTGATTTTGCTGATATTGACCAGATTTTCGAAGCTGGTATGTCCAAGTCTTTTGTGCCACAACCAACTCTCATCTGCCTGACTCAAGTAGCATTTGTTTTCCTGAATCTTGTTCAGAACGTAAATATTGTCTGGTGTTCTTACTCCTTTTGCCACAAGTTTCCCAGAGACAGAGTTCCTTATTTCACAGTCCTTGGTGCTGAACACAACCTTATGTCCTTGATCACAAATTTGGCTGACACTCAGAAGGTTGTGTTTGAGTCCGTCAACCAGCAGAGCATCTTGAGCTTTTCCTTTTCCATTGATCAGAGTAACTGTTCCTCTTCCTGCAATTTTGCTAGTTCCGCTTCCAAAGGACACATTCCCTTCCTTTTTGCTCAGTGAGATAAATTTCCTTATGTCTCCTGTCATGTGTCTGGAGCATCCACTATCCACAAACCACTGGTTTCCATTATTTTGCGCAAATAGAGCCAGGCCGCATTTGTCCATTGCAGAGATCTTGCTACTCGTCTTTCTTCCTTTGAGTGGGCAGTTTTGTTCATAGTGTCCATTATTGTAGCAAAAAGAGCAAATCAGATGAAATTTAGTCAAGGGATCGAATGAATTGAAGGTTTTGATTTGTCCCTGTCTTTTGGGAGCATATGAGTTGATTACTCGGTCCTTTTGCGTTGTCTTTTCACTTCTGCGAGCCATGCAGTGTCTAGCTTGGTGACCGAAGTTTTTACAGTGAAAACAGTGTCCAAGAAATATGGTTTTGAAGCAACCACGGTTTAATTCGGCTCCCTTTCTGAGAATTACTCCTCCCTCGTCCTTTGGATTTTTGATGGGCCCTTGGTGGAGTACAGGTTTGTATTTGCTGTAGTGTCCATGATTCGACTCCACATTCTTCTTTGGAATAACTCTTTCTTGATTCTTGGAATCTGGGATGCACTTTTGATAAGATACTTTTTCATCTTTTGGGTTGCAGGAAAGTGCATCGGTATAGCTTTTCGCACTATTCTTAGTGCTTGAGGATTCTCCCTTGAAACCTATTCCAGACTTATCATGTTGAGGTTTTTGATTTTTCGGAATAGTATCAAGTATTTGAGAGCTTTTACAGCCCTTTTTAATTTGCTCCAACTCCTTTCTCAGAGATACTACTTCGGCCTCACGTTCTTCACAAGTCTCTTCTTTTTCCTTAAGCTTTGTTTCCAAGAGATCTTCTCTCCTTCTTATTTCCTCGTTTTCCACTTTGAGAGAGATAATTTTGTTCCGTAGTTTCTCGTTCTCTTCAATGGCACTTATTAACAGTTCATCCACATTTCCTTCTTGCCCCGAGTCATCATCATCTGTGAGTACCATGAATAATACTTCTTGGCTTTCATCATGATCGCTTTCCTCATCTGATTTCTTTTTGATGACCATAAACTCATCCTCATCAGACTCATCTTGCTTGGAGAGAAGGTTTTTCTTATTGAACCCTTTCTTTTTGTATGTCATTCTTTTAGAATTTCTTTCATCATCACTGTCATGTTTATTAGGACATTTTGCTGCATAATGGCCTATTTTACCACATTTAAAACAGATAAGAGGATACTTGCCTTTAAGCTTAGATCCTCTCTTCAGCTTTCGTACATATTGAGCCAATTCGGATTCCACATCTGACTCATCACTACAGTCATTCCTTTCTTTCCCTTTCTTTGACTTTGAGGCTTTGAATGCTGCATCTTTGGAGCTAGGACCACCTTTCCTCATTTCATAGGCAGTGAGAATTCCATGGAGTTCATCCATTTTGAGGGAGTCAAGATCCTTTGATTCTTCTATAGCACTTATTTTGGAGTCAAATCTGTCTGGAAGAGACCTTAATACCTTTTGAACAATGGTACTTTCTTCAACTTTTTCGTCCAATCCTTTCAGGGAATTTACCACTTCAGCTACTCAGAGGAGGTATGCTGCAATGTCTTCTTCATCTTCCATCTTCAAGCTTTCAAATTGTCTTCTGTGAGATTGAAGCTTTGCCTTTTTGACTTTTGAGTCTCCATCGTACAAGCTAACTAGCTTCTCCCACATTTCTTTGGCAGAGTTACAGTGCATGATTTTGGTAAACTCGGAATCAGTGATTCCACTAGTGATGGAGTTCATGGCCTTTGCATTTGCAATGTAGGCTTTCCTCTCGTCTTGGTTTGTTGGAAGAGTAGAATTCGCTTGGTATTCAGTTTGACAAAAATGCCAGACTTCAGGTCCAAGGGACATTAAATAGTAAGTCATTCTTTTCTTCCAAAAACCAAAGTTAGTGCCATTGAACAGAGGAGGTTTTCCTGATGCTTCATGATTTCTCATCATGGTTGCTGATCCTTCTTCAAGCTGTTAGGCTAGAATGAAGAAGCCGGCTCTGATACCAATTGTTGGAAATACTGAAAGGGGGGGGGGTGAATCAGTATTTCTTACTTTTCACTTAGTAAAACATATATGTTCAGAACACAAAATAAACAGCAGGAATAAATGCTTTTATTCATATAACTGTGCAGTAAAATAAATACAATAAATAGATGTTCACAATCTGTTGCCAAGCTCCAACTTGGACTTTGGTGAGGCTCCAACCTCCAGAGCACCAACTCTATTTTGCCAAGACACCAATCTTGGACTTAGGAGCACCAACTCCCAAGGACTTCAATCCTGTTTAATTCAGAGGCTCCAACCTCTTTGGTATACACTGGTGTGCTGCTGCACTCTTTTCAGCTTCCACTGCATCTGCTGCCTCCTTTGCTTCTGCTGCTTCCACTATCTCATACTCAGGTTATCCCATCTGCCAACAACAACATCAGTTCTCTGTTTTTGCTGCTTTTATATGCTCCATGCCCCTGTCCATTCGTTTCCTCTTACATGCTGGCTCTTTGGCTTCCTCCTCAGTGGCTATCGTTTCCTCTGACTCACTTGATCGCTTGGCACTTCGACTTCCCATTTCTTTGCTTCTTCTGTCTATACAAGTGTTCCAATATTCGCAGGACGCGTTGTATCAATGGCAAGCATTGAGTCAACGCAGAGGACTATATTTATAAGACTGTAACAGCTGCTTTTATGTTTATCAGAGACCACCGCTCAAGCACTTTAATCACCCATCAAAAGCCACCTTTTATTGGTGCTTTAGTACTATCGGAAGCCACCACCCGAGCCTTTTATCACCCATCGGAAGCCACCACCAGAGCCATTAATCAACCATCACACAGGCTTTATCAACCCGCCACACTTATAGAATCAGAGCCACCCTTCTATTGCCGCTTTTATGTCTATCGGAAGCCACCGCCCAACCGTGTCCACACATACAATTAACACAAGCATTTCAATATATGTCTTAAGGCTTAAACCCACAGCCACATATAATATATGGGAATCATTATAAAACCCCTTCATAAAGATTTCGGTCACATATACATTACTACACAGGAACCCATGTAAATCCGCTCAATTGAACATTCGCGGATTTCAAATCTTATCCGCCCGCCTTTATAGTTATCGGCGGGTCCGGATTTCGGCGATCACAATAAAACTCTTAAGGCCTGACCTCCGATGAGGAGCGGACCCGATGCTCTTTTAGACTCCCTTTAATATTGTTTCGGGTCTGATGAACATCGGCGTTCGCTGTAAACAATAGACCCATTCCTCCGATGTAACGCGGACCCGATCTCCCATTCAACCATCCTCTATATAATTTCGGCTCCGGATGATTTCGGCGATTTCGCTAATCGCTACCTCCGTTGCTCCGATGCGCTATAAGGGTTCTGCGGACCCGATGTGGCTATATATTCTGCTCTATAAGATTTCGGCTCCGGGTCCTTCAGCGATTTTGCTGATTGCTACCTCCGAAATGATACAAGTCCTCCGCGGATGCGATGTTAATATATTGGTGTGGCTGCTTGGATATTTGCTAAAAGAATAACATGATTCTATACATACATCACCAATGACCTTCCTATCACCAATGACTCATACATACATCCATCTCCCAACCAAGTCGGTATATACCAAATTTGACTCATCCACCCAACCAAGTGGGGATATACCAATTGTTTATACATGACAAAAACAAGAAATATTACATCATCCATCCCATGCATAGTGGGGTTACAAATTAGGTCTTTTCATGACCTTTACATTAAATGATATGCATGACATTTATAATAAGGACAACCAATCTAAACAACAACAATCATACACCATATATGATCTGCACCATCAACAACGTCAAGATCAACAACCTGTATATTTTCATCATCAAAAAGAGTCACCTGAACCAAAACAATTATGTGGATCTGTACCAAGATCTTCTAAGATAATGCCAAGAATGCATTATTAGAAGCATGTGCTCCCCCTGAACCTACGCCAGATGTTCACTGTCAGATCTCATTATTGCATATATCAATAAGAGATACCAAAACATCATCATCAATCAGATATACATCAAGTTATCAACAACTTTATGAGGACCAATATATTTCCACATGTTATCAGCAGATTGTAACCATCATCAAACAGAGCAGATAATTGACAGAACCATAGCAAACCCCTTTTTCCTGAGTCTGGCCCACTGCTTTTCCTCAAACCAACATATACGCGATTGTGCCCATAGAAACCCACGTATGTACGCGACTACGCTTTATGAAACTCACGTATAACAACCTTTCTCTGAAAAATAGGATTTAACAGCAGGATGATGCAACAACTACTCCCAACTTTTGTCTGAGATATTCAAATGTCTCTCTGGGTAGTGGTTTAGTGAATATATCAACAACCTATTCTTTGGAGGGAACATACTCCAATTTGACCTTTTGTTCAAGCACTTGTTCACGTAGAAAATGATATTTGATAGGTGTGTGCTTGGTCTTGGAGTGCATGACTGGATTCTTTGAAATACTCATGGCACTTGTATTATCACATAGAATGGAGTTGGGTGGAGTACATATGATCTAAATGTCTTGCAAGTTTTGCATCATCCAAAGTAGTTGTGTGCAGCAAGATGCAGCGGCCACATATTCTGCTTCAACTGTAGATAATGCAATTGAACTTTGTTTCTTACTGGACCAAGACACTAACCTGGAACCCATATAGAATGCACCACCACTAGTGCTTTATCTGGCATCAACATTTCCTGCACAATCTGCATTTGTATATGCATGAAAAGCAAGATTTGTATCTCTAGGATACCATAAACCAAAGTTTTGTGTTCCTTGAAGATATTTGAAAATCCTTTTGACTGCCTGAAGGTGTGATTCCTTTGGATTTGCTTGGAATCTTCCAACTATTCCTACTGCATGCATGATGTCAGGTCGGGTACCTGTTAGATAAAGCAGATTGCCAATCATGGATCTGTAAGTTGGTTGATGTACTACTGTTGATTCATCATTTGAGCTGAGACTGCATCCTGTTACCATTGGGGTACATACTGGTTTAGAATCTTCCATGCCGTACTTTTTCAAGATCTGTTTGAGATATTTGGTTTGTGAAAAAAAATACCATCTTTATTTTGTTGAACTTGTAGACCAAGAAAATAGGTAAGCTCACCAAGCAAGGACATTTCAAATTCTTGCTGCATTACTGAAGCAAAATTCTGACTCATGGATTCTTCATTGCTACCAAAAATGATATCATCAACATAAACAACAATTATTAGCAATTTATTAGTGTCAATCTTTGTATATAGATTGCTATCTGCTGACCCCTTTGAAAAACCCTGTTGTTGGAGATATTTGTCAAGACAAATAATACGAGGCCCTTGGAGCCTGTTTTAGACCATAGAGAGCCTTTCAGAGTCTGCATACAAGTTTTGCATCATTTCCAAGAATGAATCCTTCTGGTTGTTCAATATAGACTTCTTCTTCTAAGTCTCCATTAACGAAGGCAGATTTTACATCCATTTGGTATACTTTGAATTTCTGAAAACTAGAAACAGCAAGAAACATCATTATGGCTTCAAGTCTAGCAACAGGTGCAAAAGTTTCTTTAAAATCTATACCTTCTTTTTGAGCATATCCTTTACAAACAAGTCGGGCCTTGTTTCTAATAACTTCTCCATTTTCATTCAACTTGTTTTTGAATATCCATTTAGTTCCTATGATATTCTTATCATGAGGTCTAGGAACTAATTCCCAAGTATTATTCTTTTCAATTTGCTCAAGTTCTACATTCATGGCCTTGACCCAACATTCATCTTTGCATGCTTCATTTACATTTTGAGGTTCGGTGGAGGATAGTGATGCTAGATAGCTTGAGGTTTCTGTAATAGTTCTTATTGTCTGTACACCTGCCACTTTTTCCCCTAAAATTTGAGTTTCTGGATGATTTTTCTGAACATACTTGGACATAGTCTTTTCTTCTACCATTATCTCTTCTTCTAGTACTTCATTGGTTTCTTCTTTAGAATCAGTGTGATTTGATGTGGGAAAATAATCCCCATCTTCTTCATTGTCATAATCTTCGGTTTTTATCTGTTTTGAATTTTTGCATGCTTCATCAACCACAACATCAATACTTTCAATAATTTTCCCAAGTCTTTTATTATAACATTTATATCCTTTACTTCGGGAAGAGTAACCAAGAAGAATACCTTCATCTGCTTTGGGTTCAAACTTACCAAGTTTTTCATCAGTCCTTTTGATGTAACATTTGCTTCCAAAAACTTTAAAGTATTTTACAGTAGGAGTCTTACCATACCAAAGTTCATGTGGAATTGTTGTTTACCCGAACATTTGCTTGGTTGAGAATAGTGACGGCGGCAAATGCAACTTCACCCCAGAAGGTTGCAGGAGTTCCAGATTCATCTAGCATAGCTCGAGCCATTTGTTGAACAGTTCTGTTCATTCTTTCTACCACTCCATTTTGCTGAGGAGTCCTTGCGGTGGAGAACTACCTTTTTATTCCATGTTGTTCACAAAAGTCAAAGAATTCATCCAAGGTAAATTCCCCTCCTCGATCAGATCTGAGGCATTTGATTTTGCGATCTGATTCATTTTCAACCAAAGCTTTGAAGGCTTTAAACTTTTCAAATGCTTCATCTTTATGCTTTAGAAGACCTATCCAACACATTCTGGAAAAATTATCAATGAACAATACAAAGTATTCTTCTCCACGAGGTGGCTTTTTCCTTGATGGTCCACATAAATCAGTATGAACAAGTTCAAGAGGCTTACTGGCTGATCTTTCTTTTTCAATGAAGTGAGATCTGGTTTGCTTACCGAATTGACATGGTTTGCATATTGTATTTTCAGGAATGTTGATATCTGGAAGATCACGAATAGCCTGGAATCTACATGCTTTTCTTATTTGAGAAAAGCTTAGATGTCTCAATCTTCTGTGCCAGAGCCAGTTTTCATCATTTTTTATTAGATAGCACTGTTGTTGTCCTCCCTTGAGTATGTATAAGTTGTTTGGAGTTCTTGTACCTTTGATCACGGTTTCTCCTGTATCAAGCTCATGAACAACACATATGTTTGATCGAAACACCACTTCATTTCCTTGATCACACATTTGACTAACACTCAACAGGTTATGCTTTAAACCATCAATAGACATAACATTCACAGCTTTAACCTTTTCTCTCAAGAGAATAGAGCCTTTACCTTTTATGACAGCAGGAGTGTCGTTTCCAAATGAGACATTCTTTTCCTTTTCTAAGGCATTATATGAGTGAAGTTTTTCTTTGTCACCTGTCGTGTTTGGAGCATCCATTGTCGATGTACCACTGATTTTCTTGTCCTTCTGCATACAAGGCTATACCACATCTTTATGTTTGTGGTTCTTTCTTTCTCCATATTTTGGGATTTAATAGAGTTTACTCCTTTGATTTCGTGCTTCTCTAGTCATGATGGCTTTATAAGCAACACATTGAGCAGCTTTGTGTCAAAAATTATGACATGAGAAACATTGACCATTAAAGAAGTTCTTGCAATTATCGAATCTATTGCCCTGGTGATTGTAGTTTCTATTGATATTCATCTTTGAAGCAAATTGAGTATGATTTACTTGAGGTTGGTTGTGGCTTCTGTTCATCCTTGAAGCAAATTGAGCCTAATTTACGTGGTGATCTGCTTTAAGCCTTTGTTGATGATTGTCATACTATTCACTGTTCTTTGTTGCATCAAGATAGCTTTTAGTGGAGGTTGACAGCTTTTGTGATTGAGATGCTTCTTCACTATATCCAAGACATGTCTTTATCAGAGGAGAACGCTGCACTTTGATAATTTCATTTAAGGTTTCTGATCCTTTAGCAAATCTAAGATTGAGAGATTTTCTTTTCTCAAGATCCTTTCTTAGACCCACAATTTCACATTCTAGTTTTTCATTGTGTTTTTCTCTTTCATCAAGTTGGTATGTCAAGGTATCTATAATCATATTCTTTTCATCTAAACAAATTTTGAGTTTAGAGATTTCTTCATGGAGGTCATCTTCTTCTAAAGCATCCCAAAAATTATCATCTTCATAAGCCATTAGAAGTCTATAGTCATTACTATTCATCTTCATCACTATTTGATAATCCATCGCTATCTTCATGAGTATAGTAACTCTTTTTACTTACCCTTTGTTTTCTATTCCATTTTGCAGATTCCTTTCCCTTATCATATTTATCCTTATGAGGACATTTGGCAGCATAATGACCGACTCTACCACAAGCAAAACATTTGAAAGGTAATTTACCTCTAAACCTTCCGGAACCCCGTTGAAGCTTCTTGACAAAGTTTACTTCATCTTCTTCTTCTGAAATATGTCCTGATTCATTGAGTTCTTCCTTTTCTTTTAGACTCCCTTTAATATTGTTTCGGGTCTGATGAACATCGGCGTTCGCTGTAAACAATAGACCCATTCCTCCGATGTAACGCGGACCCGATCTCCCATTCAACCATCCTCTATATAATTTCGGCTCCGGATGATTTCGGCGATTTCGCTAATCGCTACCTCCGTTGCTCCGATGCGCTATAAGGGTTCTGCGGACCCGATGTGGATATATATTCTGCTCTATAAGATTTCGGCTCCGGGTCCTTCAGCGATTTTGCTGATTGCTACCTCCGAAATGATACAAGTCCTCCGCGGATGCGATGTTAATATATTGGTGTGGCTGCTTGGATATTTGCTAAAAGAATAACATGATTCTATACATACATCACCAATGACCTTCCTATCACCAATGACTCATACATACATCCATCTCCCAACCAAGTGGGTATATACCAAATTTGACTCATCCACCCAACCAAGTGGGGATATACCAATTGTTTATACATGACAAAAACAAGAAATATTACATCATCCATCCCATGCATAGTGGGGTTACAAATTAGGTCTTTTCATGACCTTTACATTAAATGATATGCATGACATTTATAATAAGGACAACCAATCTAAACAACAACAATCATACACCATATATGATCTGCACCATCAACAACGTCAAGATCAACAACCTGTATATTTTCATCATCAAAAAGAGTCACCTGAACCAAAACAATTATGTGGATCTGTACCAAGATCTTCTAAGATAATGCCAAGAATGCATTATTAGAAGCATGTGCTCCCCCTGAACCTACGCCAGATGTTCACTGTCAGATCTCATTATTGCATATATCAATAAGAGATACCAAAACATCATCATCAATCAGATATACATCAAGTTATCAACAACTTTATGAGGACCAATATATTTCCACATGTTATCAGCAGATTGTAACCATCATCAAACAGAGCAGATAATTGACAGAACCATAGCAAACCCCTTTTTCCTGAGTCTGGCCCACTGCTTTTCCTCAAACCAACATATACGCGATTGTGCCCATAGAAACCCACGTATGTACGCGACTACGCTTTATGAAACTCACGTATAACAACCTTTCTCTGAAAAATAGGATTTAACAGCAGGATGATGCAACAACTACTCCCAACTTTTGTCTGAGATATTCAAATGTCTCTCTGGGTAGTGGTTTAGTGAATATATCAACAACCTATTCTTTGGAGGGAACATACTCCAATTTGACCTTTTGTTCAAGCACTTGTTCACGTAGAAAATGATATTTGATAGGTGTGTGCTTGGTCTTGGAGTGCATGACTGGATTCTTTGAAATACTCATGGCACTTGTATTATCACATAGAATGGAGTTGGGTGGAGTACATATGATCTAAATGTCTTGCAAGTTTTGCATCATCCAAAGTAGTTGTGTGCAGCAAGATGCAGCGGCCACATATTCTGCTTCAACTGTAGATAATGCAATTGAACTTTGTTTCTTACTGGACCAAGACACTAACCTGGAACCCATATAGAATGCACCACCACTAGTGCTTTATCTGGCATCAACATTTCCTGCACAATCTGCATTTGTATATGCATGAAAAGCAAGATTTGTATCTCTAGGATACCATAAACCAAAGTTTTGCGTTCCTTGAAGATATTTGAAAATCCTTTTGACTGCCTGAAGGTGTGATTCCTTTGGATTTGCTTGGAATCTTCCAACTATTCCTACTGCATGCATAATGTCAGGTCGGGTACCTGTTAGATAAAGCATATTGCCAATCATGGATCTGTAAGTTGGTTGATGTACTACAGTTGATTCATCATTTGAGCTGACACTGCATCCTGTTACCATTGGGGTACATACTGGTTTAGAATCTTCCATGCCGTACTTTTTCAAGATCTGTTTGAGATATTTGGTTTGTGAAAAAAAATACCATCTTTATTTTGTTGAACTTGTAGACCAAGAAAATAGGTAAGCTCACCAAGCAAGGACATTTCAAATTCTTGCTGCATTACTGAAGCAAAATTCTGACTCATGGATTCTTCATTGCTACCAAAAATGATATCATCAACATAAACAACAATTATTAGCAATTTATTAGTGTCAATCTTTGTATATAGATTGCTATCTGCTGAACCCTTTGAAAAACCCTGTTGTTGGAGATATTTGTCAAGACAAATAATACGAGGCCCTTGGAGCCTGTTTTAGACCATAGAGAGCCTTTCAGAGTCTGCATACAAGTTTTGCATCATTTCCAAGAATGAATCCTTCTGGTTGTTCAATATAGACTTCTTCTTCTAAGTCTCCATTAACGAAGGCAGATTTTACATCCATTTGGTATACTTTGAATTTCTGAAAACTAGAAACAGCAAGAAACATCATTATGGCTTCAAGTCTAGCAACAGGTGCAAAAGTTTCTTTAAAATCTATACCTTCTTTTTGAGCATATCCTTTACAAACAAGTCGGGCCTTGTTTCTAATAACTTCTCCATTTTCATTCAACTTGTTTTTGAATATCCATTTAGTTCCTATGATATTCTTATCATGAGGTCTAGGAACTAATTCCCAAGTATTATTCTTTTCAATTTGCTCAAGTTCTACATTCATGGCCTTGACCCAACATTCATCTTTGCATGCTTCATTTACATTTTGAGGTTCGGTGGAGGATAGTGATGCTAGATAGCTTGAGGTTTCTGTAATAGTTCTTATTGTCTGTACACCTGCCACTTTTTCCCCTAAAATTTGAGTTTCTGGATGATTTTTCTGAACATACTTGGACATAGTCTTTTCTTCTACCATTATCTCTTCTTCTAGTACTTCATTGGTTTCTTCTTTAGAATCAGTGTGATTTGATGTGGGAAAATAATCCCCATCTTCTTCATTGTCATAATCTTCGGTTTTTATCTGTTTTGAAGTTTTGCATGCTTCATCAACCACAACATCAATACTTTCAATAATTTTCCCAAGTCTTTTATTATAACATTTATATCCTTTACTTCGGGAAGAGTAACCAAGAAGAATACCTTCATCTGCTTTGGGTTCAAACTTACCAAGTTTTTCATCAGTCCTTTTGATGTAACATTTGCTTCCAAAAACTTTAAAGTATTTTACAGTAGGAGTCTTACCATACCAAAGTTCATGTGGAATTGTTGTTTACCCGAACATTTGCTTGGTTGAGAATAGTGACGGCGGCAAATGCAACTTCACCCCAGAAGGTTGCAGGAGTTCCAGATTCATCTAGCATAGCTCGAGCCATTTGTTGAACAGTTCTGTTCATTCTTTCTACCACTCCATTTTGCTGAGGAGTCCTTGCGGTGGAGAACTACCTTTTTATTCCATGTTGTTCACAAAAGTCAAAGAATTCATCCAAGGTAAATTCCCCTCCTCGATCAGATCTGAGGCATTTGATTTTGCGATCTGATTCATTTTCAACCAAAGCTTTGAAGGCTTTAAACTTTTCAAATGCTTCATCTTTATGCTTTAGAAGACCTATCCAACACATTCTGGAAAAATTATCAATGAACAATACAAAGTATTCTTCTCCACGAGGTGGCTTTTTCCTTGATGGTCCACATAAATCAGTATGAACAAGTTCAAGAGGCTTACTGGCTGATCTTTCTTTTTCAATGAAGTGAGATCTGGTTTGCTTACCGAATTGACATGGTTTGCATATTGTATTTTCAGGAATGTTGATATCTGGAAGATCACGAATAGCCTGGAATCTACATGCTTTTCTTATTTGAGAAAAGCTTAGATGTCTCAATCTTCTGTGCCAGAGCCAGTTTTCATCATTTTTTATTAGATAGCACTGTTGTTGTCCTCCCTTGAGTATGTATAAGTTGTTTGGAGTTCTTGTACCTTTGATCACGGTTTCTCCTGTATCAAGCTCATGAACAACACATATGTTTGATCGAAACACCACTTCATTTCCTTGATCACACATTTGACTAACACTCAACAGGTTATGCTTTAAACCATCAATAGACATAACATTCACAGCTTTAACCTTTTCTCTCAAGAGAATAGAGCCTTTACCTTTTATGACAGCAGGAGTGTCGTTTCCAAATGAGACATTCTTTTCCTTTTCTAAGGCATTATATGAGTGAAGTTTTTCTTTGTCACCTGTCGTGTTTGGAGCATCCATTGTCGATGTACCACTGATTTTCTTGTCCTTCTGCATACAAGGCTATACCACATCTTTATGTTTGTGGTTCTTTCTTTCTCCATATTTTGGGATTTAATAGAGTTTACTCCTTTGATTTCGTGCTTCTCTAGTCATGATGGCTTTATAAGCAACACATTGAGCAGCTTTGTGTCAAAAATTATGACATGAGAAACATTGACCATTAAAGAAGTTCTTGCAATTATCGAATCTATTGCCCTGGTGATTGTAGTTTCTATTGATATTCATCTTTGAAGCAAATTGAGTATGATTTACTTGAGGTTGGTTGTGGCTTCTGTTCATCCTTGAAGCAAATTGAGCCTAATTTACGTGGTGATCTGCTTTAAGCCTTTGTTGATGATTGTCATACTATTCACTGTTCTTTGTTGCATCAAGATAGCTTTTAGTGGAGGTTGACAGCTTTTGTGATTGAGATGCTTCTTCACTATATCCAAGACATGTCTTTATCAGAGGAGAACGCTGCACTTTGATAATTTCATTTAAGGTTTCTGATCCTTTAGCAAATCTAAGATTGAGAGATTTTCTTTTCTCAAGATCCTTTCTTAGACCCACAATTTCACATTCTAGTTTTTCATTGTGTTTTTCTCTTTCATCAAGTTGGTATGTCAAGGTATCTATAATCATATTCTTTTCATCTAAACAAATTTTGAGTTTAGAGATTTCTTCATGGAGGTCATCTTCTTCTAAAGCATCCCAAAAATTATCATCTTCATAAGCCATTAGAAGTCTATAGTCATTACTATTCATCTTCATCACTATTTGATAATCCATCGCTATCTTCATGAGTATAGTAACTCTTTTTACTTACCCTTTGTTTTCTATTCCATTTTGCAGATTCCTTTCCCTTATCATATTTATCCTTATGAGGACATTTGGCAGCATAATGACCGACTCTACCACAAGCAAAACATTTGAAAGGTAATTTACCTCTAAACCTTCCGGAACCCCGTTGAAGCTTCTTGACAAAGTTTACTTCATCTTCTTCTTCTGAAATATGTCCTGATTCATTGAGTTCTTCCTTTTCTTTTAGACTCCCTTTAATATTGTTTCGGGTCTGATGAACATCGGCGTTCGCTGTAAACAATAGACCCATTCCTCCGATGTAACGCGGACCCGATCTCCCATTCAACCATCCTCTATATAATTTCGGCTCCGGATGATTTCGGCGATTTCGCTAATCGCTACCTCCGTTGCTCCGATGCGCTATAAGGGTTCTGCGGACCCGATGTGGATATATATTCTGCTCTATAAGATTTCGGCTCCGGGTCCTTCAGCGATTTTGCTGATTGCTACCTCCGAAATGATACAAGTCCTCCGCGGATGCGATGTTAATATATTGGTGTGGCTGCTTGGATATTTGCTAAAAGAATAACATGATTCTATACATACATCACCAATGACCTTCCTATCACCAATGACTCATACATACATCCATCTCCCAACCAAGTGGGTATATACCAAATTTGACTCATCCACCCAACCAAGTGGGGATATACCAATTGTTTATACATGACAAAAACAAGAAATATTACATCATCCATCCCATGCATAGTGGGGTTACAAATTAGGTCTTTTCATGACCTTTACATTAAATGATATGCATGACATTTATAATAAGGACAACCAATCTAAACAACAACAATCATACACCATATATGATCTGCACCATCAACAACGTCAAGATCAACAACCTGTATATTTTCATCATCAAAAAGAGTCACCTGAACCAAAACAATTATGTGGATCTGTACCAAGATCTTCTAAGATAATGCCAAGAATGCATTATTAGAAGCATGTGCTCCCCCTGAACCTACGCCAGATGTTCACTGTCAGATCTCATTATTGCATATATCAATAAGAGATACCAAAACATCATCATCAATCAGATATACATCAAGTTATCAACAACTTTATGAGGACCAATATATTTCCACATGTTATCAGCAGATTGTAACCATCATCAAACAGAGCAGATAATTGACAGAACCATAGCAAACCCCTTTTTCCTGAGTCTGGCCCACTGCTTTTCCTCAAACCAACATATACGCGATTGTGCCCATAGAAACCCACGTATGTACGCGACTACGCTTTATGAAACTCACGTATAACAACCTTTCTCTTAAAAATAGGATTTAACAGCAGGATGATGCAACAACTACTCCCAACTTTTGCCTGAGATATTCAAATGTCTCTCTGGGTAGTGGTTTAGTGAATATATCAACAACCTATTCTTTGGAGGGAACATACTCCAATTTGACCTTTTGTTCAAGCACTTGTTCACGTAGAAAATGATATTTGATAGGTGTGTGCTTGGTCTTGGAGTGCATGACTGGATTCTTTGAAATACTCATGGCACTTGTATTATCACATAGAATGGAGTTGGGTGGAGTACATATGATCTAAATGTCTTGCAAGTTTTGCATCATCCAAAGTAGTTGTGTGCAGCAAGATGCAGCGGCCACATATTCTGCTTCAACTGTAGATAATGCAATTGAACTTTGTTTCTTACTGGACCAAGACACTAACCTGGAACCCATATAGAATGCACCACCACTAGTGCTTTATCTGGCATCAACATTTCCTGCACAATCTGCATTTGTATATGCATGAAAAGCAAGATTTGTATCTCTAGGATACCATAAACCAAAGTTTTGCGTTCCTTGAAGATATTTGAAAATCCTTTTGACTGCCTGAAGGTGTGATTCCTTTGGATTTGCTTGGAATCTTCCAACTATTCCTACTGCATGCATAATGTCAGGTCGGGTACCTGTTAGATAAAGCATATTGCCAATCATGGATCTGTAAGTTGGTTGATGTACTACAGTTGATTCATCATTTGAGCTGACACTGCATCCTGTTACCATTGGGGTACATACTGGTTTAGAATCTTCCATGCCGTACTTTTTCAAGATCTGTTTGAGATATTTGGTTTGTGAAAAAAAATACCATCTTTATTTTGTTGAACTTGTAGACCAAGAAAATAGGTAAGCTCACCAAGCAAGGACATTTCAAATTCTTGCTGCATTACTGAAGCAAAATTCTGACTCATGGATTCTTCATTGCTACCAAAAATGATATCATCAACATAAACAACAATTATTAGCAATTTATTAGTGTCAATCTTTGTATATAGATTGCTATCTGCTGAACCCTTTGAAAAACCCTGTTGTTGGAGATATTTGTCAAGACAAATAATACGAGGCCCTTGGAGCCTGTTTTAGACCATAGAGAGCCTTTCAGAGTCTGCATACAAGTTTTGCATCATTTCCAAGAATGAATCCTTCTGGTTGTTCAATATAGACTTCTTCTTCTAAGTCTCCATTAACGAAGGCAGATTTTACATCCATTTGGTATACTTTGAATTTCTGAAAACTAGAAACAGCAAGAAACATCATTATGGCTTCAAGTCTAGCAACAGGTGCAAAAGTTTCTTTAAAATCTATACCTTCTTTTTGAGCATATCCTTTACAAACAAGTCGGGCCTTGTTTCTAATAACTTCTCCATTTTCATTCAACTTGTTTTTGAATATCCATTTAGTTCCTATGATATTCTTATCATGAGGTCTAGGAACTAATTCCCAAGTATTATTCTTTTCAATTTGCTCAAGTTCTACATTCATGGCCTTGACCCAACATTCATCTTTGCATGCTTCATTTACATTTTGAGGTTCGGTGGAGGATAGTGATGCTAGATAGCTTGAGGTTTCTGTAATAGTTCTTATTGTCTGTACACCTGCCACTTTTTCCCCTAAAATTTGAGTTTCTGGATGATTTTTCTGAACATACTTGGACATAGTCTTTTCTTCTACCATTATCTCTTCTTCTAGTACTTCATTGGTTTCTTCTTTAGAATCAGTGTGATTTGATGTGGGAAAATAATCCCCATCTTCTTCATTGTCATAATCTTCGGTTTTTATCTGTTTTGAAGTTTTGCATGCTTCATCAACCACAACATCAATACTTTCAATAATTTTCCCAAGTCTTTTATTATAACATTTATATCCTTTACTTCGGGAAGAGTAACCAAGAAGAATACCTTCATCTGCTTTGGGTTCAAACTTACCAAGTTTTTCATCAGTCCTTTTGATGTAACATTTGCTTCCAAAAACTTTAAAGTATTTTACAGTAGGAGTCTTACCATACCAAAGTTCATGTGGAATTGTTGTTTACCCGAACATTTGCTTGGTTGAAAATAGTGACGGCGGCAAATGCAACTTCACCCCAGAAGGTTGCAGGAGTTCCAGATTCATCTAGCATAGCTCGAGCCATTTGTTGAACAGTTCTGTTCATTCTTTCTACTACTCCATTTTGCTGAAGAGTCCTTGCGGTGGAGAACTACCTTTTTATTCCATGTTGTTCACAAAAGTCAAAGAATTCATCCAAGGTAAATTCCCCTCCTCGATCAGATCTGAGGCATTTGATTTTGCGATCTGATTCATTTTCAACCAAAGCTTTGAAGGCTTTAAACTTTTCAAATGCTTCATCTTTATGCTTTAGAAGACCTATCCAACACATTCTGGAAAAATTATCAATGACCAATACAAAGTACTCTTCTCCACGAGGTGGCTTTTTCCTTGATGGTCCACATAAATCAGTATGAACAAGTTCAAGAGGCTTACTGGTTGATCTTTCTTTTTCAATGAAGTGAGATCTGGTTTGCTTACCGAATTGACATGGTTTGCATATTGTATTTTCAGGAATGTTGATATCTGGAAGATCACGAATAGCCTGGAATCTACATGCTTTTCTTATTTGAGAAAAGCTTAGATGTCTCAATCTTCTGTGCCAGAGCCAGTTTTCATCATTTTTTATTAGATAGCACTGTTGTTGTCCTCCCTTGAGTATGTATAAGTTGTTTGGAGTTCTTGTACCTTTGATCACGGTTTCTCCTGTATCAAGCTCATGAACAACACATATGTTTGATCGAAACACCACTTCATTTCCTTGATCACACATTTGACTAACACTCAACAGGTTATGCTTTAAACCATCAATAGACATAACATTCACAGCTTTAACCTTTTCTCTCAAGAGAATAGAGCCTTTACCTTTTATGACAGCAGGAGTGTCGTTTCCAAATGAGACATTCTTTTCCTTTTCTAAGGCATTATATGAGTGAAGTTTTTCTTTGTCACCTGTCGTGTTTGGAGCATCCATTGTCGATGTACCACTGATTTTCTTGTCCTTCTGCATACAAGGCTATACCACATCTTTATGTTTGTGGTTCTTTCTTTCTCCATATTTTGGGATTTAATAGAGTTTACTCCTTTGATTTCGTGCTTCTCTAGTCATGATGGCTTTATAAGCAACACATTGAGCAGCTTTGTGTCAAAAATTATGACATGAGAAACATTGACCATTAAAGAAGTTCTTGCAATTATCGAATCTATTGCCCTGGTGATTGTAGTTTCTATTGATATTCATCTTTGAAGCAAATTGAGTATGATTTACTTGAGGTTGGTTGTGGCTTCTGTTCATCCTTGAAGCAAATTGAGCCTAATTTACGTGGTGATCTGCTTTAAGCCTTTGTTGATGATTGTCATACTATTCACTGTTCTTTGTTGCATCAAGATAGCTTTTAGTGGAGGTTGACAGCTTTTGTGATTGAGATGCTTCTTCACTATATCCAAGACATGTCTTTATCAGAGGAGAACGCTGCACTTTGATAATTTCATTTAAGGTTTCTGATCCTTTAGCAAATCTAAGATTGAGAGATTTTCTTTTCTCAAGATCCTTTCTTAGACCCACAATTTCACATTCTAGTTTTTCATTGTGTTTTTCTCTTTCATCAAGTTGGTATGTCAAGGTATCTATAATCATATTCTTTTCATCTAAACAAATTTTGAGTTTAGAGATTTCTTCATGGAGGTCATCTTCTTCTAAAGCATCCCAAAAATTATCATCTTCATAAGCCATTAGAAGTCTATAGTCATTACTATTCATCTTCATCACTATTTGATAATCCATCGCTATCTTCATGAGTATAGTAACTCTTTTTACTTACCCTTTGTTTTCTATTCCATTTTGCAGATTCCTTTCCCTTATCATATTTATCCTTATGAGGACATTTGGCAGCATAATGACCGACTCTACCACAAGCAAAACATTTGAAAGGTAATTTACCTCTAAACCTTCCGGAACCCCGTTGAAGCTTCTTGACAAAGTTTACTTCATCTTCTTCTTCTGAAATATGTCCTGATTCATTGAGTTCTTCCTTTTCTTTTGCTAAAGCTTTAAATGCAGCTTCTCTCATATCTGATGGGCCTCCTTTTCCCAACTCAAAGGCAGTTAAGATTCTGTGAAGTTGTGTCACAGTGATAGTCTGTAGATCCTGTGTTTCTTCTATGGCAGTTACTATTGATTCAAATTTAGCGGGCAAGGATCTTAAAACTTTCTCAATTAAGGTAACTTCCTTTATTTCTTCACCCAAATTTTTCATGCAATTAACAACCTCATCTATACATAAGAAATAACTAGCTATACTTTCATCATTGTGCATCTTAAGAGTTTCATATTGAATTCTGAGAGTTTGCAGTTTAACACGTTTCACCTGAGAGTTTCCTTCGTAGCTTAGAACTATTTTGTCCCATATTTCTTTGGCTGATTTGAGCTGCATAACTTTGACAAACTCTGATTATGACAGACTTCCCAATAATGTATTGACAACCCTGGAATTGGTTTCATATTGCTTTTTACCTGTCATATCTGTAGGAATTACTAATGGAAATGTATATCCTTCTTCCACGATTTCGCATACATCTGTTCCAAGTGATTGTAGATACACTGTGGTTCTTATCTTCCAATAAACAAAGTTGCTCCCATCTAATATTGGCGGTCTGATGGATCCCACGCTTTCTTGATTACTCATGATGATGGATCTCCCTTCAAGCGATCAAGCTTCTTCTAAAGGACCTGCTCTGATACCAATTGTTGGAAATAACACTGAAAGGGGGGGTGAATCAGTGTTCTCAGATCAATAATTTAATTTTCCAAACAGATTTGTATAAGCTACTTCAGTTAAATTAACTAGCGTGTATACGCGACTGTACTTAAAGCAACCAGCGTATATGCAGAGAACTTTTGATTTACCCAATTTATCATGCATTGAACTTTAACCAGTATATCAGAGATTTATTAGACAGTGCAGTAAAAGCAGAATAAAGCATCACACATGAACACCAAGATATAAGGTGGAAACCCAATGTGGGTGAAAACCACCTGCTGTTGTCGTCTCTGTCTTCTTTTAATAATAAGAAAATCTGTTTACAATTTTGTACTGGTGCAGACTTATACCAGTACGCAGGCTTCTACCTGCAGAAGGTTACAACCTTCTCTCGTTCTCCAGCTTCTCCTAGAAGGGAGCTACAACCCCCTAACTCTTGTACTAGCCAACATGTTTACTAGTACGTACACTGTGACCTACAGAAGGCTACGACCTTCTCCAAGGACCACGTTTCATAAATTTTCAGACTGGATCCATCATAACTGTAATTCAATCATCAAATACATCTGCATCAACCAATCACTTTCTGAACCAACCACAACCGAATCAATCAATCACTTTGACAACCCATCAATCTGATCATTCAGAATATTGTCACCAGAATACAGTAACCAGAACCCAGAACTCTGCAACAGCAAACAGAAACAATTGAAACATATTTTATAAGGTATACGCTACTTCCATGTGTCGAACCTGTGTGTATATGCGCTTTTCTCAAAGCCAACCAGCATATACATCTACAAATATTAATTCATAATTCTGCAGCTATTCCAAACTTCAGTTATACCCAGATCATAATATTTACAGAACAAAACATGCGTCAGTATACAGATCTAGAATAAACATGATCAAACCATATAAAGATAATTCATTTCAAGCCTTAAGATCCTGATCCATCATTAGATCTTATCCTCCATCAACCGCTAAGGTTCATCCCTGGTTCAGATCAAGCACAACACAATAAGCCAATAACCTGCATACTAGATCTCACACTTCATCAAATATTCGATAGTTGCACACCTTGGCCTAATGATCTTCTCCTCTTTTTATAGTTTTAGGCCTTTCTCAATACCATGGACCAAAACCACTTAGGACCAATACCTTGGACCAAATACCTAGGGTCAATACCTCGGACCAAATACCTTGGACCAATACCATGGATCAAAATACCATGGACCAAATACTTCGGACAAAAAACTTAGTTTTCCAAGGTATACGAGCTTTTCCTTCTATGAAAGTGCGTGTGTACGTATACGCTACTTGTGGTCAGTGAACCTGCGTATACCTCTCTTTCTTCATTCTGTGTAGACTGATCTGTAATTCTTTGTTGTTAACCTGATGTACTGTGATCTTTCATATAAGAGAGTTGCCATCAAGGACAATACCTGTATCATAATGCCAACAGTTTTGCATTTTCCATTTGCATTCTCACATATAATATATGTGACTCAGTGAGTCAAGACTCAATATCTATGTAATACATTTTGATTTTAATGACTAAATGAAAAAACTAAAGTTTATGGTTAACTTCTTTAGTTTGTCAATTTATCACTGTTGATGTAATAGTAAGTACTAGTTGTATCATTGATGATTTGATGTATAATGTATGATTGAATTTCTAAATTGAATCATTGTCTAATATCTATTAATTTTTTTAATATACATACATATATATGATGTGTCCTCTGTGTCATGCTCTGGGGTGTCATCGTGTCATCGTGCCACATGTTAAATACTCATGTTGTATGACCAAGTTTGAGAATGTCCATGTACCATTATGAATATCTCCCTAGTTAAGAAGGAGTGTTGACATGTGTAACTAGGTTCGGTCTTCATAAATATGAAATGTACTTTTCATTCTTGTATATTGTAAAAACAAGGAAAAATTATTATTATTATTTTTGAAGCATGGATTTCATGCTGAAGGTCATTTTATTTAGAGGTCAACCACCCATTGAGTGCTTCTAGAGTTTGTCCTAGTGTCAAGAAGTCAATAGAGTCATTGTCATATGAAGAAGACCCCATTGGGCACATTATAACATGTCAAAAGAACTATTTTTGTATTTAAAAGTGTCAAAATACCCTCCAAGACCAAGTCATCCTAGGAGCTAAGAAATCGGCCCCATTAGGGCATGTCATCCTCCTTTGAAGCCTATATATAGAAGGGAACTTGACCTCCTATGGACACTCACTCACTTCTCATCATTCAAGCGTAGGAAAAGCAAAAGAAAGGCAAGCGAAGAAGGATAGAAGGACGAATTTCTTGAGTTCTCTCTCTCTCTCTCACACGTGTGAAGGGAATGTTAGGGTTTTACAATGGCAAGGTCGAAGTTGCAAAAGTTGCAGGAAGAAGGTTGAAGAAAGGACTCTAAGGTCACTTACAAGCCCTAGCAGGAGAAGCAACCCAAGCGAAGGTCAAAGGAAGCCCTGGAAGCCATAAATTACTCACACGTATGGAAGTAGGAACTGTTGCAAGGGCCAAAAATTTCAGGCCTGCAGCGAAAGGCGAAATTTTGTCGCTGGGGATTGAAATTGTGCAGTTGGAAGAGATTTGAATGGGTTTGACTTGGATAGAAAAAGCACATCATCAAGAAGTTTTGGATTGGCCTTGGAAGGGTATTGGTCTTGGAATTCATCATTGAAGAATCTATAACAAGAGAAGAGATTTATGGGTTTTCTCCTCAAGTGGAGAGGTTTTGGCCTTGGCTTCCAGCCTACATCCTATGTTCTTGTGTATTGTTGATCTTCTTGTTTTTGTAGTTGTTTGATGATAAGAACAACATAATAATAAGAGAAGAAGTTAATAATCATGAAAAAGTAAAAATACATCACAAGTAGTTATCAAGCTTAAGATAAATCATCCTAATTTTATCCCTATCGATTTCTCAACACTTGTCAAGTCAAATTGTTGCCCAATAAACTCGTCTTGGTCTTCATCTGCTAGGCTTGAGTTTCAGCCTTCTTTTGCATCCAGAAAACCTCGGTCCTACTACCCAGATATGCCCAGAAACTTGACATGTCTTCCACATGTGTGAGGTCATAGAAAGATAAAGAATCCACAAATGTGAGGTGAGATAGAGAGAGAGAGAGAGAGAGAGAAAATGCTTGGATTATCTTCATCCTTCTTGTCTTGTCTCCTTCATTTAAATGAGAAAAAGAAGCTATGTCACGTTTGGATCCAAATTATGTCTTATGGAGGAGGAAGAGTGATGTATATATAGAGTTTTTGGCAGGCCGATTGGGTGCCTCTACAAGCTAGGCCATTTTGCCTTGATGGAGGGTCAACTTGATCATCTTGGAGCCAAAAAATTCGAAATTTAAAATTCAAATTTTTTCTCGTTTTGAAACCAACATGAAGAACATGTCTTATATTTATTATTACATATATTTGGAGAACTAAATATTAATTTTGAAGACCAACCATAAGTACAAAATTCAACATGTTGTACACTCATTTGTATTACTATATATGTAGCAAAAAACAATTGGAAGGCTAATCAAAGTTGATCGTAACTACAATAAAATGCAATAAAGTGGTTGACTGATCAATTAAGTCACCCAAACAAGATAAGGATAAGGTACAAAAATATAATACATGCTAAAATATGTCCATTAAACTAAATCACATCAAATCAATTGATAATGCAAGGTATATGTAGTTGTATCTTGACAAATTCATCTCACATATCAACTAATAATAATTGAACAAAATCATAAGCACAAAGACACAAAAATTGGGAATAATATTGATACAATTCATTGTAAACTTACAAATCCAATTTTTCTCAACTACGGAAGCAACTTAGGAAAATATGCAAATATATAAGGTAGGAACTATAACCTTAAATTTCATTCGAGATAATTATGAACTCTTACCACTATCATTATGTTTTAACTCGAAATACTAAACCTTACTGAGTTAGATATTAGCATTCAAATTTTTTATCCTTCACAAATTGTGGATAAGGTTGACTCTTATTGATGAGTGAACGAACTACTTCCTAATGCTCAATTTAAGAGTGAACAAGTCAACATGGATTTATGTGGCTCATTTAAGATTGCACAAAGTTATCCTAAATTTCTAAATCGCATTCAAGCATGAAAAAACTTAGTATACATTCATTGGTGAATTCTCCATCCCTTGTTGCCTCCTCAGATTGTCTTACTTATTCAATGGGGTTTTCAATCAATTGCAATTTATTTTTCCTACAAAGAAACAATATTTTTATTAGTAAACCATTTCTACAAGCCTCTTTAAATTGACATATCACTATTGCAACAATTGAGCTTCTTCTTGCTCACAAGAGCCATTGACGTTGCCTCACGAAGCTAATGTCAATGTCAATGTCATTTCAATTAGTCAAGTCCAAATGGACCAAGGTATTGAGTCAACTTGCTTTCCTTGTTAACGTCAAGTTAATCTAGTCAACTTTGGAATGGAATCGAAATGTGCATATGGATGTCACTTCAAAATTGATTACGCATCTTATTCAAGTCACCTATTCAACTCAAATGTTGATCTAAGTAGTAACTATTGTTGTCAGCAACCAAAATCATAGATAGCCTTGGTAATGCAATTGGAACAACATATCAAATCAAAGTCAATCTCAAAAATAGTTGTTGAAGTTGCCAAGTAAAAGTTGATTATTGACATGCATAGCAAAGTTGCTAGGTCACCAAGGTAAATCACAATCAACCAAGTTATTGATTTTAATTTTCAATGTTAATGCCAACCTGAATCTAATTGTTCAATCACCCATTTAAATTGAAGTTGTTCTTTATCAAACTACCAACTCATCAAGCCAAAGCAAGTTGGGTTCGACAAGGTTGTTAGAGTTACCAAGCCAAAGTTAAATGTCGATTTGGCTAAAGGATTCATCTTAACTATGGATCTATCCAGCACCAAGACAGATCAAATTTTCTGAGTGTGAAATTTTTTATCATCTAAAGACTAAAATAGATCAAGGCATAGATGAAGACATGAAAAGAGGAGCAACAATATTTCTATAAAAGTATCATATCTATGGCATTTCTATTTATGTGTAAATCTGGCATCTCTCTATATATAGCAGTTTTTATATTAGGCATGTGCGTGTGCATACATACATGCAAACATGTATACATACATACATACATGTGTGTGTGTGTGCATGCACGCGTGTGTGTGTGATGTTTACATACATACATACATATGTATATAGCATTACTAGTATTTGTTATAAATATTATATATTTTAAGCCGACATGTAACCATTACCCGCATGACAAATGTGACAACATCTCTATCATATCGAGTTGTAGATACACCTCGCTACTCTCAGTGCAATAAAGTAAACTTCTGTAGTATTGTTGGATTATTGATCCTGGTTAATCTCAACATGATACCAAGCCGACTTAGTCACTTAGCTATGTCAATGCCAACCTAATACTAATAAAAAAAGATAACAAACATCCTTCAAATCAGATTTGTCAATGAAGAAGTAAAAGGCCAAGTCACAGTAATGCTATTGCAATATTATAATTTGCAAGTAGTCTAAAAAGAGTACCATAAATGCTTCAAATATGAATATATTGAAATAGCAAAGTGCATACCTTTCATACATTACCATTCAACAAATTCTGTCTTTGCATCAAGAATAAAAAATTGGCTAACAAGCTGATTATGCAAAGTAAAAATATTTGCAAGCAGAAATCCTATGGCCCATAACATTTAATACAAGGGTTTCAAGTCAAAAACACTTGCAAATAAAAGCTGACCTTTGCAATGACAGGACGGGCCATTGATGTCCCTAGCAAATATTTCCTCTCATAAATGGCACCAGCCCGTAAACATGGAAAGACATATTCTTTTACAAATTCCTCTTTCAAGTCTTTAATGACTAATTGGCTTGCACCACTTGCTTTAGCTTTTGCCTCCAGACCTTCCATTTCTCCCACGCCCTTCAAGAAACAAACATCCATATAAATGAAAATCATAATATATATATATATATATATATATAGATATATGTGCCAACATATTTTTAAGCTAAGCTGTACCGCGGTAGCACCTCACATTAAAATAAATAAATAAATATGCTTCCTATTTTTCATAAATATTCTGCTTCAGAATTTTTTATTATAATACAGTATTGTGATCACCAAACAAAATATACATCAA
The DNA here is from genome assembly GCA_031772625.1 of Pinus tabuliformis. Lineage (NCBI taxonomy): Eukaryota > Viridiplantae > Streptophyta > Pinopsida > Pinales > Pinaceae > Pinus > Pinus tabuliformis. The sequence continues at coordinate 484,437,196 of CM062810.1, read as the reverse complement.
TATCAATAAGTAATTTACGAACCAAAAAATAAATTCTCTTCTGGAAACATGTTCCATTCATACTGCTATGACCCATAAAAATAGTCTATCTGTAAATAAGTATGCATCATACAGAATATAACCCATATAAAATGTTTTAAATAATCCATCAGAAAATAATCAACAGTGCTATTGTCAAAAGCAAAGCGATCCCCAAGCAAAATTGCGAAAGAAAAAATAGTTTTTGACTCAATAAGACTTTGTTTTAAATCCCAGAACTCCAAACTGTTATTTCCCCTTTTAGAAAACAGATAGGCAAAAGAGAAAACCAGATGCATATCCATTCAAAATGAAAAATAATATAGGAAATGGATTTAAAAATCGACAATGGTTGACTTCGGATATGTTTACAATTCAATGGGCAAGTGAATGCTCACCTACTTGATGTGATGGGAAAAAAGAGGGGGGCTTCCTCACATATAATTCAACTCACTAATGTTCTTACTTTTTAGATTTTTGACAAGAATTACCAAATTTTGCAACCTAAATAGTGGGAAATTGAACACATGCAAGACAAAGCACTAAGAACAAAAGCAAAAAATGTAGGTTTCTATTATCTACAAAGAAGCAAGAGTAATAAAAGAAATTTCATAACTGTGAATACTTAGGGCTTTTCAAGCTTAGGAGTATTATGACACAAATGCACAAAACTGCTGAAAAGCTCATTTAATTAAGAGAAACATCAATGTTGACTTCTCAAGCAAGGACAAAGTAACAGGGTATCTATGGATTGACAAAAGAAAGTAACAAGGAATCTATGGATGCCCTTGATGACAAAAGATGAATGGATAAAATCAAGGTAAGGCAAGCCACGATAGACAAGGAGCTTAGGCTTCAATGAAGACTTGATCAACGCAATGAACTCTTCTAGTAGTGGAAATGGACATCACAAACAAGGTTCAGAAGTTCGATATCTCGTCATTATTCACCGCCACACTCGAAGAAAAAATTTCCATTTGTTGAGGATGTCATTTATATTGTGGAGGAACTCTAAAATTTAATAATTTATAATTATAAGCAGTATGTCTAGCAATGTTTTAAAACTCCGACTCCGACTCCGACACCAACTCGGTATCGACATTAAATATTTATATTTTTTATAAAAAAACATAATTTTAAAGATTTTCATTCATGTTTCCAAACACACAGCATTAGAATATAGATAGAAGACAACATATGATCAACGCAGGCTCATGTATATATCCATTATATCAAAATGGCACCCAGTGCACTGTCCAATACATACATGATGATGATATAGAGATCAAAACAAAAACACATAACCAAGGAGGCTACAAATGGCCTCTACAACAAAAATAAACTGTGACCAGTACTACTGGCTAGTGGTGTCACTGGCTACTGCTAGAGGAGCCAAGATCATCTAGATCAACCTCTAGATCAGAGTCAGACAGGGGGCCCCATGGCTCCTCCTCATCATCATCTCCAACTGCAATTGTATAAGTGGTAGCACTAGCAGGTTGTACAGCAGCGGCAAGCTGAGATAGACAAGATATGCGCTTCTGTCGTGGCTCCACAGAAGAAACGCCTACGACTGGAGGACTTGGGGCTGGCCCTGAGGCTGGTACAAGTGGATCAGGGTCTGCATTCAACTAAACATTATGTTCGAGTGTTGCCTCCACCTGTAAATGCAAATCAAGATCCTCATCAGAATCAAACTCTGCTAGATGACTCTCCACTACCCAATCTAATGTTGGATCAATGTCTTCCAATACAGTGGGATCTGAATGAGGTCTTTTGTTCAACAATTGGTTGCGTCGGAGCTGGAGGTTGTATTAGACATAGACTAGATCATTTAACTGTTTTTGATCCAAACAATGTCTCTTCTTTGTGTGAATCCTCTCAAAGACATACCAATTGTGCTCACACCCAGTAGCATTACAAGTTTGACTCAAAATACGAATTGCAAACCTCTGCAATTCAAGACAATGGCTACCAAAAGCCTCCCACAATTGTGCTGCAAAAAACATAGGAATGTAATGAGTTAGCTCAACAAAATTACAAATTATATACAACTTTCAAATTATAGACGATTTAACGAAATAAGTATTAAGAATTTGAAAATTGAAATCTTTGTTTACCTGGCTCATGTACTTCCCTTGCAATCTTTGCTAGGTTCTTCCCAAAGGTACCTGAGGCACTGCTGAAGGTTGTGGCCTGTCAGTGTATCTCCAGCTGATCACACTCCAATGGGATCATGCGATCAATGCAGTGAATCAATCCATCTCTAACCTCCCCCTTCAAAGCTCCTATCGCCTTAGTTTTATAATGATACTATTGGTTCAAAAAATACCCAGCTGCATGTATAGGGCGATGGAGTTGATTGTTCCATTTTTCATCAATGATTGCCCCAATGGGCCCATACTTAGCCACTTTATCCTTGTATGCCCTCTTTATTTGCTCCTTTGCTTGATCCATAGCCTCATAAATGAAGCCCATAGTCAATCTTTCCCCATCCACCAACCGCAACACCTTAACCAGCGGCTCAACAAGGTTCACAACCTTTGTTGCCTTTCTCCAAAATATTTCTTCATTAACTTTCTTTTTCAATTCTTTGCCTTCCAGTTTGTGAGACCATTGGCTTTGATTCCATTCTTCACTGGAAAAAAATCGTTTGCAAATTTCTATGTTGTGAAAGCATAGATTGCAATGTCAAAAAATGAGTAGCATATCTAGTGATGGCAGGCCTAATAATATCCCTGCACCCTGTGTGTTTCCTCATCAGGCTCGAAATCCATGAATGGTTGTAGATAAATTTTGTTATGCTTTTGGCATGATCTACAGTGTTTTTGACCCAATCTAATTTGCCAATATCCTCAAGCATGAGGTCTATGCAATGTGCAGCACATGGGGTCCAGAAGATGGTTCTCTGCTTTTCCTCTAACAGTTTGCCAGCAAGAACATAGTTAGAGGCATTATCTATGATGACTTGAACAACATTAGCCCCCCAACCTCCTCAACAACCTCATCCAATAGTTGAAACAACAATTGTCCATCTTTTACCTTATCAGATGCATCAACTGATTTTAGAAACATGGTTCCCTGTGGGCAGAAGATAAGAAAGTTTATGATGGTACGGTTTCTTTGATCAGTCCATCCATCTGACATGATGGTACATCCTGTTCTTGCCCATGAGTCCTTGAAATATTTCAAATACTCATTAATGGAGGCAATTTCTTTCTGCAAACGATACCCCCTTAGCTCATGCATAGTAGGGCCTTTGAAGCCTTTTCTAGCAGCATGTATGGCATCAAACATAGGCTCATAATATGGTGAACGGGAAGCATTGAAGGGGATATCAGCATCATACCACCATCTAGCTATGTAGTCACAAGCAGTCTCCCTCAATTCTTTCTTCCAATGGTCATCTAAAGTGGGCTGCAAATGACTTCTACTAGGTTGAGGACCATGTGCATCTGATGGAGAGGAGGGAGTGAAATAACTTTTGATATTCATATCACCCTTTTTCATTTTACCCTTTCCCTTTTCTTGAATAGAATCAAAAGAGGGAGGAACATATCGGAAGGGGTTGGATGCATCAGTACAAGGGATAGAGGAAGAACCCTCAAAATCGAAATGGGGGTTGGTAGCCAGCATTTTTTGTATATTCCTCTTCCTCCCAATTTCAACCTCTAACTCCTTTTGCCTAGCCTTATTGTTAATTTTAGGTATGTTCTATGCTTAGAGCAATTTATTTCAATTTTCACAGTTAGCTCAATATCTTTTCTAGATTAGCAATCACATCAACATTAAAGTAAACTGCAAATAGAATATAAACATAAATCGCAGAAGACAAGCAAAGACAAGAGGACACAAGATGTGGCGCTAGCCAGGGACAAACCCCAATGTTGGGAAACCCTTGATCAATTCTTCTTCTATGTTCTTCAATAGTTCAGCAGAGAGAGAGAGAGATAGTACATTTACAACAGAAGTCAACACTTCGACTTTCTATATCTACATTAGATCAGTTGAAGACACGCTGCTTCAACTAATTCTCCAAGGTGACTCCTTCACCTATCATAGTGCTACATCTCGTCCACTTGTTGCACCTCACCGTGCTGCACCATGCTGCACTTATCATCACAGTGTTGGACCTTAATGACCATACTATGCACTTCATGTTGTTGCTCTTGTCACTGTGCTGCTCCAATCATTGAGCTGCTCTTATCACATATATGTACCCAATGTTGTACTCATCGTTTATCTGCACTCAGTGTTGCACCATCACTGATCTGTACTCAATGACTGCTATGTTGCACTTCATCATCAGTTGCACCTGTCACTGTGTTACATCCAATCATATACTCAAGGCATACTGCAATATATCATCATCATCATGTTGTAATACCTTGTTGCTATACTACTCACATCATGTTGTTGCAATACTTATGATGCTCTTAACATACAACATACACTTTGCTACATATCAACCTTAGCTGCTTGCTATGGCTTGCAGCCTAACAAAGCAACTAGGTTATAGTTCCAGATTCCTTCAAGCAGACCCAAACTAGACCCTAGATAGCAGCTTAGCCCTCTGACTTCTAATCTAATGACAACTACTCCCAAACGTATCTCATCCATGCTTTTGACCAGCAATGAGATAGTCGTAGTTATGGCTAGATGTGACAGCGTATGAGGTCATCTTCACGTCTGAGATTAGGGCCTCTTTAGGCCTCCTTACTGCAGCTTGAGGAACTCTTCACCATATCATTCAAGTTACTTCTAGACTTTCCTTTGACGATGTCCCTGATGACTGCGGCTAGGGCACTCTTGAATACACTTCCTTTTGACTGCGTCTAGAGCTATTTAAGACCTCTTCTTTCCAGCGTGTATGAGTCCTTCTCTTGCTGCATAGAACCCTTAATGACTGTGGATTATATCTCCTAGGAGGACTGCGGTTAGGGCAACATAGAGCCCTTCTTTTGCTGCGGAATAAGGCCAGCATTTAGAGTGCATCCGGACTGTGACTAGGGCTACACAGAACTGCAACTAGGTCTCTTTTAGACCAGCGTGTAGACCTCTCCTCAGGACAGCAGATAGGGGACTGCTTCTAGGGCCAGGACAACGGCCAGATTGTGGCTAAGACACTTCCTTAAGTGTTGCGGCTAGGAGACTGTGTTAAGGTCATCTCCATAGGGTCATCCATGACAACGTTAGGTTGTAGCCAAGATTTCTCTAGGACAGAGTTAAGGTCTCTCAGCATTTAGGGCATAACAACGTTAGAACCCTTGTTCCATGACTGTGATAGGATGCTTCTTCATTAAGCAGCGTAAGGGCTTTATGTCCATGCCAGCGTAGGTGTTTCTTCATGATAACAGTAGAGCTTCTTCCAGGGTTGCATTAGGCTTCTCCATTAGAGCAACGTAGAGCCTATTCTCCCATGACTGCATTTAGCATGTTATCTTAGGGCAGCGTATATCCTAGTGTACTCCCTCTAGATCTCATCTTCATCAAACCCAAAACAGGATGAAGAGAGATCACAAGAGTGAGTGAGTGTCAAATGACTTAAATTCCTCTTCTATTTATACTAAAACGTAGAGCACAAGAGGGGGTTATTTGGTTCCTGGCCGACCTTGACGAATTGTCCCATCAGACAAATAAATTCATATCTCCCTGAATACTTATCGAAATCGGATGATTTTTAGATCAATCCTACACCTCTCGATGAGAGGGATCCAAGAAAAATATCATCTTCCATTAATAAGACGACCCACATGGAGTTTGGCCCTAGTTGCCAATTTTAACACTTATCTTCTTTAAACTTCTCGAAGCTGGCTAACAAATCCTTCCTAATCTCCCCAATTTCTAGTGAGGTACATGGAGTAATTTGGCCTCTAATCCCCGCTAAGTGTTGTTTCATTCTATTAATGCCCCCAAGACCTTCATTAATTTTTCTATGGCAAAATTTGCAATGCATTTGACTATCAACCATTTCAACATATGCCCAAGCAGCATCTTTCACTCTAGGTGCCATTTTTTGACTTGGAAATGAAAACAAAACAAAAATACATTGATTCAATGTTCATTTCTTTCACAAAAAACACTCTTTAGGATTTCTAGATTTGCACATAAAATTTAATAAGCAAAAATAGATTTTTACTAGTGAAAAAAAATACCTCCAGGCACAAACTGCCTCCTCAAGCTTGCTCCGAGAAACCAACTCCTCAATACTACTCCAAATGGCTGCCCAAGAAGCTCCTCACTCCAGCTACAATGCTTGCCCAAGACTCCTCACTACTGCTCCAAAAACAAACTCAACAACTCCTCACAAACTCTCACTGAAATTCTCACTCAAATGCATGAGATGGCTATGAGAGAATGAGAGGGGTTGAGTGGGTTAAATAGGGTTTACGAGAGGGGAATGGACCCCAAAGACCAAATAGACAAACTATAAACTGGTTTGGAGTCCCCCAAAAAAACTTTTTTTAACAAAAATCGCAGTTTTCGAGTGTGTGTTGGCTGATGTCTATAACAAGGCCGAGCCAGCCGAGTTAATACAGAGCCGGCCGAGATGTTGGACAACTCAGCCAATTCGCTATTAACCCGGCCGGCCAAACCGAATCCAAGGCCGAGTCACAAGTTTAAGGCCTGGCTCGGACCAACTCGGCCGAGTCTGTTCCGAGCCGACTGGTTTTGAAAACAGAGATGTCTAGTAAACTGTAAAACTTTCTTTGAAGCTCATTCAACGTTTTCATACTCAATGATAATGGCAGAATTCATCACAAATTATATATAAGGATCCATACAATAAGTTGTCATTCCCATAGTCGAAATGTGGGGTACCGATACCGGTGATGGCCCAAAATGTCGAAACAACCTTGAAACGGGGCTGAAACGTTGTCAGCCATACCATACGACGTTTCGCAATTTTGAAACGCCGTATAGTACAGAAGGCGACGTTTCGGCCCCGCTTCGGCTGCTACAGGCCGCGTTTTACGCAACAGAAAGTCGAAATTATTTTTTTTACCTTTTTCGGCCATCTCAAGGTGTGAAGAAGGGCGTGGGCCCCTTCTAACACCCAAATGTCCATATTTAGAGCTCTCTCTTTCTTCTCTTGATATTTGTGCCAGTGGTGGTGCAAGTGCAACTGAAAGTACTAGTAGAGTTGCCTCTTCTATTGAACAAGCATCTTGTTCTATCTTTGCTGATGAGGATGAGTTTTATTAGTAATGATATGTTAATGTAGCCATAATTGTCTTTAGCTCATGTTTTATTTCAGTTTTAGCACATATAGCCTCACATATAAAGGTTGATTTTGGAGCCTTGGATGTAAAGCCTCATCTATAAAGGCTAATTTTGGATATTTGCATCATGTAATCATCTGTTGGAGTTAATATAAATTTGGATTTCCTTCTAAAATGTCATTTGTATATCTCATTCTTTCATTTCTTGGCAAATAATGTGCTATATATATATATATATATATATATATATATATATACACACCCCTACTATCTGTAAATGAAGGAAATAATTGGATAAAGATTGAATATATATATATGACGTTTCGGCTGCGTTTCCATTTTCCGGGGGTCGTGTTTCGAGCTGTCCCCGTTTCGGAAACTTCTAGATCTTTCCTGCAACTTAGAATATAAGTATCCTTTATGTTATGACAAGAATTTTGAACTTCCCAATACTGGTTGGCAACATGTGTCGTTGCGAAGGTTGCACTATTATAGAGAGGTCAACAAACTCCAGTATTTAAAGCTTTCAAATGGATAAGATAATGTTACTAGCTTCACAATTTAGCAAAAACATTAGTCAAAAGTGCTATATTGCTTTCTTAATACATAGTGATGGTCAAAAGAACTTAATTTAGACTAAACAAAATGCCATTAGTGGGACACTAGACCATTTGTTAGTGTTCCACCCTAACCTCTTTATTTAGATGCTTTAGTAATGTATGAGGCAACCTTCACTGAATAAGGCCCATTAAATAGCTAATTAATAGTCACTCACCGTAAAAAAGGTATTCTTTGGTAATAATGCCCAAATTAGTTAGTAGGCTCTCATTATAAGTGGCACCGTAGGTAGTTAAGATTCTCTATGTAAAGCCATATATATTTAGTGGAGCATTACTCTTGGAGGATCTCCCCCTGAAGAGGCAGTAAACATAGCTCTCTCTCTCTCTTATTATCAAAGAGATCATTCTTAGGGTTTATCTCTCTAATCTCTTGTGTTCTTGGATTTGCACTATATTTTATGTGAATGACACTACAAGTGGTATTAGAGCTCTTTGGTGGGCACCAAGTGGACAAAACTTTTTTTTTGTGAGGGGGGTGTTGAGAAATCAATGCTTATAGGAATTACAATTGATTCCTCTTTCTTCATAATTACTTGTGAATTATGTTGGCTTCTTTTACTTCCTAATTAGTTTATCTTTCATCAAGCAATTACTAAGTTATATGTATATGAAGATCACAAGAACAAGAGACACAAGATGTAGGCGTTCGGCCAGGGGAAAACCCCTACAAGGGGAAATCCCAGTCAAGAACTCTTCCTTCAGTAGATTCAAATCAAGATGAGACACTTCCAAACCTAGACAAAGACCTCCTCCAACCACCAAGTCAGCCCTTCCTCCTAGTGGATATCCTTTGCCCAACCTTCCAAGTGTCCGCTCTTCAAAGTGTTGCGTCAGATCAAAACTTCAGCCCCCAACTTCAAATTTTCGGCCCTGAGGTTCAGAACTTCGGCCTTGCAACAAAAACATAATTTTGGCGCTAGCTTTAGCCCAAAATCTTCGCACGTGTGAGAGAAAGGTAACCCAAAAACTTGTTTTTCCTTCTTCCAGCTTCTCTCTTCCTTCTTCTACAACTTCGCACTCTTTTTCTACCACTGCTTCTTAGAGATCGAACTTGAGATGATACTCTCCAAATGAAGTTGAGTTGCTCAATATATACGTTTCTTGTGAGGTTGAATTGCCCTAACCCGGGCTGACTTGATGAGGGCAGGGTCGACTAGGCATGGAGGTGACAAATGACCATTTTTGACTCATAATAAATCTTTTTACATGGAACAAAAGCCCAAGAAGGGTCTAATAAAAATGACAATGACTTTAATGACTCAAGACAAACCCTAGAAGTCTTCAATGGAGATTTTGACCTATAAAACATTGACCCAAGCATGAAACCCATGCTTTAATAAGTCAATTAATAAAATTTAGTTTTTTTCTTTTGACAAATGTATTACATCATGACTCAAATACAACTATGAAGACCGACACTAGTTACATTCTTTAACACTCCCACTTAACTAGGGAGGTATTCATAATTACACATAAATACAAGTACATGGAAGATTTCAAAATGATATGAACTACGACGAGTTCTAGCACACTCAGTGTTGCGGACTAGATACCTAACCATGGTAATCTATTCGGGTAGGACTAAGATGGACTCAAGCTTTCAACCACTCTAGGCACCATCAAGCTTACTTGCTAACCATCAACCTAGGGAATAGGTACGTATCCAAGGTCGGAGCTCCATGACCAATGCTACCCTCCCTCTTCGAAATATAGGCATCAACACATAGGCCTACCATATGTCCTACAAAGCATCCGCCATTAGATGCTTCATCTCTCCCTATCAACTAAATCTGTAACATCAACCAACCCAAGCATGCTTCTAAAATATTCAAACTTCTTATGAGAATTCATCAGCACATCAACTACCTCTTCATCTGTCGAAATATATTGTAGCTTCCCGACCCCATCTTGTACCAAACTCCTAATGCAGTGGTACTTGTTGTTGATATGCTTTGTCCTTGCATGGTATACGGGGTCTTCAGGCATCTTAATGCTACTTTGATTATCACAATTTATCACTATAGGATCCAGAGGCTTTCCAAACAAATCTGACAAGAATTTTCTTAAACAAACAACTTCCTTTCCTACTTCACAGGTGGCAACATATTTTTCTTCAGCACTACTTAACGCAACAAGATCTTGTTTTCTACTCGTCCATTAAATCATTGCAGATCCCAAACTGATACATCCACTGGTAGTGCTTCTTCCATCAGTGTCATTGCCACCCTAATCGGAATCGGTAAAACCTGTTAACTTGACTTATTTTCCATCATACTTCAAGCAGTGATGTACAGTGCCACGTAGATATCTCAAAATATGCTTGGTAGTTATCCAAAGATCATGACGAGGCTCCAACTTAAATTGACTTAGAACATCTACAGCAAAACATATATTAGGTCTTGTATTTACCAAGTACAACAGAGAACCCACCTACTTATGTTAGCTAGTAGGATCGACGAGACTAGAGTCAAAGCTTCTCAACTTCTTGAGATTAGTGATCATGGGAGTAGTCATAGGCTTGGAATCCATCATACCGAATTTATACAACATCTTGATTATGTATTTTCCTTGACCCAAATATATCTCACTAGGTTTCTGCCAAAATTTAAAGCCCAAGTAATAGTGCATGAGTCTCAAATCTTTCATTTCGAATTCAGCGGCCAGCATTTTCTTGCATTCTAGTATTTTGTGCTCCACACTTGTAATAAACAAATCATCCACATATGGTAGTATAATGATTGATGCATCCTTCACCACCTTGATGCAGAGGTTTGGATCTGCAGAACTTTTGACGAACCCAATTCTTAAAACATATGAATCCATCCTCGCATACCATGCCCTAAGAGCTTGCTTTAAGCCATATAGAGCTTTCTTGAGTCTGCAAACACGTGTATCTTTGTTATTTATTTCGAAGCCTTTTGGTTGTTCAATGTATACTTCATCATCAACGGTTTCATTTAGAAATGTTGTTTTGAGCCTTGACATCCATTTGATGGATATTCCATCCCATAGTAGCCACTAGCGAAACAAAAGATCTTATAGTAGTATTCCTGGCAATAGGAGCAAAGGTTTCTTCATAGTCTATACCTTCCTTATGTGTGAAACCCCTTGCAACAAATCTAGCTTTGTCTTTGTCTATGCTTCCATCGACTGCATGTTTGATTTTATAGATCCATTTGGAAGTGACAACTGATTTTCACTAGGCCTAGAAGCAATTTCCCAAACCCCATTCTTCATGATGGATTAATATTCTTCTTGTATGGGATTCTTCCATTCTTCTTAATGAGCAACTTCTTCAAAAGTATTAGGTTCAGCGTCTATCAATTTTGTCATGTATGTTGCATAACTTGAGTACCTCTTTGGTCTTTTGATTTATCTAAAAGTTCCTTCGCTAGCTCCATGTCCTTCAGCATCTTCAAGTGTAGCTTTTAACCAATTTGGTCTTTTCTTTGTTTTGGGAATGATTACAAGTTGAATAGGCTCTCTTGGTCCTTCTTCTTCTTGGTTTGCAGTTGCCTTGTCGTGATGCACTTTTTCTTCAAATAGTGGTACATCTTCATCATCGATTCGATTGGTATATGGTTGGATCTTTTGTAGGCATGGTTTTCATCAAATATAACATCTCTACTAACTTCACTTTGTCTTCCTTCCTTGATGTAGACTATATAGGCCTTTGACGAAAAGTTATAGCCAACAAAGATTCCTTTTATGCTTGTAGAGTCCAACTTCTTTCGCTTGTCTTTCAGAACATGGATGTATGCAGGGCACCCAAAGATTCGAAGGTGGTCTAGACATGGCTTCTTCCTCGTGAACGCTTCTTCTAGTGTCATATTATCAAGGATTCTATGAGGACTTCTATTTTGTATATATATTGTTGTCATGGCTGCTTCTCCCCATAGAAATTTTGGTAGATCTTGATCAAATATCATAGTCCTTATGCATTCTTCAGTGGTTCTATTCTTCCTTTCTGCGACTCCATTTTGCTCAGGGTTGTAGGGAACAATGAGCTCCTTCTTAATACCTATACTTCTTTGCAATATGTGATTAATTCTTTTGTGGTGTATTTCCCTTCATTGTCGGATCTTGAAGTCCTTATCTTTCTTTCTTGCGATTGCAAAACGAATTTAAAAGACAGTCACAGATTAGATATCTAAATCTGCTAGGGAAATAACTTGCTGAGATATGTACAAGAAAACAAGGAAAAGATGGCTCACAGAAAGGAGAGTGTCGTGCAGTCAAATATAACTTAAGACTGATACTAGTCACCTAGAAAATACAGCAACAGTGAGGCACAACCTCTCACCATTTCATCCAAATGCAATGATGTTGAATACTGGATGGCAATGACTTAAGGAGAAGCACAGAAACACAAAGGAACTTGGACCTGAAGAAAGATGGCAAGAAAGAAAATTTCAATGGCAGTTTCTCTTGATTCGGACTATGAAGACCTCTCAATTCTGACTATGGAGATAACAACATGGATTGAAGCATAAAAACCTGGACTTGGACACTTGGTGTATGGCTATTTGCAATCTGATTGAAAGCATTGAAGTAGAGCATCTTTAAGTTTTGTTGAAGCCATGATAAAGTAGTTCTGAGACATGAAGAGGGAATAATGTGCTAATTGATGATAAAGCATCAATCCTTCTATCTTGAGTAAAAAGAAGAGCACTATGACAGGGGGAGTCACAGACCCATGAAGACCTACCATTCATGAAGAACAGAAGCAGTTTGATAGGGGGAGTCCCAGAGCACTCCTTTGCCATTGATGTCAAAGGGGGAGAGAAGAAGAATATTGCCATCAATAACAAAGGGGGAGATTGTTGACCTAGGTTGTCATTGATGTCAATATGGAAATATTCTAGATACTAGATGATGATATGAAGCCAAGGGGAAGCAGAGCAGATCCATGAAGAGACAGGAGCAAGGCCATCAAGATAGCCAAGCCATAAGCAAGAGTTTGTTAACGGAGGAGTTAACAAAGGAGGCATATCAAAGCTATTGCAGAATATCAGAGCAAGAGAGGCATATTGCAGAATATCAGAGCAAGAGAGGCATATCGGAAAAGGCAGAAGCCATCAAGGTATGAAGGTATCAGAGGAGGTCTTTGAAAGACATTGCCAAGCCAGAGGAGCCACATTGGAGCAAACGGAGCAAACAGAGCTATCAGAGGAAGCAGAGAGCAAAACAGAGCTATCGGAGGAAGCAAAGAGCGAAATAGAGCTACCGGAGAGCATATCGGAGGAGCAAAGAGCAGACAGAGCCATCGGAGGAGAAAATAGTGCTATCAAAGCTCAGAAGGAGTCTTATCGGGAGTAATACATGCCAAAGAGTCTTATCGGGAATAATGTATGCCAGCCAAAGAAGAGCGGAATACATATATAAAGAAGAGTTAAAGGAGCGGAGCATAAAGAAGAGCGGAAGAGTTAAAAGGAGCGAAGTTGTATATAATATATGTATATGCAAAATACACTATCGGGAGCAATATAGTGTATATGCATGTGAATACACTATTGGAGGCGCAAACACATATATACTGAAAACCTATACATAAAGGCAATTTGCACTATCGGAGGTAGAAAACACAGTTATATCAATATACACTATCGGAGGCATATATATATATATATATATATATATATATATATATATATCGGCGATATGATAATCGGTGGTTCGGTTATGTGCCATCACCCCAAACCCCCGATTGCGATATATATGTGCGGACCCGACGACATATATGTCCGGGTATATAAACAGGTGAAGTCCGGGTAAGTGCTTCAAAGCGGGTTTAAGTGTATTTCATATATATCGTTATGTATGCGGGCCTTAAGCCTCGCCACGTTAAACCATGCGAATTGCGATATATATATGTAGATCATACAACTGCGATACGTTGCGGACCCAATGACAACATTATGGAAGGTTTTATGTTATATCGCATCCGCCCTATCGGTGCTCGCATAGTGCAATACCCAAAGGGTTGTCCTCCTGCAAGTGCCAATTGCGATGAATGTTGCGGACCCAATGCAACATTGCGTTTTGCTTTAATATCATGTCGCATCCGCTGGTGAATCGGCCATCGGCCATCGGGAACCTGCGACTACCGATTGCGATATATGTAGTAGATCCGATACAGGAATAGATGCGGGTAAAATGTATTTGAAGTCCGCCCTTTAGCGTTTAAGTCGGATTTTCATATATTTCCTGTGTAATTCAAATAATTGTGTTGCGCGGGGTTTTTAGGCCAAAAGGCTTATGATAACGGTTCTGATAGTTCAGGAGGCCTGAACGATGCCGACTATGATTGCGATGGTGACGTGGCAGGCAGGGGTCGTCCTGATTGGTACAGTCTCTCTGTTAAACTGTAAAGTCCTGTGTATGTCTATGATTATTGAAAAAGGAGTGTTGTTACGGTTTAACATGGAACATGTTTTTGCTCTATGTATTTCGGTCCTCTCTTATGAATGAACGTGTCCTGTGAGCATTGGTAAACCCGAATAGACAAAGGAAGCCAAAGGATCGGGAAGCCAAAGAAGCAAGCCAGTGCAGAGGAAGCCACAGCAACCGAGGATCAAGCGAGGCAGAGGAAACTACAGCGACCGAGGAGGAAGCCAAAGAGCCAGCGGAAAGAGGAAACCGTCAGACAGAGGCATCAGGAAGATAAAACAGGAGAAACAGAGAACAAAGGTGGGTTGAACGTTGTTGAAAAGGCTGGAGGAAACAGAGGCAGCAGCAGGGGTCCAGCAAAACAGAAAAAGGGCCAAAGGACCAACAGGACAAGAGACAGTCTAAGGGCAAAAATAGTCCGCAGGGAAGTAGTCACGTTGAAGTATTCACTGTGACAGTGAGAACATATGCTTGAACAGAAAGGTGGTTCTTATGCAGAGCATAGTGCAGCTAATAGTAGACTCACTAAAGCTGTGTGGAGACATTATCAGAGGTCATCTATTGGAGACTCTATGTGGACAGTATGAAGAGTTGTAAAGACTCCTTCATAAGAAGACTGGTTGTCATTGATGTTGTAGCATGGAGACTACAGTGAAGTTGTAAACAGACAAAACTCAGTAAAGAAGAGTTCTGAGAGCAAAACATTACTATTAAACATGCCTTGACAAGATTGGGATGGAACCCTTGGGATTGGTGCCTCAGAAGTAAGAAGGATTGGAGTCCTTGGGGCTAATGCCTCAGAAGTAAGAAGGATTGGAGTCCTTGGGATTGGTGCCTCAGAAGTAGGAAGGATAGGTGTCCTTGGGACTGGTGTCTCAGGAACTGGAAGGATTGAAGTCCTTGGGAGTTGGTGCTCCTAAGTCCAAGATTGTTGCCTTGGCGAAACAGAGTTGGAGCTCTGGAGGTTGGAGCCTCACAAAAGTCCAAGTTGGTGCTTGGGAACTAATTGCAACCACTTATATATTGTATCTATTTTATTGCAAAGATTATATTAATAAAAGCATTGATACTTGTTGTTCATCTTGTGTTCTGAATATAAATGTTTTAACTGGTAAAATAATAGTTGAAAATGAAATATTGATTCACCCCCCCCCCCCCCTTCAGTATTTCCAACAATTGGTATCAGAGCCAAGTTCCTTCATTCAAAGCCTAACAGCTTGAAGGTTGATCTTTAGAACACAAATGGCGAAATCAAGGAAGAAAGTCTCCAATCCTCCCAAGGCTGTGTCTCCCTCTACTACTAAGATAGAAGACAATCAATTTGAGGAGGCTCCATGGTTCAATGGGAACTTTAATACATGGGAAGCAAGAATGAGGAATTTCTTACAGACTCAAGCCATTGAAATCTGGAAATCAATGATTGATGATACCAGGATGGATGGAGAATCCAAGGAATACAATGCAAAAGCAATGAAGGCAATCTTGAATTGACTACCTGATTCTATAAAGAACAATCTAGGAAAATATTCATCAGCAAAGGGTATATGGGACAAACTTCATGACCTTCACTCAAAAGGAGCATTGACCATGACCATCAGTCAAGAAGATGATGGAAATCAAGAAGGAAATCCAAAACCCATCATAGAAGCTGAAAATGAGAATGATGACATCAAGGCTAAAGCAGACCTAGAAGATGAAGAGAATGAAAAAGATTTTGTAGAAGATCTCCTCGCTCAACTTATGGCTGCCATGGAAGAGATTAAAAATTTGAAAAAGGAAAATGAGGAACTTAAGAAGATAGTATTAGCTGGTGACCAAGATCAAACAAGGGATACAGTTGATCTTGTCAAGTTTCAAGTACAAGAAAGGTATGAAGAGTTTGCTAAGCATTGGAATGAATTTCATCAAAGCAAAAGAAAGCATCGTAAAAAACTCATAACCATGACAAATCAATTGGATAAAGAAAAGAAACGGGAAGATACCTTGTCAAGTCAACTTGAACAAAGGCATAAAAGCTTGAACAAACTTGAAGAAGAGATTGGTCAGTACAAGGGAGACGTTTCCTCTCTTAAATCTCAACTACAAGAAGCAAGGAAACAAGCACAAGGAGCTGAAAAATGTTGTAGCTCTGATACCAATTGTTGTAGATCTAACCCAAGAATATTATAGATCTGATATGAAAATATGAGATAATGCAAATATACCCAAAAATAATATGAAATGATTCTTTATTGAGATCAAGACCCTTAAGGTAGGGCAACACCATACATTCACTCCTTAAGGAAGGAGAGCACTCCACAAGCCATATGCCTGTTCATACAATAATCCTTCTCTGTCTCCCAAGTGGAGTCTCTAGCCTCTATATAGGCCTCATACATACAATACCATGGGTCATTACCATGGTTCCCTCATACCATCAACTAAGACCATGGGCCCATTACATTATTATTAACTACTTGTGGTCCCTTACATGACATGGGTTAACCACCTTATTTATTACTATGGCCCATCCCATTATTACATTATTACCTTGGGTACCTCCCTTGGTACCCCATATTATCCCCCCTAGGTATATAACATTCCACCCCCCTAAGCATGTTTCGTCCCCGAAACATGGGAAGAACATAAATAATAAGATCTACTCAAAAGAGTAGTCCACTGGTACCATGCACGTGCCTCGCATGAACCCTCGATCTCGCTGGTGCCTCGCTCGCTTGAGATGGAAGCCGACTGTGGTAGCTCTTCTGTGTGGATGTGTAGTAGGTGGATCTTCGTTCCTCTCGATCTGTCATGCGGGGGTTGTTGTCCATGTGGCTAATTGGTTGCCATCTTGATGGTTGTCTTGCGGGGTGATGTGGGTGATGATATGTTGAAGTTTTAACCCACGATGGCTTTTTCTTTACTTCACCCTGATGTGGTGCCTGTTGTGGTGTCTTCTTTTTCAATATGACTTCAACCACTGAGTCGTCCTCTGATGTATCCGCACCTATAGCCTTTTCTGCTTCAGCCTCTGTTTGTGTTTGATTATCTATCATTACTAGCTCATCATCAGACTCTGGAACATCTTCTGCTTCAGCCTCCTTGGACTCTACCTGCTTATTAATGGAAATATCCTGTACTGTAATTTTCTTCTTTTTATACCAGAGCTTCAGGAATTTCTTCTGCACATTAATATTTATAGTACCCACTAATTCCATCCAAGGGTATCCCAAAACAACATCCATGTTATCCATATCTGAAGCATAAAAATCACCATGAAACACATACTTATCCATAGTAAAGTTTCAAATCCTTATAAATTTGAACATCCTTATCATCAACCTGTGTATTTTCAATATGTTTTGCTGGGACACAATTTTTTTGCCAAATTAACATTGATAAAATTATGTTTACCACTAGGATTGATAGAAACAATGATCTTCTCTTTCTGAATCAATCCATGAACCTGCAATAAGGAGACACCCATAGCAATTAACCCCTTATGTGTCTCATTCTCCTTTTTTCTAGCCCGAGACCATTTGTCCAAAAAGACTTTTTCAAATTCTGCATCTGGAAGTTTGATCATCTGTTGGTAGTCAAGTGAATAATACCATTGTATAGCCTCATCTCTCATATTAAGCACCATTGGAAGCTTCCAATATGTCCCCTGTGTGGACTTGTGGCTTTGTATGAATTCTTCAATAGTAGGACCATCATCTTTTCCTGTAAAATATAGATCCTTGCTAGAAGCCATGAAGAGAGTTTTGAAAAAATTCACTTAGTTGACGAAAATTTGAAATTGTCACCGTTTAGTCAATATTGCTCAGAATCCCTTTATGACCTATTTTTGGAAATGGAACAACCATTCTGCATCTGCCCATGTGATAGAAATCCTGATCCAGGTACTAGAATTCCATATCTGCGCTGCTACTCTCCCGCCGTCACCCAAAATTTCTGAAAAAAGATATGATTTTAATTCAGCGATATCTCCCTCATCCGGACTCTGATTCGACTGATTTTTTTTTTGAAATTGGGTATTTTTTCCCAAAGAATCCAGATCTGCAATTAGATTTTGTAGATCTTGTACCAGGACATCTAGATCTGCGCCGCAAAATCGCTGCCCTGAAAATTGTCTGCAACCCCACTGATTTTTAGATCAGTGATATCTCCTTCATCCGGACTCCGATTCAACTATTTTTTTTTTTTGAATTCGACTATTTTTGCACAAAGAATCCAGATCTGTCATTATATTTTACAGATCTTGCACCAAAATGTACAGATCTGATCTGCAAACTCGCCGCCCCCGAAACCTTGCAAAAATAAAAAAAATCTCCACTTTTGTGCCCAAGAAAGAGCTCTGATACCAATTGTTGTAGCTCTGATACCAATTGTTGTAGATCTAACCCAAGAATATTATAGATCTGATATGAAAATATGAGATAATGCAAATATACCCAGAAATAATATGAAATGATTATTTATTGAGATCAAGACCCTTAAGGTAGGGCAACACCATACATTCACTCCTTAAGGAAGGAGAGCACTCCACAAGCCATATGCCTATTCATACAATAATCCTTCTCTATCTCTCCATGTGGAGTCTCTAGCCTCTATATAAGCCTCATACATACAATACCATGGGTCATTACCATGGTTCCCTCATACCATCAACTAATACCATGGGCCCATTACATTATTATTAACTACTTGTGGTCCCTTACATGACATGGGTTAACCACCTTATTTATTACTATGGCCCATCCCATTTTACATTATTACCTTGGGTACCTCCCTTGGTACCCCATATTATCCCCCCTAGGTATATAACAAAAAGACCATGGAAGCATTGGAAGTCATAGAAAGACAAGTTGATGAAGCAGGAAAGGAAAGAAACACCATGATCTGTCAACTAAAAGCAAAGGATGAAGGAATCTTCAAATTAAATTCTAACATCAAGCTTCTCAAGGCTGGAACATGTAAAGCTACAATGATCAAGGAAGAAATGGAGAGCAGTCAAGCAAAGAATGAAGAAATCTTCAAAATGAAGTAAGATATCATCTCCCTTAAAATAGAAGCAGATGAAGCTACTCATATCTAGGAAGAAACTGAGAAACAACTTGCTAAGAAGAATAATGAGTGTGAAAGATTGCAAGAAGATATTGTCTTCCTCAGAAAAAATGTTAAAGGGATGAACAAAATCTTGAAGAGCTCTCAGGCCTTGGATGACATGCTCAGCTATCACAGATGTCCGTTTGATAAATCAGGTCTCGAGTATGCAGGTGAATCCTCAAACAATAATGAAAATGCTTCAAACAAAAAGGGATGTGAAGAAGCCAAAAAGAAATGGTGATGCTCCTAATTCCAGCAAAGGCAAGGAGAAAAATCAAGGCTACAATAGAAGAAATCCTGCTCCAAGAAGAAATGTAGATGATGTCAAAGATGCGAGAGGCAATGGTTATCATCAAAGGATCTCAAGGCAGAAAGGCTTCAAAAGTACATCAAGGAAATCTCCATCTCCCAAGTACCAAAGTTCATTTTTTGGTTATTGTTATTCTTGTACAAACTTTGGTCACATGGCAAAAGATTGTAAAGCATCTCATAGAGATAGATATTATGGTCCCCAACAATCTCCAAGAAACAATTTTGCAAGAAGAAATCATGAATTCCTATTCATCAACAATGTAGAATGCTTCAAGTGTCATAACATTGGTCATATGGCACGTGATTGTAACTTAACTTGGGCTCTTACACAAGCTAGAACCATGCAAAAGAAGAAAGTTACACAAGTATGGAGAAGGAAGCAAATACAATCCGAAATTCCCCTGAACTCCCCAGCCAACAACATATGTCATTGGCCTGAATTTTGACAATCTAAGCATTTGAT
Organism: Pinus tabuliformis; assembly: GCA_031772625.1. Lineage (NCBI taxonomy): Eukaryota > Viridiplantae > Streptophyta > Pinopsida > Pinales > Pinaceae > Pinus > Pinus tabuliformis. The sequence goes on along the minus strand of CM062810.1, from coordinate 484,417,082 downwards.
GGGAAGACTTTGCCAAAAGAGATGATGCATACAGTTAGGGGGAGCCTGTGATTCTTGATCATTATTGCAGAAACTATTAGTGAAAGGGTCCTTATGAAATCCTTGTTGAGCTATATTGACAATTATTCTTTGATGAAGATCATTTCTCAGGAGTACTCCAATGAAGAACATGATCCTGTAACCATTCTTTGGACTGTTGTTAAAGATGCTTTCCACTTAATCTCTAAGTAGTATTTGGAACAACAGAGAATGGCATCTAATGCTAGAGAAATAGGGCAAATAAGTATGGTGCTGATATTACAGATGCTAAATGTCTTGACTCAGGGATTTAATGTGAGAACAGATAAATTATAGACACTAATAGAGGCAATCTTCAAACAAACAGATACATCTGGAATGGATTTTGAAGTAAGGGCAGCTGGCGCCATATAAAAAAACTGAAACATTGCAAGAAGATGCAAATCAGCAGAATGAATTTAAAAGACAGTCACAGATTGGATATCTAAATCTGCTAGGGAAATAACTTGCTGAGATATGTACAAGAAAACAAGGAAAAGATGGCTCACAGAAAGGAGAGTGTTGTGCAGCGAAATATAACTTAAAATTGATACTGGTCACCTAGAAAATACAGCAACAGTGAGGCACAACCTCTCACCATTTCATCCAAATGCAATGATGTTGAACACTGGATGGCAATGACTTAAGGAGAAGCACAAAAACACAAAGGAACTTGGACCTGAAGAAAGATGGCAAGAAAGAAAATTTCAGTGGCAGTTTCTCTTGATTCGGACTAGGAAGGCCTCTCAATTCTGACTATGGAGATAACAACACGGATTGAAGCATAAAAACCTAGACTTGGACACTTGGTGTATGGCTATTTGCAATTTGATTGAAAGCATTGAAGTAGAGCATCTTTAAGTTTTGTTGAAGCCATGATAAAGTAGTTCTGAGACATTAAGAGGGAATAATGTGCTAATTGGTGATAAAGCATCAATCCTTCTATCTTGAGTAAAAAGAAGAGCACTATGACAGGGGGAATCACAGACCCATGAAGACCTACCATTCATGAAGAATAGAAGCAGTTTGATAGGGGGAGTCCCAGAGCACTCCTTTGCCATTGATGTCAAAGGGGGAGAGAAGAAGAATATTGCCATCAATAACAAAGGGAGAGATTGTTGACCTAGGTTGTCATTGATGTCAATATGGCAATATTCTAGATACTATATGATGATATGAAGCCAAGGGGAAGCAGAGCAGATCCATGAAGAGACAGGAGCAAGGCCATCAGGATAGCCAAGCCATAAGCATGAGTTTGTTAATGGAGGAGTTAACAAAGGAGGCATATCAAAGCTATTGCAGAATATCAGAGCAAGAGAGGCATATCAGAAAACGCAGAAGCCATCAAGGTATGAAGGTATCAGAGGAGGTCTTTGAAAGACATTGCCAAGCCAGAGGAGCCACATTGGAGCAAGAGGAGCAAACGGAGCAAACAGAGCTATCAGAGGAAGCAGAGAGCAAAACAGAGCTATCGAAGGAAGCAGAGAACAAAATAGAGCTATCGGAGAGCATATCGGAGGAGCGAAGAGCAAACAAAGCCATCTAAGGAGAAAACAGCGCTATCAGAGCTCAGGAGGAGTCTTATCGGGAGTAATACATGCCAAAGAGTCGTATCGGGAATAATGTATGCGAGCCAAAGAAAAGCGGAATACATATATGAAGAAGAGTTAAAGGAGCGGAGCATAAAGACGAGCGGAAGATTTAAAAGGAGCGGAGCTGTATATAATATATGTATATGCAAAATACACTATCAGGAGCAATATAGTGTATATGCATGCAAATACAATATCGGAGGCACAAACACATATATATAGGCATTTACACTATCAAAGGCAGAGTTTATATATATGTGCGCAATATACACTATCGGAGGCAGAGTGTACATATACATCAGAATACACTATCGGAGGCGGAATTCACATATATATCGAAAACCTATACATAAAGGCAATTTGCACTATCGGAGGCAGAAAACACAGTTATATCAATATACACTATCGGAGGCATATATACATACATACATACATACATACATATATATATATATATATATATATATATATATATCGGTGATATGATAATCAGCGGTTTGGTTATGTGCCATCACCCCAAACCCCCGACAGCAACATATATATATAGCGGCGATATGATAATCAGTGGTTCGGTTATGTGCCATCACCCCAAACCCCCGATTGCGATATATATGTGCGAACCCGATGACATATATGCGGGCCTTAAGCCTTGACACGTTAAACCATGCGAATTGCGATATATATATGTAGATCATACAACTGTGATACGTTGCGGACCCGCCAACAACATTATGGAAGGTTTTATGTTATATCTCATCCGCCCTATCGATGCTCACATAATACAATACCCAAAGGGTTGTCCTCCTGCAAGCGCCGATTGCGATGAATGTTGCGAACCCGATGCAATATTGTGTTTTGCTTTAATATCATGTTGCATCCGCTGGTGAATCAGCCATTGTCCATCGGGAGCCTGCGACTGCCGATTGTGATATATGTAGCGGATCCGATACAAGAATAGATGCAGGTAAAATGTATTTGAAGTCCGCCCTTTAGCATTTAAATCAGATTTTCATATATTTCCTGTGTAATTCAAATAATTCTGTTGCACGGGGCTTTTAGGCCAAAAGGCTTATGATAACAGTTCTGATAGTTTAGGAGGCCTGAACAATGTCGATTGTGATTGCGATGGTGACGTGGCAGGCAGGGACCGTCCTAATTGGTACAGTCTCTCTGTTAAACTGTAAAGTCCTGTGTATGTCTATGATTATTGAAAAGGGAGCATTGTTATGGTTTAACATGGAACATGTTTTTGCTGTGTATTTCGGTCCTCTCTTATGAATGAACGTGTCCTGTGAGCATTGGTAAACCCGAATAGTCAAAGGAAGCCAAAGGATCGGGAAGCCGAAGAAGAAGCCAATGCAGATCAAGCCACAAAAACCGAGGATCAAGCGAGGCAAAGGAAACTACAGCAACCAAGGAGGAAGCCAAAGAGCCAGCGGAAAGAGCAAACCGTCGGACAGAGACATTAGGAAGATAAAACAGGAGAAACAAAGAACAAAGGGGCGTTGAATGTTGTTGAAAAGGCTGGACGAAACAGAGGCAGCAGCAGGGGTCCAGCAGAATATAAAAAGGGCCAAAGGACCAACAGGATAGGAGATAGCCGAAGGGCAGAAGTAGTCAGCAGGGAAGCAATCAAGCTGAAGTATTCACTGTGACAGTGAGAACATATGCTTGAACAGAAAGGTGGTTCTTATGCAGAGCTTAGTGCAGCTAATAGTAGACTCACTAAAGCTGCGTGGAGACATTATCAGAGGTCATTTATTGGAGACTCTGTTGGACAGTATGAAGAGTTGTAAAGACTCCTTCAGAAGAAGACTGGTTGTCATTGATGCTGTAGCATGGAGACTATAGTGAAGCTGTAAACAGACAAAACGCAATAAAAAAGAGTTCTGAGAGCAGAACATTACTATTAAACATGCCTTGACAAGATTGGGATGGAACCCTTGGGGTTGGTGCCTCAGAAGTAAGAAGGATTGGAGTCCTTGGGGCTGATGCCTCAAAAGTAAGAAGGATTGGAGTCCTTGGGATTGGTGCCTCAGAAGTAGGAAGGATAGGTGTCCTTAGGACTGGTGTCTCAAGAACTGGAAGGATTGAAGTCCTTGGGAATTGGTGCTCCTAAGTCCAAGACTGTTGCCTTGGCGAAACAGAGATGGAGCTCTGGAGGTTGGAGCCTCACAAAAGTCCAAGTTGGTGCTTGGGAACTGATTGCAACCACTTATATATTATATCTATTTTATTGCAAATATTATATTAATAAAAGCATTGATACTTGTTGTTCATCTTGTGTTTTGAATATAAATGTTTTAACTAGTAAAATAATAGTTGAAAATGAAATACTGATTCACCCCCCTCAGTATTTCCAACAATGGGTACATTTTTACTAAGGTCATGATAGAGCTCAAGAGTCAATGCCACCAACAGAAAGATACATAGAGGGCTTGCTATTCTTGATTAAATGTTAGTTCCATACCCTCGTACACAATACAATCCAATGGAACTGTTGCAATCACCCCAACCCTGAAATCCTAAAAACTAGTTAAGTGTTGGATTGTGTAGCTCGGTATGTCTTCTGTTAGTGTCGGTCTTGAGCCCTCCATCAGTGATCAATAGCTCTTTGCATATGCATAAGTAGGTGTCTCATCAGTGTCAATTTTGCATCCCGCTAGGCATGCCATAAAACTGAATGGAGGGCTAGTCTTTGTTCCCTTCTTGGCTTTGCTGGATCAGGTCATACTTCAATGTAATTGAGTCATACTTGTTTTTATTTTTGCCTTGAGGTCCCAGGTCTTAGGTCTAGGGTTTTGAGTCAAGATCACTACAAGGTCATGAGTTCAAGGTCAGTGAGTGTCCAGCAAGCCAGAAGGAGGTATGTACATATGTTTCATTATCATTTTATTCAGCTATAGCTCACTTTATGCCTTGGATTTAAAAAACCCTGTTTTTAAGTCCAAGGCCATGAGGAATTTGTAAAAATAAAGAAATTTCCAAAAATTTGTAAAAGTGTCGGCAACAACCCTGGTTCCTTCACTACAGTCCATCAGGCGGTCAACCTGCAAAAAGAACGGAGTCAAACGCATCAAAAGAGCTCATTTCAGGACAAAAAGACTCTAAACAGTGTTAAAAAGAAAAGCAAGTTGAAAACATTAGAAAGTGGGTTCTAAAGTTAAATTTTTTTTTAAAATGACCCTATAAAAGCTAACTTCCCTCTTTAGTCACTCTTATTGTGCAATTGAAAGTGAAAATTTCGTGCTAGAGGCAAAGAAGGCGATTTCGTGGCAATTTTCTGCAAATCCAGCGCTTGGGAAGGTGCGCGACCATTCCACAGGTGTGCGCGACCACCTGGGTGGTGCGCGACCATTCCACGAGCATTTCCCTGTGTAAATTTACACAGGCGCGACCATTCCAAGGGTGCGCGACCACTCGAAGGAGGGGCGCGACCACTCGTCCAGAAAGCCTCCAAAACGCATCAAACTTCAATTGTTTCGTGTTGGCTCGTGTTTTGGATTGAGACATACAAGCTCATATCAAAATCCGTGGAATGATAGATCTTTCCAAGAAGCATGCGGCACATGGCTATGACAGTTGAATTCGGGTTTGAGAAAGCGGTAGAGCTTTCGTATCTTTGTGATGCCATCTCCTTCAGGGGCTGGGTTGTCCTGCAATACAATTTCAGTCATCAAGTTCACCTAGTGCTTCTCAAGGCTTGATTACTGATGCCTTCACTTCTCGGCAATGGAGAACAGGTAGTCAAATGGGTGGTGATGGAGCAGTTCTATTAAAGCAGTCTTTAAAAGTGCAAATTCTTTATGCACTGCACTCGGGAGATAAGAAAATGGCAGTCAATCTCCTGAAATATCTTGGGTCTCTGGAGGATTGTCTGGCAATTGGTGATTTGATGTCCTTACTTGAGTACTGCTCGAAAGCTCCAGACCCACAGTTTGCTATGGAGCTGTTGAGATTTATGGAGGAAAAGAAGCTAAACATTGGCCAAAGTGGTTATCTATATATTCTGTGTGCCCTTTGTAAAGGTGGCTATCTTGATGAGGCTTTAAATTTGCTAACGCGGCTTAGAGAAAATACTTTTACAAAACCGGGGCTGTCGATGTATAATATTTTCCTAAATGGACGCTAGTTTTCTTGTTCCTGGTGATGTAGTCAGTATTAAATTGGGAGATATCGTTCCTGCGGATGCTCGCCTGCTTGAAGGAGATCCTTTAAAGATCGATCAGTCAGCTCTAACCGGAGAGTCTCTCCCAGTGACTAAGAATCCCGGAGATGAAGTTTACTCAGATTCTACTTGTAAACAAGGAGAAATTGAAGCCGTGGTTATTGCTACTGAAGTTCACACCTTCTTCGGAAAGGCAGCTCATTTGGTGGATAGCACAAACCAAGTGGGTCATTTCCAAAAGGTTCTTACTGCAATTGGTAACTACTGTATATGTTCGATTGCAATTGGAATTGCCATAGAAATCGTTGTCATGTACCCTATTCAACATCGACAGTACAGAGATGGAATTAACAACCTCTTGGTGCTTTTGATTAGTGGAATTCCTATTGCGATGCCCACTGTATTGTCTGTAACTATGGTCATTGGCTCTCACAAGCTCTCTTTGCAAGGGGCTATTACAAAGAGAATGACTGCTATAGAGGAAATGGCTGCCCTGAAAATTCTTTGCAGTGATAAAACCGGGACACTCACTCTCAACAAATTGAGCGTTGATAAGAATCAAAAAGATCTTTCACGCCACAAAGACATCAACGCTACAAAGACATCGACCGCAAACAGAAAAATAGGAACTAATTTCCTATTTTAAGACCTCAGAAATCAAAACGCAGCAGCTAATAGAAGCTTTTTATAGCATAATAAAATTCAATCTTACTGTTCCCTATATGGCAATTTCCGTAAAGTGGCAAACATCTTTTCAGTGGTCATCATTCCATTTTGGCAGAAGCCATCTTCCAGAGTGGTATGCGATGTGAAGACCGCGTGGCTGGCCAGTTGTCAACATGGGAGGATTGTGTCATCAATGGGAGCCTGCGTAATAGAGAAATAAGATTCGATCTTCTATTAATAGCTTCAGTTAAATCTCCAGGTGGATCTACGCCCCAGTTGATATCTTTAAGTGGCCAGCAAAGGATTTTAAACCTCATTGAGTTGTTTATACATAAGTCGTTGTTTTATAGAACCTTCTGCATGTGAATTAAAGATATCAGTAACGTGGCAATCGTTGCAAACTGGCATTCAGGATTCGATTGCCTGTAGCTTCAGCAAATGGGATTGACACCTGCCCTTCACTTCAGTCACCAGAAGACACCTGTTACCAGATGCATAAAACTCGTTTTCTTATCTATAACCTCAATAAAGCAGCGCTCCAAAGATTTCAAAATAAACAAATTCGCCTATTTTCATCCTCAATTATGATTTCATGAGATTTTTGCTCCGGATTTATCTCTCAACTGGCCAATTATCATAAGATTTACAGAACGCTGTTCTATGTTTAGGAAACGCCCTTTCCTACTTTTTGTAATGATAGTTAAAACAGCGCCCCTGTTTTGGGCAGCATATGTATTTATTGTATTAAAAAATTCATTTGAGCAGCGAGAGAAGGGAGATTTTCTGAGTGCTGAGTGCTGGAACAGAGCTTTCATTGTACAGTTTTTGGCAGAGAATTTAATGGAATTTCACAGCTCTGTTTGCTGAGATTCATGTGCTATGTTGATTTAGCATAAGTTTTTCCCTTTGTCTCATATGTAAACTGTTATGTTTCATTCACCTCATGATCATATCTATTTGAGCAAATGAAGTGATTAGGTAGGAATTCATAGTATTGTATGCTCCTCCTATAAATTTGCTCATGTTCAATGTTTTCCTCTGTTTGACAAGGATTCAAAGTTATTGTTTGCCCTTGTCAGCTCCTCACCAGTCTTGCCATCCCACACCAAATCTAGATTTGGTATTAAATTGCTTGCCTACCTTGCCTCAGTTGATAATCTGTGTAGTCATTATATTTCTCTGTTCAAAGCTGTGATTTTGCCCATGCAGCCCAGAAAAGCCCCGTCATTTAATTAAAAACCCCAAGCAAACCTTCCTATATCAATTTACTAGCCTAAGATCTTTATTCCTAATTGGGTCAGCTCATCCTATTGAAAGATCTACCGAATCTGACCCGAGAGAGCCTTCTCATACCTCGTAGGGCTAGCTACGAGGTGAAATGGTTTGATGTTGCCTTGAAGGTTTACCTTCCTCAGCCTAGGGTGAAATCTCAAGCGCTAACATCTTCCACAATTGCTTGGAGTCTTAGCATGTGGAAGATTTCCTCTCTAGATAAACTTTGTAAAGTGATTTTATAAAGTCCCTTTTATATCTAATGATTAAAAGTGGCTTAAGCAATCTCAACGAAAAATTAAATCACAACCATTGATCTTGGGATGGCATGATTTAATCTTAGCCATTGAGATCTTGGGTTATAGTTTTAGTGATTAAAAGGCTATAAAAGGAGATTTGAGGGAGAGACGAAGATACCATTGATCATCACTAGCCTCAGGATGAGGAGTGTGATACTCCAGTGTGCCAGGTCGGGCAGAGTCCGAGGAAGGTGCAAGGAGCAACAAGGAGATTTATATCACAGCCAAGGAGGGCTTGATCAATTGGATTAGATCTAGTTGTTGTATACGTAATTCCTCAGTCGGACCAATATCCCTGGCACGGGAGCCCAAGTTCTTAATAGAACAAGCTTTCTGGATTTTTTCTTTGTGGATTTTCCATGGTAAATTGTGTGTCCAATGTGACGATGATTTAAGTGTATTTCTGTTGTGCATTTTCATTAAGAACTTAGTCATGCATAAATTGATCAATTGTGTAAGGGTTTGTCTGAGATTTATTTCTAAGTGTTCGGTTCGTAGAAAGATAACATGGTAACAGAGCTTAAACCCTGAATCGAACTTGGGATCGCAAATGTCGAGTTTGTATTAGATTGTCGAAGCCAAGTTGGTTGGGATCATACAAAAGAGAATTTTTTTAGTTGGGCAACGAGATTTTTGTCTGTGTCATTTATTCCAATGTTCCACCAAGTTTCCGAGACGAGGGGGCGAGGGAGCGAGGGGGCACGGGAGCGGCCTATGCAAAAGCTCCCTACCATTTTTTAGGAAACGTGGGGGAGCGTCAGGGTCTTAAAAATTTATAAATATAAAATATAATTTATTAATTAATAATTGAGTCCAATATAAAAGGTACGCTGCTTTTTTTTTTAATTCCAAAATAATGTCTTGGGAAAGCAAATCATCAAGATTGAAAATACAAATTTTTGCATATATAACATTGAATAGACATGAGAATAGTAACAACATCATAAAATTCTAATTCAATTTTTTAAAATAAATAAAAATAAAATATTATCAATTAAATAATATTATGATTTCAATAAAATTTTAAATTTAAAAAAAAAAAAAAGAAAAAAATTAAAAACAAAATAAATTTATTTACTTATTAAATCATATTTTAAAATATTCCAACCATTATTATATACATTCACTTAACGTAAATACAAACACATATTTATAACTTAACAAAACATTAACCTTAATATAAACCTATATCAATCATATCAACCTAACAAACTAGTATAAGAATGGCTTTCGAAAATCAAAATCTAAACCATTTTATTTTCTGTATCATCCTTAGAGGACAAACCGCCATTAACCATAGAAATGACTTGAAAAAAAACCATTCTCTCAATTATTATTTTATAACTATTTTAATAATGCATATAATAATTCAGCAGGTGGTTGACATACGTCCAATAGCTTTGAGTGACACCAAGTTCCATTCAAAAGATGGTTTCCGACCAGTAAAACTTTTTAGAGAAGGTGAGTGAGCACCGTGGCTTCCTTAGCATATGCAGGTCTGTAGTTTGCAGCATATATATATACTGCGGTTACATATCACTCTCTCTGCTCAGTCCAATTTCATGCTCGCAGAGGTCAGGGTATCAAATGATGCTGCCTATATATTTGGCAATAACAAGCATGGATTGGGGAATCAAATCCTGCCCATATATTTGTCTATTAATGAGTTCGGACTTGATAGCGGAACACTATGGATGAGTAAGGAGGCGTGGGGAAGGGCATAATAATGAAGACGTGTTGTTGCAATTTTCCTCAAGTAGAAAGTACGAATTTATAAAATTTTCACAGTATATATATAATATTTTTCTCACTATTTGAACTTTCGAATTGTAACTGGTTGCTATTGACGCCAGGTGTGGGAATTTATATAAAATTTGAACGAAACTATATATGAGTTTACATAAATTGAATCTACAGACAACGTCATACGTGAATGTAATTCTGTCCCCGGTTCTGCAACCGTAAATTGAATCTACAAACAACGTCATACATGAATGTAATTCTGTCCCCTTAATTAAAGATTAAGTTCAGCGTTTAGTTAATTAAAAATTTAAAATGGTTTTTAATGCATTAAAGGTGTGCCACGTCCCCCCTCGTCCCCCCATGCCCCCTCTCGTCCCCCCACACCCCCCCACGTCCCCTTCTTTGGAAACGCCCCCTCAAGGAAGGGAAACGTTTCCCTGGCACGTTCCCTTGAGTTTCCTCCATTTTGGGAGCGTGGGGAAACGTCCCCTACTCGTCCCCAAGTCCCCGGTGTTAGCGCTTGAAATTTCACCTCAAGCTGAGAAAGGTAAACTCCAAGGCAACATCAAACCACTTAGCCTCGTAGCTAGCCCTACGGGGCAGGAGAGGACTCTCTCCGGTCTATCTCGATAAAGATCTTCAAAGGGCGAGATAACCAATAAGGAAACACTGATTTTAGGCTAGTAAACTGATAAAAGGTTTGAATTGGGAAGTTTTAAAATTTTGGTGGAAAATCGGGGAAAGGCAATTTTGGGTGCGGGGATTGGACACAGTTTTTGCAGGGGGTTCTTTGGGGCAAGGTAGGAGACTGTATTGATGCCTTTGAATTAAGTGAATGGATAGGAATGACCGGTGAGGGGCTAAAGAGAGCAAGAAACCTTCAAGAATTCTCTTTAGACAGATGAAAACATAAATATTAAGCAAACTTAAAAGCAGAGCATGGCAATCATGAATTCTACTTTAACACTTCATTTGCCTAATTTGCAGAAGGAAAAGTGAGAAGATGAATCACATAACAAACTTACAAGTACAAAGAGAAACACACCATCAATACATGTAACCACAGAAATCCCAAAAAGGACTGCAAAACCCTGGTCTTTCTTCCTTTGCCAAAATTGCAGAGATACAATGAGTAATACAATAGAGCTTTCTCCCTCAAGAGTCCAACCCTCCAACCTCTGAAAATGACTAAGAAAATACATAATATAGGCAAGCTAACACCTTTCCTTGCCTCTAGGGGTCGAGCTCATCCTTCTAGGAGCTGTTTCAACCAATTCTAAACTGAGCACTAAAATCTAGGCAGTCAAAACAACTTGCCTCTATAAGCTAGGAAACCAATTCATTCATTAAATGTTTGCTATTTCATGAATGAATCTTCTAGAATAGGTAAATAAGTGCCATGTCAACATGAAAATACATTAATTACATCAAAGAGGGTGAAAAATCTCATCACAAGTCAAAACTGGTCAAAGTTGGGCGAATTCCTGAGCTGTAGATGAATTCCTGTGAAAACTGCCCAATGGGTCGCGCCCAATTCCTGAACGGGTCGTGCGCCTTTGGAGGTACTTTTGAGGCACTTCCAAGTGTCCAAATGAGGCAAAAGTGGGCTTGTTGGAAAGGTCTGGATGTCTACTTTCCAACCCAAGTGGAATTTCTGAATTTGGTGGTCATTTGCCCCTCCAAAATTGCAATCTCCCAAGACTGCTTCCTGTGTGTCAAAAAGGTGGCAGAAAGTCATTTTTTGCTTTTTTTTGACTTTCTGGAGGCCCAAAACTTGGTGAAATTTCTTGGCAATGGCTGAGAAAGTGTAACTTTCCATGACAAATCCAGAAATGCTGAGTTTTCCCAAAATGGAATTGCCCAACGAAAGGGTCGCGCGCCATTGGTGGAGAAAACCTGTGTTTGGTACAAAAAATTCACAATTGACAAAATTTTCTCCAAATTTCTTGAAATTTGGGCTGGGAGTCCCCAATCAAGTACCATGCTCAGTCAAAGAGGCTTTGGCCAAAATTTGGAGTGGATCGGGCCTTTTCCGTCGTTTTAGTGCCTTGGCCAACCTCCTTGGATCTGGCGATTGCAATTTTGACATTTCTCTAAAACCATGACACCTGTGCAAAACGTGAAGGAGGTTTTTCTTCTTTGGCATGTTATGGACAAAAATCTCTCTCAGTTTTCCAAAATTCATCTTTGATTGCTCTGAAACGGCTTTTGAGTGAAACTTATCCCGATGTGTGGAACAAGGGATTTTGTCGAAATGAAGCGAAATGAAGGGGATAAGAGGCTTCTAAATTCTTGGGGAAATTTTTGGAAGTAGGGAGGGATGTTAGGAAGCAGGGGAAAGTGGAATCGCAGAGATAAAGTGAGGGAAAGGGGTCCAAAAGGGCAAAACACAGGCCCAACCTAGAAAATTGCCAGGTTGTAGCTAGAAACTAGGGTTTGTGCAAAAATGAGGAATTTGGGGGATCTAAGGGATGGGAAGCATTTAATAAGGTATTTTAAGGATAGGGGAAGGTGTATGAACATCTGGATACAAGTTTTGCCGATGATTTGACTGTCCAAGAGAAATTAGCTTTCAAAACCCTAGGAGAGGGAAATGACCCTGCCTAGGCGCAACTGAAGCATGAACAAGGTGTAAAATGACTCATTAGACACTGACATGATAATGAAAACCCTATGAATGATGATAGACTCAGCTGAATGATGACATGGACCGACATTTGGACAACTTTGAAAGGAGTGAAAGCAAACCCTAGACCTAATGCCTAGTGACCAAATTTTGCTTGAAAACTCTTTGAAATGACAAAATTTGACTTTGACACTCTGAGACCACTTTGTAAGAGCATATTTGATCACTGGAGGAAGGCTGGAAAGACTAACACTAATGCCCGGAGCGCGGGGGAGCGCGGAAACTAGACCCCTAGGGGGGGGGGGGGGGGAGTCCCCGTGGAACACTGATTTATTCAGTGAGGACACGAGAAAAAAAAGGACCACAGGCCAAGGGGCTCAAGAAAAATAAAATCGGCACTAAGTTTAAACAATTGTTTTCTTGTGACCGTAACAAGGGTCGATTTTTCTTAAAACAAATAAGGAAAGTGCGAGGGAGGGTGTCCTCAATGGCCGACAGGCCTGAAAGCCCACCCATCTACTTGGCTAGAAGAGGATCGCGACAAGGAAGGAGCAACCATCAGGTTCGCCTATCAGAGGAATGGATCCAGTGCATGGCAAGCTCGGGACGTGGTGTGAAGCCACCGAGCCAACTAGTTCCAAAGGAAGAAGAGGCAGTTATGGATCGAGGTCAATAGCGGCTGCAAAGGGAAAGGGGTGTTGGACACCAAGGGGCCGCAGAGAGCACCCATTCCCCGCAAAGATTATTAGCAATAGTCAGGCCAACCAGCAAGTTGACAAATGGGTTCATTGGGTATTGACGTCAGTAGTGGCGAAGACTAGTTCAACAGTAGCATGAGCTAACCAATAGTCACACTTGCGCAGGGAACTGGCATGAACAAGAAGATCGGTGGTACAAGAAGCATGCACAACAGGTTCTTAGCTAGGATTCAGTGTGGTTGACGCGAGGGACTAACCAATCGACCAACATAGAACATAGAATGGGGAGACCAATTGTCAGAATAGCAGCACAAAGAGGCAATGATGTTGTGCAAAGACCCGCACACACAAAAAATTCATTGTCAGTCGTGAACAGGCCAGCAACACCAGAAACAGGTCACAGTGAAGCAAAGTCTATGTGCAAAGGTCAACGTAAGAGACTTTGTAGCTACCAACATAAGAGGGCTACAAATAGGTGTTGGGAAGCACACGAGATTCCCGGGGAGCAAGTAGAGGCTCCAGGCAACCTCAGGAAGTGTGAGACAGTTTTAGGCAATGGGCTTGGGCAACATACAGAGAGGGCTAATATAGCCATGCAAGATGCTCAAAAGCAGAAGGCTTATAGGAGCATGCTTCTCAGCTCAAGTTCCAATAGTAAGACAAGGTTTTGCGTTAGAGGGAGGAGCTACAGTGGATGTGATGAACTTGGAGACGGATTCAAGTTATGGAAGCACCTTCCTCGCTAAGAGGGAATGTTGGCTTGTGTACCTTGGTAGGTCTTCCACAATTGCTTGGTGTCTTCGTGTGTGGAAGATTGCCTCTGTAGATAAACTTCGTAAAGTGATTTTATAAAGTACCTTTTGTATTTAATGATTAGAAGTGACTTAAGTGAGCTCAACGAAAGATTAAGTCACAATCGCTAATCTTGACATGGCAAGATTTAATATTAGCCATTGAGATCTAGGGTTAGGGTTTTAGTCATTAAAATGCTATAAAAGGAGATTTAAGGGAGAGGTGAAGACACAAATTCAACGGCACTAGCCTTAGGAGGGGGAGTAGTGTGATAATCCAGTGTGTTAGGTTGAGAAGGGTTCGAGGAAGGTGCAAGGAGCAGCAAGGAGATCTAGATCACAACCAAATAGGGCTTGATCAACTACATCAGATCTAGTTGTATATGTAATTCCTTAGTTGGGCTAGTATCCCTGGTACGGGATCCCAAGTTCCTAATAGAACAAGTCTTTTGGTTTTTCCCTTTGTGGGTTTTCCAGGGTAAATCGTGTGTCCAATGGGATGATGATTTCTTTGTATTTATGCTATGCATTTTTGTTAAGAACTTATCCATTCATAAACTTATAAATTGTGTAAGGCTTTATCTAAGATTTATTACCTAGTGTCGGGTTCGTGGAAAGTTGACATTAATTCTGTTGGATTTTGTATGGGATCTAAAATTCTACTTTCTCCATAGGAAATCCAATGAGGTCAAGACCACTCTCAAACATTGTGAGTCAATTAATGGTAATGTTAAAAATTTATGTAAAAGGATGAAATTGAAAGACAAAGGAGAATGTCACCTTAAAAATTTAACATTAGCATTATTTACATACCATTAGTAGGGACCTAGGGTTGAATAATAGGTTGCCCCACTCATAGATTATTGTTTTCATTAAAAAAATTGTGTTTGTTGGGTCCTTGGTTGCACTGTACAAAATTGGTCAGTTTTGTACAAGAACTAGTTAGTTCAGCACCAAACCGGCCTTTTTCAATTTTGTGCCACTGCTCGGAACATTTAGGCACCAAAAATATTGACACTAATCGGTTATGATAACAATGGTCAAAACAATGCCATTTGATCCAAAGAGTGTGTGGCATTCATAATTAGGGTGATAATTTTACGTTTTTTACCTCAAACTCTACCTTGCATAAAATATTGCATGGTGATTTTAAAGACTTTTTCTTGGCTTAGCAAGCTTATTTTATAAAAAAAATTAAGAAATTTCCAACATATTTAAATAACATGGAGATCTATTGTTCAACAAATAAAACTATAATAAAGGAAGAATACATAAATGAAATACTAGTGCAACACATTGTTGGAAACCCTTGAAACCCTTGTTGGTACTCCTTTGATTAGTATTGCATCAGATAATACATGTATATGAAATCTCACTTCCACACACCTTTAGGTATATAGGAAATCCCCTGGGTACACCTAAAACCAATTTTAGATAAGCTAACTAGCAATCTTGTTACTATAGTACACCGAAAATGTCACTCGAAGAGACCACTCTCTAGTACACGAGTAGTCAAACAATATGAGTAAGGGCACAGTTAAGACCCCTTAGTTACTAGCTTAGGCTATTCGACCGAGTAATATTGTTGGACCTTGCACATATATCAAAGAGCTATAGCACATAACACTCTCTTGTTCTCAAGACCCAGTAACCTTTTTCTAGTGAGCTCACTCATGAAGGATAATACCTATACCTATAAACCACCTCATACTACCACGGACAACATGGACACCCACTCTATTTCAAAGAGCTTGAATAACTTGGAAAACAAGTTTAAGAGGTGGGAGGAGAATTTTAACAAGAAACTAAATGAGAAGCTCCAACAACACATAAGCAAAAACAAGAAGGCATTAACAATGAAGTAGACTAAGAACTTGGACAAGATGTTAACTTGGAAGTTGTCAAGTATGCTAGCTCAAGCCATACCAAGAAAACAATGTTGGACTACACAACACATTCAACCACACCAATAAGAAACTTCTAACTCAACAATATGTAGCCACAGAAAACCCACTTTCGGTCATGTCACCTCGAAATCTAGCAAGTCATGTGGGGGGAGCTCACAAGGCAAGAACTAAGGGACAACAATATGAGTTGTGGCCCACTATCACTACAACCACTACCTCCTGCTCTTTTGTGGACTTTCACCACTAGTGAGGCTTCCCTTTAGTAGGTCACCTAGAAGGATATGCTAAGTATGAGGGATAAGGTGACAAGATATGCTTATGGAGGACAACTCTTCCAAAGAACAAGGATAAGCATGATACAACAATTTGCATCCTTCAATATGCTTAGTTAAGGCACAATATGATCTAAGGCTTGAGAGATATCACGGCATAAGGATCAACCTAGAACCACAAGGCCAAGAAAAGGCTTCCAAGTTATGTATACCTTCAACCTTTGAATCAAGAAGCCTTCAATAAGCCCCAAGTTGAAGCATAGGGAAAACTACGGCTAAATCTACCTAGGGCATATGTATTTAGCCCTAATATGGACGAATTAGCCACTAAAAGGCATTGATTTTGAGGCAATCACCTTTCCCTCGAGTGTTAA
This sequence comes from Pinus tabuliformis, assembly GCA_031772625.1. Taxonomy (NCBI): domain Eukaryota; kingdom Viridiplantae; phylum Streptophyta; class Pinopsida; order Pinales; family Pinaceae; genus Pinus; species Pinus tabuliformis. The sequence continues at coordinate 484,400,617 of CM062810.1, read as the reverse complement.
ATCCTTCCAAAGGCCAATGACTTCAGCCCTAGTTGAAATTTGTGCCCTAGCATTAGCTAGTGACTTATCCTTGAGGGGCCGAAATAAGGTTCAGAGAGAGAAAGTGAGATTTAGGTTTAAGTTTTATGAATGACCAACAAAGTGACCAAGGCCACTGCCTGGTCCTTGGTGATGGATTCTAGGGGAGTGTAAAATTTGCTAGATCTTGGCAAGGAATAAGGCAAAAATGAAACCATATATTTCAAAACCCTAGCTATCACTTTTGTGACGGAGCAAAGTCAATTGTGAGAGCTAGTTGAAAGATGCACCAATGGGATTGCCATTCACATTCTATAAGTGAGTAATGCAAGCAATATTATCATCTAGAATCCATAGATTGATTTTCAATAATAACTAGCACAATAGAAACCTTCGATAATTAACCATTCCATACATTAGACACAAGAAACAAAAATTTATCAAATATAAGGTACAATTACAAGATAGAATGCATGAACAAGCCTTTAATCCTCCAAAATGACATCTCCAAGACCAAAGATATAGCTCTAATAGAAAAACTCACCATAGATTCACATCTCCACAAGATACAAGCTAGGCAGAAATTCTCTACGAGGGTCGAAAACAGTCACAATTGATGATGATCAAGTGAAGTATGTCTATCCTCTATTTATATGAGGATTATGGCTAATAATAATGCTTAAAAAGCCCCTAAAACAAGTTTGATACTAAAATGTACTTGGGTTACAAGCCAACCCATTAGTTTTATCAAAATAAGCCTAAATTTGCCCACACATGTGAGTTGTATCCTCTCTAATTGTAATGTTCCCTATGGATTAATTGCACAAGGGAGGAGAAAATGGCTTATCCAACCTTGTAGCCTATAGTCATTGACAAAGGGGGAAACCCATTATCCATTGTTTTGGGGCAACATTGGGTAAATTTGGGGTACTTGGGGGAAAAAGTACAAATTAGGGGCTACACTTATCACCCCCCACATTAGATTCAAGAAGAGAGAGCCCCAGGAGGAATCTATAAATAAAGGAGAGATGGAATCATTTTCTTATGATTGATTTGGATTGGATCATTTCTGTTTTTGTGAGCCTAAGGCTCTGAGGGTTCTAAGATCTGTCTTCCGTTTGGTCGGTTTCGATTGCAATGATCCCACCCTAGCCAATCCCTTATTTTCTCTCATCCATTTAGCACAATTGTTCTGAGGCATTTTCCGTTTGGTTTGGCATTCAAGGAGAAGGAATTCGTTAGGCTTTTGGTTGAAAGGTATCCTCTATTTTCTGCAGCTATTGCCTAAGGCAGCAACCAGCCTGAAGTATTGCGGGAGAAACAATGAAGTAGCAACCCTCTTTTGGCACCTACCTGTAACAAAGCAGAAAATGTCATGACAAGTGTAGAATCGGACCCCTTTTTAAGGGAGTAGGGTTTTCTAAGGTCTAATTTAGGGTTGCGACTCCCCTCACAGAGCCCTATTAGAACAATGGTGCCCTTTCGGAAAGTCGAACAGTAGCTTTAAGCATTAATCCTAGTCACCAAGGTGTTGAGACATCTCCCTAAGCAGCGAATGATAGTCTTAGACTAGTGAAGGCTTGTATGAGTCTTCCTTTTTGCAGTGAAGTGCGGCGAGAAGGATTTGAAGGCAAGATTAGCCCAGAGTGGCATCAACGACATTCTCAAGACACCTTAGACATCGACAAAGGTTGGACTAGCGTAGACTTGCAGCAAGATGGCAATTCACAAGATCTAATCAACACCCATAAGACATAATGGTATGTCTATTAGGGCATAGTTAAGTCAACTAAGCTTGTAAGGAGAACTTTGTAATCAATCTGTTGAGAAAGTATGGACGCCAATAATCTTGTAACTAATTAATAACATGGTGAATTAGATATATTGTTAACTATTGTACTAATGTTGTGATCCTCATATTAATTGTTATTGTTGAAAAAGGGGCTGATCATTTTTAAGAATCAATGCATGTTATTAGTAGTAAGTGTAACTTTGTAAACTGATGTGAACTATTGGAATTCACTACTTGTTACATTACTTTTGTTCAACAATACCACTACCTAGATTTGAAAGCAATAATATGAAACTATTATAGTATATCTTGTGATTTCAATAACCCTAAAGGGAAAAAATTCCCTAGGGGCAATACAGTGGTACCAGAGTTGTCTCATCCTGCCAACCTATGAGCATATGGGTTGATATCACTGACCCAGGATCTTCAAGGAAGGCTTCAATGGAGGATAGGAAGAAGTATCCATTAGAAAAAACCATGCAAACTATTACTGCTCAAGAGAAACAACACTAGTAGCTGATGACTCGGGTTCTTGCCATGTTCGTGAATAATGCGGGTGGCAATTACCATGTTCCTATTCAACCTAATACCCCCAGACAGACTAGCACTAGAGCAACTAGTCAGAAGACTCTAAGACCTTATCTTCCCCAATTGCTAAATAAGCAAAAAACAGGGAGTTGTGGACCACCAGAATAGAACAAAGAGACTTCAAATTATTGGAGGGCATATCAAATGTTAGGAGAGGGTACTCGAGCAACCTTGACCTTTCAACAATTATGTGACATTAAATAAGAAGTTAGGCCTAGGAATTGTGGTAAAGGCACGTAGCACAAAGGAATCATGAGGAATTGGAAGGAATTTTTGGCTAGCTACAAGCTAAGTCACCATGTTCGTGTTCGAGTTCGACGACCTTGAAATTCGAATAAAGTTTGGCACCTAAAATTTTGCCGATAAAGTTCGGCATAAAATTCGATATATAGAAATTTGAAAAAAAATATGTATATATATAAAACCAACAAAAAAAAAAACAAATTAAAGTCAATCTTCAAAGTCCATAATACCCATTTCAAACACATAGGATTATTGCTTAAACATTTAAATCATTTCCACATATAATTTTATAAACCATGAAAGCGATGCCAATAAAGAACCAACTTCCATACATAGTAAACAAGGTGAGAAATTCATCATAGACATTAGCACCCATATCAAATTCAACAAAACCATCGGCCATATCAGATTTCATATATTGAAAAACAATCTGATAAAAAATTATTAGAAATATATGAATTTTAAAGTTTAAAGTAGCTTGGAAGTTTTAGAAAATTGTTCATGCAAAAAGTAAACTAGAAGTCTAAAACGGGAACACAAGTTTTATTCTTGATGTTCCTGTGGCCCACTTGTTATATCAAAAAGTTCTATATCATCAAGAGCAGTAGAAATTGTGAATCCGCTAGATGCTTCAGCATCAGATTCATCACTCAATTCCCTATCAGAGGAAAAAATCAGCTTCATCCCTTGATGCATTAGGAACAAGATTGATCCACGGAATAGAGGAATTGGATGACTCTTTAGCCACATTTTTCAAAGCCAACTGGAAGTTACTACGAACATAAACAAGATCTTCTAATATTCCAGATAACAAACTATTTCTTTTCTTGGAATGAATGTGGTCAAAGGAACTCCAATTCCTTTCACACATTGATGCACTTGATCCTTAGCTTAATATACAAATTGCAAAATTTTGCAATTCTGGTGCCCCTGATCCATAAAATTCCCACCATATTGTTGGATCACTTATGCTCCTATCATACTTTGTTGATTGTGTTCCAAATAACCCTTCTTCTAACTTGTATGCCCTCAACTGACATCTAACCAAACCTGCAATTGTTGGATCTGGATTTAGCTTCTCAATAGCTTGGATAATTCCATTCATGACTTCTTCATCCCTATGTCTTGATAACCCAAACAATCTAGGGTCCAAATAGCATGTTGTTGCATGTAATGGACTATGCATCATCTTCCACCTTTGATCAATTACCTCCCATATCTCCTGGTAATCAACTTCCACATTATTAAAAGCACTTGCAATGGCCTCTTTGCAACGATCAATGCTTTCATCAACAAAACCCATACAAGGTTTGTCACCATCAACAATGCGGAGCACATTAACAATTGGGCCACCCACGTATTTTTAAAACTTTGTTTGCATTTTCCCAAAAGCCATTATTGAGCAATATTTGTTCAACATTTTTCCCCTTCGTTTCTTTTGAAAGGGGAGATCTCTCCCACTCAGTATTGCAGAAAAAAGCTCTTAGGCTTGCTTTTTCCTCAACAATTCTTTTCAAAATAATATAAAAAGTGGCAAGCCTTGTATCACAAGGCCTCAACAACTCTTTTGATGCATTCTTCCTATATATGCTCAAAGTGAGACGATGGTTGATGATGAAGTTTGCAATTGTTTTGGCTCTTTGGATTGTCTCATTAACCCAAGGAAATTTGGCTAAATCATGCAACATTAAATCCAAGCCGTGAGTTGCACAAGGGGTTCAATAAATGTGATTATACTTTTCCATAATCATCTTCCCTGCACCAACACAATTTGATGCATTATATGTAATAACATGGACCACATTTTTCTCCCAACCTCTTGAATTGCTTCATCCAAAATTCCAAAAAAAAATTATGATGTCTTCACTCGATCCATTGCATTAAATGCCTTCAAGAAAAGTACCCCTTGAGGACTATAAACAAGCACATTGATCAATGGGCGATGACACAAATCTAACCAACCATCACTCAAAATTGTGCATCTTGTATGCTTCCAAGACTCTTTAATTTGAACCAACTTTTCTGTCACTCTATCTCTTGTTTTCTTTAGCAAAGTGGTCCTTAAAGCTTCAGATTTGGAAGGAACATAGCCCTTCCCAAAATCAATGGCCTTTTTAGTTACATTTTTAAAATATGTATTATGGACTACTGGCCACATTAAAGGGAATTGCACATGCATAAAAGAATTCTGCAATGGCATCATCAATTTCTTGTCTCTCCATAGGTTTCCAGAATTGATTTGATGTTTTGGTTCCACTTGTTTTTACTGGCGTAGAACTTGATCCACCAATGGTTGATATTGAATTAATGGTGTTTGAGGAAGACATGGCAATCTCCCTATTAATTTGTTGCCTCTTAGTTTCCCTTTTTTCCTTTTCCATCTTTGAAGTGTAATAGTCTTTCTCCACCGCGTTTTTTTTTCATCAGAGATCTTAGGACAACCTTCACCCCATCTGCACTTCCATTGCTAATACTGAGAAGATGATCCACTAATCTAGTTAAAGAGCCAGTGAATTGATGTTGACATAGCTGACACAAGGTTTTTCCCCTCTTTTTTGACAAAATTCCATGCTACAACAGTTGATTTTGGGGGCGTCGTTGAAATTTGAAAGTTCTGATTGCTGAAGTGAGGCCTAAAATTTCTGTAGTTTATTTTTTTTTAATTTACATTTGAGTTAGGCTGTAAATTGTAATTTACGTTTTTTTTAATATATTGTGTCTGGACTATTAGGCATCAACCTTAGCAGATCTAGACTGTTTAAATTTTAAACAGTCTGGAACTGCTAAGGTTGATGCCTGATAGTCCAGACACAGACCCACAATATATTAAAAAAACTAAATTACAATTTAAAGTCTAATTTAGATATATTAACTAATTAAAAAAAATTGCGGAAAAAAATTGTAGTTTGGCTACCTGGAGGAGCTGGACGCTGGAAGTTGGAACAGGACTGAGCACTGTGGGTTCGAATTTCCTGTGCGCTGTGGGTTGTGGGTTGTGGGTTCAAATTTCCTGTGCACTGTGGGTTGTGACTGCCTGTTGGGCCTGTGGGTTGTGGCTATGCGGTTGTGCCCACTGCAGTCTGCAATATGCCTGTGAGCGTGAGCGTGAGCGTCGACGCCGAGCAATGAGCAGTAGCAGGAGGGTCGAGCCTGTGGTTGTCACCGGTGAGCTGCCAAGTGAGGTAGTGAACTGTGAGGGTCGAGGTACCAAGTGAGGTAGTGCACTGTGGTTGTGAGGTAGTGAATTGTGGTTGTCGAGGTTGTAGCCTGTGGCTGTCACCGATGAGCCGCTGTGTGAGATAGTGTACACAGCTGCATAGTGAGGGTTAAGCGAGTAGTGAGGGTCGAGTAGTGAGGCCAGGGTCGAGCATTGAGTCAATCGTCGGTCAGCTTTACCTCGAGCGTTGGTCGGTGTGATTCATGCGTTGAGCAGTTAAAACCCCGGGCAGCACCTCGAGCACGAAAAACCCACCGAAAAACCTAAGCATGAATTTAATTTTTTTAACCTAACTTAATCGATTTTTTTGCAGAACTTAATTATTTTTTTTCTCGAATTCGCCATTTTGTTCGGATTCGAATTCGTCATTGTGTTCGAGCTTGAATTCGCCATTATGTTTGGCGTACATAATCGAACTTGTTCGAAATCGTTTGAGGTTCGGCGAATTTCGAATCCCAAGGATAAAATTTGTCGAACCTGATGACTTAGGTTGCAAGGAAAACAGATCAGATGATATTGATGATAAGCCAAACACAGAAAAACAGAATGCAAAGGTAGCATCATTAAGTGGGAAAGATGGCATGGAAATACTAGGAGGAGGCATTGCGACAGAATTGAAAATTCATGAAAAAGATTGCAAGTATCAAACGCACGTGACTCCCAAGATTGATCAAGTGCTTGAATTAAAGGATAAGAGGCACACAAGTGAAAAGTTAGAAAAATATATCTCTCTTGGTAAAAGTGATATGGGTCATGTTGTCAATGATGAAGTAGGTCAGCTAATGGATCTGGAACTAGTAAGCAATTATATTAGTAGGGGACCTAAAGTTTCCAGTTTAGCAAATGATTGAAATACAAAAGGTTCTTACCCTGTAAAGTTGTCTGGAAATAAAAGAAACCTTGAGACTAATTATGTGAACGAAGAAGATGGTTCTACAAATAGAGGAAATAAAAACATGTTGTCTTTTCGAAACCAAGAGAATAAAAGCATCTGGTCTAGTAGTCTAGCGTTTATGGAATCACACTATCTTTCTCAACATTTTAGTCAAGGAAGACTAGAATTTGTGCAAGTTGTTTAAGGAATCAATGGCTTAAATTTTTAAGAAATTTTCTACAAATTTTACATTTGGGTCATTACATACTTTCATGGAGTATGCCACTTGTACCAACGATGAAATTCCATCATTCCTTAGTGTTGAAATGTGAAGAGGCGACAATCATGGGACCTGAGTTGCCCCTTTCCTCGACCTATTTCTACTACCTCTTATGTGCCTCTTTTTCTTCATTGATTTTCTTTTTCTTGCATTGCTTGGTTTACAAGATTTAATTTTGTGCCATTGGCCCCTTAAATTGTTCAATGGGGTTGGGATATTCAAAGTTTCTTTCATTTTGATAGCTCACACATTAGCCAAGAACTGTGTGAGGGCTAATGATGGCGATAGAGCTCAAGCTAGGCTTTCGTCAACGCACTTTACTATAACATAGTCATTTTTTTGCTTTTGATCATCATGACTCATGCTCTTTCTTTTCATTCAATCTCATCAACCTCTTAGGGCAAAGATTCCAGGCCCCTAATCATGAATGAGGAAAATAGGGAACCAATACTAGTGACAAATAGCAATCAACCCAAAGATGGGATGTGGATACAAGGAACAGATGAGAGTGTTAAGGAAGGACTACCATGGACATGGAATATCAATTAGTGCCTCGTATTTGTGCCCCTCCTTGACAGTGGAAACGAAGGCCTCAAAGAAGATCACATTAGGCTAGGTCACAGGTGCAAGCGAAAAAGCACCAAAGTGAAGCATTGTAACAAGAATACAATCAAGATCAGTCTATAATCCAATTCAACCCATGATCCATAATAGAATGTCCTTAAAATTTAAATGAAAGCACTTGATTACAAAAATGGTTAATGTGCCTTGCAATAAATGACCTACCTTCATCTAATGAGTAAGTTAGAGGAAATAAAGCACTGACATGAGCATGCATGAAAGCCCATTGAGACTAGCTATATGTGGATCATCAAAGGGCTACTACGTGGCATGCTCAACAAATGGGAGAAAAAATTTCTCTAGGGGTTATCCACATCGATGGGTAACAAGGCCCATACGTACTTGAGATTCTCTATGGATAGCTATATATTGAATAGAAGCTTATGTAATATTTTGTCAAGAATTGTTATTGTATTTGGAGCATTGTTCTTGGAGATTACCCCCTTGAAGTGGCAAGGAAACATAGATTTCTATTTTTTATTACAAAAGATAATTTTCTTAGGGTTTACCTCTCTTTTCTTAAGTCATCAGGAAATGAAAATAGATACAAATCTAGATTTGGATTCAGATATAGATCAACCAAATGTTTAAAAAGCTAGGATCGAGATACATTGGGGTGACGCCACGTACAATAAATACAATAATATTTTTTTTTTATTTTAAAAACCAAAATCAAAGTTAAAAATCAAAACCATTCATGAATCACAACATTTGCATTGAAATCATTAGATAATTCATAAATATGAAGATTGAAATCATGATGCAGCATGCTTTATACAAAAAGGATAACTATAAATACAAAATTGAGTGTCTCATCAATGATCACTCTATTAATATGATGATGTAGAGTAGGTGTAACTATATCTCCAAAAACAGGTTTACATGTTCATAATTTGAATATTTCAACTCCACATCGCGATCAACCTATCATCTTCCCAGAAATTTGCCTTGAAATCTAAAACTTTTGATCTCGTTACAGCAGTAAATGAATATTATTTACACTATTTGAGAACATGTTGCAGTTTTATGTATAGCATTGTTCTAAGAGGACCCTTCGCCTTGAGTTGGATGGGATTGATCCTATTAAATTACTAATGACACAACCATCCTTTGTACATTATATATTATTATCTATATACTAACTTAAAGCTTTCTTATTTGCATTACCAAAAATTGAAAATTAAAATTTTAATGTGTCAAACCTTTCCTGCTAGCATTATCATGTGATACTCAGACTATAGGCAATTAATAACTTACTTATACAACTATACACCCTAAAATTACTAATAAGAGATCTAGCTAAAAGTCTAAATATAATATTTGCTTTTTAGGGTTTCAAACAAATGGCAAATATCCTTAAAAATATAAACCAAAAACTATAATGTTATTTTCTTAGAATCTAACGTGTGAGGGATAGTTAGCACAAGATCCATTTCGGCAGCATAGGATCCATTTACGGGTTTGAAGATTTGTTTACATGGCGAATCATATGTGGATCTGGGTGGATCCATATCCATATGTGTATCCAAAACGTGGTTTCAGCACCAAGACCCGACCCAGTAACATGGCACTTTTCTCATGTGTTCTTGCGTTTTGCACTAAACTTTATGTGAATCACACTATAACGTTCTTGGATGTAAAATACGGATATGAAAACTAGATTATTTAGTAGAGATTCTAAAGAAAAATTGGAAGCATTTTGATATGTATATAGAACCTCTAGGATATTGTCATATAAATGCCACTTCACAAGGTTTTGATAATGATTGACTATTTCAAAACTGCAAAGATTGAATTTGTGAATTCATAATTTTGAAAATATAGATCTCCTATTATGGACAATGGATTTGAGTCCATCAAGAGAATCTATTTAAGCAATTTTGATTATAAATAAATTTTGGTAAATAGGAAGACAAAATGTATTGATCCTAAGGAACATACTATGATTACTAATGAGCATTTGGTTTTAAACTTTAAATAGTATGTCCAGTGACATGGAAGTTATTATTGCAAGGCTACAGTGAGGGTTCTTAAAGAACATGTTGTTGCAGTTTGGGTCCTCAACATGGCAGACAAATTGGCTAAGTAATTGTTTTTCCTCAATCTCCTTCCTTGTTTTAGTTGTGATCTGGCATCATCTAGTTTTCTTCAGAACTCGAGAGGAATAAGCCAAGGGTGCCCTTTGTTGATTTTTTGTACCTATGGTCAGTTTTCATAATTATTATTTTAGTCATTAATGTATTTGTAAAGCATGTTCTTAATGCTATTGTCAAAATAGAAAACTATTTGACATGTTCTTCATGTCAGTTTTTAAAAGAAGAAAATTTGAATTTTGAAAATAGAATTTTCCACCCCAATAAAGGTAAGACAACCCTCCTCCTAGTCAAGTCGGCCATGTCATGGAGACACTTAATCAGATAGCTAGTCCACTATATATGTGAGGCATTCGAACTCCCTCCAAGAACACAATTCGGATCTCCTATCTAAGACCTTCTGAGATAGAGACAAAGTCGAGTCTGAGAAAAGAAGACAAGACAAATCTGAAGCATATTCTTGATGAAAGAAAGACAACTTTATGAGGCACTATTCTAATGAGGAAAAGGATGAATCTTTGTTGAAGATGGACGAATTCATGAAGCAAATATGGTCAAGATTCAGAGACATAGTTCTTGGAAAATCAAAAAGGCAGAAATATTTTCCTTACACAGATAATTTACTTGTGACTTTCTTAGTTTTATGTTCTTCTCTTATCTTTTAGCTCATCAAGCAATTACCAAAACAATAGCACAAAGACCACAGACACCAGATACAGGGCAAAACCCCCATCTAGGGGAAAACCCAGTCAACAACTCAATAACTTCACGAGATAATCCAAGACTCTTGACCTAGACACAGACTTCTTCCACACCAAGTCAACCCTCTCTTCTAGATGATAACCCTTAACAACTTCGACTTAGCAACAACTTGCAACAGCAATTTCGATCTAGTAGCAACTAGCTGCAGCAGCAACAGCAACAACTTTGACTTGACAAAAGAAACTTCGATCTCCTACAGGAATCCACACGACAGAGATAGATAACGGATAACCCAAAATTTCGATCTTGACCTTTTCTTCCTTCTTCTCCAACTTCGCACTTCTTTTAGCCTCCTCCAACTTCGCACATTTTCCAAATCTTCTTCTTGGATATCAAACTTGAGTAAGTGAGAGTGCCCCAAATGAATTCAAACTTCTTCAATATATAGGCTTCTAGTGAGGTCGAATTACCCAATTTGAGGCCGGCTTGGTGTGGAGGTGACAAATACTTTATTTGACTCAATGATAAACCTTTTTACAGGATTCAAAAGCCCAAGAAGGGTCTCTTTTAATGGACAACAACTCTAATGACTAAGAAAAAATCCTAGAAGTCCTCAATGGGGACTTTGAGCTAAAATATGATGACCCAAGCATGAAACCCATGCTTTAATAAGTCATAATAATGATAATAATAATAAAAAATAAAAATAAAAATAAAAATTCTTCTGATAAATACATTTCATTGTGACTCAAATACAATTTATGAAGACCGAACCTAGTTGCATTCTTCAACAATAGAAAGGTCGAGTTTTTGAGGTAATCCAAAGTTGTAGGACCAAGATCTTGGTTGCAAAAGGATGAGTTGCAGGAACGAACTTCTGGAATATATCTAACTTGCAAAACTGAGTTTATTGGGTGCAGGAACAGGCCTAACCAAAACGATGTTATTCAGCAATGTTATGACTTGACTAGGAGGTCATGGACCAGGTTTGACCATGCATTCTTAATGACAAGATGATTTAGGCGTGTCTCTAGTTGAACTAAAGAATTTCTCTAAGCAAAAGGTTGTTTGGTTTTTACCCAATGTGGGTTTTCCAGGGTAAACTCTTGTGTTCTTTATTTGGTTATCTCTTCATGATCCTACTTTCATAAATGTTTATATTATTGATGTCTTTTGTGTAATTACTTAACGATGTTATATGAATAAAAATGTGAAAAGGAACTAAATCATTAGAAGTAATTATCAATATAGAAGACCCTATGAAAAATCAACACCCTTAATATCCTTTCTTGTTTATTATAATGATGGAGGTGTTGGGTAGAACCATCTCCAAAGCAAAGAAAAACAGTGAGATCAAGGGCCTAAAGGTGTCATTTTCAATCCCTCTTGTTTTGCATTCCCACTTTGTGGATGACCCCTTCTCCCTCGGTGAGGGAAAGTATGAGGGAAGTTGGGAATTTCAACAATAAATTGCATGATTTTTAGGAAACGTTGAGGCAAGAAATTAGTTTGGAAAAATCGAATTCTAGATTTCCCAAAGAGCATAACTTCCTACGCGGTACTTGAGTTTCACAAATGTCAAGTTCTGAATATTAGTTACGAGAACAATTAATAATGCTAGAAAAAGGAGAATCGAAGAGAAAAGTTCTTGGCAACTTGAGAATCATTAACATTTTGTGTTAATTTTTTATCAAACCAAATCTGATTTCTTTTACTTCAACAATTTATTAGAAGCCCAAAAAATATTTACCTCAAATATTTTTGAATGTGCAGAAAAATAAATACACTATTACATTAACTTAAAAAGTCCACCGAAAATAAAATGAAGAGATCAATCACACCACAACAGAAAATTACATCTAACACAATCTTCATTAAAATTTTAGGCAAAATTTTGCGTTAGACCCCCTAGAAAAAGTTTTGGGAATACATAGAAATATACAGTTGTTGGGCACCTTCAAACTCGGCCCCACTGGGAAAACCTGTAGGAATTTCTAAGTCTAACTGTTAGAAACCCTTCATGTACTTTCTGATTTATTCCTTCCTACTTGTTCTGATTAATTAACAAGTTATTTACAGAGTAAATACTGAAAATAAACACAAGTACATGCTCAACACATTACAGATCATCAACTGAAGGAAATAGAAACAAGCAGACAAATGACACAGTTATTTTTGGACTAATGTCCCCGGAAAAACCCAATGCGAGAAAACTGGTGCATCTATCTGAGGATTTGATTTATTAAGCAGTTTCAGAATACAATCTAGGTGCCAAATCCGGCTCACCCAACAGAGAAAAATCTCGACAGTAGCACCTCCCAATCTGAGACACATGTTCTGGTTGAAACCACGGATAAACACTCCGGCAGCTCCTCAGCTCCAATCTACCACACAAAAATCTCCAACTTCAACCTCTTCTGCCCTCTGCATCAACTTTCCCAGCAGTTCGGACAGTTCCGGCTTCTGCCCTATGCGTCAACTTTCCCTGCAGTTCTGGTCGTTCTCGGCACTTCCGGTTGTTCCCGACAGTTCTGGCTTCTGCCCTCTGCGTCAGCTTTCCCGGTTGTTCCGGCAGTTCTCAGCAATTCCGGCTGTTCCCGACAGTTCCGGCTTTTGCCCTCTGTGTCAGCTTTCCCGGCTGTTCCAGTGGTTCCCAATAGTTCTCGCAGTTCCGGCAGTTCCGGCTTATGCCCTCTGCATCAGCTTTCTCGACTGTTCCGGCAGTTTCGGCTTCTGCCCTCAGCGTCAACTTTCCTAGCTGTTCCAGCAATTCCGGCTTTTGCCCTCTGCGTCAACTTTCCTGACAGTTCCCGGCAATTCCAGCTTCTGCCTCTCTGCTTTTGTATTCATTGCCCCTCAACTGCAACTCTAATCACTCTCTCAACTTTCTCAGCAAACCTAGCCCTAGAAAGTCAAAATCTTGATCTCTTCATGTGTTCTCCAAGCGACCCTCAAGCCTCCTCTTATACTTTTCTCGTTGACAAATCAACAGTCGAGATTAAGTTCCTAATCAACGACTAAGATTAGATCTGGCTTGATCCATGACTTCTGGACCATTCTAACACAGTTTTGTATTAATTCACATTAATATTTTGGTTTCCCTAAGTTTAGACTTAGGGACTCCATTAAAAATATTAATTATTTTAATATCTCCTAAACTGTTTAGAATCTGCCCAAACCCTTTCTGGGTATTGGAGATCTCATGTGCCTTAGCCTCTCCACCAAATTTCGTGGCTAGAGCACATCCGAAGCTACCCCAAATCAACACTCCCTCTTAGCGATGACTGTGCTCTAGCAATACTCCTTACTGAGTATTACTCTGATCATCTGGCATTGGTCCCTAGTGCTAGGCTTGCTGCCCATCATCTATACTGCTGCATCTCGTACTACCACCCATGGCTCTGCCACTGCTACATCTGTACGACAACTCCCTCTGCATCTGTGTTGTTGCCCATGGCCCAGCCACTACCACTGCTGCGTCTACACTGCATCCCCTCTCATCATGTTGCATCACGCTGCCCATAGCACCGCCATTGCTAATTGTTTCACTACAACTTAGTTACTGAGAAGTAACCGATCTCCCAACTCTAACATCTCTATTAGGCTAGAGACACCCATGAAGCTGAAAACTCCCTCTGTCGCTGACAAAAGCTCCTTCTCTAACCTCTGTGTTGCTGCAACTACTCCATGCATCTCACACCATTGCACACCTCTTTGTGCCATCCTGCACTGGTGCAACACTCCAGTGCTTCTCACACTACTACCTCACGCTGTCCTAGGAATCCTGCACTGTAGCTCCCTTTGTCACTCCAGCCTCATCCGTCTCTACTGATATCCGCCAGTACTGCTACTCCTCATCGAGGCTCCCGTAGCAAGGTGTAATCCAAGAGGCTGGGTACCTCGACGATCCTACCCCTCATTGCCTGTAGTCCGTCTGACTACAGCTCGATGTCTCCCCACTTTCGCTAACTGTTTCACTACAACTTAGTTACTCAGAAGTAACCGATCTCCCAACTCTAACAGCTCTGTCAGGCTAGAGACACCCATGAAGCTGAAAACTCCCTCTTTCGCTGACAAATGCTCCTTCTCTAACCTCTGTGCTGCTGCAACTACTCCATGCATCTCACACCATTGCACACCTCTTTGTGCCATCCTGCACTAGTGCAACACTCCAATGCTTCTCACACTACTACCTCACGTTGTCCTGGGAATCCTACACTGTAGCTCCCTTTGTCACTCCAGCCTCATCCGTCTCTATTGATATCCGCCAGTACTGCTATTCCTCATCGGGGCTCCCGTAGCTAGGTGTAAACCAAGAGGCTGGGTACCTCGACGATCCTACCCCTCATCGCCTGTAGTCCGTCTAACTACAGCTCGATGTCTCCCCACTTTCGCTCAAGTGGCGTATGAGCACTCATGGCACAGTCATCAACTGTCTCCTCTGTCGACTTCTCTGAGTCTCTCTACTTCGCGCCTGGAAGTTCTCGGTTGGACTCCTGCTGAGTCTCTCCACTTCCCGTCTAAAGTTTTCGATTAGACTCCTACTAAGTCTCTCTACTTCCCGTCTGGAAGTTCTCGGTTCGACTCTTTCTGAGTCTCTCTACTTCCCGTTTGCATGTTCTCGGTTCGACTCTTGCTAAGTCTCTCTACTTCCTATCTAGAAGTTCTCTTCTGGACTCCCTCTGAATCTTGATTTCCCTCCTGGAAATCCTTCTGCCCATGTCGAGATGCCCCCCACTCTAATCGTATGTGCAGTCGCACCACTGATTCGGATTTCTTGGCTAGAAACCCTCAGTAGCAACTCCCTCCTCCTTGGCCTTGCCTTGTTAGGTATTGTCTGACAACAGTACCCACCAGCTCCACTCCACAACTTACCCACAGCCTCCTACACCCCAGCAACCTGAAGGTGAGAGCTCCTAGGCTCTGCGCAGTCCCAGCACCGGCAAACTAGCTTCCTCAACCAACAGCGTCAGCCCTCCTGGCCTCTGCATGAGCCTGTCTTTGCCTTCCTCAGCCTCTGCGCAACCTCTTCTTGGCTTGAACTTGATGACGCAGGCACTGCGTCACCCCTCCCTTGCTGTTTCGCTCCTAGGAACAACTTCTATCACTCGAGACAGCTATTTTCTGCTACTATTGTTATGCTCTGCTGATGTTCTTAGTTCTCCTGTGATATGCAACCACACTCTGATACCATGTTGGAATTTCTATGTCTAACTGTTAGAAACTCTTCATGTACTTTTTGATTTATTCCTTCCTACTTGTTCTGATTAATTAACAAGTTATATACAAAGTAAATATTGAAAATAAACACAAGTACATGCTCAACACATTACAGATCATCAACTGAAGGAAACAGAAACAAGCACGCAAATGACACCATTATTTTTGGACTAATGTCTCCGGAAAAACCGATCGCGGGAAAACCGGTGCAGCGATCTGAGGTTTTGATTTATTAAGCAGTTTCAAGATACAATCTGGGTGCCAAATCCGACTCACCCAACAAAGAAAAATCTCAACAGTAGCACCTCTCAATCTGAGACAGATGTTCTGGCTGAAACCACGGATAAACACTCCGACAGCTCCTCAGCTCCAGTCTGCCCCACAAAAATCTCTAGCATCAGCCTCTTTTGCCCTCTGCGTCAGTCTTCCTGGCAGTTCCGACAGTTCTGGCTTCTACCCTATGCGTCAGTTTTCCCTGCAGTTCCGACAGTTCTCGACAGTTCTGGCTTCTACCCTCTACGTTAGCTTTGCCGATTGTTCCCGGCAGTTTCAGTTGTTCCCGACAGTTCTGGCTTCTACCCTCTAGGTCAGCTTTCCTCAGCTCCAATCTGCCCCACGAAAATCTCCAGCATCAGCCTCTTCTGCCCTCTACGTCAGCTTTCCCGGCAGTTCTGGCTATTCCCGGCAGTTACGGCTTCTGCCCTCTGCATCAACTTTCCCGACTGTTCCAGCAGTTCCCGGTAGTTCCGACTTCTACGCTCTGCACCAGCTTTCCCGACAATTCCGGCTTCTGCCCTTTGCGTCAGCTTTCGCAGTTGCTCTAGTAGTTCCCAACAGTTCCGGTTGTTCCCGACAGTTCCGACTTCTACCCTCTGCGTCAACTTTCTCGGCTGTTCGGGCAATTCTGGCTCCTGCCTCTCTGCTTCTGTATTCACTGCCCCTCAACTGCAACTCTGATAACTCTCTCAACTTTCTCAGCAAACCCAGCCCTAGAAAATCAAAATCTTGATCTCTTTGTGTGTTCTCCAAGTGACCCTCAAGCCTCCTCTTATACTTTTCTCGTTGACAAATCAACAGCCGAGATTAAGTCCCTAATCAATGGCTAAGATTAGATCTGGCTTGATCCATGACTCTTGGACCATTCTAACACAGTTTTATATTAATTCACATTAATATTTTAATTTCCCTAAGTTTAGACTTAGGGACTCCATTAAAAATATTAATTATTTAAATATCTCCCACACTGTTTAGAATCTTCCCAAACCCTTTCTAGGTATTGGAGATCTCATGTGCCTTAGCCTCTCCACCAAATTTCGTGGCTGGAGCACATCCAACGCCACCCCAAATCAACAAAACCATCCCCTGAGAATTCGGCCTCCCTCTTTCCTGAACTTGGCCTCCCTCTTTACTAAACTTGGCCTCCTTGAATTTCTCTTGAAATTCCCTACTGCACTTCTCTTAGTGTAGTTGAGCCTCCACCTCTAGACAAAATCACTTCATCCACTTGTATGTGTGTCTTCACCTCTCCCTTAGGCTTATTTTATAATTTCATTAAGCCAAAATCTCTAACCCTAATCTCCTAAGTGATTAATGGCTAGGATTAGATCCTAAGCCTCACTTGAAATCAACAGTTGAAATTATATCAAAGTCACTTAAATAATTTTATTATTTATCCTTAGAACTTTGGCCTAAGAGTCCACAATTATTATGTAGATTAATTATTGTACTTTTTCTAAGTAAACCTTAGGAAAGAAATCATAATCACTTACTCCACCAAGCAAGCACCTAGACAGGCAATCAAATATCTTCTACATGCTAAGACATTGAGTCATTGTAGAAGACCTTCGGAAGCTACAAAAATCAACATTTTTCACTGCAAATGTAGTTTTCTTCTACAAGAGTAGATTTAAGAACATTATATTGAAGGATGATATTATAAGACGATTGGCAAAGACAATTCCCTAGAAGAGATATACAGAAAAGTATTCAGACCAAACACAATCATAATATTAATGTGTCATAGCGACAGATACAGATGTGAAGCTCAATTGCATACCTGTCCAACATCGGCAGTAAAGCAAACCACCTCGCAGTCATAGTTTTCCCTACATGGCAGCATCTAAGTTGATCAGTGCCACCCCCTTTTGAAATGTAAGTACTCTAACATGAAGACAACAAGTGAAGCATACTTTTTACTTTCAACATATTTTAATGCTCCCTGAAGTTACAGCTTGAAAAAAAATTCACACCTGACATCCTAAACTCATTGCATGTTATATCAGATATTTCCTGGCAAATACATAACCATTCTATAATCAGTAGTACTGGTAATATATCTGATGCATTATCAGAAAGTTAATAAAACTACAATGTAATGTCAAATTAGTACATTAAACAGTTTCCAGTCACTTGCCCAAACAAAATCTGAGATACTACAAAAACATCAAGCTATACACATTTCAAACACAGGTGAGCTATACAATTTAAGATAGAATATGAACGCTTGAAGGTGAGCTTAAAGGTTCTCTGCAAGGACTAGAAACAAGCAGTTCTAACATAAAACTAATAGGCCAACTGCATTATTTCAACACATAGAGAAATTCAGCATTAAACAAGACTAATTCTGGCTATATTGCATTCAAAGTTCAAGCAATCTGCTTCCCTTACGTGTGACACAAGAAGCTTTCAGCACACAACTTCCACCTACAAATAACAGCATTCACAGTTATGATCTATGTAGGGACTAACCATTATCAGCAATGAACAGTCACTTCTATGGAATAAATAACCACCCTCCATGAGTGATAAATGACATAAGTTAGAATTGTGGTATATGATACAGATATTAGCCATCACAATATCATGTCAGTGATGTTAAAATAGTTAGCTATTGTATCTATCCCTTTTTCCTTCAAAGTTTTCTCAAAGTATAAGAGACTTTGACTTCCTAAGGTACCAACAAAATTGTTTCAACCACTAGCTTCCATTAAATGCGCTGCAATTCATCTCTTTACATCCTACAATATAATAAACAAAAAGAAATCCCTATGCGTGCCTTAATTCATCTTAAATATCATCTTTTCAGTTGACTTCTCTGGAGCCATCTTGTGCAATTTAAGTTGCACGATATGGAGAACGGGGTACACGTTCCCAAAATGGAAATAAAAAATTTGGAAACAGAATATATATATATATATTGAAACTTGGAAAGAAATCATTATGGGTTAATGAAGAAAAACATTTACATGACAAACATAAATGACAAGCAATGTTCCACCATCGCTTATATTGGCATACTCATTATTAGTATCACCATTTGCCTTTGCATCATTAGTATCGCTTATATATATATATATATCACATTATATTGAAACTTGGAAGGAAATCATTATGGATGAATAAGAAAGAACATTATGACAAACATAAATGACAAGCAATGTTCCATCATCGCTTATATTGGGATCCTCATCATTGGTATCTTCCTTTGCCTCTACTTCAATCCTCTAGAAACATCAATCAACACCACCGAACTTTGACGAAACTACCTAATCCAAGCTTTAAAATATGATACAAAAAGCTTAGCATGCCTAACCAATCATTTTGGTTTGAGTGAAGGGCTAAGGCCACGACAGAGGAGTCCAACAATCAATATCATTAACATTGAGGAACATAAAGGGCTTGGTGCTCTTGATTAACTGCCAGCTCGATGCCCTCATACATGATAGAATCTAATGAAAATGCTAAATTCCTACCAATCATGAAAACTGTTAAGTCTGCCGAATTTTGAGTGGAATATGAAATTCTACTTTCCCCATATGAAGTTTGATGAGGTTCGAACCACTCTCAAACATCCTGAAACAATTAATGGTAATGTTAAAAATTTAAGTAAAAGGATGAAAAAGAAAGATAAAGGAAATGTCACTTTTACAATTAACAATTAATTGCCAACATTTTGGTGCACACTGAGAGTGAAACCCTCTTTACAATAACACAAAAAAAAACAGGTCTTAGAAGTTTCTAGCAGTCTCGTCCATTCATAGCTAACCTCTAATTATGCATTAAAACCAAAAATGTGTCCCCCAACAATGAAATCAAACAAATTTCATTTGGAAACACGTTGTACAGATGTTGACACGCGTTTAAGTTTGTATGAAGACCCAAACCAATGGAACTGGCTGGTCCAACCGGTGGCATAAAGCTGGAAAAGGCCAGTTTGATACCAAACCGACTAGTAGTGTACAGTGTAACGAAACACCCTAGTAAGAGCAGCTAGAGTCTCATAAATTCATAACAAAAGTGTCCTATGAGATTCTTCACCATGCAAAGTTGTACATAAGAGTTTGCAAATCATACCCTAGACAATACAAATATGCAATAGAACAAGAAATCAGCAAAGGAGGAGAAAAACATAAAACCTACACGAAAAACATGTGAGAGTGCATGAGAAACAAACCGGCACACACCCAAAGGTTCATACAAACAAGGATCCAAAAATATACCCAAAATCCTGCAACAAAACACAATAATTAATGCCCAAAAACACAGATTTGTGCAGAACAACATATGTGAGACAGATGCTAAGGAAGTCAACCAGTAGAAAGCAGACCAAGCAAGTGCATAAATAAGAAACCTGCAACTCAGAATAAATTGAGCAAAGAGTAGTTGCAGATAAGATAAGATGAAATAACCAATATCCAACAAATGACCAAAAGTATGTCAATGACACTGTTGAGTAGATACAGGATGATACATAGTGGGAATGCAAAGGTGACTCCTATAGAAGGAAAAAGCAAACCTATAAGATATAAACTCAACTATCTCAACATCAAAGATAAATAAAATGCTCCGAAGTAGAGTGCAAAGAAAGGAGCATCAAGTCTCCAAGTGCCAGTCACTACGAGGAGAGAAGGGGTTGTCCTCCTGTGAAATGTTGAATTTTGGTAGCTGCTGTCGCTATTCAATTATTGTATAAGGCCACAAAATTAAAAGAGAATAAAAATATAAATTTGATTTTAAGTCAGCTCCAGATAAAAGAGGGAAAAATTCAAACTTTGAATTTCAAATTTTGCCCCCAAGAAGTCAAGTCGGCCCTCCAAGAAGTTTAAGTCGGCCAGTCCTAAAGACACACCTATTCGGGCTCATTCATCCACTATACATTGCTATCTGTCCACCTCCATTGACAGCAACTTAGATCATATATTATGAGGTTCTGTTCACACATGTGAAGGAGAGAACTTAGAAGTATTCTGAAGTTTGACTCGCTTTGACCAGCTGGCACCAAATTCTTCTGAAGCAGATTTGACTTAATTTCCTGAACTGTTGACCAAGCT
Organism: Pinus tabuliformis; assembly: GCA_031772625.1. Lineage (NCBI taxonomy): Eukaryota > Viridiplantae > Streptophyta > Pinopsida > Pinales > Pinaceae > Pinus > Pinus tabuliformis. The sequence continues at coordinate 484,379,639 of CM062810.1, read as the reverse complement.
TTTCTGGACAGTTGACCGCAGATTTGACTCTCCTTGACCTGTGTTGACAGCATTCTGGGCACAGTTTTGACAGCAGGCTGACCTAATTACAGGAGAACAAAATTCAGTCTGTTTGACCAGAGCTTGACCAGGCTGCAGAGCACTGAAAAGGTGGTCTGATTGACCAGGTTTGACTTAAGTTTGTCGTCTTGTTTGACCTAGTTTGACTGGAAAAATCATATTGTATCTCTTGTTGAATTGGACAATTTCTCTAAGGAAAGGTTGCTGGGTTTTTCCAGTTATGGTTTTCCTAGAGTAAAAATTTCTCTCTTGTGTTTAGCTGTCACTTCATGATCCTACTATCATTATTGTTTTTCTGTTGAGATTTTATATGTATAATTGCTTAATGATGAATGTGACACAAGAAGAATCAATTAAGATATCACTGGATGCAATTATCAGACTAGAAGATCATGAAATATCCACAGCCAAATGTGCAATTACCCTACAGTCCAAAGCCAAAGCAAAAAATCTCTACATAGATGACTGACTGGAAGACTTGGCTCTGGCCCAAGAGATGTCTCTCTATCTAGAAGACGTGACACATTGTTGGAAGTTAGAGGAGAAAGGTTGCCTGCTGGTCTGGGGCAAACTTCCCCGAGATCTAAGTTATAGAAATCTATGCTTTGTACAAATGTTGATAATATCGATATCAGCAAAATATCGGCGAGGGTCTAGAAAACATCTTATCGGCGAAAATATCGGCAAATATCGGCAAGCAAAAAATCATTTTTTTCAGATTTTTAAACATGGCGATATTTTGCCGATATTTTCAAAATATTGCGATATTTTCTCCGCAATATATCGTTTTGCCAAAAATATCGCGATATTTTCGAATATTGCCGATATTATCAACATTGCTTTGACAGAAAGTAGAAAATTGTTGTGCCTGTAATGAATAAAATAAAGATATAAATAATAATAACACATCATAAATAATGATTTATTACTTAATGAAGAGGTATGTCCCTAAGGACATGACTATTCATAAAGGGACACCTGCCTAGAGCATATAAGCAGGCCCTCACTCTCATCTGTAACATCATATTCTCATTCATACATTTTAATATATATTCTTGTGTCTTCAATGGAGATCTACAAATTCCAAGTCTTTTGGAGTGTTTAACCTGCTATAACAAACCTTGTTCGTTACATTGGTATCAGAGCATACTGCTAAAGTATACGAACTTTGTTCATAACATATACCGAACCAGTCAACATCACAACTCAAAAAATTAACCAATATAAGTTAAAACATATTCAGATGTTGCAGTTCAAACAATGGAAATTCCAAGTGATGATTCAGTAGCCAACTCAACAACAACAGTGTCTGAAGTAAAACAAAAAACTGCCACACACATGATAAGGGAAAGTTCAACCAGAAGAACTCCTTATCGACATCCGAATCACAAGAGCAGACAACTAAGTCAGTCTACATATTTGAACCATTCAAAATGGAAACAACAGAGTTATGCTCCAAGGAATGTTGAAGTTTGTAGAGTCCAGTCCTATGATAACAATTCATTACAAATTTCCCGTGATCAGAAGATTCCACAGAAGATTAATCTAGGATGGTCAGATCCATTCATAGTCCGACAATTTTGGTGGTTGTTGTCGCTATTCAATTATTGTATAAGGCCACAAAATGGCGTGAAAAAATATCCATACTTGACCTACCATTCATCAAATTCCAGTGTAGCAACTAGACCTTCGACTCGGTCTCGATGTTGCTATATCGGAGACTTGAATCTCCTTACCTCAGCTGGTATCACATTGGATTGGCTTCCTTCATTTAGATATTCATTGTGTGCGCCCAACCACCTCTTATCAGTCAAACAGAAGATGAATACAATCATTCATGAGGATATCTATAGGACATATACTTAGGTGACTTGGATAAACCCTCTAAGTACGTTACATCTGAAGATGGCCTTCTATGTTGAGAACTTCATGATGATGAGGGATGGCCTCATTGTTAGTCTTTGTTACATGCTTTGCCATTGGATGCACGCCCTTCACATCCCCCTAGGATAGTTCGAAGTCAATTCTCATCGACTCCGGGTTGAGATGAACCACCAAATAGATTGTTTAGATGAGATTTGTCAGCTATGTCATCTTTGAGGGATTCCAATGGAGGAGCACTTCATCTTTCATTGTCCCAATTATTATGAGATCCATGGGAGATTTCATTGCTTGTTCAAGGGGATCCAAACTCTTCCCAATTTCTCTTATACTCAAACTAAAGATTGCAAGCCTTATACATGTAAGAGGCCCTCAATCTTCATGCTCACACTCTCCATCTTCCTCCTCAACCAAATACCATTCAACAGATTAGCTCTTCCTTTGCAGCACCTCCATAAGCTAAGGGCACCAAGAGACAAGTTGACGACAGCACTACTTCTACTTCTAGATCAATGTTGACCAAAGGGACCATTCCTCCTCCCCATAGGCCTCTAAGACATCACTAGAACAAATACCTTACCACTAGGCAGATGTGACCACCTATACTTGGTAACGGGTTACTTAAACCAAGCAACAGAGCACTATAGTGATCAGATCTTTCCTTAGGGCATCATTCTATCTTTGATTCTTCTTCATGAGGCCTAGGATGTTAGGATGAATAGATTGAGAGGACCATGACCTAGTCCCTAGATCCTCTCCCTCTATACATGTCCTTCCCATTATGGTCGCCTGCACTTGGATCTGAGGCTTCTTTCCATGTTTTTTACATATAGATGTCATGTTTCTACTTTACTTCTTGTTCTTTATATAGGATACTTTTTAGCAATCCTAGTTTGTATTGACATCATTATACTTAGCAATTACATTTATCTACTTTTTGTGGAATTTATTGGACATCAATATAATTATCTTATCTTCTCTTACCTCTAAGGAGGATGGACTCCCCCCAAATGTTGAATACTAAATAATGTTGGTATATAAGTCTATGCAAGGCTTCCTATTGAAATAATTACAAATAGCAAACAATGATGAGATTGGAGGTAGAAAATAGCAATATAGATGTCTTTGGATGGAAGGGATACATCTCTAACCTAAATCCACATAAATTTGGCAAACTCATTTGAGGCTACCAAAGAGATTTGACTCGAAAGTGAGTCCCTAGTTAAACAAGCTACTCCAAATAACCCTCTAACATCACTAGAGCATTTTGTCTCTAGTCTGCAAGATCAAGACCAATGATAACCTATAATGTCTAGGAGAGACCAAATAGCACTCACATGGATTGTGGTGGCGAAGAGGATTTCTGGTGACCCAGGACCATCATACATCAAGCCTTCCAAAGGCCAAAAAGACTCATTGTTGCTCCAACAACCACTGGATATACCTATGCCTTGTTACCTCTCTCGTTTGGCCTTTCATTTGGAAGCTTCAAATTAGGGTTTCCAACCAGGAGCGAAGGAGTCTTGAATGATAGCTCTAATGTTCTTAATGATTATTGATTTCCCTATTTGTTGTCCTACCATAACTAGATCCCTAGGACATTTGAGCTACACAACCTGTGATTTGTTGAGATCTTCATTTAGGAAGATCTTACTGGGTAACAAGAACAACTTCCACTTAGCTCTAAGGGCTCAAAGTCGATTAGACATGGTCTTGAACCAAAGGAAAAGAGTAGAGTCAATGCCAAAATATGTCGTGTTGAGGACCATATCAGGGAGGTACAGATTATCCCAAAGAAATATGGCCACCACCTCCTTGGAGTCTAGAGATGGATGAGATAAGGGAGACCCCTCACTTTAAGGTTGAGCTCCATTCGCTGCCTAGTTTGCTCCTCAATGAGATTCGCTTGTAGAACTTCTTCAAACAATACAAGATGAGGGGTGGGAGGAAGTGGAGGGGGGCAAGGTTTACCCTTCCCTCAAACCACATATGCCAATGAATTGATGTGTCTCAATTTCTTGTTGGAAGGTAGCTTATGTGGTTTTGATCTCATCATGTTTGTTCATGAGGTCAACAAATTTTGCATGCAAAGCATCATGTAGGGGTTGAATATCTTGCAATTTGTTTTCATTTAGCAATTGCTTAACTTGTCTATCTCCTAAATCCACATCTAAAGCTCTACTTGAGACGGGAAGCATTTCTTGTTTTAACTATTCTAGCAATGAGTTGAGACTACAAATCTAGGCACGTTGTAACACACCCCCTTACTATCCCCAATCCCAACTAAGGGTAGAAGGAGGTGGTTACTAGGCTGACACAATCTCCCAGGTCAAGTTATGGAAATGGGGTCTAAATTTTTCGCCTCTTTCGACTCTCTTAAAACTTAAAACGGATGACACTGTCTTAAAACTTAAAACGGATGACACTGTTGTGTTCATCTCGTTGAAACCTTTCCAACGATATGAATTTTTGCTTCATTCCAACCCCCAAATCAAAAGATATGGCCATTCAAATATTAGCCATTTCGTCAGTGCCACTTCAGCAACCTGCCACGTGGCACCCACATGGCTATCCTAGTCGACCGCCTCACCACTACATGGCAGTGTCGCCTTAGCTACTGATAGTTCATACTAGTCACGTAATAACCCCACTATATGGCAGGCGTGACCGAACCCATAACACATATGCACTATATGAAAGGTATGTGGGTGCAGGCCCCTCGAAGGCCATGTCACCCCGGAGATAACCTTCTCAGAGATAACTCTTGTTGCCGCTTGTCATTTCTTCTAGGGTCGACCCTTCCAAGATTACGTGGAAACCTAGAGGTCCCTTCCCACCGTGTCCTTACATTATTTGCAGCAGCAGCGTGCACTCGAGCCCACTCCTGCCACAACATCCCGGAGTTTAAATCTTGGGATTTACTCATGTAGCCCCTCGCAATTTCTTCCAAGGGCAAAAAATTGGGATGACATCATCGCCCTATTCCGCTGTGGTGACATCACCCTCCACATAGCTCCACCAAATACACGCCACGTGTCACATAGATCCAAGCCACATGGGCCCCTAAAACCCTCAAGCTAGCTGACATGTGCCCCATTCTTCTAACACCACATGGCCTCGAGGCCATGTCAATCGCCACACTAGTCACGAGTCCAGCTTAGTCTTCCGAGGCTTTGGCAAAATCAAATTCCACGTTATATTTATTTTGCGTTTTCCTCTGTCGTGATACACAACCCCTTACCTACAAGCCCCACCTACTGAGCCATCCCAGAAATAAAATCTCGGAGGTTACTCTTAGGTCGCCCCTCAAAATCTTTGGGGTACCAAACCTCTAGGGTTATCCAACGACCATGAGCTCTCAGTCATCAACGACCCAAATTTATTTTAAGTGTTTGGTCGATGCGCTTGGTCACTTATCTTCCAGGGCTCTGGCTTTCTAGTTTGAGAACCATTCCATGCCTACATACTCAATCACAATGGTTCTGATCAAAGTTTGGGCTTGACTCCAAAACTCAGCCTGTGCTTAAACTTTTATAAGGCCCTCAGCCTACAGCCTACAAAACCACATATGAACTACATATAATACACGAGAGCACTATCCTATTGAGCTTAGATATGCCTCAGCCTGCAAAACCACATATGCACTACATATAATACACAAGAGCACTATTCTATTGAGCTTAGATATGCCTCAGCCTAGTTGAGTTTTACATATATACATGGTTAGTATAAGCAGATCTATCCACACGATGGCCAAAGGTTTCCAACATTTCAGTGCAAGTGATTTGTCATAAACAGAGATTACCCGTCTTTCCTAACTTCAGCAACTTAGGCCAATTTCAAGCCCGGAAATATACAGGAAATGAACCATTCCTTTAAAATCTTTACATAGGACAGTGATATTCCTCATTCATGCAATACATAGCACTCCTTAGCATTAACATGTCATTGATTCAACACAATAACCAGAAATATGATAATTTCATACGCAAAGACATAAGAGTAAATTTATCTTATAAAATATTTGGCAACTGAGAGTGGGACTCTAACTCTCCGCCTAACCATAGACAAGCTACAGCCACAGTTACTTACAGTTGTCACCCCCGAGTCAAATTCCAAGGCTTGAGGTGGAGTGATTTTTGAGAGGAATCTGAATCAATATGAACAGTTGAAGCAAGATGTCACAAGGCCTCTTTGCCTTCATCCACCAGCTACACAAGCTCTCACTTAGTCTTTAAAACTTTTCAAACACAACTAACATCCATGCCAGGATATCACAATACAAAGAGTTTCAGCTCACTTTCAGGAGAAGAGAGTCCACATCAAGACAAGGTTCATTAGTGGATAAGTTATTGAGGGGTAAAGAGATTACCTCTCCAGGTGGTTTATCACTGAGTCAAGCACCAGAGCTTCGGCCCCAAGGTAACACTTGGTGATTCATCATCGCTCATAAGCACCTAAGTGTCTCCTCCCAATCTAGTAGGTCCATCAATCCATAAGCTTCTAGTGGGTTCTTCAGCCTTATAGGCAAGCCACTGCTCCCTATAATTCTTTTACCCAGCAAGCTTCTACGAGGGTTCCTCAGTTGGCTACTTTCTCCGGAACTCGACTTCTACGAATTCTATTCGTTGTTCTCTCTGTGTTTTAACCTTCGTCCTTGGAGGAATTTCTTTGCAGTGCTCTTCGCGATTGTTCTCCACTACGTATGCGTGAGCAAAATCAAAGTACGTTTCCTCCTTTCTGCCTCTACTACTGGACAATGCAACCCATGCTTATCTTTAATGTTTTGTCCTCTTCTTGCTTATTGTTGGAGCTAAAGGACACTTGAGCTTGTCCATTCCCCTTTCAGTTAATTTATGGCAAAATCAGCCCATTTAAAACATTATGCCTAGTCCCTAGATCCTTTTCCTCTATACATATCCCTCCCATTGCAGCAACCTACACTTGGATTCAAGTGTTTTTCCATGTTTTAGTATATACTCCATGCTTTTATGTTTATTGTTCTTTAAATAGAAGACACTTAAGTTCTCTTGCTTGGTATTGACATTATTATACCTAGGAGTACCATTGACCTACTTTTGTGGTCACTTCTTGGACATTAACATAATTATCTTATCTATTATCTATATCTACCTTTTGTTTGCCCATATTGCCATAATTTCCATTGAGGTCCAGTCAGTAAACCAAAGAATTGACAAACACAATCTCACATGCTACCCCAACATGCTATCATGTTGTTAGACACAGCAAAATGTCAACAAGGTAGTCTCTGAAAACTCACTTGTATCACCCTTTGCATATCACAACGCCGCCTTTAGCCAAGCACACACAACCTTTTATGTGCCTTTATCAGAACTAGAATCCATCAACTTGGGCATGCAAACTTGCGAACCATAGAAATATTTCATTAATTGTCAAATGCAACTTGACATCATTATGACATGTTTGCCTCCTCTTAACTACATCTACTTTGCAAAAACACAATATCTTCCATGCACAACCATCAATAATTATTCTCTCACTTGCATTAAACATGAACAAATGTACTTGTCTCACATTTGTCGCCTACAAATCATTGGTCACCTCATTCAATTTGCAATCACAAGAATATTTTTTCCATTACCAATCTCATGACAACGCTGCATAAGTACCTTTGAATTATGGACATTTTTACCACAAAATCTAGCAGGCCTTGAAGAGGGAAACCCTACAAGACAAAGGCTAGACAAAGTGCTAACAATGGGGTAGTGGCCCATTGTCACAACAACCAAACCCCCCTGCTTCTTACGAACATTCACCTACGAGAGGAGTCCTGGTAGGAGGGAAATCAATTAAAATAGATATGCAAGGTATAAAGCACAAAGTGATCTTGTTAGAGCTCATTCAAGAGAGAGGCTCAATAATGGTTCAAGGCTTCAAAAAACAAAATGCTCTCAAAGAAAAGCCTTAGAAAAAAAGGCTGAAGACCAATGGTTTTGAGGTTTTCGTTGGTAATTGGTATTTACAAGGTGAAGATGTAAGAGAAAGGGTTTCTCCAAAATATAATCAACTATTCCAAGGCTCATGAAACCTTCAAGAAAGTCCCCAAGTTGAGGGAGAAGAAACTAGGGTTTCTCTCTTAGGGAACATCTAGAGCAAGAGATTTTATGGATGAAATTTGAGTGATACCCACCACAATGATACGTCATGTAGCCAGGACCTACCTCTTGATGTCTAAGCTCTAAAACCACCAAAAAGCCTCCTCACTAAAAATTTCCTCCAAACCCTAGTTTTTCTCTCTAGCCTTAAAAGGACCATATTTAAGCATAGAAATTTATGGAGAAAGTTTTGAATTCATAAACAAAGACTTGGACTAGTACCTTGTCCTTTGGGCATATGGAGTCAAGGATGCTCTAGATAAGCCTAAATTTGTTGCTAAGGACACTGAAATTTGATGTCGTAGGTATCAAAATTCCAACGTTTACCCACTCAATGATAAATGGAGTTTGATGAAGAGTTATAAGAATTCCTCCACCAGGAACATTCATTACATGTTATACAATGAGTAACATATGCAATTCTCGACTAGATAACTTTTAAGATTTATTTTCAACAAATCAGGGCATTATCAAGCATAGTCTAGAGGCAGCGATTCCATACATTAAACATTTCAAAACAATAATCTTCAACAATATAGCACTTACAAGATAACATGTAGTATATACATCCATTCACCAAAGAGATAACTCCAACGACAATCAAAACTAGCTCCCAAACATCAAAATGCACTCCAAGAATCTCCAATAGCCACAAAGAAGCAAGTGTAAGTTCTTTCTATAGGTTTGAATTCTCCAAGTGATGATGATGAGAAATTGAAATAATCTCTCTCTAATTTATACATGATAAGGCCCCTCAAGTTATAAAATAATGGGCAAATACTAAGTGATATTACAAGCCAACCTCATAGCCTATGTAAAAACATAACAATTAACCCACAAAGAGGTTGAAATGATGATGTCATGCATGTGTAGGCCCTTCTAGGGCATGCAATGGGCTCCTCCAATTCCAAAGTGAGTGTAGATGCCTCCAAAAATCATGATCTAGGTTTTGGCCCTTAAATCTCCATGCAAATCTTTCTGTGGACCCTAGTTTTGTGTTTGGGGCACAAAATGGGTCTCATGGGTCTCCCAGTGATAGAATAGCCTAGTTCTGCTCCAACGTTGAGGGATTAAAGGATGGTGCTAGCCCTCCCATATCTCAAGGGGTGAGACAAACCTTGTCTAGGCCTCGAATCAGCTACCAAACCATGTGATCACTGATAAGTCAGTTGGGGGGCATTGGTTCAAGTGCATCATCTCGTGAATAATGTGGGGCAAAGTGTAGACTACTAAGGTGTTATAGGTACTTGTGGAATGGAATGATACTCTACAAAGAGTAGGAGTCCCATGGCTCTCAACACTTCACCTGTAGGGTGTCATAATACTCCTCTAGTGGACTTGGGCCCCAGTTAAGTTGCCCAACCTGCCACATGCCAATCACACACAATGTCCAATGCAGCATCTTTATCATCAAGTACAATATCATTAGTGCATCTAAGTGAACCAAGCTTGTTAATCAAGGGAGAATTGACACTTCATACGGGGCTTCCCTTCCAAATTTGGGGCTTTGGTCATGTAATGGTGTTACCTCCCTAGGTAGGAGTGGCTAATAGGCGAGCCTAGTAGGTGTTCCCAGCACCTAAGGGTAAAGACAGGGCCATGGTACATCCTTCAAGCAATAGGTGGCATATCAATAATAATGGAATAGAGGGGGAAAGGGATCTTAGGGCCAAATTCCATGGTCAAAGTGGTAGCAATGATGAGGAAATCCACATTCTAGGCATACAGATGTGAGGAGGGAGCAATCGTGGATGCATGAGTTACCCCGGCCTTTGTTTTTCCACCCCTCTTATTTCCTTTTGCCTTTTCTTGATTTTTCTTTGTATTACTGCTCGAAGCTCTAGGAAATGAGAACATGTTGTGAATGATGTGTAGCAATGGTTAACCCCTTAAAGGTGGGGCAATTCATTGCCCAACAGGGGTTGGGACATGCAAGGGTTCCTTTTATGATGTGATGGGGCAACATTGGCCCTAGGAATCGAATGATGGCCATAATGATAAGGGGTAGAGCTCATGCTTGGCTTTTGCCCACGTGTTAATATTAATGTCTCGGCCATCTTTTGCATTTTATAATTTTCTCTCTTTTGTTTCTTGTTTGTGGCCATGATATGCTTTTCACTTTTCTTTTAGCTGCATCAACCTATGGGGCAATGTTTCCAAGCCTGACCCAAATATGTGGACAAGGGGAGGGAGTAAGTTAGAACCCAATGGACCCATGGTCATGTGGACCCAAAGAAGGGAGATGGAATATAGGACTCATAATGTACAGAGGGAAGTGATAAGTATGGAATGGGAATACAGGACCACGCTATCTTAAACGAAGTTTCCCAAGTAGTGCCCTTCCTAAAGCCGTGGACCATTAGGGGAGGTCTCACTAGACTAGAATTAAAGATTAACCCCAATTTAAGGTGAGGGAACAAAACCACAGTCAAAACGCTTCCTTCTTCTAAGTCACCCAATAATCCATGCCAAATGCCCAAATGAAAAACAAGCATAAGCACATGATTGCACAATGAATAACATACCTTTTGGGTTAGGTTGCACACCTTCTAACATGTGCTCTTGACAAATGGGCAAGGAAACATACAACTGATGCAGGTGGCAGAGATAAAGTGGCACATCACATCGGCTACAAGCTGGCTATCAAGGGCTACCTAGCTATCGGCTGGAAGAAGATGATTAAGAGAAATGTTCTCCTAGGGGTACCCGCTTTTGATGGGTAACAAACATTATGTGAATTAGAACCACCTCAATCAAATAAAATGCACAAGATGTAACAATAGGAAGACGATGCATTTAAAGTGAGGAATGAGAAAGACAAAAACTTGAGAAACAAACCAAGCTCACATTGCAACTCAATGAGAAATAAATAACATTGCATTTAAAGGTATAGAGGTTATGCACATTTTCATTCAAACATTTCATCCATCAACTAACAAATCATATGAAGGGTAGCATCCACTAACGAGGTTTGTTCAAAAAAAAATTAAGGGGATGCCCAAATCTAAACACTCAAGGCTAGTTGAGATCTCCATGCACCATTGATTTGAACCCTTTAATTTGTCCTTAACATGATCATACCCATGAGAAATAACTTTGAATTGAAATATAAACAATTCAATGTCTTTGTGAGTTTTACATGTGAATTAGGGTAATGCATTTGTTGGAATTGTTCTCCCTTTCCCAAAAAGCAATAAGGGAAGAATCAACATTCATGGGGAGAACAATGGGAAAATATGATTGAATCATTATTGTTATTCTTCTTGCACTGCTTCTAGTGAGAACAATTTTGCCTTCCAAAAAAGGTATATCCACAGTCTCCTCAAAGAGAGAGGGACGTGTCACCTTTCAACGTCTTCTGCATTTGTATTTCAAAACAAAATTGTGTCAGAGATCTAGCATTTTCTATCCAAAGGCATGAGGTACACATCCCAAATGACAATGCCAAAAATAGGAGTAGTTTATTCTGAAATAACCTCAAATCAACCCACCAGAAATCCTCAAACAAATGTCTACCCATGAACATATGCTTGTGAAATGTACTTTCAACTTACACGTTTCACGATGAATTGCAGATTTATTTGTTGAATAGAATGAAGAAATCAATGCCCTCGTTTCACACACACTCATGAACCACATGTGCATTTATTCGCTCACTTGCCAAAAATGAAAATTGTTGAGCAAAAACTAACAGCCACAAATAATGAAAACAGATCTGCAAACTACAACAGAGAGAAAGAGAGACAAATCTATATCCCATGCCAAGATGGGAGCCCTCATTACAAGCAACCCGTCAAGTACAGCAACAATGAGACAAAGTTAAGTATAGAGGAATGGAAAACACAAGCATGTTGACAATGGAATATAATATTGCCTTCTCTACCATCCAAAATAAAGGGAGGAAGCATAAAACGTGCAATAATCAAATTTTACAACTGTCCAAATCTGGCTACTTAGATAAGTGGGTCTATAACATATATCAAATTCCAACCGAACCTTTTAATAATAATAAATGTGACATAATTAAATTGAACTGAAGCATGGGAACAAATTCACTAACTTCAGCTAACATGTACCCTAGGTGCAAGTGGGGGCATATAGTATATGTGCTCATTTGCTTCAAGGTGCTTGTAAGTGCTTAAACTCCACCTTTATACATGCAAAAATGCATATAAGAAAATCCAAGTGTGCCAAGTATTCTTTCAAGTGTTGAGGCTCAAAACCATATTCCATGTGCAAAAATGAACTCCAAAATGGGAAAAATGAGCTAAAATGAGGTTAGATGATAGGCCCTTTTGAGTCCCATCACCTAGCCCTTCAAATTATCCACCCCAAGTTCAAGAGAAGCTAAACAAGTCTGTCCAAGACTCAACCACAGGATACTACAACCTCAAAACCCTGATATTCAACACAAACATCAAAGAGGGCCGATGAAATGGCAAGGGTAGAACCAGACAGTTCCAATGTCGAAGTCATTCTTGAGACAAAGGCCGAAAAGGCTGCAGAAGCTGAAAAGGCAAAGCAACAAGTACAAGGTCTAATGTATCTGAACAAAATATTCTATCACTCTCTACGCCATAATGAGGTTCGTCACTGCTCATGGAAAGTATTATGTTGCTTTGTGGACTTTTGAATAGCATTCACTATGTTCTAAGAGAGGCCTTGCTCTAAAGGTTACATGACATTGGTATTACAGACTCTTTTGGTTGCCATCGTGTGAGTATATAAGTCGATGCTTCATTGCCTTTGTATTGTCTATGGCCTCTCAAACTTTAATAGGAGCATTGATTGAATAGGCTTTCCCTCTCACACTAACTATCTTTAGGATCTATTTTGATGAGCTAGAAGCCTTCCTTTTATTTGTCCACAATGTGATCCTCCTATCCTCTTAAACTAAAGAGATAAAAAGACATACCAATGCCTTATCCAACATTTGTAATCTTAAACAATCAATGGTATAAATTTTGTAAGACAAAAATTATGATCTTGAACCTGTTTTAGTAGGATTTCACCAAGCACCACTTCTACTTTTCAGGGGATGAGATTGAGATTACTACAAACTACACATACATAGAGGTTCAATGGTTAGGGCCTTAGTTCAATTTAAGGTATGCTTTACATCCTCAACTCAACCAAGGCTATGGTCCCCATGCGTAACTTTAGAGATAGTGCTTTCAGTTTCACTTCTGGGATATATCATCCAAGATGCACCTATTGGATACAATCATCACACCCACCATCCTCTATGACTCCAAGATACAAAGATAGTCCAAACCCTCGTGTCACATCGCATCAACCATTGCAAACAAATAGTTAACACATTCAATCATCTAGGAAAAGCTCAATACCTATCCTTGGTGGCTTATGGACCTATAGCGCCTCCTTTATTCACAAAGTTTGAAACTTGGGACAATCTAATTCCACTAGGGATCAATACTCCTACCTAGCTTTATGCACCTGAGGATATGGCTTTCATGTACCCTCCTAGATGGAGTCTTTATCGATTTTATGAGGCTTCCCAACTGCTTCAATGGTTGGGCATATCTATTGATTGACTTCCCCTTTTAGGTACTCTTTGGATTCTCCAAGTCACCTCCTATCATCTAAATATGCCCTAAACTAAGGGATTAGGGAGGATACCTATAGGTTGTACATCCAAATCACTTGGATTGCTCCCATCTAAGGGCATTAGTGCTAAGATGGCATATTGTTTCAAGCACTTCATGCAAATACAGTATTATTGTGAAGCTCCAAACCCTTGTGTCACATCGCATGATCCATTGCAAACAAATAGTTAACACATTCAATCATCTAGGAAAATCTCAATGCCTATCCTTGGTGCCTTATGGACCTATAGCTCCTCCCTTATTCACAAAGTTTGAAACTTGGGACACTCCACTTCCACTAGGGATCAGTACTCCTACCTAGCTTTATGCACCTGAGGATATGGCTTTCATGTACCCTCCTAGATGGAGTCTTTATCGATTTTATGAGGCTTCCCAACTACTTCAAAGGTTGGACATATCTATTGATTGACTTCCCCTTTCAGGTACTCTTTGGATTCTCCAAGTCACATCCTATCATCTAAACATGCCCTAAACTAAGGGATTAGAGAGGATACCTATACGTTATACATCCAAATCACTTGGATTGCTCCCATCTAAGGGCCTTAGCACTAAGATGGCATAATGTTTCAAGCACTTCATGCAAATATAATATTATTGTCAAGCTCGAAACCCTTGTGTCACATCGCATCATCCATTGCAAACAAATAGTTAACAAATTCAATCATCTAGGAAAAGCTCAATACCTACCCTTGATGCCTTATGGACCACAGCTCCTCCTTTATTCACAAAGTTTGAAACTTGGGACACTCCACTTCCACTAGGGATCAGTACTCCTACGTAGCTTTATGCACCTGAGGATATGGCTTTCATGTACCCTCCTAGATGGAGACTTTATCGATTTTATGAGGCTTCCCAACTGCTTCAAAGGTTGGACATATCTATTGATTGACTTCCCCTTTTAGGTACTCTTTGGATTCCCCAAGTCACCTCCTATCATCTAAACATGCCCTAAACTAAGGGATTAGGGAGGATACCTATAGGTTGTACATCCAAATCACTTGCATTTCTCCCATCTAAGGGCCTTAGCGCTAAGATGGCATATTGTTTCAAGCACTTCATGCAAATATAGTATTATTGTCAAGCCCCAACATATTAGCAAAGTCCCATATAAGTCGCCCTTAGCCAGTTTAAAGTGGGATCCCATCAACTTCAATATGTGTAGATCGCCACATCCCAAACTCAACAAAGACTTATAACAATGTCACTTACAAGAGACTGGGTCACAATCATCTTCAAATGTCCCATTTGTTATTAGATCAAAGGGAAAGTGCAATTCCATTACCTCTACTAGGACTTAGGAAGCTCTCTCTCCAACATTCTTCCACTATTTAGACCAAAGATGCCTAACTCTTTTCATGAGGGGTATGTTAAGGCACAAATGACAAACCTTGTATAGTCAGCCATGAGGAAAATCCCATTAGGAGGATCACACCTTTTGTTGATTATTCACGACACTTAAGTATCAGGTTTGAGTCTAAGATCACGATCACAAACACACTCAAATGCCACAAAACAAGCACTTTTCACAATGGAAAGTAAATAGAAGTGAATAATCTTGTACACAAGGCAATTTTTAACCCACAACTTGTTATATTATAGGCATTAATACAACAAACTTAGGGCTCCCGTACCAAGGATCATGGCCCTTACAATCAACCCTAATACAAGACACAACTAGGGTTGTTAGTTTTTGTAGCATCGGATGTGTTCTAGCCATGAAATTTGGTGGAGAGCCTAGTATACATGAGATCTCCAAAACGCAGAAATCATTTCTGGAAAGCCCCCATAGAAGTGACTTAATTAGATTATTAACCAATTTTTTCTATGTTTCCTAAGTCTAAAGGTTGGAACATTGTTTAATTAATCATTATTAATTAAGTCAAGGTGAGAATCATCTAGAACTCACACAGATCGATTCCAAGATGATCCTAGCCATTGATTAAGTTTTAATCTTGGTCGTTGGTGCACCAACAATGGATTATAAGAGGAAGTCAATGGGCACTTGGAGAATACACTTGAGAACAACAAAAATTTGATTTCCTTGGCAAATTGATTTCCAGAGTAGCAGCAGTTAGCTCCCAGAGAGCCAAAGATCGAAGCAGTGAGTGAGGGGCAGGGACAGTGAATCCAAAGGAAGTTTTTCTAGATCCGAAGAGGCAACAACAAGAGGATCGAGTTATTCCTAGTTAGGCAGCGCAGAGGAATACGCAGTTGCTTCAGATTCACAATTCAATTTAGCTAAGGAAAAATTCGTTCTCAGTTCCAGAGGTTGGGCAAAGGTTCCAGAGTGTCGGAGAGATAATTTCCTCAGCAGAAGCAGGGAAAAAAACTTCATCAGAGACTGATTGGAGGCGTGACGTCATAGAGACTGCGTAGAGCAGCACAGATGCTGATGCAGAAGGTCCAGGAGATTGAGTTTTCTAAAGACAGGGTGTGTCAAGATTGGTTGTGGAGGAAGGGTAATTCCCTTCAATAATTTTGCCCAAATTTTCTTGTTGTGGATTGCCAGTTTCAAGCATCTAGATTGTACTCAGATTTCCACTATTGCATAATAAAATAAAACCCTCATCTGTTGCACCAGTTTTCCCGCATTGGGTTTTTCCGGGCTCTTTTGTCCAAAAATAACGGTGTTAACTTTTATGTGTGCTAGTATTTTCTCAGTTCTAGCACTATTTATTTTTCGTAGTTTTATTTGTGAAGGTTGCAGTGTGTTTATTTCGATATTGTCGTAGCAATAAACTGAATAATTAATTTATCGGTTAGAGAAATAACACCACTTGTTGCAATATGATTCTGGTTTTCGAAATTTTCACATGCATTAAGAGCTCAAGTGATCAGTCGAAAGCTAAAAAGCGAAGGAAAGAATTTCGCTGCTCAGAAGGAGCAGCAAGCTGAAATTATTGAGGAAGTGCAGTTCATTGCCAAGCACGCCGAGTTGCTTGGGGATGTTCGATTTTTCGTGTAGGAAGCAAAAAAAGTTCAAATTTTCCAAATCAGTGATTCCAGTGGGCAGAGGGAGCAACAGCAGCTCATTTTTTCACTGAGCAAATTCCTGGTTGGACGCAAAGAGTTTTGCTACAGGTTGTAGAAGCAGAATCCGCGTCGAGTGAAAGAGAAAAGCACACACAACAGAGGGAAAATTAGCAGAAAAAGTTCGAATTTCCCATATCAGTGATTCCAGTGGGCAAAGGGAGCAGCAGCAGCTCAGTTTTTCACTGAGTAGATTCCTGTTTGCACGCAGAGGGTTTTGCTACAAGTTGTAGAAGCAGAATCCGCGTCGGGTGGAAGAGAAAAGCACACACAACAGAGGGAAAATTTTCCTCGGGGAACTTCGAGTCTCGGAAGTTCGAATTTCCAATTGTAGATTGGCAGTGGTAGCTTGCAAGACCACACATTTTAGAAGGGAGTGCGAGTAGCAGAGTAGCAGCAGAGCACAGGGAATGAGGAAATTTTCGACTTGATCATAGATGATCACAGCTGGACTGAGAGATCAGGATAGGTTGGAGGATTCCTCCAACTGTCATCTAGAAGGCCAAGATGTCCTTCTTGTTGGATGAATATGGCATGAAGCTCTACATAGACAGTGTTGTGGCAATTCCCCAGGATGTAGATCAGCTAAATGAATATAGGAAGGAAATGGCAAAGGCGAAGCGGTTGATCCTGGATGGAGTCCAGGACAATATAGTCTCACACATAGCTGGCAAGGATACTACCAAAGAGATGTGGGATGCTCTCGCAATGCTATATCAGGGCAGTTCCGAGCAACAGAAGATGTTCCTCAAGGAGAAGCTAAGATGCATCAAGATGCAAAAAGGGAAGGCAGATTCCCTTCCTCACCAGGATTCAGGAGGTCTGGGACCAGCTTGCAGTTGTTGGGGCAGTGCCTCAACCAACAAAGCTAGTGAGGTTGGCACTGAATAGTGTCTCTAAGGAGTGGCAAGTATTTGTCCAAAGCATATTGGGCAAAGACAAGCTACCAGAATGGGGTAGGATGTGGTTAGACTTACAGCAGGAGGAGTTGAGGCAAGCTTCGTTAAAGAGCTCCATTAATGGCAACAATAGTAGCGGATCGAAGGTAGTGAAGGAGGAGGAAAATGTGGCCCTAGCATCAAAGGGTCCCAGTCAGGGGCAGGGGAAACAAAGAAAAAAGAATGATCTGTCAAAGGTCAAATGCTTCAAGTGTGGTGAGCTTGGTCACTACAGCACGCAGTGTCCTCTTAGGAAGAAGGACAAGTCGAAGAAGCAAGACCAACAGGCAGTGTCTGCAGAGATCGACAAGTTGTCATCCGGGTTGGAGGAAGACTTCACGATGTTCGCAGATATACCTCCAGGAGTGAGGTGCGGAGATTTGGTACTGTAGTCCCAAAGAACTAAAGAGATTGGGTAGGGTCCTTGAGGAGTCCACCTCATGGATCGTTACCTTGCTATGGGGGCCCACAGTGTTCAGTAGCAGGATGGATCAGTGGCAGTCGACGTAGTCAGTACCAGAGTGACAATTGCAGACTAGTAGCAGTCAGGTGTTGGGGAGTGCAGTGCAAAGTTGGCAGTAGCGAAGAGTGGCACAATGCAGAGTCAGCGACAGTGTAGATTCCTTAGTGGACAGTGTCGTCGCTAGTAGCAGTCATGACTCAGGAGACAGATGCATCATAATGAACACAGTTAGATGCTTTTCAGTTGCAGATGTTGCAGTTGCAGCAGCAACATATGAGAGGGAGTTGCAGTGCGGATGCAGTGCTGGTAGCAGTATGGCAATGTCAGTAGCAACATAGATGCAACGTCAGAGTTGCACAGTAGTTGGTGCGCAGCAACAACCAAACATCAGCAACATAACAAAGATGATACAGAGACAGTGTTGTGGCAAGGTGTGCAACACTAGAACACATTCCTCGCTAAGAATACATGAGATCTCCAAGACCCAGAAATCATTTCCAGAAATTCCACCTAGAAGTAGCTTAATTAGATCATTAACCAATTTTTTTAATGTTTCCTAAGTCTAAACTTAAGAAAATTGGTTAATTAATCAGTATTAATTAAGTCAAGGTGAGAATCATCTAGAAACTCACACATATCTGTTCCAAGAAGATCCTAGCCATTGACTAAGTTTTAATCTTGGTCGTTGGTGCTCCAACAATGGATTATAAGAGGAAGTCGATGGGCACTTGAGAATACACTTGAGAACACCAAAGATTCGATTTCCTTGGAAATCGATTTCCAGAGTAGTAGCTGTCAGTTGTCGAAGAACCAGAGATTGAAGCAATGAATGTGGGGCAGGGACAGTGAGTCTGGAGGAAGTTTTCCAGATCCATAAAGGCAACAGCAAGAGGGTCGAGTTATTCCCAGTGAGGTAGCGCAGAGGACTGTGCAATTGCTTCAGAATGGCAGTTCGATTTAGCTGAGGAAAATTTTGTTCTCAGGTCCAGAGGTCGAGCAGAGGTTCCAGAGTGTCAAAGAGACGATTTCCTCGGCAAAGGCAAGCAGAACAACTTCATCAGAGCCTGGTTGGAGGCTTGACGTCATAGAGACTGCGCAAAGCAGCATAGAGGGTCCAATAGGCCGAGTTTTCTTAAGGCAGGTTGTGTCAGGATTGCTTTCAGAGAAAGGGTAATTCCTTTCAATAATTTTAACCAAATTTTCTTGTTGTGGATTGACAATTTCAGGCATCTAGATTGTACTAATATTTTCACTACTGCATAATAAAATAAAACCCTCATCTGTTGCACTAGTTTTCTCGCATTGGGTTTTTCCGAGGACTTTTGTCCAAAAATAACGGTGTTAATTTTTATGTGTGTGTGCTAGTATTTTCTTAGTTCCAGCACTATTTATTTTCTGCAATTTTATTTGTGAAGGTTGCAGTGTGTTTATTTCAATGTCGTAGCAATAAATTGAATAATTAATTTATCAGTTAGAAGAAATAATACGAGTTGCTGCAATAGAATTCTGGTTTTCGGAATTTTCACAAGGGCTTGGTATCAACAACTATAATCACCAATCTGTCCCTAAACAAAGTACATTTGACTTACTAGTTGATGTGGTGCTCCACAATCCTTTCAGTGCACGTACCTTGAACACATCTAGAAGGTACTTTTCCCTCATTTTTGCTAATCACTGCAACTTTTTCCACTTTATAAAGCTTGCATCTCTAGCTCCTCAAACTACCACTATCAACCCTCCTGGTGATCCGAGAGTGACTAAACTTTGGCCCATACAAGTTTGCCCACTAGTTGCTCTCCTGCTCCACCAAGAGTGCCAACTCTTAGGGTCTTCACAACTGCCCTCTTCTTGCCTCTTTGTTGCTCCAAAGAAGACCAGACTTAGGGCTCAAAAAACAACCCTCTTATCACAGGTTTGCCCACCTGCAACCCACTGTACTAGGGCACAATAAGTTGCCCCTTTGCTCTTTTGCTGCTCTCAAAAGGTCAATTCTTAGGGCATTCTATACAGCCCACTTATTGTGACAAGTTTGTCGCTTGTCCACAATACTTAGGGCTACAAGCCAGCCAATAACAATCCTCCAAACTCATTGTACATAGGTTGCTCCAAAATTGTTTTTCAAAAGGTATTGAACAGACCTACCATCCCTAGCATTCATCAACATAGAAAGACAAATACATGCCTCTCTAAGACGACTTCAATAGCCCTGAAGTCTACGACTCTGTGCACAGAGATCACTTAGGGTTTCGGCTTTGTTTAGGGCTTCTATCACATCCATAGGACAGCCATAACTCGAGCTCCAAACACCCTCGGAAACAGCGACAAACCCTCACTTTAAGGCATTGATCTTCTGCACATCCCCTGAAGTATTGCAGCCCTTAATCCACAACTCCAACACAGGTACAATACCATCGTCCAGCACCTTAACAGTGGCTTGGCCCTCCTACAAAACCACAGGTACATATTTGGCCTTATGGACAGAGAATTAGTCACAAAACATGCCCAGAATTCTGCCTCTCGGACTAGGCCAACAACTCCACGCATCTTAGACCAGAACACAAGAAAAGACTTCAGACTTGACCTTCTCTCCAACTCAGCTAGGGCTCCTTGATACTGCGGCTACCTTAGGATGTCTTTCTCTTTAATGAGATGTAGTTGGATAGATGTGTTCAATGAACTCTCCTTGTCATCTATTTATAGAGTTCTAGGTGGGTTTTGTTGAAATATGTAATACAATGTTCCAAACTAGGAAAAATAGTGCTATGCAAAGCAAATAATAAAATCAACACCATAAAATTGAAGCATTCAGTGCACACCCATAAAAGTCTAGGAATATCCAACCGCTGAGCCATTTTATTATAATCTGGGAGAATAGTACAATAATGTGGAAGTGGTGCACTTGGGCTTGCCTCATTGGCAAGCGTGATCAAACCCAGGTGGTAAATGTCAAGCCCAAATGGCACAATAATTGCTGCAATGATGCCTTGTGCTGCCCTATCCTCAAAAAATTACGGAAAATTAACCCCAGCCTCTCCACTAAATACCCAGACTAACCCACGAAGGAATTGGCCAAATGTCGACCTCAAAATTTTGGCCCATATTCCCCTTAGCTCCTCTAGCTGCTGGCTGAGTTAGGACCCCTATTTGACGCCTTAGATCTGCCCAGAAAATTCTATAAAATTAGGAGTCTTATCCTTGCCCAAAACCCAAAAAAACCCAGAAAGGGTTTCCCTTGGTTCCAACCTTCAAAAATTGACCCTTCATAGCTTGGCCCTCCTCCAATTTCGAATTTTGTTGCTGTGACTGATCCTGTCAATCTCTGCTCTCCCAACTCCAACAATCCTCCTCAAATGGCCCTCCAACTGATCTCCTACTTCTCCTGGCCAGCTCCAACTCTACAAATGCTTCCTCTGACTCCCACGTGAGCCCAGTGATGGCTATCTGCGTAGGTACAGGTGACTGCAAATCGAACTCTCCAATGCAGCAACCTCCTACTCCAAAACTCTCCTGGAAGGTTGATCCTCCATTGTAGCTTCAATGCCCAAACTCCCCTTGTAGTTGCTGCCCAAATGAACCCACAAGCAACACTTGCGTGTTCCCCTTCTACATCCTCCAGAAACACACACTGGCTAAGACAAACACTGAATGATATGACTGTGAAACTCCACCAGCTCTCCTCCAAGGTAGTACGAATTGCCTTCCTAGGGTGGCACTTAAAGTCCACCGAAGCAAAGGTTGAGATCTCCGCTCAGACACACTCATGTGCTAAACAGCACAGTAACCCGGCTAAGCAACTCGAGCAACTAAGGTTGAGTTCAATATGTCAAAAGATAAGATGTTGAAATGAGGAGAGTTGCCTTCCTTATATAGATTTCATGGAGCACTTTTCCCTCCATCGTGGGTCCCTCACTTAACCATTGATTTCCCCTCCATGCAAATCGAACTAGGGAATGCGTATTCTCCTAGTGTGGGTGGCCCCCATGTACAAATTAACCACATCGAAATAACTTCTACTAAGTCTAGCCTCCTAATAAAATCGAATGGGCCCCATCACCTCCAAAATCGGCCCCAAAATGTAGAAATTAATCATGTTCCAAAATAATTTAGGAAGGGACACTACATGTAACTAGGTTCGGTCTTCATAATGACATATGTAATCATGATTTTATGTATTTGATGTAAAGAGAAAAATAAATTATTATTGTTATTCTTGAGGCATGGGTTTCATGCTCAAGGTTATTTGTTTTATAGGTCAAGCACCCATTGAGTGCTTCTAGGGCTTGTCATTGAGTCTACAAGTCAACTGAGTCATTGTCATGTATGGAAGACCCTTTTGGGCATGTTCCATATTCTAAAGAAAATTTATTTGAGTCAAATCTCGAGTCAAAGACCCTCCAAGACCTCGCCATAGTGCAAAGAACAAGCCAGCCTCGATGAGTTGACAAGGAGAAAGATTCATCTCAACTGAAGGAGAAAGAAGGACAAAATCACCATTATTCTCCCACTCATGCCACCTAGGGTTTCTAAAGAAGAATTTGTTGGGAGGTCGAAGTTGCAGAAGACTCTGCTAGGGGGTCAAAGTTGCAAGATAATTTGTTGGGGGGTCGAAGTTGCAGAAGAATCTATTGGGAATCAAAATTGCAAAAGTTGTTGAGGTCGAAGTTGCTGGAAGAAAATCTCATCAAGGAGAGGCTTGATTTCGTCTTGAAGGGGTCTTGGTCAAAGATCGTAGGTCTTAGAATTCATCATTTGAAGTTTTATAAGAAGAGGAGTTCTTGCGAGTTTTACTCTCAAGTGAAGAGGTTTTGGTCGTCGTTGATTGCCTATATCTTGTGTCCTCTTGTCTCTTTGTTCTTTATGGTTTGGTAGTTTTTTGATGGTAAGAACATAACAATAACAAGTGAAAAAAGAAGCTAATCAAGTTAAGTAAAAGGACATCACACGCAGTTATCAAAGTAAGAGAAATCACCTAATCTAGTTGTCATAGATTTCTCAACATGTTTCACTAGCCACCTAGGGTCACACCATTTCACCAAAGTCGACCTAAACAAATTGTTTAAACCAATGTTCTAAAACTCTGACTCCGGTTCGGAAACGGCCGAGGGTCGGCCCTGACTCCGACTCCGACTCAACATCGACTCGGCCAATTTGATTTCAGTGACTCGATCGTTGTAAAAAATGTTGAAGGAAGTGTAACAAGGTTTGGTCTTCACAAATGTAATGTTGACATTTGTATTTATTCAAGAAAAGAGAAATTATTCTTATATTATTTGTCAATGAGTTTTGCTCATTGAAGTAGGTCAAGCACATGTTTAAGTGCTTCTAGGAAGTCAAAAGGTCAATGTATTTATGTAAGACCCTTAGAGGGCATGTTACACTATGTATATAATTGTGTTAGAGTCAAAAGGAATACCACCAAGCAAAGTCAAAGTCAACTCCTTGCAACTAAATCCTTCAAGCAGCAAAATGGTGAAGAAATAAACAAGTCGACCTCGAGTCTTAATGTCTGCCTCAAGTCGGCTCAAAAGAAGGAGACAGACTCATATATAAGGAGCCATTAGACCTCCTCAACGTAGAAGAGAATCATCTCTGAAATCAGCGAGAGAGAGGACAAGAAAAGGGTACCAAAAGGAAAGTCTAAGGGTCTCCAAGTGCAACAAAAAAGAAAGGGAAGAAGAGCGAAGTTTTGGACTGTTTCTAGGGCTAGAAACAGTCACACGTGCGAAGAACAAGGAGCATTCTAACGGGTATAACAACAGTAACATAACAGTGAAGTATCCATCTTTGTTTGGGCTAGATCTTAGGCCTACAAGGCCTTTCACTCAAGCGAAGAAGTCCATCCCTCAAGCAAAGATAAAAAGAGCCTAAACTACAAGCTAACCTATCACACATGCGAGAATTAAGTGTTGTTGTACAGTCATATCAGTTTGCATATATATCTCAAAGATGTATTTCGTGAGAGCAAGAAGAGGGTGTCTCCATAAGCAGAGGACATCACCAAGAATTAAAGAAGGAACATCTCATCTAGAAGCTCACATAAGCAAGGTCTATCACTAGTTGCCGAAAGGTGTAGAAGGACAAAGTGTCAAGGAACGAAGTGCTAAAAGAAGGAGGACGAAGTGTTGGGAAACCAGAGTGCCGGAAGAAGGAAGGACTTGACTTGTGCTTGGAGGATAGAAGGAAGGACTTGACTTGTGCTTGGAGGATATTCTTAGGGTCTAGGGTTTGGCATTGATCAATAAGAAGCTTCAATAAAAGAAACTTACCGAAGGGTTTTCCTCTCTAAGAGAGAGAGGTTTTGGCCCTAGCAAAGAGCCAACATCTGTGTTCTTCTCTTTACGATTTTGGTAGCAGTTTGATGAAACACACACACTAATAACAAGAAGAAGATCAAGCTAAGATAATTGTAAAAGTGCTTCACAATTTGTTATCAAGCAGTGAAGAATCACACTACACCTAATTGCCCTAGATTCTTCAACAAAAAATACATTAAATATTTATTTTTTATAAAAAAACATAATTTTAAAGATTTTCATTCATGTTTCCAACACAAAGCTTTAGAATATAGAGGGAAGACAACATATGATCAAAGTAGGCTCATGAATATATCCATTATATCAAAATGGCACCTAGTGCGCTGTCCAATACATACATGAATGATGATATAGAGATCAAAACAAAAACACATAACCAAGGAGGCTAGAAATGGCCTCTACAACAAAAGTAAATTGTGAAACACCACTAGTCACCAGTACTACTCACTACTGCTAGAGGAGACAACATCATCTAGCTCAGACTCTGAATCAGAGTCAGACAGGGAAACCCATGGCTCCTCCTCGTCATCATCTCCAACTGCAACTATAGAAGTGGTAACACTAGCAGGCCGCGCAACAGTTGCACGCTGAGATAGATGAGATATGAGCTTCCGCCGTGGTTGAGTAGAGGAAGCGCCTGCAAATAGAGGACTTGGGGCTAGGCCTCAAAAACACCCTAAAGCAAATTAGAATTGACTGTGGAGTCCAATTTCCCCCCAAAATTACTCGTTGGTCGTGCGTGTGCATGGCTAGCCGAGCCGGTCGGTTTGTTACTGAGTCGGTGGCCAACTCGGCCGGCTCGTTAACAAACTGGCCAGCCGGGCTGTTTCTTCCACCAAGCCGACCCAGCGAGGCCTTGACTCGGTCTGGCTCAGCCAAGTTGAAGCCGACTCGGCCATTTTTAAAACATTGATTTAAACTCCATAAAAACGTAAGACAAAAAATTATTTTCGTTAAACCAATGCCACATCATTGAAGCCTTTGATGGCCCTTAGCCCTTCAAGGGTGATGCACATGCTCTCAATTATAAAACCATCAAAATCTACACTTGGTTTCAAGCCCATAACCTTGGGTACAAAACCCAAAGCTTGGGTACACTTGCCCACAAAGCCCATGTGGTCAATCTTCTCCCAAACCTTGTACCCTAGGGTGTGGTAGTAGACCGTAGTACCTCCCAAGCTACACAATTCAACACCTTTCTTGAATGTTATCCCATCCATGGGCAAAACAAACCACAAGCTTAGCCTTAGATCACTAAGACCTTATACATTTTCTTAACCCCCTCCCCCATGCCCCGCCCTTTATGGTTGGACTAACCTCCATGAGTCTTTTAAGGAGCTCTAGTTCTCGGTTTCAACATAGATCCCACTAGGCCAACAACAAAAAAAATGTACTCTCCTAAAAACTCGTCAAGCAGTGTATTGATCCCCTTGCACTGATTGATGACTATGATGGGAGCATAGAGAGAGAGAGATATGGATTTGTATTTGCACTAGTTTTTGTTTCTTTCTTTGTGTGTTGGAACTAGAAGTAAAATGGGGAGAGAGAGAGGGAGAGAGAGATGGATTTGTATATGTGCTACTTTCTTTGTTCTTTCTATTGATTAATTAGTTAGTTCTTCCTTGGCTTTTTCTTATGCTTTCACACTCCCACTACATATTCACTTTGGAGCCTCTCCCTCTCTCTCCCTCAATGTGTGCTAGAACTAGATGCGGAATGGAGAGAGAGAGAGAGTTGCTCTTCCTTTTCTTTTACTAGCATAGTGATAGGAGTTTCTTTCACACTCCCACTAAGTTGTGTTTCCTGCTTTTACTAGTGTAATGGTAGGAGTTCCTTTCACACTCCCACCATATATTTGCTCTATCAATACTTTTGAGTCTTGTAGCGAATTTTGTACATTGGACATTAATTAATTAATAATTCAAATTGTTAAAAAAAAAACAAAAACTTATCTATATTGTACTCAAACATGAAATAAGATCTAGATCCTTCATATCAAAAGAAAACAACAATTGTGCAAATCCACTCACTTCACATTTGTGTTGAGTTGGATGAACATGACTAAGAAATGCTAAATAAAAAAAGGTCCTAGGATGGTACATCAGTCAAATTCCAAGTGAAGCCTTGGAATTGATACTATCAAGTTATCAACTCTTTTATAGGAAATTAAATAAAAATCTCAAGCCAGTGATATGAAAAAATACAATACCACCATATGGAAATTTTCAAAAATAACCAAGTAGTAGGAAAAATTGAGATGTGTATTCCAAAGACAAAATCTACAAGCTGAAACAAGTAGCAAACCTCAACCAAGGCACAATCACTGATGTGTCTAATCCACCACTATAGGCCAAAACCACTTTATTCAATTTTCCACGTATTCCTCCTCTACTCTTTGTCTTTGTCGGTTTTGTATCACCTTCAGCAGCCAATGCCATTTGAATAGCTGCAACAAATCAATTTTGCAAGCACAAATATTAAGAATCATTTTCTGGTGCAAGTAGTAAACAATCAACCGCAATAGAACCTCCATTGCCAAATGTATAAACACAAAAAATGCAAGACAAACTTACAAAGGTTTTCAACCCAAGAACCTTATAACAACAATCAAATAATAATAAAAGTAAGATGAAAATCTAAGCCATGTCAACAACTAACTGGACAATACTCTTCTCAACTTTATCTCGCAAACAAGGGTGTCTCATACACCAATTTGGTGTTTGGCTTGGCTGTGACCTTAAAATTAGATTATTATTATTATTAAATTAATGTTGAGCATTAAAACTTTTGTTAGGGCATCTAAGTCTTAGATTCATTTTTGCAGAAGCTTAAAAACAATAGTGAAATATAGTCATTACATGGTCTTGATTTCCTTCCCAAAGACAGAAAGAAACGTTACATAAGCATACAAGAAAGAAAATAGTGATAGGAGGTATAGCTACTTGGGCATAGAATTTATAGCCACACTACATTGGGAGCTTCTACAATGAGGCTTCAAGGACAATGTAAAGACTTATTTTCACTTTAAAACTAATCTAAAAATTTAAAACATCGAGGATAGTGTCCAATGAAAAGTTCATTTGGGCTCTTTGTCACACCATGTGTGGATAATCAGAATGAGAACAATGAAAAACAACTCGGAAGATTTTTATTATGAAGGTACTTAAGGATCAATATTCTCATTAAAAAGAGAAGCAAAGCATGAGAAAAGTGGACAATAATAGACTATTCAACAAACCAGTTACAAAAATCTCGAAAAGATACATGCGAAATAAATCAAATAAATTATTTTCACAACGGAGATTAATGAAGGAAACTTACGTAGAGGTAAAAGAAAAAACCAAAATCTATTCAAAGATGAAATTCAAAGCTCTCGTTTAAGAAAGAACCTCAAAAACAAAACAAAAAAGTACATGCACACTGAAATTTTCCACAAAGAACATCAACACAAAGTTCAAATATATCTAAAACTGAACAAAGCTTGGTGAAAGAAGTAGGTAATAGAATTGTTAAGCACAGACTTTCTAGTGAATATTTGGAATTAACCCATTTTGCTGAAAAAATTTACAGCACTTAATTAAAAAGATATCAAGATTGATGCACATGCAAATGCCAAAATTTAATTATCTGAGAACTTGGAAGCATTTTTTTCAAATACTCCTATGTCATACTGATATTTACAGAGGTAGTGAAGGCAAAAATAGAAATCAAACGTTCTTCCTCAATGCTATCAAAGCAAGAGTCAAATAAAATAGGCTAGAGCATCAAGGCTCTTGGCATCCCCGATTAGCGGATAGCCGTTAACATATTTGTTCAGTTTAAGCAATTGGATTGACAATGACTAAACAAAACTGATGAACAACAAACCAGCAAAGAAAATATTGAAACTAGGAAGTGAAATACCACAATGTAGTAATATCATTAGACATTTATAAATTATCACCAAGCAGTCAATTGAATCTAGCTTGGGTAGTTGTGAGGAGGTATGTTATCCTCCCCACCTAGGTTCAATTCCCACAACTGACATGTTGATCTCTTCAAGGCTATATTTAAAAGGTTTTTGAGCCCTGTTTTGAAAGACCCTCAAGCTTCTGCACAATCTGGTTTACCCTAGGTACCATCCTCCAAATAAGTGGAAGTGCTAGGAAGGTTTCCCTGGGATGTGTATTTCACAAAGGGGAAAAAACTTATCGCCAAGCATTCAAAAACAAATAGAAATAACAAAATGGGCTTAAATTTTAGCCAACAAGTCAGAATAATATATACGTAGACCTAAATTAGCAAACATGATGTCGAGCAACAAGAATAAGAGGCGTAAGTTTCAACTTTTGATAAATTGATGATGATCAATTATAGGAAAACATCGAGGTGGTAATTGATAGAGACTAAACATGAACAAAAGGAACTCAACTGAGATAAGTTTATTTGATGTTCATCAAATGAAAAAAAGTAGGTCAATATGACTAAACAGTACATAAGTGCTAAAAAATGACATTTATAAATTATCACCAAGCAGTCAATTGCATCTAGCTTGGGTGGTTGTGAGGAGGAACATTATCCTCCCCACCTAGGTTCAATTCCCACAACTGACATGTTGAGCTCTTCAAGACTATATTGTTAAAAGATTTTTGAGCCCTGTATTGAAAGATCCTCAGGGTTCTACACAATCTGGATTACCCTAGGTACCATCCTCCAAATAAGGGCAAGTGCTAGGAAGGTTTCCCTGGGATGTGTATTTCACGAAGGGGAAAAAAGGTTATAGCCAAGCATCCAAAAACAAATAGAAATAACCTATGTCGCTAGGAAAGTGGGTTCGAGGACGGGTACGTCATTTTTTGAAATAGGGTGAGTGGGTTCGTCGAGGGTATATTATAATTTATATATATAATATATAAATATTATATTATATAAATTATAATATATATGAATTTGTATATTTTTCAACTTTAAACAAGAAAAC
The DNA here is from genome assembly GCA_031772625.1 of Pinus tabuliformis. Taxonomy (NCBI): domain Eukaryota; kingdom Viridiplantae; phylum Streptophyta; class Pinopsida; order Pinales; family Pinaceae; genus Pinus; species Pinus tabuliformis. Next base: position 484,350,229 of record CM062810.1, on the reverse strand, counting down.
TAAAATATTTATGATTTGAACTTTAAATATTTAAACATGCACATCAATGAACATTCAACATTCACAATAAAATTTCAAAATTTCTAGTTTGATATCAAGTGCAAATTGGAGTTTACATATTAATAAGAATCATGATATACGTCCATTGTCATACTAAAATAAAAATAGCTAATAGTGAACAATGGCTTCCTCAAGCCATGTCATCAACATCCATGTCATCAGCTTCACTCAAATCTTCATTTAGCATACTCTCCAGGTAGGAATCACTCTCATCTTGAGGCTCTTGCTCATCCATAGCAACTGGAGGTAGCTCAATAAGGCCATCTAGTTGTATCTCCTCATCCACACACATAGCATCATCTGTGTATTGGTCCCATCTCTTGAAAGGACCCTCCTTGTACCCAGGGTCTTTTCGAGATATGAGACGAAGTGTGCTATGAATGTACACTAAGTTCTCTACCTACTTTGAGCCTAACCTGTTTCTCTTTACTGAATGGATAAAGGCATAAGTACTCCAATTCCGCTCGCAAGATGAACTAGCTACCTAGAATATTAGGGGAAGCCCATTAAATTAATTAAAAATTTTAAAATAAAAACTAAAATGAACCCAAAAGAACCCGATTTTGGGGTTCCAAGTACCCATTATCAGGGTTCTCTGTACCCATTAAGACAAAAGAACCTAAAAAGTTTTAATGGAGAACCTGGTTCTTCATAGAAGAACCCGGTCCTTATGGGTTCTTCTCAGAAGCACCCATACCTAAATCCAATACTTGGGGACGAGAACCCAGTACTTGAGGAAGAGAACCCGGGATGCGTTCAAGAACCCCACCCCCGAGTTCACGAACCCGTGCAACATAGGAAATAACAAAATAGGTTTAAATTTTGGCCAATAAGTCAGGACAATATATATGTAGACCTAAATTAGCAAACATGATGTCAAGCAACAAGAATAAAAGGCGAAAGTTTTCACTTTTGATAAATTGATAATGATCAATTAAAGGAAAACATCGAGGTGGTAATTGATAGAGACTAAACATGAACAAAAGGAACTCAACTGAGATAATTTTACTTGATGTTCAACAAATGAACAAAAGTAGGTCTATAGGACTAAACAGTACATAAGTGCTAAAAAATGAGTGTTAAGGTAACTTCTAAATGAAAGAATACAAGGCTAATCTATCAGAGCTAAGCTCTAGTAGGCATAGCCAAAGTGAACTACAATGCTCTAGAACCTGTACAAATAGGTGGTTCTTTAAGTAATTAACAGTTCCTTTATCAACGTACAAAGAAGCCACCTTAGGGTAAAGCAACCATCCAAGGATGCCAAAGTGCAGAACGAAACGGAAGTGGAAGTGGGAGTGGAGTGGGAGTGCTTGGAGAACCCATTCTTCAAAAGACCCTAGAAGCAAATCATCCAGTGAGAATTTTTTATATGATATATATTTTTATATATCATAATGCATACATATCCAAAACAAATATGTGAAATGCCAAACTAGTTGTAGAAAATATCAAAAGATGCCTATTTGTAGTACTTGTAAACAAGTAATACATTATGTATAAAATATTTTTCAGAAGAAGTCACATTGAAGATTTTGGTCGACGTGTTTCGAACCAACAAGTGTGGTTCATCTTCAGGACACGATGAAGAAACAGATCTAGGAAGAAGGTTAAATAGGGAAACAGGTCAACCTAACAGCTAGAAGAAAACGGCTATATTTGACCAAGGGAGGAAAAGGGAAAAGTTTAATATTATTTAAATAAATACTATTAATTAATTTGTTAATTGTTTAATATCTTATTTAAAGTTTAATAATTAAATTTAATTAATTTGTTAATTGTTTATTTATTTTTATTTAAACAATATATATATATATTTGACTCAAAGACTATATTTGACTAGGGTTTTAATAATGTTTACTTATTTCTAAAAGGGTCATACTTGAAACTAATTATTTTAATCTTATTTAAATATATATTAATATATTAATTTATTAATTTATCTCAATGGCTATATTTGGCTAGGGTTTACTTAATAATATTTATTTAATTTATAAAACTACTATTATTATTATTATGTTATTATATATATATATATATATATATATATATATATATACTAATAGTAGATATTAAATTTGAATATTATTAAATACTAATAATAATATATATTATACTCATAATATTACTATTCATATTACTAATAATACTAATACTCATATTATCCTAAAATAAATAATACTAATAGTAAAAAAAAGGGACAAAAGGCCTAGACAAAGACGGAGAAGCAAAGAAGAATAAAAAAAAAAAAAACTAAGAAGAGAGGGCGGGAATCCAACAGCTACTAATTTTCCAGCGGTCATCCCTATTAATATTACTGGAAGACCTCTCAGTTTCAATGGCTTCCCTAAACTTACGATGATGAAAATGAGGACTCTTAGCGATAACCCTAGCCTTCTCAATGCATATATGATGCTTGGTCTTCTCTGCATGTCCAGCCAAAGCCGGAGATTTGGCTCTCCCGTGGTTGATATCAGCAGCGTGTTCCTTAATCCTCTGGTTAATAGAACGACCAGTTTCACTAATGTATGAGGTTCCAAAAGAACAAGGGATGATATAAACACCTTTCATGTCCATAGGGTTCACCTTGTCTTTGACAGATTTTAGGGAGCTTCTGATGGTGCTGAGGGGTCTAAAGGTCGAGGGAATATTATGCTTTTTAAAGATTCTCGCAATTTTGTTTGTCATCCCCTGGTTGAAGGGGATGTGGACTCCTGAACTGCGATCACTGGGTTCTTTCTTGACCTTGGGACCATTACTCGCTTTGAGGAAAGCTTTGACACCCTACTACCTACTATAACCATTTTGGACAAAAACATTAAGGAGATGGGACTTTTCTTTAGAAAAGTGGTCGTCATCAGAAATTCTTAGAGCACGAGTGGCTAACGTGCTGAGAACACCTATCTTCTGAGCAGGGAAATGGTGGGAATTGGCATGAAGATACTACTCAGTATGAGTCTTTTTTCGATACACCTCATGGGAGAAAGATCCATCAGCTTTCCTAGAAATGAGGACATCAAGAAAAGGAAGGCAACCATCGACTTCACGCTCCATCGTAAACTTAATGGAATTAGACTTAAATGTCAAAAGACCCTAGGAGCAAAGCAAATGAGAATTATTTCATATAATATATATTTTTATATATTATAATGCATGCATATTTAAAACAAACATGTGAAATGCCAAACTAGTTGTAGAACATATGAAAAGATGCATGTTTGTACTACTTGTAGACAAGTAATACATTATTAAATGCCATCCATAGCAGATTAACAATTAATGAACTGAGCATAAACCATCTAGCAATTATAATAGTACAAAATTAAAGTCATATACTAGGAATTAGACCGTGAATGCAACTCGGTGGAATAGATCAAGTAGTTGAGTGCTGTGAATTAAAAGCAAGAGGTCTTAGGGTCAAGTATCCATATTGGTTGCCTTTGTGATGCACTTAATAGTCTAGGCCTCACTTGATATGCCTGCCAAGTCAGCCACACAAAAGTCTCTGCCACCCACTTTAAAGTAGGTTCCATCCTCAGAACAATGGGAAGTACCTAGAGGTTTACTAGAGATCAATAATCCAAAGAAGCAAAAAAGTAAACCATGAATTTTGGAATGATATAAGCTATCCACCAAGATGACCAAAGAGTTATATTTATAAATAGGCCATCTACATAAGTTCAAGTGAAGTCCAAAGACCAATTGGAATGATATAGATATCAGCCAAGATGACCAAAGAGATGTGTTTATAAATAGGCCATCTACATAAGTTCAAGCGAAGTGCAAGGACCAAAACACTAAAATGAATAGAAGTCTATGACAAATGAAGTAGTGAAAAAAGAGAGAGAATTATTTTATCTACATTTCCTTCCTCTTGGCACCACTACAACATCCACAACCCCCATGTGGCTATGGTCGTAGAGCCAAAGGTCACTATGAAGATGAACATAGACATGAAGCTCCTATTGCATGAGGAATAAGTAGGGTGACCATGGCAATAGAAGAGGGTAGCATCTCACCATGATAATCATAACAAAAAAGCGTAATCTCCAAGTGCTCCAAAACCAATGCTAAATCCTCCAAACCATCCTCATCTAGAATATTGTCCCAAGTCTTATATGCATCATCCATCTTTGCATTCTCACAATAATTAAGCAAAAATCAAAATTGTTAACCCACATAAACCAAGCTCTTTGATCGGTTTACATTCATCTTGTTTGTTCATACATTGTGGATGCAACTTTAGGTGCCCTACACCTTTGCGAAAAAGCATTGAACACCGACACGTTTGTGAAAGAAGTGTTCAACACCTAAGCAAGCATTCATGTCCCCAAAATAGTTGTGGAGCATAACCACCATACATGTTCCACCACTTGAAGGAATACATTTTCTCCTAATCTCAAATTGCAAGGACACGACCAAAGGCAGGCCAGCCACTGATGTAGTGGCTCAATTATTGTTATATGATATCACTAGCATGTCTAACATTGCATAACTAACTTGAACCCCTAGATCCTACTATGGCTTTCTCTTCACCCCACCATTAGCCACAATCGTTTCCAGCGATGATGGATGATAATATTTAGGTGTAAACTCATACGCTCAAGGATGTAGTGGAACATTTAGCTTTTCTCCATCACTTTTCCACCTCTATATGAATATGATGATTCAAGTTCACATATCTAGGCTAAACAATCTCCTTATGTTAGCCTAGCACAGTGTACATTTGCTCAAGCTAGCTTATTTGAATATGCAAATCCAACCATGTTATAAATTAGCTTATATAACAACAATACATATCTAACCCATGACCAAAAATGACCATTAAGAAGGGTTTCCCTCGGTGCATTAACACCATCCATATCAATATACAGGTCATCCCACTCATCACACATAACCATATCATCTAAACCCTATCTTAATTTCAATAGGCATTTGAAGGTGAGGAAATAACTATCAAATCTAGTCTTTAATCTTAACTCATGGCAACTTAGATTAAATGCCATAAACGAAGTGGGCCTTTGTATGTCTAATGACAAATTTGATGAGTTTGTTGAATGCTCCCTCTCTTGAAGGGTCATTAATCCATCCACAAGTTTAATGTGTGCACCAACCACCCAATATCAATAGATATGAGGATGCACTTATTCAATGATTTTCCCTACTCCCTTATAATTAGCAACATTATCAATAATTGTTTGAATGGCATAAGTTGGACCAACATCATTAATGGTTTTTAGTAGGAGTTCTAATATGTTTTGAGCGAACACAGTAATTGATAAAGAGTCGTGTTGCAACAAACATTACACCACTAGACAACACACCAAGTATATTTGTCGTGCTAGTTTCTAACATTTGTTCAGTCATCAAGTATATTGGATATCCCACTCATCTATGCACCATACCAAAGCTCCCTAGATTTTGACTCATTCCTTATGTAACATGACATTTTAAAATGTTTTTGGCAAATGTGGTAGTCGATGAGTCATGCACTACAAGAAACACTGGACCACTAGCTAACACACCAAGAATGTTTATTAAATGCTAGTTTTCGACATTTGTCTAACCATCAAATACAATGGATACTCCACTATATGCCCATTCATTTGTAAGTCATACTAGAGCTCTTTGGATTTTGGGATTGATGAGTCATGCACTACAAGAAACATTGCACCACTAGCTTACACACCAAGAATGTTTATTAAATGTTAGTTTTCAACATTTGTCCGACCATCAAATACCATGGATACTCCACTATATGCCCACTCGTTTGTAAGTCATACTAGAGCTCTTTGGATTTTGGCTCTTTCCCTATCTAATAACAAATTTCTAGCTTTCTCATACTCAAAGCCTTTGTATCCACAAGAGGCCTTGTTGATGGCCACAAACATGTCATACCATAGTGGAAGCAAAGAATAATGAATAGTACAACACATGCCTACAAACAATCATACCAAATTTCCATCCACCTTATCCCTACCACCAATATCAAGGAAATATGTCATTTATTCTTCTAGTTCCACCCCAGCATGTGTGGTTCTTGTTATCTACCACCTATGGGTGACACCCATAGGAGAATTTTTTCTCCTAGATTGTCTTCAGCAGGCAACCCCCAGATAGCTCGACGTGCCACCATCTCTGCCACCTGAGCCAGCCATTAATGACCCTCACCCATCTATCATGATTGTATGTTTGAAGGTGGGCCTTCCAACCTCGAAGGTATGGCTTTCATTATGTAGTTGGGTATTTTTGCTTACTTATCATGGACACTTCTGGGCATGGATTAGTGGGGGCATTCAACGGAAACAATGGCTTGGTTTGTACTCTTGTCCCCTTATCCATTCCATCATTATATCACATGACACCTGCCATATGACGGATGCACCATAGACCTATCACTCCCTTACGGGTTGAAACCATTTAGTAGGGTCCTTGATTAACCTCCTTCTTGAACTTGGAGACATGTACACTCTAGAGCCCATTATGGAAGGGCATGCCATTATGAAGTGCCCACTTGGTTCCACAACTTGTAAGCTCATTTGCTCAATTATACTAATGATTTATTGTATTAGAAGGTGAGGAGACGCACTAGATCTTATGCAGGATTGCAGGTGGGTCTTCATCTTGGGGTTTGGTCTCCCTATATAGGGTCCAAGCCTTCCAGAGGATCATATTGGCATTTATAGGGTCTACGTTGAGAGCCATGGGCCTCCACTGTAGCAAAGAGTAGATAGCCATGCCACGAGATCCTTCAGCGTCATTCATTGCTCGCTCGTGTTCCACTTATTTGATGATGATGATGCACCTGGACCACCTTGCCTACCTGACTACACTCTTGCAACACACTTGGATATTGATCCAAGGCCCAGATGGGGTTGTTTCTCACCATGGGAGATGAAGAGAGGGTTTGCATCATTGTTCCAGCTCTTACAGATTGGATACATGCTTGTTTGATTCAGCTGGAGACCCATGAGGATGCCTTTGTGCCCCTACATCCACTTGGCAGGACCATAAGTCATTTGCTTGGAGATTAAGGGGCTATCCCCCTCATCATAATTTTTGGAGCCCTTCCATCCATTTTGGCACATATTGGACTTTACAAGGCCTTCCAACAGCCCTCCTAGCTATTGCATTATCATTTCAACCCTCTTGAGAGGCTTATTCTTCATATTGTGGAGCTATTTGGTGGGCTTGTCACCAAATTGATGTTATTTTGCACATTATTTTTATTGTAGAGGCATTATTAGGCCACTTGAATCCCTCGGTGGATCATATAAATATAAGAGAGGTTCATTTGATCTCTCATCATTACTTGGATCGGTATCTTCTTGGAGAAAAGAACTCGAACCTGCTATTGTTGGATAAATTGGATGTTAATTGATGCATTTTGATGTTTGGAAGATTGTCGTCTTGCCTTGGAGCTTCATTATTGCAAATCAAATGGATGGATCTAATCTTTTTGTCATCTAAGTGCTTTCTTATGTGAAATTTTTCATGTTTTATGTCTAATGTATGGGACGTTATGCTTGGATTATGCTTGTGCCCTCATATTTAATGTGAAATTCATAAAGGAGAGAAAGTTTCTCAAGAACAGGAGACGCTGCGGAAGTTAGGGTTCGATTCCAGGGGAAAATGGTCGTCGTATCTGCAGTTCCCCCATCCACATTTGGAATCGACCAGATCTACAAACTCCAGGACCTAGTTGCGAAGGTGAAGCAAACCAGCGGAAGAGAGAAGGTAGGATTCAAGCGGCTGGACTCTCAATATCACAATGAGGAAGAGGAGAGATCCACTGGTTTCGGGGGCACTCTGGATCTTGGAGAAGCAAACAAAGCCATCAAACATGCTCTGAACACCTCAGCATATGGGATCACCACCGTTGCCCTGCAGATCAATTACCCACTACAAAAACCCACCATTGATCTGACAGATCTGGCTCTCAGAGGATGCAAAACCGGCAAAAACAATGTAGCACTCACGAAAGCAACAGGGAGGGTACCCGAAACCAGTGATTCTGCGACAATACAGGTACATGGTTATGGGATCTTTGTCATTTACAGCACTGGTACTGGCAGCATAAACGACTCAGATCTGGAGGTAAGAAATCGCATGCACCCAATTTTCTTTATGCAAAAATCCGAGTATGGTCTTGTTCAACTATTGAACGGATCTGGGGCTACCATACACGCAAAGGACGGTGCAAATAACTGCAGATCGGTAAACAATCTAATTGATCAGATGCTCAAAATGCAGATCTGGGTGACCACAAAGGCCACAATACCCCACCTATATGGTACCTAGGGCAATAACGCTGAAGAAGAAGGAAAGACAAGATGATTAACGGTGAGTTAAAGACGCAAAGCAGAATCTCAGGGTTAGATCTATCGTAGAAAGCTCCACATCTTATAACGCCAGACAAGACAAACCACACAGCTGAAAACAAGATCTGGATCCTTGGTAAGAGCTCTCAGTTTCCAAGTACTTGTTAGAACCCCGGAGGGAAAATCGAAACTAATTTGGGTAAAAGAGACAGACTCTGTTAAGCAAATGCAAGAAATTATAATGCAACAGCTGGGATACCCCATCAGATCACAAAATCTAATACACGGGGGCAAAGTGCTACAAGACACAAAATACCTCTGGGAATACAAAATTGCACCCCTGTCAACAATCATCCTCAATCTAAGAATAAGAGGGGACGCAACCGTCAACAACAGAAATCCTCACAGGGCTAAAGGAAGTGGTATTAGTACAATAAAATTCACAAAAACACAACAGGGGAAAAACCACGCAGTATTTCCTTCAAAAACATTCTACAAGGGAAAAATACAGAAGGAGCAGCACCAAATGAATCAGGAATGGACGCTAGGCCATACATTGTGGAACAGCTGAATCATACACCAGAATACAACATAGATATACCAGAAAGTTGAAACAGATGAGCATTGCACTATTTATGAAATACAAGCAATAATATGTAGATTTAACTGCTTTTGGCCCAAACCAGCGGACCTATTTCATTGGATCTTCACGAACTGGACCACACAATGTGAAATACACCTCTGTTCCAAGGGTTTCTTCATAGTAAACTTCCTATCAGCAATAGACAGAGACATAGTAATACAGGAAGGACCTTGGTTCTGGGGATCCACAGAACTCTTCATCACACCATGGTGCCCAGATTTTGATGCAAATACAATGGTTGTCCCTAAGATGCTAGTTTGGGTGCGGTTGCACAATCTCCCAATACATCTCTAGAATCATCAAGTACTAGCTGGAATCGGAAATACTATTTGGCGCTACATCAAAAGAACACCCAATGAGTGGAGGAAAGCATTTATACTTTTGCACAAATATGTGTGGAAGTAGACCTCAGCAAAGGCCTGCCAGAACAAATTCAGCTGAAGCATAGACAGAGGAGCTGGACTCAGGTTCTAGATTATGAAAAAACTGCATTCAAATGCCGAATTTTCCGACAAACAGGACACCTACAAAGCACGTGTCCAACCGTCAAAAAAGACAACCGCATAAAGAATAAAACGGGTGGCAATTTCCTCCACCTCTCTTGGATGACGAGGAGGAAGAAGAGATGGAATATGTAAACCCCAATGAGATCAATCAGATGAACAAAGAATCAGTAGTAGAAGACACAAATCCACAGGAACATATAGACTCAGCATTGGCAAGGATATCAGATACTATGGATATGGGCAGAACTAAACGTCAACACATATCAGACACATCAGACTCTGATAAAGACAATCCACAACCTGTGGCTGAAACAGCACTAGCACTTATAACTCCAACAGAGTCACAGGGGGGTTGGAGAAAGGTTGAGAAGAAAAAAGGGAGAAAAGTCTGACTTTTCCCCACCTATACATTAATATTGTTTTCATGTTTATTTCCTGAAATCCGTACACCCTGCGTGGTGATGAAGGATCTATGCATCATTCTTTTAGCACCATTTTTGAATCTGTTTACAGAGTTGGCAAAAGGCAAACGCAGCATATGTCGAAAGGCATCTACAACATGTAATTTTTCAATCCTAATTAAAGATTACGATTTTTCCAGTGGAAAAAATGTGAAATTCATAAACACATATAATCTTGGCTCGTTGTATCTATTACTCATCTTGGAAAGAAGATCGAACTATTCCTATGGGTGGGTTAATACCTTTCACCTTGAAAATCCACTATTTTGTCTAAAGAAGTATAAATATCTCTTGTAACCTACTTGTTGCATCTCTAGGGCATGCGAAGTTGCAGGAGGACTCCTTGAAAGAGTGAAAATCCTAAATCAATTTCACTTTGACTCCATTCTAAACAATTGGCTAGGCACTAGTCTCAATCCTTGATGATCACCCTAAATTTTTCCCTTTTTCACAATTTTTTTGGCCCTAACCCTAGACGTCCTAGCTAGGGCATCCAACGAATTCCATTAGAGCCATCACTTTGCTTAGTGAGTTGGCTAGGAACTACATTAGGGTGTGATCCACATGCCTTCCAAATTTGAAGTAAATCCCAAAGTTGGTTTGTGAGATACACCAAGCCCTAGCCCCAAAACCATATGGTTCTTGGTCTTTCTAGGTTAGTGACCTTCAAAGGAATCTAATTTGCTAGAAAACTCAATGGAATTTCCCCTATTGTTGATCCCTTCTTCTCCCTTGCTTGGCCCAGACCTTTTGTTTGACGATTCACCTAAAACCCTAGCCTTTGCATGGGTCTCCTTAGGCTTCTTTCTGGTCCCACACCTCTATCATTCCTTATCTCACAAGACCACTTAGAAACCTTGTTTCTAAAGGGAATCCTAGGTCTAGGGCATTCCTCATTAAAGAATACCTCTAATCCTTAGGTCCTAGCATCCCTCGAGCCTTTCCTAGAGAGTCGTTCATCTTACTTCTAAAGTAAGCAATCCCCATTATTTGAGTCTCTCTTGTGAATGGGCTCTAGAAATCACTACCTACCCTATCACTGACTCATCTTTCCTAGTGGTTTCCTTATACAGGGACTCCTCCAATCGGTGAAAGTCCATAAGGAGTAGAGGACATCGACCGAGGTGATAGTGTGTCCTTGTCCCATTGTTCCCACTTGATCTAGTAGTAGTCCCTTTGGAACCCCTCCTAAGACCACTGCTAAATTGAGCAGTAAAATTTTGGCATGGTTGCCAAGGACACCAGATGTGTGCCTTCTTCCTCATACAACAATATTGATAAATAATTCTTGGCAACTCTAGTGGAAGAACAAAGCCCTAGTTCTTCATTGAACTTTTAGGGCAATGCTTGTAGGGTGGAGCAAGCATTTCTCTAGGCATCTCTAAATTCACCATGGCGACTGCTACATAATTTACATGTATACCTCAATAGAACACCTTTCTTTCATGATTTTCCCACTTTGAACATCACTAGCATCCCTGGGCACCCTAATCATGTCACAAGAAGGATGGTACGTGGGGTGCCCATGTTTGATGGTGATCCATTCTCTACGATTGATCATGTAGAAAGATTTATTGCTCATACTTCAAAGGCGAAAGTGGTCCACCGGGATGTCCTTATACTGTTGCTCATGAGATACCTCCATGGTCATAAATCATGGTTGCATAATGAGGAACCTAGGAGTATCTCACCTATTGAGGAATTCTTTGATGGCTTTCTTAGACATTTTCAAGTATGCCCTACACTAAACGTTCAAGAGAAAGCCATCATTAAGCATCATGATGGCCTTGGGAATCTAGATGATGAGCAGGAAAGAGGGTCCTCCTTGGGTCCACATAACAAAAAAGGTGATGAAGGTACTTTTCAGAATACGTGTGATAGGGAGGATGAGTCTATGGACAGTGAAGTTGAGGTTAATCCTACCTTTTCCGAGGATACTATTTTTGACAATCCACTCTTTGAAGACCTTGGAGAAGGTGATCCTGTAACCCCTTCGACCATTGATATCAGTGATTACTTCATCTTGGAGAAAGGAAATGGGAGGTTCATGGGAATCGTTTTGAGAAGGACCCTGTCTATGACATCGATGATGATGATATCAATAGGACCCTTGTTTCTCCTCGCAATCCTAGGTTTGTAGTTGAGTTGCATGTGAACCCTTTCTTCAACCCTTCTTGTAATAAAGAATCATTTCTCTCACCTGAACATGAGCAACCTACTTGTGGTGTTTCCCCATGTCATCAGTTTCCCTTTCCTTCTAATCATGACACTATGGTGGCCATAAAGCACGATACAAATGATAAGGACATGTTAATTTGGCAGCTTGGTGACAAATTCCAACCATGGGACTAGATTCCTCTTTTCAAGAGGACCAATTTTGACTATTGAAACGCCTAATTTGGACAAGTGAAAGTGTACTTATGAATAAAAGCCCACATATGCACATTTGGACAGGTCGGCCCTAACAGGAAATTGGTCACCCTTGGAAGCCTATAAATACTAGTGACCTCAAAGCTCATTTGGAGATCAACAAGCATCTTCTTCTTCCTCTCCTCATTGATTGGTTCACACAGGTTTGAGGCTACGTCGATGAAAGAGGTTCTCACAGGTCCGAGACTACAGGGTCCAAAGCTCGCACATGTTTCTAGGGTTTTGGGTTACAGTCGCATGTTTGTCAAAGGAGAATTCCAATTGCAATCGCAGCCTTATAGGCTCAAGGGAGCGACTGGAATCTCTCTGTCGCATGCATGACACTTCCTCCATGCGACTGGAAACTAGGGCAAAAATTTGACACTTGACCGCAATTAACCACAGACAAGAAAAGTTGCCTCCGATATATATTAATGTTGGAAACATATTTCAGAATGTTATTGGGTTAATTTTTGCTGGATGATTTTGTAGTGAGCTCATTGTACTCTCTGCTGAACATTTTATGACAATATAATAAAGAAGAAGAATTTCAAGAGTTTCCCCCATAGTGGGTTTTCCCCTAGTCTTCGACCAAATGTGGTGTCTCTTGTTAATGTATTGATTGTCTCCTTTATCATTACATTGATTGTTCTATCATCAATTATTGTTGATGATTGGAAAGATTAATGGTTATTGAAAAGATTACTAATTGAATTATTGAATTGGGCTAAAGTAATTGAAACAGCATAGAGCAGTGTGAAAATTAACAGGACCATGATGGAGATGATATGCTTGAGGTTGCCATCCATCGAAGGTTTATGAGCTTGGTTGTTGACATCTCTATCTTCTGGTTGGAAGAAAGAATTTCATGGAGTAGATTACATCCATTTGTTCCCTCTTCCCCTATGATACTTTGTGTGTGGGCAATGTATTTTCCCACCTCCCACCTGCATTATCCTCCATGTGATTGTTCCTATGTTGGCTTTTGGATCTATTGCATGAGTAATCATATAGGCAGGCATGTTTATATTGATCTAATGATATGTTGGTTGCACTAGCTCTATGATTACACTTAGTCTTTGCCTAAGATAATATGCATGTTAGGGTAGGATGCATTGAATATCGACTTTTGCATTAGATCTAACATCGTGTTCTTTATCATGCTAGATTAGGTGCATTTAGATTAGAATTGCATCTAGAATAAAAATTTGTTTCCTGTTGATTTTTATGGCCTAACATAAGCATGGGCAATCATAAGATGTCACGAAAACATGCTACCCCGTCTGCTTAGTCTTTATTGGTCAAGTAATAGGTCTAGGGTCCCAAGAGATTGTTGGTGTTCTCATAAACTCCCCATTCGAGTACGTTCGTGCACTCTACTAAGAGATCATGTACTAGGTGGAGCCAAATGTTACCCACCACCTATGGGTGACACCCATAGGAAAAAAAAATTTCCTAGATTGTCTTTAGTCGACAGCCCCTTGCAGCGCCCAAATAGCTCGACCTGTCACCATCTCTACCACCTGAGCTAGCTATTATGCACCCTCGCCCATCTATCATGATCGTATGTTTGAAGGTGGGCCTTCCAACCCCTAAGATATGGATTTCATTATGTAGTTGGGTATTTTTGCTTACTTATCATGGACACTTCTGGGCATGGATTAGTGGGGGGATTTGGCAAAAACAATGGGCTTGGTTTGTACTCTTGTCCCCTTATCCAACTTGATGGTTAACTTTGTGTCCTAGTCTCGTGGATCCCCTTTATTGGCTACTAGCTTCAGGAGTGGCACTACATCGGAAACCCCAACTTTGGTTGCCTAGTTCGGCTTCCCGACATCACATACATCACTCCCCTCCGCTCCTTATAAGCCCTCTTCACATGTTTCCCATCCGGGTCCACATTTGTCCATTGGGCCCCCTGCATCATTAAGGAACCCATGATTGTCCCAACCCCTGGCGATGAACTGCGCTACCTTAAGGGGGCATTCACTGCTATATCATTCCCATCATGCTCTCATCCCTTGGGGCCTCGAACAGTGATAAAAGAAAAAATCAATAAAAGGCAAAAGGCATATGAAGAAGGGTGGAAAAACAAAGGTCGAGGTAACTCATGTACCACGATTGCTCCCTCCTACATCTATACACCCAAGTGTGGGCTTCCGTCACCATAGTTACCCTTGTACCATGGCATGTGGCTTGGAGATTCCCTAATGCCCCACTTTGTTCCATAATTATATCACATGACACATGCCATACGACAGATGTACCATGGACCTGTCACTCCCTTAGGGGTTGAAACCACTTAATAGGGTCCACGATTAACCTCCTTCTTGAACTTGGAGACACTTGTAAACTCTAAAGTCCATTATGGAAGGGCATGCCACTATGAAGTGCCCACTTGGTTCCATGACTTGTAAGCTCATTCGCTCAATTACAATAATGATTTGTTATAATGGAAGGTGAGGAGACGCACTAGATCTTATGCAGGATTGCAGGTGAGTCTTCATCTTGGGGTTTGGTCTCCCTATACAGGGTACAAGCCCTCCAAAGGTTCATATTGGCATTTATAGGGTGTGTGTTGAGAGCCATGGGCCTCCATTATAGCAAACAACAAATAGCCATGTCATGGGATCCTTCAGCACCATTCATTGCTCGCACGTGTCCCACTTATTGGATGATGATGATGCACCTGGACCACCTTGTTCAGCCGACTACACTCTTGCACCACACACTTGGCAATTGATCCAGGGCCCAGATGGGGTTACGTCTCACCACGGGAGAAAAAGGGAGGGCTCGCATCATTGTTCCAACCCTTGCAGATGAGATACATGCTTGTTCGATTCAGTTGGAGACCCATGAGGATGCCTTTGTGCCCCTACAACCACTTGGGAGCACCACAGGTCATTTGCTTGGAGATCAAGGGGACATCCCATTCATCACTATTTTTGGAGCCCTTCCAAAAATTTTGGCACATCTCGGACTTTACTAGGCCTTGCAACGGCCTTCCTAGCTATTGGATTATCATTTCAACCCTCTTGAGAGGCTTATTTCTCATATTATGGAGCTATTTGGTGTGCTTGTCACCAAAAGGATGTTATTTTGCAAATTATTTTTATTTTAGGGGCACTATTAAGCATAATTAGGCCATTTGAATCCCTTGGTGGAGCATATAAATATAAGGGAGGTTCATTTGACCTCTCATCATCAGTTAGATTGGCATCTCTTTGGAGAAAAGAACTTGGACCTGCTACTGTTGCGTGAATTGGATGTTAATTGATGCATTTTGATGTTTGAAAGATTGTTATCTCGTCTTGGAGCTTCATTATTGCAAATCAAATGGATGGATATAATCTTTTTGTCATGTGAGTGCATTCTTATGTGAATTTTTTCATGTTTTATGTCTAATGTATGGAACACTGCACTTGGGTTATGTTTGTGCCCTCATTGTTGATGCAAAATTCATAAACACATATAATCTTGGCTTGTTGTATATATTACTCATCTTGGCAAGAAGATCGAACTAATCCTAGGGGCGGGTTAATATCATTCACCTCGAAAATCAATTAATTTGTCTAAAGAAGTATAAATTTCTCTTGTAACCTAGTTGTTGCATCTCTAGGTCATGCAAAGTTGCAAGAGGACTCATTGAAAGAGCAAAAATCCTAGATCAATTTCACTTTAACTCCCTTCTCCACAATTGGCTAGGCATTTGTCTCAATCCTTGATGATCACCCTAAATTTTTCCTTTTTTCACAATTTTTTTGCCCTAACCCTAGATGGCCTAGCTAGGGCATCCAACGAATTCCATTAGAGCCATCACTTTGCTTAGCGAGTTGTCTAGGAATTGCACTGGGGTGTCCTCCACATGCCCTCCAAATTTGAAGTCAATCCCACGATCGGTTTGTGAGATACACCAAGCCCTAGCCCCAAAGCCATATGGTTCTTAGTCTTTCTAGGTTAACGACCTTCAAAGGGATCTAGTTTGCTAGAAAACTCAAAGGAAGTCCACCTATTGTTAATCCCTTCTTCTCCCTTGCTCGTCCTAGACCTTTTGTTTGAAGATTCACCTGAAACCCTAGGCTTTGCTTGGGACCCCTTAGGCTTCTTTGTGGTCCCACACCCTATCCTTCCTTATCTCACAAGACCACTTAGAAAACTTGTTTCTAAAGGGAATCCTAGGTCTAGGGCATTCCTCATTAAAGAATACCTCTAATCCTCAGGTCCTAGCATCCCTCAAGCCTTTCCTAGAGAGCCCTTCATCTTGCTTCTAAACCAAGCAAGCCCCATTATTTGAGTCTCTCTTGTGAATGGGCTTAAGAAATCACTACCAATCCTATCACTGACTCATCTTTTCCAATGATTGCATTATACCGGGACTCCTTCCACCGGTGAAAGTCCATAAGTAGCAGGGGACATCAACTAAGGTGACAGTGGGTCCTTGTCCCATTGTTGCCACTTGATCTAGTAGTAGTCCCTTTGGAACCACCCCCCCTAAGACCCCTGCTGAATTGAGCGGGAACAGTGCCATGAGAATAAGAGGATACATATGTGTTGTAGCCCAATCTAAATAAGGTGTCAAATTGAACTTTCTTTAACCATGCTTTCTTTGTGTGTCTTCCTCTTCCTTAATGTAATTTGATATTCTTTGATATATTTTGGCAAATATTGAATATAAGGGTCCCCTTATTTTCATCACCCTGAAATATCCCACAAAGGCACATCCTCACATGGGTATACAATCAAGAGTAAGGTTTTCCCTTATGACAACCATGGCTACATATAAATTTAGTGGTTCCCACCCCCTAACACCCCTCAAGTTTTGTCACATACTTCGACAAGGGTATTAAACAAGTTTTTCTACTACCTTCATTGTCCCCTTCATCACCTTCCAAACCTTCTTCATGTGCATAAAATTGGTCATTTGACCAATGTCCTCGTCTTCCCCTTCATACCTATCACACCCCAACATGTGAGAATAAAAGCAGAAGTAGACACTAAGAACAATATTTTCACTTACAATAGGATGAGGGAGAAAAGGAATGGAAAAGAGTGGTACAAGTGAATAAATCTACAAACAAACAACATAAAGAATGGGCTTTGGGCTCACTTTTCAACTCTCTAACTATTTTCAAAAGTAGAAA
Source organism: Pinus tabuliformis (assembly GCA_031772625.1). Lineage (NCBI taxonomy): Eukaryota > Viridiplantae > Streptophyta > Pinopsida > Pinales > Pinaceae > Pinus > Pinus tabuliformis. The sequence continues at coordinate 484,332,688 of CM062810.1, read as the reverse complement.
GTGACTATGGCGACCTTCAACCTCTTCTCCAAGCTTTCACGAATTTCCCTTCCTCGAAAAAAAACAAGTAGAGCAAGCTAGCCACTCCAAACTCAAACACATAAAGATGAAATAATCATGAAAACAATGACTGATGGGTTTTACATTTCCCCTTGTGTTTACCCTAAACCCTAGACAAAATAATTATATTAATGTTCAACAAATGACCACAAAAGTAGATCAATGGGATTGCTGAGTACAATGATGTCAATACAAAGTGGGAGTAACAAAATGTCTCAAATACAAAGAACAAGTAAAGTAAAATATAAGGTCTATATGCTAAAACATGGAAAACCCACAACTCCAAGTGCAAGCGGCCACACTAGTAGGGAGAGGTATAGAAAGAAGAGATGGAGGGAGAAGTTCATGCTCCGCTAGATATTTCTCTCCTAATATCCAAGGCTGAATGAAGAAAACTCAAGATAGAATGTTGTCCTAAGAAGAGTTAGGGGAAGATCAATGTTTTAAAAACTGGAACCGGTGACCGGACCGATCCACCTAATGAACCGGGTTTCGAACCGGGACTGGTCAGGTCTAAACGAACCAGTTTTAAAAAAATACATTCAATAATTAATTTTTAATGAAAAAAACTATTTTTAAGATTTAAAACCATGATTCCAAGCCAATAGACACAAAATATGCAAAGATTGCTCATTTATATACCATGTAAAGGTGAATACATCAAAATGGCACCGAGTGCAATACATGTCATCGACAAAATACACAAGCAATGAGGCTCTAAATGACCTTTAGAGTGCAAAAACAAAGCCTACAAACAATGGGGCCAATGGCCTACTACAAGAGTCAAGTCTACATATATGATAATAGTGATCAACATTCTCACTTGAAACTTCTCATGAGTCATCATGATCAAACTCAATTGGTTGAGTCTCGACTCCCAAACTTTGCAGTCACAGACTTCTCTATTGGTTCAATGACTTGAGTCTCAAACTTCTGAAGGTATTCTGCCCTCATATGGCCTATTACTTCATTTGGTGCTCCACATGGCTTTACATGGCCTCCTATCCCAGGCAAGCGTTGCTTGAACCTGTTAATACCCCCTCCTTCAATGGATTTTTGGCAATATTTGCAACTCATTTTGCCATCAATCATATCATAATGAGCCCATGCAGTATCTTTGGCTTTTGGAGGCATGATGACTACTACTTAGCTTAAACTCTCTGCTATTTCACTACTCCAGCAAAAACTCAACACTCTCCAAGCTCCCAATCAAACTCACAAATACTCCAAATGAGATGTGTGAGACAAATGAGAGGGAGAAGGGCCTTTTAAAGGCTTGGAGAGGCCATTTTTAGAGGGAAAGAACCCTTAATTTCCCTCCAAAACACTCTAAAAAATTGGAAAACAATGTTGTGTGGGTCCTCCGCTGCCGTGGCAACTAACCGGCCAGTTTAGGACGGAATTGGCTAGTTTGACCACAAACCAGCTGGTTAGGACCGGTTAGGGCAAAAAAAAGGTGAAATGAGGAGGTAAACCAGGTTTTTAAGCCGGTTTGACCTGGTGGGCTTGCTAACCAGGCCGGTTTGACCGGTTACTGATTCAGACCGATGGGTTTTAAAAACACTGGGGAAGATATGAACCTTCTATTATGTTATTGCCTAGGAGAAGTGACTCACCACTAATTTCTAAGTGATCTTTCCTACCTAATGGTATGGAATTTGGTTTGGCGATACCTCCAAAGAGAGAGAATAATCCCAAGGGTCCACATTGATATGGAGTCAAAGGAAATGCTTATATTAGTCTATCCCTTGGTACCCTTGGCTGTTAGGAGCATCGTAAAGAAGGAATAATACGTTGAACAAGATTTGGTCTAGAAGTAGGCTAGAAAATGTGGGTACAAAATTTGAGGGCTCCCTGCAAGTAAAGGGCTAGACTTCTTTGGTGAGATTACCAAAACAAACTGGATAGGGTCTATATCCCCCCAAATAAGAAAAGAAATCTCCCATGGAAATGGGGCAATGAAAGATAAAGTGATCCTCCATCTCAATTTCCCAAAGATGGCAAAACTAGCAAAACTTGTCTAATCGATCAATTTGGTGGTCCATCTCACTCCACAATCTATGAGAGTTATCCCTAAACTATTCTAAGGGGATCTGAAGGGCATGCATTCAATGGTGAAGTGTGTAATGTGGTCGAACAATCAATCCATCCCCCATCATCAAGAAATGCTCAACATAGAAGGCCATCTTCAAACGTAACCCACCCCAAGGGTTTATCGAAGTGACCTATACATATTGACTATAGATATCCTCTCATATAATAGTAATCATCTCATGTTTGATTGATAAGAGGTGTACACAAGGAATATCTAAACAGAGGAAGCTGGTCCAAGGTAATATCAACTGAAGCAAAGAGATCTGAAACTCTAATGTACCAACATCTTGACCAAGCGAAAGGATTAACTACTACAATGGACTCTAATGAACGATAGGCAAAGTACACATATCGGTGACACCCCTTCATTGAGTTTGCAAAGCTCCGAAAATGATGTAGAAGTGAAACAAGACTAAACATTACCTCAAGTCGAAAGGGTTGAACACCAAATTTTGCGAAGTGATGGGCTATGAAATTTTTTGCCTACAGCGAATGATGTATCAAGTGACGAAGGAGGATGATATATACTCTCTCTACTAATGACCAATCAAACTCTAGTAAATTGTTGATGTTATTAGCTCGGACATGTGCTTCGATATACGTTGTGTGTCTAGCATCCAGAAGATGTCAAATTGCCTCATTAGGTGATTCATTGAGAGGAGTAAGTGATTAAAATGATCTCTTTCCCAAGTTTCGCTTAGGAAAAGTACATTAATTAATTAATGTTGACTATTAATCCAAGTCCCTAAGGATAGATAATTAAACTATTTAAGTGACTTAAATCAAATCTCTAAGGATCAAACACCATATCTGGATGGTCTTGCTGCGCTCTGCGTTCTAGGGTTTAGTCATTCTCTGCAACGGCAAGCCGCTCTAGACTGCAGAAGGCCTAAAACTACTGACGGGTTCAGGAATTTCAACTCCGACTAAAGCGTACAACACTCCATGGCACCCCTTCGGGGGGAGGGCGAGGAGCCTCCCCCACAAAACGACAATGGGCGGCAACAGCATAAGGAAAGGAATAAGACAACAAACCAGGGTAAGGATAATGCGGATCTGAACTTTCAAAGGACAAAACAGGACAAAATGCCACCCAAGGTTAGCTCGACAACATGCAAACCTGTAGCCTCAGAGCATCCAAAGGTAGAACTCCCAGGCCATCGAATCAACGCGAAGATACAGTATATGAAAGACCATGCTTTCATAGGGAAGTTCATCGGACTGTGGCCGACTGAGAAGGCGCTCAGGGGCTGGATAAATGCGAAATGGCACCCAAAGGGACATATAACCCTGCAGTTGGGACCAAAAGGGTTCTTCACTGCCATTTTCAACTGCCTGGAGGATAGAAATAGAGTCCTGGATGGAGGGCCTTACTTCTTTAATGCCGCTGGACTGTATCTCAGAGGATGGGTAGAACGCTTCAACCCGGACAAGGAGGATCTCAGCTGGGCTCCAGTCTGGATCCGATTATACTCATTGCCGGTGGAATACTGGGAGGAAGACTCCCTTCAAGCGCTTGGAAATGCTTTGGGCAAATTTATAAAGGTTGCAGAGGAAACAAAAACCTGCAGATACACCTCCTTTGCTCGTATATGCGTCTATATGAACCTTAACCAGGCTCTCCCAGATGCGGTAAGTGTTTTTCATGATGACATTGAATGGGTTCAGCTGATTGACTATGAACATGTGCCTTTTAGATGCCGAAGATGTCATGCCCTGGGACACTTATTCAGGGACTGTCCTTTAACTCAAAAACCCTCTCCTGCTTCCGGACAGGATGCATCTGAGGCAGCTGGCTTTACCAGAGTAGCAAATCGCAGGAGATCCTACAAGAAACAAGCCTCAAATTCCAAAATGCCGCAAACCAATCCTTCCAAGCCCTCTACAAGCAATAGCTTTGAAGTTTTAGCTCACCAATCTGATCCAAGCTCGAATTCTCCCACTCCACCAGAGACGGAGTTGATGAAAGATAAACATTCGAAGCAGGCAGATCCAACAGTGCCTCAAGCAGATCCTAGACTCAAGGAAGCCTCCTCCTCAGATAAGCAAAAGGTACCAACATGGAATACTCAAGTTATGGAAGTGGAAGTCCTACAATCTAATGCCAGTCTAGAAGAGGAACCAAATGAGGAATTAAATTATCCACAGATCATGGAGGAAGAAACAGAAGCAATAGATATTGGGGAACTGGACATTCCAGGCCTAGAAAAGGCATGCACTACAAACAATTTTGACAACATTCCAGATGGACAACTTGCGAATCTGGAAGAAGTCCTATCTCGGGCGCAATGACAAAAATCTTTAGGTATACAGACTGGTGGCCCCTGGGACGGAAGATTCATAACCAAAGATATCAAAAAGCGAGGACGGAAAACAGATCTCCAGCGAACCATCAGAATAGGACAAATGTTAGTGGAGTCAGGCAGGTACTCCAAGCTAACTAAGTACTACAACTCTAATCATAATCCTTCCCAATGAAGTTAATCTCTTGGAATATAAGAGGGCTCAATGGCCCAAGGAAAAATTGAATTCTTAAAAACATGATAAAGCGAGAAAAGCCTCAAATCCTTTTCTTGCAAGAGACCAAATGCAATTCCATTGCATTAGATAGATTTGTAGCAAAGATATGGCCAGGGAGTTTCAATGTTGCAGTGGATGCTGATGGGGCTTCTGGAGGCCTGGCAATTGTCTGGGACTCCCGAGCCATCAGACTCGACAATATCCACGCACACAGGAATTTCCTTCAAGCAATTTTTCACATCATAGGGACAAATATACACGGGCTTTTAACCAATGTATATTTTCCACAGGAGGCATCACTTAAAGCTGGAATCCTTAACACTCTCTCTGAAATCAACCATAACAGGTTGCACCCTTTATGGATCTCTGGAGGAGACTTTAACATGATTACTAGGCTGGAAGAAAAAAGGGGAGGAAGATGCAGAGGAAGTCAGGAAGGGAAACCCCTAAAGGACTTCATTCAGAATAACTGGCTCATCGACCTACCCTTCAATAATGGCGTATTCACATGGAACAACAGAAGAGCAGGGAACCAGTAGATTGCTTCTCGTCTGGACAGGTTCCTGCTCTCAGACAATGCTATTCATCTTGGGGGAGACTTTGCTGCCTCCATCCTGCCTCTCTCAGGATCTGATCACTGGCCCATATCCCTTCAATGGTCGCGTCCTGGCAACCTGATTCGCAGACCGTTCCGCTTTGAGGCTTTCTGGATGTCTCATCCGGATTTCCATGGCTTAATCAGTACAGAATGGAACAATTTCTCCCCTCCACCAGGTTCAAAAATGTTCCAATTCCAGCAAAAGCTCAAGCATCTTAAAAGCAAGATCAAACGCTGGAATCACACTTCTTTTGGTAACATCTTCCAGGCTCAAGGAGCCCTCGAGCTAGAAATGAAGCAACTGCAGCAGAGGATTATTTCTGATGGCCGTTCAGATGACCTGTCAGAACAGGAAAAAGTTCTTGAAGCGCAACTCACAGAAAGGGCTAAGCAGGAAGAAACGTTATGGAGGCAAAAATCAAGAGTCAGATGGCTTAAAGATGGAGAGAAAAACACAAAAAAAATTCACAGTACCACAATCCAGCGCAAAATGAATAATAACATAACTCACATTCAGAATGAGCAGGGAGTTAAAGTGGAAGCGCACGAAGAAATTGAAAGTGTACTCCTAAATTACTTCAAGCAAATGCACCAAGAGCCAAGCGCCGATAGATCACAGGCTATAAGGAAAATCACTCGAAACATTCCTAAACTTATCTCAGAAGAGCATAACCAATTGCTTCTCAAGCCTGTGGACTTACAAGAGGTGGAACTAGTAGCACGACATTTGAAAGCAGGTAAGGCTCCAGGCCCGGATGGATTTACCTCAAATTTTTTCCACAATTTCTGGGATTTGATCAAGATGGAAGTCTGGCAAGTGGTTGAGGAGTCACGATCCTTAAGATGGATGTTTCCGGGGGTGAATGCTACATTCATAGCCCTGGTGCCCAAGGTGGATACACAAAGCACACCTGACAAGTATAGGCCTATAGCACTGTGCAACATAATCTACAAGATTGTATCCAAAATCATCGCCTCTAGGCTCAAACTGTTGCTTCCTCTCATCATCTCGCCTGAGCAATCTGGATATGTCGAAGGTAGGCAGATCACTAATGGTATCATCCTGACTCATGAAGTAATTCATTCCCTGAAGATCTCCAAGAAGCCAGGTATGCTCCTCAAACTAGATCTTTCAAAGGCTTTTGATAGCCTAAGCTAGATGTATATTGAAAAAGTTCTAACTGCTTTTGGATTTGTTGCTCCTTGGGTTAGATGGGTTATGAGTCTCATATCCTCCTCCTTCTTCTCTGTTTTGGTCAATGGTATACCCTCATCTCCTTTTCATCCTTCCCGGGGTATTAGGCAGGGAGACCCTCTCTCCCCTTTCTTGTTTGTCATAATGGCAGAAGGTTTAGGTCGAAGTATTAAGTCAGCTCAGCAATCCCATTGTCTCAGAGGCCTATCCTTTCATAATTCCCCTGCTTTCACTCACCAGCAATTTGTTGATGACAACATGCTTTTTGGGCATCCCTCAGTCCAGGAAGCTCGCCAGCTCAAATCCCTTCTATCGGACTTCTCGGAAGCATCTGGAACCTCTATCAATAAATCCAAATCCCAAATCTTCTTTTTCCATACTCCTATAACTCAGGCAGCTATAGCCCGTATTTTGGGATTCTCCATTGCAAAACTCCCATCCAAATATTTAGGTGCTCCTCTGACTGCCTCGGCCCTAAAGCACTCCTCATGGAAAATCCTCTTAGAAAATTTGGAGGCTCGGCTCTCCTCTTGGACTCACAGATCTCTAAATATGGCGAGTCGGCTAGTCCTCATAAAAGCAGTTCTTCAGGCTATGCCGCTATACCTCTTCTCCATCCTTGCAGCACCTAAATGGGTTCTCAAAGAAATCAAGATTCTCCAAAGATCTTTTCTCTGGGGTAGTAATGGTCACAAGCACAAGTGGGCTCTGGTCAAATGGGATACTGCCTGTCTACCAAAGAAAGGGGGTGGTATAGGTTTAAGGGATCCTTCTCATAGCAACGAGGTCATGGGAGCTCGAATTTGGTGGAAGTGGCTAACTGCGCCTCTCACCCCTTGGGCTTCTCTATGGACAGCTAAGTATGCAAGAAATTGCCCCGCGGAGGAACTAATAAGAATATCAGAGGTCAACATGGGATCCATTATATGGAACTCGGCCAAGCAGCACAGGCATCTCATTCAGCAGCACAGCTTTTGGGAAGTGAAGAATGGTAACACCGCAAGGTTTTGGGAAGATTCATGGCAGCAGATGCCCAAACTAAAGGACCAAATCCCTCATATTCAACCCCTGGAGCAGGATATGCAATCTCATGATAAGGTTAAAAACTTTTAGACAACTTCCTCGACCCAAGAGCATAGGGAATGGCTCAAGGCGGCTCAGATCTTAAGACAGGGTTCGACACAAGTCCAACAAATTCTAGACACAGAATTAATGAAATGAAGAATTCAATATTCCAATGAAAAGGATATTCTTCGGTGGGGATATGAGGAAAGAGGCACCTTTTCCACGAGAGAGGCCTACAACATCATTATCAAGGCACATATGGTGATCGATCCTCTCTGGGGCAAAATCTGGGACCCTCCCATATGGCCGAAAATTGCCACCTTTCTCTGGCTCCTATGTCATAATAAGATTCTCACGTGGGACAATCTTAGAAAGAGAAACTTTCATGGACCTTCAATATGTCCTAACTGCAAACAAGAGGAGGAAACAATAAAGCATCTCATGCATTCCTGTCAGATGGCGTGCAAGCTCTAGGAAAAGGTCAGTTTCTGTTGCCAAAAGGAAGGAAGAACTCATGGAGACATCATTGCCACGGTGCGCAACTGGGACCATTCCCCTTATCAAAGTAAGATTTTAAATTTCCTTTGGAAGCTCATTCCAGGCTTTCTCATGTGGGCCATATGGAAGGAGAGAAACAATAGAATATTCAAGGATCACTCTAGGTCGCTGGAAGATATCTGGAAAATAATTCACCAAAATATTGAAGAAACCTTATCTCTCAAAACCTGGTACCAAGAGGATCTACCAAGTACCCCCCAAGAACAATCTATATGGGCCAATTGGAAGTTCCAATGGAAGCTAGAACAGTTTATCAAAGGAACAAAGCCTCCAAGGAGCCATTCACCTGAGAAATGGTTACCTCCCCCTATGCATATGTACCAGCTAAATTTTGATGGTGCCTCGAAAGGCAACCCAGGAAATGCAGGCTTTGGAGGGATTTTCAGAGATCATAAGGGGGCTCCTCTTTTAACCTATTTAGGTTCAAAAGGATGGGATACCAACAACTCGGCAGAATTGGAAGGTCTCTGGCAAGGTCTAATTCTTGCGCAAGGTAAAGGTTTCTTTCCGCTCATAATAGAGGGCGACTCCCAGATCATCATCAATATGGTCTCAAAAATCCTGCAGGGATCCCCCTCTTGCAAAGTGAGTAACAGCTAGAGAATGGCAAAAAGGCTTCAACTCATTGAATGTTGGCTTTCCTCCCACAGGGCGGTCACTCTGAAGCACATACGCAGAGAAGGGAATAAAGTCGCAGACTTACTTGCTAATATGGGGGTTGATTGCAGGTTGCATCTTCATGCTGGATCAATTTCAGGCCTAGCCTCTGAATCTCAACTCTTGGATTACAACAACCTAGTGAAGAAGGAAATGCATCAGGAAGGAGAACACCCAGATGCGGGTGAAATTAATGAACTCTAATAATCTCAATGAATGACAGTCAGGTTTGGTACTGCCAGCTACAGAGCAGCGTGGCTTCCCAGGATTTCACCCAGCGTAAGAAGGATAAACATAAGAGGGGCAGATTTGGTTGGATCTCTGCATTAATGGTTTGCTCCGTTCAAGGTGATGCTGTGGTAGTTATAATCATGGCGCTCTGTATTATTCTCCCCACAATTAGTGTTCAGCCTTCATGCTCCAGGCTCTGGCTCGCTGCGGATCTTGGGGGAAAGCCGGTCTCTGATCACAGAGGCAAGCTTCATGTCTGCACCCCGCTCTCCTGTCTGTGGTCTTATTATGATAAGGGATTTGATGGCAGGTTAAACTCTGCTATCAGCGGTAAACTTTCTACTGCTCCGGAGATTCGAATTGTGCTGCCCTCATCGTCGTCTCAGGCCTCTCTTGCGCGATCTAAGTGGTGCCCGGTGGTGTCTTATTGCCCTCCCGACATTGTCCCTGGTCTTATTGTGCCTCCCCCTAAGCATCTCAATATGGTTCGCCAGAGTTTGAGGAATCGTTCCGGGGGACGCCGAGGTAGCCGAAGGCGTTCGAAGGATAGCTGTCCCGTGGACCCTGCTCTGTCTCCAGTTAGTTTACCCTCCGCTCCAGTGAATGTGTCTCCTCCTAGCCCTGCTCGCAGGCCGATTCCGAACAGTGCGTTTCAAACCACGCATTTCAAGTTCCAGAGCAATCTCAATAGGCCATTGATCACTGCTCATATCACTATTATCCTATCGGAAGAAGAAAACCAGCTTCATCCTCTGGTGTGCGTGGCTTCTGAGCCTTCTCAAAGCAGTGAGCAGTTCACGGATGGAGGAAGCCCGAAGAATCGAAAGGGAAAGGGGCTCGACAAGGGTGACGCTCCCAGCGTTACTCTGCCTCTTGAAGACACTGTCCTGGTGGACGGGGAAGGGAATTCCAAAGCCACTCATCACCCCATGGCGAGCCCAGCAGGCGAGAAGGCTGGAAACAAAGATATGTGGACTGGCATTGCATGTCCGGTGAAGGAGGTGCCTCCGAGTGCGGACGAGGCTGTTTAAGGCCACCTGGGTCTGCCTTCTTTTTTTGGTTTTGCTGAAGTCTCATATGACCAACTTCAGGCAGTTTTGTTTGCAGTTCTGGTTCAGCATCTATAACCAGATGGTTTTGTTTTTCCTTTCGGGCAGTGGCAGTATAAAGATCTTCTGGTTAGCCAAGGAAAGTATCTGTCTTGCTTTCGGGTCTCTTCTTATGTTATGCTGGTCTCTCTCTGGTTTCCACATATGTTTTCTAGCTCTCTGTAACTGGTTCTCCCAGGTTCTATCTATACTGGGGCAGTTTTGCTGCGTTGAGTGCTCTCGGGTGCTGATATCTGAGGCCTCAACTCCTTGTAATATTATTTTACTTTTCAGTTAATAGAATTAGTCTTTGCCGAGAAAAAAAAAATCTTTATCGTTGAGGCTCGGGATCTAATGACCACTTGGGAGATTAGGGTTGGGGATTTGGCTTGATGAAATTATAAAATTATCCTAAGGGAGAGGTCAAAAGATACACCATCATTGAGAGAGCGATTTTTTCAAGGAGTGAGAGAATCAAAGATTGAAGAGAAGGGATAGGTGTGCAACAAAGAATTTTCAAGAGTGAAATTTAGGAGTTCGAGTTTGTAGAGAGAGATGTCGATATTTGGGAGAGAGAGGTCGAATTTTTATAACAGGCCTAAACTGTGGAGAGAGACTGAATTTTTGTAGCACACTGAAACTGTAGAGAGAGACCAAGTTTGCAACAAGGTTTGTGCAGAGGGAGGGAGGTTGAGCCAAGATTTCCCAGGGTTGAGTATTTTCCAGGGAGGCCAAATTTCCCGGTGGGCCAAAATCTAAGTTTAAAGTGTGTTGTATTTTTTGTGTATTCTTTGTGGCTCAAGGCCCAAATTTTCCAGATTTAATAAAGTGAAGGAAGATTTGCTTGGGAAGAAACTTTTGTTGTTCTTGTCGTTCATATTACTATTTTCTTTCCGCTACAATTTTATTTCTTAAGTTAAAAATACTAGTGTATTTATTTTCTAGTGGTTTTCATAATTTTATTGAGCAAAATATTTTTTGGGTATAAATTAATTGTTAAGGAAAATTAAATTGGACTTGGTATTAAAAGTTAACATGGAATCAAAGCACTAGAAACTCCTCAAGGGTTTACAATAGAAAACTTTTTTTCCAGCAGTATATTTTATGGGGTTTTGAGTATTTGATTTAAAGGTTTGCAAGAATGGAAACAACAAGGTTAAGGTCCGAAGATCGGTTGGAGGGTGTCTCCAACTACATTCCTTGGAAGGAGAGGATAGCATTGATGTTGATAAAGAATGGGACCTCGGAGTTTGCATATCAGCAACTCATCCCTCTTACCAATGTTAGACAATCCATAACCAAAAGGCTCTGAAAGCCAAGAGAATCATTTTGGATGGGGTGAAGGATCATGTGATCCCTCATATTTCCAACAAGAAATCTGCAGAGAAATGTGGGAAGCTTTGACTAAATTATATCGAAGTGACAATGTAAACAAGAAAATGGTGTTTAAGGAGATGCTAAGAAACACCAAAATGCCCAAGTCAAATACGATTACTACATATCTCACCAAGATCACACATAGGCCTGAGACAAGTTGGTTGCAATTATCCATGACAAATGTAGAGTTGGTGAGGACAACCCTAAATGGCTTTTCCAAGCCATGGGCATCCTTTTGTCAAAGGGATCATAGCACATGAGCACTTACCTAATTGGGAGAGATTACAGGATGACTTCATACAAGAGAAGATTCACGAGGAGTCTCTTCATTGGAGGCACTCTAGGGGTGATGATAAGGACCTTGCCCTTGCTAGTCAGACAAAGAAGAGCACAAGAGGAAAGAGTACCTTAGAAGCTAGAGAGAAGAAGGACATGAGCAAAGTCAAGTGCTTTGCATCTCACAAATTTCACCAATATGTAAGTCAATGTTCGAATAAGAAGAAGGGTAAGGGGAAGACTCGGATAGCAACTTCAACATATATAGAAGTGAGTGAATTTGCTAGCAAATTTGATAAGGAATTCTCACTTGTATCTTGCTTCCTAGCACCATAACCAACAGTACGTGGTTCATGGAAAGTGGTGCTTCTCGTCACATGACAAGACCACGTGATTTGTTCACCAATGTTTCAAAGGTAGACTCAAAGTTACATGTGGAGTTTGGAAACAATACCAAGTGTGCAATAGAGGGGATCGTTACTATTCAGTTTCAGCTAGAGTCAAGGGAGCCTTTGGAGGTGACAGGGGTATTGTTTGTTCCAGTCTTGACCAAGATCCTTATAGCAGTGTCAACCATGCTAGACAAGGGCAATGAGGTCTTCTTCAAAGATGGACATGTATTTGTTAGGATGAGAGATTCCAATTCAAGTAAAGGCCAAGTGATTAGGAAGAGAGAAGGGAACCTATATATACTAAGGAGTCCTCCAGTATGAGCATTGGCTCATGACAATGACAACTAGTGCAAACTGTGGCAAAGGCTTCACTTATTTACAGGAGATTGTCATTGGTATTCCGAAGATCAGTGTGGAGCGATAAGGTGTTTGCAAAGGGCGTCGTTTGGGCAAGTAAGCCAAGACTGCTTTCCAAAGCAATGATTCCAAGTCCAAAGGGTTGTTGGATCTAATACATTCATTCATGTGTGATCCTATGTCAGTGGGGTTCTTGACTAGGTACAACTATTATGTGATCTTTATATATGGTTGTTCCAAACAAACATGCATCTACTTCATGAAGGCCAAAGATGAGGTCTTAACTCGATTTTGGGAGTTCAATGCTCTCGTGGAGAACCAGATAAGGAGGAATGTCAAAATCCTGAGATCTGACAATGGGGGTGAGTATAACTCTAATGAGTTTAATGACTCTTGCCGAGAGGCAAGCATAAAGAAAGAGTTCACAGTTCCTTACAACCCACAGCAAAATGGGGTTGATGAAAGGAAAAACAAGGCCATTGTTTAGGCTGCTAAAGCCATGATTGATGATCAAGATCTACCTATGTTCCTGTCGGCAGAAGCATGTAATACAACAATCTATATTCAAAACAGGGGTCCTCACAAGGTCTTGGCGAACAGGACTCTGAAGAAGGTGTTGACAAGAGTGAAACCAAACGTGAGACATTTTTTTATGTTTAGGTGTCCAATGTATATCCATGTACCATCAAAGAAGAGGACGATGTTTGATCCCTCAAGATTGAAGGGCACTTTTGTTGGTTACATTGAGATTTCAAGGCATACAGTGTATACATCTCATCACAAGGGAAGACTATGGTGAGTTGGGAGTGAAATTTGAAGAACATAAGGCCTTGAGGAAGTCACATGATACATTACCAGCAATGACAGATGACTAGAAGCATAGGCTTTGAACGTTGAGGTGAGGCCAACACTACCACCAACAGGTACTCAATCATCATATCAAGTGGAGGAGCACAAGGCACCTTATAAATCTATCAAGAGGAGGTCGAGATGGCTTAAGTAGACATTGAGAGATGCTCAGGAGCATGTAGAGACTCCTAGGAGCACTTTTAGGGAGAGAAGATCACCAAGATAGTTTCCTAGTTACATGGCACTCATAAGTGACATCATTGACTCTAAGCATAGCAGTTATGAGGAATCGAGGACGTAGCAGGCCAACAAGTTTGGAGAGATGCCATGGTCTCCATCATGAAAAATGATGTGTGAGACAATGTGTGGAGGTCAAAGAGTAAATCAACGGTCAATTTTAGATGGATGTTCAAGATCAAACATTTTCTAGATGGCTACATCAAGAAGTACAAGGCTAGGTTCATGGCAAGAGGGTTCTCCCAAAAGGAGGGAGTGGAATATAAGGAGACATTTGCTCCAGTGGCCAAATACACTTCTATCAGGGATGTTATATCTATTGCTTCAAAGATAAGGTAGAGGATACATCAAATGGATGTGAACTCTTCAATGGGGTTATTGAGGAGGAGGCGTACAACGAGCAGCTACATTTGAGGTGCAAAAAGTCAAATGTGTGCAAGTTGAAAAAGCCATTATATGGTCTCAAACAAGCACCTAAAACATGGTACTCTAGGAATGATGGGTATCTGCTAGGCACCGACTTCACCAAAAGTGAGGTGGGTCCCAGCTTGTATTACACAATTGTTGTAGATGATCCACTCATTCTAATACTTTATGTGGATGACCTCTTTCTTACAAGGTCACAGAAGCTCATAGTGAGGTGCAAGCGAGATCCTGCGACAAAGTTTGAGATGAAGGACATCAACATGATGCACAACTTTTTGGGGTTTGAGGTGTGTCAACAAATAGGTGAGATCTTGTTTGGACAAGGGAAGTCTACAGTTGAGATCCTAAAGAGATTCATGATGGAGGATTGCAGGCCTATGTCACACCCATGACTACCAACTTGAGGAAATTGAATGCTTCTGAGTCAAAGTTGGTGGATCCCACATTGTATAGGCAGTTGATAGGTTCTTTGATGTATCTGGTCAACAGTAGGCTAGATATATGCTTTGTTATGAATACATTGTGCCAGCTTGTGATGGAACCGAGGAGGGTTCATTGGGTGGAAACGAAGGATATGCTCAAGTATCTTCAAGGTATAGTGGACTATGGGTTAAGATATGTTAGCAGTGATGGAGTACAACTAGTGGGCTATACAAAATTAGATTGGGTTGGGAGTGTTGCAAACAGGAAATGCACCTCATGGTGTTGCTTCAATTTAGGATCAGCAATAATTTCATGGTTAGCAAGAAACAAAGTTTAATGGTGCTCAGTTCAATAGAGACCAACAACATAGTTGTGAGTTTGGCGAGTTGCAAAGCTAAATGCTCACAAGGTTGCTTGCTCTTGAGTTCGATCCAACGGTAATTCACTGTGACAATCAGAGTTGCATCAAGCTCTCTGAGAATCCAATGTTTCATGACAAGTCCAAGCATATCACTGCATCAAAGACAGGGTCTTGAGGGGAGTTGCGAAGCTTTAGTAGATATCCACAAAATAGTAGGTCAGACACCAACCCCCTAATGAAAGGGAAGTTTGTTTTTTACAGAGATATGCTTGGGGTGTTGTAGAATACCTTCCAAACTAGGAGGGAGCGTTGATATTATTAGTTTGGACAAGTGTTTTTGCATAGGGTAGGTGTCTATCATGCAAAATATGTCAGGTTGACTCTTTAGGTGCTTGCTTGAGAGGAGTAAGTGATCATCATGATTCCTTTCCTAAGTTTTAGGAGAAATACATTAATTTATTAATGTTGACTATCAAGCCAAGTTTCCAACGATAAGTGACTTAGATCTAATCACTATCATTGATATCAAGTGAGGCTAAGGACCTCCTACTAGCCATTGATCATTTAGGAGATCAGGGTTACGGATTTGGCTTCATGAAATTATAAAATAAGCCTGAGAGAGATTTGAAAGATACATTGTGATTGAGAGAGAGATTTTCTCAAGGAGTGAGAGACTCAATGACTGAAGAGAAGGAAAAGGTGTGCATCAAGGAATTTTCAGAAGCGAAATTCAGGGAAGCCAAGTATGTGGAGAGAGACATCAAGGCTTAGGAGAGCCCCAATTTTTGGAGCAGGCTAAAACTATGGAGAGAGGTTGAGTTTCCAACAATATTTGCATAGAAGAAGGGAGGCCAAGTTTCCTAGTGTGCAAGGGTTGTACAATTGGAGCTTTATTTGTATAGGTTGAGCCCATGGTCGAGTATTTTCTACAAAGGATGAATTTCTCTAGAAGCTCAATTTTACAGTGGGCCGAAATCTAGGTTCAAAGTGTGTTGTATTTTATGTGGTCAAGGCCCTAATTTTCCAATTTTGATCAAGCAAGCACAAATATCTACTATTCTTGAGGTTGATTTTCTTATTTTATTTTTGTTGCAATTTTATTTCTAAGTTAAAAATACTAGTGTATTTATTTTCCAACAATCTTCAGAATTTTATTGAGCTAGATTCTTGGTATAAATTAATTGTTGAGAAAAAATAAATCAAACTTGGTATTAAATGTTAGCATGAAACAAATCCCCAAATCTCAAACCCATATTGTATTGTGGATTGAACAAGAGTGTCCATGAGTGACATCTTGGAAAATATGTCCTAAACATGGTTCTGGAAACATTCCCTCTCAAGAAGGGCCAAGGACCCATAGCTCTTGATGATTCGAGGCTAAGTGCATGTCACAAACTAATGCAAGGTCTTAATACCCCTAAATAAGTATATGTGTTGGTGATCTCAATCTCTTCTCCTTTGAAAAAGGAATGGTGATCAGAGAAAAAAAATTCAATGCATTGAAGATCATAACCTTGGTTTTACCAAAGTTGATGATTAACTAACAAAGATCATAGAAAAGGGCTAGAGAATCCAACTGTCTCTACAATATGTTCAAGGATGAGGCTAGAAGGACCACAACATCCACATACATCGGGATAGAAATCAAGACATGGTGTGGAAGGCAACCATCACTGTCCGCTCAAGCAATAAGCACTCCAGCTTGTCAATTTAGAACCCAAATATTGAGGGGGGCAAGGGGCAACCCTATTTGACCTAAATAACACTTTGAATAAAATCTAATAGACAGTGTGCTATGCGTAGGCAACCAAGGACCAACTCAAATAAGTGCATGATCGCTAACAATAGGGTCCCTGAGATGGCAATGTCTCTCAGTATCTAGAATAAAGCCTCCCTCATAAAGGAATCAAAAGCTTTATGAAAGTCTACAATGCAATAGTAAACTTTCAAAGAGTGATGTGCTTCCTCAATGATGACCCTAAGTGTAGCGATGTGGTTAATAGTCTAGAGCTTCGATCAAAATGCAACCTATCCTCTGGCTCAAAGTTGTCTTCGGACAAGCTCCCCAAAGAGCTTCAAGAACTATAGCAAAGAGATTCAAGAACATGTGACCCGTCACAGTCATCTTGTAGTTGTTGGGATCTAAGATGGGGCCCAGTTTGTGGATCAATTGAATGATGTGCTTTGACCATGTCAATGGAAACCTAAACGAATCACATGGTTGAAGAGAATTGTTCTTAAAGAACTCTGTCTAAAGACCATCCTCATCTGTTGTTTGCTATTGTTCATCACCCAAACAGCCTCTCGAATGTTGTAATCTGAGAATACCCATGGACCCAACATATAAATAAGAACAAAAAGAAGCCTTTAGTCCAAGCGGCACATGAGCATTTTAGTTTCCAGTCAGGCATGGTAAAAACAAGCAAAGAATGACGAAAGAGGAGCAAGGTGCACTTGACAAAAATGGGGAACATCGTGGAAGGCCCACAAACATGCTCCTAGAAATGTTATCGAGGGCTCCTTGGGCGAATCCACTTGAACCATGGATCCAAAGTAGGCAGACTCCCAAAAAGGATGTTTCTGGTACCCTTGCACCCATCATATAATGTTCAATCAACCATTCCCACTCGGGTTACATCAATGATAGTTAGTAGTTATGGTCAATGTCAACAAGTCCCATGATGTGGTGTTAATACAATGTTCCAAATAAACTACAAGGGAAGTTAAGAATACTAATATATTATATATACAATCTCATTTCATCTTCTCATCAAGGTTTTATTACATACTTCTTCGGTCGTTGCAGATCAATTAGGACAAGAATCTACTTCACAAGTAAAGCACTACATTTATGAACATATTATCATAATGAAACAATACTCTATAACAAACTTGTGACAAAGGTGAGCTACAACCCCAATTTTATAAACAAATACCTTCATTGAATAGGCATATAGGAGAAATACAAGAAGGTAGTTGGCCTTTTAGTAGTAATGCTTGGCATATGAGGGTGGTAGTTTACTTTTAGTGTAAGATATTAAACTTCTAATCATTATTGTGTAAGTATACACTATACATTGCCTTTCCATGACCTAAGTCTTGTCACAACATTAGATACTACAATGTTCAACTTTGGATAGAGCAAGTGGAACTAATAGGTTTTACACCGTGACCTGCAACCCTACTAGACTTTGAATTGTAGCATACAAGGAATTCAATTAGAGGAATTATAACTTAGCAACTTCATTCAACAATGTGGTTATACTAGATTTGCAACTAATATGAATGATGATAATAATTTTAAGAATTGTGGAATAGCAGCTTCATTTTGAGTGTAAAAAGTTAAAACTTGCAATATGAAGAAATGCCCTGAAGCAAAAGTTGAATAAAGGCCTATTATATCTTGGTTCCTATTACCCATCTATATACATGGGTAACCCGAGGAGAAAATGTTTCTCCTATGATGCAAATTGCCATCCAATAACCCTATTATGATCAACAAATAACCAGCCTTGGATGCTTATCATCCATTTTCCGGTCAGTGCATTCATTGATCTAACCTACTCATACGAGAAGGTGGGTCATCTATTTTGAGGTACTTCAACCATTGTTGCATTCAAGAAATTTCATTTAATGTTTAAGGCATTCTAGTATGGATCACAGGTTGAAATTGGATTATAGAACACTACTAGTTGTGTACGTGTTCCCTTACTTCAGCTTAGTGGTAATCATGTGTCCCTAGTCTAGTGTGACCTTCCTTAGGGTCTTTCTTTCACTATCTAGGAGGGGTACAAATAGGAGGCTTTAATGATGGTAGCACTCCATGTTATTCATGTTAAATTCCCATGAAACTCTACAACTACTTAGATGAATAACTGAAAACTAAAACAAGTTTACTTTCACCAAGATACAGAGTTTCTTAACAATTCATAAGCAGCGGAATAAAAACACATGCACAAATTGACACACTTGTTTTCTAAGGAAACCCAATAGGGAAAACTTGCTTGCTTGATGTGGTTGTTTTAATGATTGTTCTTTAGCACTTGGGCCTAATACAAAACAATTTGTCACTTTAAGAAATCATTTTTCTTCTCACACAATTCTCAATTGATACAATCGATCTTGGCTGGCCTTGATCCTGCTTGATCTTTACCCTCTAGCACACAATTGCTCCTTTGTTGCCTCCTTGACTTGATCTAAAAAAACTGCTCTCTTCTACTTCATCTTTGCACACTACAAGCTCCTTAAACCTATGCACTAGGTCCCTATTTCCTAGTGCACATGAGCCCCTATTCTCTAGCATAGAACAGCTCCTCTTTTATAGGGAAAATCACTATATCCTTACGCACTTCCTGCCTCCTATTTCTTAGGATACTAGCTCCCCTTCTTTGAGCACAACCAACTCCTAAATCCTAGAGCACTTGTTCCTCCTATTCTTAGGAAATAATTCCTGCGCTCTCCACAATCAAAGCTCTCTTACAAACTTGTGAGCTTTGTCTTGTCACACAAACCTTTGTGCACAAAATAATGAATTTCCTTATGCCTTCGTCCTCCTCTTTATGGGCCCAATTTGAACATGCAAGGAGGCCCAGTTCAAATTTAGAACTCGAGTTATGACTGACAAGTTAACTGAGAGTCCTTCTTGTTGGGTGTGAAGCCTGATTATCTTCTTTATTTAGAGGTATCGCCACATTGGACCCCAGTTCGTAATGTGGCGGCAATGTCGCCCGTAAAATGTACACTGCAAGGGGGATCCAGGGGGTGACTGTGATCTTTGGGAGCAGTGCCCCCGAAGCTAAAAATAGATGTAAAATTGCCTTGTAAAATGTTGTAATTTCGTAGTCAATCTGGGTCGTTCATTAGGCAAACATTTGACGATAGAAGTTATGTTTGATTTAGGGTTTTTTGCCCTAGAAGGAAACCCCTCGCGCTATATATGAGGGAACTGTATTGCGTCTATGTAGATCTGTGTTCTGAGTAAGAAAGAGAGAGGAGATTGTGTGAGAGTGAAGAGGGAATTACAGCGGATCTGTTGTAGGTTGTATCTCTTCAGTTTGTTGGATAATATAAAAGGAAGGACTCGTTGTTTCTCCGTGGACATAGCCCAAGTTATGTTTGATTTAGGTTTTTTGCCCTAAAAGGAAACCCCTCGCGCTATATATGAGGGAACTGTATTGCGTCTATGTAGATCTGTGTTCTGAGTAAGAAAGAGAGAGGAGATTGTGTGAGAGTGAAGAGGGAATTACAACGGATCTGTTGTAGGTTGTATCTCTTCAGTTTGTTGGATAATATAAAAGGAAGGACTCGTTGTTTCTCCGTGGACATAGCCCAAATTGGGTGAACCACATATATCTGTGTCACTCTTGTTTTATGCGTTTTCTGTGTTTATATTTCTGCGATATATTTTATGTGTTCCATTGCTTTGTAATATATAATTTTTCTAACACTTCTCGTACTTTCTCCAATCAACATCAAAGCTCTTAACTCGTTCTAACTGAACTGCTAACTGCCACCTCGTTTCGTAGTCAAACTTATGAAGACTCCTATTTAACTAATGTTCCAACTCTATGCATGCTAATTTGATGATTATACCAGTACACTGGAAAGAACTCATCCTAACTGAAGTATACCTCATGAGGACAATTCGAGGTCTTCACTAGCTAAGGCACAAGCCAGAAGACCTTACTAGCTTCATTTCAACAATTCATAGTTAACATATATTCATTATCCCATCTTTTGATTCGTTGTTGTTAGTCGCTTCTACCGATTCCCTGTTGACCTCGTCTTAAGAGAAGAAGTGGTTGAAAGGACCTAAGGTTGATCCAATTGTAAGAAAAGGAAAAGAATAAGCCAAATATCAAAATGCAAAAAAATCGCAAGAGATATAAAGCAAGCAAAAAGACAATTATAGCATGAATTCTACCCCCTTTTATATAGCCACTCGTCCCATCCATGCATATCACACCTATCAAAGTAAAAGGAACTCTAATTGGACATCCTGACCCCCATGAAGCAATCAACTTCTCATCATTAAAGGGGGATCATATCATCATTATTACTTGATAAATCAATAAAGCTAGTTAAATAAGTTGTACCAAAGCAAGACAAAAAAGACAAATATGGGGCTTGGAAAAACAAAGGTGAGGGAAGGTAACTTAAGCAACTAAGTGCTCCATCGACAAAGGCACTCATGGAAAATGGTTTGCATAGCCTAGTATAAGACTATGACACCTTTCGTGAAGTAAAACCTAATCCATAACACCTATGACTTATACATATCATTTGAAAGGGTCAACCACGGAATTGTTCCTTCCCTTAGGGTTGGAAGCACCTAATAAGGTCATGTAATAACCCTGCCATACCTAAGTGTGGGAACTTGTGTACAGTCACAAGCTAGTAGATCATTTGAAGATGAAACTTGTAAGAAATATTTTGATGGCTTTGACATTGAATATGGTCCACCCTGGTGCTTTTATGGTTCTTGTATCCATGTGTTGATTTAATTTGATTCCTTGAGCATGTGTTAGGTAATTCTTACAGGTGCAATAAGGACCCCTTGAGGGATGATACGATGCTTCTTCTAGCCACATTCGTTGATGACACAACACACTTGATGATGAACGCTAGAGCCCTTTTGAGCTGATTTGGCCTCAATAACAACTTACCACAAATGATGTGACCTTCTTCAAACACCATGACATTGGGCATTGACCTTTAATGCTAAGATGTTGACTTGGAGAGCTTATGCACCCCTAAGATGACAAGATGCCCCCAGTTCGACATTGCACCTTCTTGATGAACGTTGCACTTCTCTTGGTCGCGATTGATGGTGTTGACCAATTACAACCCTTCTACAGGGGTAAATGCACCTTCTACCTTGATGACATCATGCCCTACTTTGATGACACCATCCTAGTACCTCATTTGATGATGACATTAGCCGTTTGGAGGATGACATGGGCTTAAGAGGGCTACTTTGGTGATATAGCACCTCATTTGGATGGAGAAGCATGATTTATGGGATAAGATAAATCCCTTGAGCTATTAATTACACCTTTTCTTAGAGAGATGTACCTTTTGGATGATTATGTCACCCTTGGTGGATTTAAGACTCACACAGGTCAACTAATTGCATGTGGCCTAATTGAAGCTTATTCCCATGTCATTTCATTATTTTAGCTCTCTTTGGGGGCTGCCTTGATAACTCATCCACCTTGTATCATGGATTTCATAATTTTTAGGGATTTTTAATCTAATTGGAAGGAAATTGTCTTGGTCACCCTTAGATAAATAGGGGAGTCAATTTCCTCTTGAATCATTGTCACACCTGAAACATAACTTCTATTCATTAGTGATTTTCTCTCTTTTATGCGCAATGCAAGACTAATAGAGCAACTTTCTTTTGGGTGGATCTTGTGATGTGATCTAATCCTTTTTCATGGATGCTTCAAGTGGATCTTGGATGTTGCACAGTGAAGCAAGTTCATTTATTTGTTCTATCTTCATATTATGTTCCATGGGATTAATGTTTCTGTGATACGTTTATTTGGTATTTGCCTCATTGTCCTTGTTGATCTAAACCCTTTCTCCAAGTATTTGAGGAATAGGCATAGGTTTTTCTTTCCCTTAATCATCAAAAAAATTGAGAAATTAAATTTAAATCCTAGGGTAAGTTAGTTTATTTGCCCTAGGTTTATTATATTTAGAATCACTCCAAAGAAACCGTAGAATACTTTGTCTCCTAGACTCCATTTGCCCTAGATTCACAAGGCACTAGTCTATCTCACTAGTGACATTCTTTTAAAACCCTAAAATAGCTTTTCTTTTTGTTTTATGGTAAATTAGGGTTGAATTAAGCAAAATCTTGTGCTTTTAGTGTTTAATGACTTAATGATGTATGCTCTAAGGTTAGGTATTGTTTAAAGTGCATCAAAAAATCTTATTTAAAGTTTTTCATGAATTTTTTAGCCATTTCCTAAAGCTGACATCAAACTTTATACATTGCTATATGCTTTATTAAATGTCAAAAAAAACAAAAATTGTCCTTATTTTACTCTCAAAATTAGCTTTCATCCCATATAATTTATATACAATTTTAATGACTAAATTTGCAACTCTTGTTTTGCCGCAATTTGCTCACCTAGAACCCTAGTTTATAGCAGCCTTGAGTTTTCTTGATTTTGTGTATTTGGGTAACCTATTTGAGACTCCCTAAGCTAACCCGAGTCTTCAAAATGACCCATATGTCCTTTCACCCCAAATCGTGAACTTGCTCCTTATCCACTGCAAACCCTAGTTGAGTTGGTTCGTCATACCCTTATCCAATGGATTTTTTGTTGTAGAAAAATTGGGGGTGAGGGGGGGGGGGGGGGGGGGGGGGACATTTAGCTTAAGATCCTTGAGTTACTCGGTACTTAAGCCCTACCAGGGAAGCCTTCCTTGTGTTGGCTTGTGTCTGTTGCTAAGTTGACAATAGTAACACTCCCACATGTTGCACTTTGTCTAGGTCACCAAGCAAACCTTTGCACTAGGTGCTAGATTTTGTTGTAACAGTTCCAAAATATTTCTAGTCATTTTCCATGTCCTGATTATTGTTAATAGCATCAAGATGATTATATATGGAATTGGATCCTTCATTATACATTTGGACTATCATTATTGCATGAATATTACAGCGTCTTGAAACTCAAGATATAATGCCCTAAGTTGATGTTTCCAGTCTTAATGTATCACTTAGGTTAACATTAGTTATAGTGAGACTTGGTTAACCAAAATTTAACAAGCTAGTTTCATGGACTATATGGTTCACTTTTGACACATATCATGGGTCTTTAAGTATATTAAACTTAAATTGCTAGTGTTATAAGAAGTTTAAAAAGTATTTATGCAATATAAAACAACTTGATTTGTTACTTCCAAAAGGACTCAAATGGACAAAGGTAAGTTGCTTTTTGCTCATGCCGATACAATAAGAGTGAAGTCACATGCAAGCTATTTTCAAGAATGTTATCAATAGCAATGACCATTTTTCCTTAACCATTATAGGATAGGCCTACAATAGTTTCAGTTAGTTATGTAGCCTTCCCTACAAGAGAAGAGACCATCCTTTACACACAGGATAGACATCTATATCCCATTCATTAAGTTTATTGAATAAGCGTAGATTAGGAGGTTTGAATTAGCTACATAGCTCTTAATCCAAAAGCAGATCATCCCCTATAGGTGCCAGCTTTACAGAGTTTATTAGATAGGCCTACATTACATAGCCTTGTAACTCCAGCTCTTGTCCTTCTATCTACGTTTTCAATTTTGAGACACCAAGAAACAACGATGATAGAGTTAGGCATATAGTTTTCCATCCTTTCATGACAGAGTTGCAAGACGACCATTGAACAAGATTGGGGAAATGGTGAGAGATTTAAAGATAAAGGCATTGTACACGTACCTTGAAACATGAAATACGAAGATATCTAAAGGCTCCCTTGTTTGAAGAAGTATCGAGAAGAAAGGTAAACAAATGCCAAAAGGAAGTCTTTTGTAATTTGATGGCAAAGGCATGGTATCCACTTCTAAGAAATGGTAGAGGTTAATACCTATGTTGCACTGCCTTCGGGGATGGCAGGGACGAGTTTCCGGTACGGCTAGAGCACACCCCCAAATTTTCCAAGGGACGACATGTTGGGGACGACAATAATATATATACATATATATAATAAATATTATTATTATTATTTTAAATTCACCATGTACATAAAGATAAATAATAAATAATAAATACAGCATTGCAATAAAATTATAATTATTGAACTAGCTAAGAAAACTAAAATTCATGTTAATAATTACAAAACCAAATACATAAACTACAATCTCAAATTCAAGTTGAAGTTTTTAGTTCAAGGATGTTGAGTCAAGAGCAGTGTTAAGTGAATTGTTCTCCTAGTGTGACACATGATAGTTAGTTGGAGGGTATCCATCTATATGACAGTCCAAATGGTCTAGAACTAAAACACCGACTCTTGCTAGTTTGACCTTTCAATGACCTATATTGTCTTGCCATAAATGTCAAATCAAAAACCTAGGTTGAATTAATAGGGCTAGTTGTCTTGCTTGTTATTTTTGGTCAAATCCAAAAGCAGATTCATTTTTACTATTCTTGGTTGATATTCTTGCATGTAAAATAATTCACCTTACTATCCCAGTTGGCAAGCATGCTAATTTTGTCAAAAGCATACCTTGGCTCAAATTCCTAATATTGCCAATCTCAACACCTAAATTGACCTCTATGTTAGATTTGTCAAATAAAAGCCAAGTTTGATTGGTCAACCACACTAGATATTTTCCTAATCCTGTGAAAATAAAAACAACCTTTCTTACAATCACTGCTACTAATATGGCCAAGTTAAACATATTCAACTTCCTTGGCATAGTTAGCAAAGTTACAAAGTGTGTTAGAGCCTTTAAACATAGTGTGGTTTCTTTACCTCAGTTTGAGATGTAAATTAGTCTTGAATCCTGGTTTATTATTCTTGGACATAGTAAGTGTAAAGAACAGTTTTGGAAACATCGGTCTTAAGAGGAAATGCATTGAAATGAGTCATTAATGGCAGCCTTTACTTCACATAGGAGGTTACATTCAAAAATAAACATCCATACAACCTTCATTGTTTGAGGGAAAACTACCTAAAGAGCAAAGTAAACCCAGTCAAAATCGGGTAAGACAAACCGCTTTTTCCTTGGGGACGATGGAATGGTACTCCAAAGTCCCCAAAATTTGCCTAGGACGGTTTGGGAACGACTTGGAAGTCCCCAAGTCCCCAATGAAGTCCCCAAATAATTGGGGATGTTCCCAACCCCTGTAAAAGTCCCTAGTACGTCGGAACGTCGGGTACGAGGGATTTTTTGGTGGGGACAAGTCCCCATGCAACATAGGTTAATACACATGCATGTCTCCTTTGCTCATGTTGATGGCGAGATAAAATTGCTTTAGTGGTGCTAGTGTTTAAAGATGTTGCTAGGGAATTGATAAAATAACATAATTATGTTAATCTCCAACAAATGACCACAAGATAGGTCAATGGGGTTGTTGAGTACAATAACATCGATAGAAAGCATGAGTACTAAAATTTCACCATTATAAAAAACATGAAGGAAAGTAAGACATGAGGTCTATATTCTAAAACTTGGAGAACCCTTGACTCCATATGTGAGTGGCCGCAATAGGAGGGTGATGTACAAAGGGAAGGAATGCATGGACAAGGTCATAGTCAACAAGATCTCTCTTCCCTAGCATACAAGGTCAAATACAAGCCCAACTCAAACCAAGAGAAGATTTGAACTTACTATTATGTTGTTGCCTAGAAGAAGTAATCCAATGTTGATGTCTAGGTGATCTCATATGCCTTCTTGTAAGGGATATAGTCTAGCAATTTCTCTCAGGTCTCTAGGGAACGGGAATGGTCCCTCGAGTCCACACCAATCTGGGGTCATAAGCAATGCTACTATCAATATGTCTCTTACTACCCCTTGCTAATGTGTAATATCCTAGGGTAATATTTACACTTGGGGTTTCTTGACATTGGTTAAGGTCACTGCCTTTTCAGTGCAACTGAAGTAATTTCTTGCCCTTAGGGTTCCTCCCTGGTTACGGTTTCTTTAAAAATCATTAACAGTAATACCTAGTCATAGCAGTATATAGACATGAATAAAAAAGTGGAATAGCAGAACAATTCTCCAGTGAATTCACACAGACTTAGAGTTATCTATCCAATGGAAACAAGAATATATCCAATCAATGATGCATAGTGGATCACAACTCTATTGATGACTGTAATTGTGATTATTTAACAAATTTCTGGAAGTGAGGGTTGATTGCCCTCAACAGCAAATATATCTACCTAATCAAGTTCCCATAAACACTACAAAGACGTCAAGTTAAATACAGCAATGTTAAACCAGTTACCACACATGGTAATTCAATTACTACTTACTAGCTTACTATCAATTACTTTATTGGCATTGCAAAACAAGACTAGCTACTTTACTATTTCTTAATATGCCCTTGACTTCCCCAAACGATCATCAGATTATCCTTAAAAGAAGCCCCAAACTCTAGTTGGAAAGTCACGCAACTCAACAAACTTAAGTAGCTCTGGAACCAGGAATTTGCTGTCAAAAATAGGGTATGCGGTCAGTGGCTTGGTTCTGCGTCTTGCGGTCTGGTTCTACAGCCTACCTCTGCGGCTTGCAACCCTTGTTCTACAACTCAACCTCGCTACCCGGGGTGTAACTCAAGAGTCAAAACCCTTGCTCTTCAACTAGACCTCGCTACCTAGGGTGTAACTCGAAACCCTTGCTAATTGCTTGCATCTAGGACAGGTCTTAGTTATGCCTGTGTTATCCTCAATAGCTCAGATTATCGTTCAAATCTACCACAAATCCACTTCTACTGTCCAAAACAAGACACAACTTGAATCCCTTAGTTGAACAAAGAGCTTCTTCGGTGTGCCAAATCAGCTGAATAAATATAGAGAAATTTATGGCTAAGGTGAAATCTTTCACCGCCAAAATCAGAGGGGACTAGCTAGGGTGGAACCACCTCCACCGAAACTAGTTGAGAAGAAGGGGTCTTAAAACCCTCAAAGCCTCAGGCTCAAGAGACTTAGAGATATTCCAATTCAAATTAATGATCCAAAATTATTCCAACTCTCCTCTATTTATAGATTCCTTCATGGGGTTTCTCAAATGTGAGGGTTTGCAATGCAACCCCCAATTTGGGAATTTTTGCCCCAACCGACCCAAAATTCACCCAATGTTGCCCCAAACTTTTGGAATATTAGGTTTTCCCACTTTATCAAGACTATAGCCTATGAGGTTAGATAGGCTATTTCGCCCTCCTCTGGGCAATTAATCCATAGGGGACATTACATAATGGGAGCACCACAAAGAAGGAAGTAATATGTTGAACAAGATTAGGTCTAGGAGGCTAAAAAATGTGAGAATGAAGTCCAAGGGCCTCTTGCATGTAAAGGGTGAGACATTTTGGTCTGCATATCACAAGAAACGAGATAGAGTCTGGATTCCTCTGAACAAGCAATAAAATCATAAAATCTACCATGGATCTCATAATAAATAGGGCAACAAAAGATGATATGCTCCTTGGTCGAGATGGCATAACCGTCAAATCTTGTCATATTGACCAATTTGGTGGTCAGTCTAAATCTACAATATATGAGAGCTAACTTTGAACCATCCCAAGGGGATTTGAAGGGTGAACATCCAATGGTGAAGTGTGTAATGGAGTTGAATAATGAGTCCATGAGTCCATCCCTCGTCACCATGAAGTGCTCAGCATAGAAGGCCATCTTTGAACGTAACCCACACAAAGGGTTTATCCAAGTGACTTGTATATATTGCTCATAGATATCCTCTTGGATGATTGTATTCATAATGAATGGTAAAAGATGACCAGGTGCACACAATAAATATCTAAATGAAAGAAGTTGATCCACCATAATACCAACTAAAGCAAGGAGATCTAAGGCTCACGTGTAACAACACCGAGATGGAGTCAAACGACTAGTCATTGCAATGGACTCAAATGAACAATAGGCCAAGTACGGATATTGTTGCATCCCTTTGTTGTATTTGTGAAGCTCTAAAGACAATGTAGAAGTGAGACAAGGCCAAACATTGTGTCCAGTTGAAAAGGGCAAGCACCAAATTCTATAAGTATGATGGGTTGAGGAAAAATCTGCTTGCACCTAGTGATGAAGCAAAGGAGGTTTAGTTATACTCTCTCTACCACAAACCAATCAAACTCTAATAAATCAAATCCCCAAAACTCAAAAGCCACATAAAACTATGGGTCGCACAAGAGTGTCCATGACCAACATCTTGGACAATATGTCCTAAAAATGGTTCAAAAAACACGGCCTCTCCAGGAGGGCCAAGGAATCATACACCTTGTTGACTTGGAGTTGGAGTGCAGGCACAGATTGAAGAGATGTCCCATGAAGAGAACTTCT
Organism: Pinus tabuliformis; assembly: GCA_031772625.1. NCBI lineage: Eukaryota > Viridiplantae > Streptophyta > Pinopsida > Pinales > Pinaceae > Pinus > Pinus tabuliformis. The sequence continues at coordinate 484,303,900 of CM062810.1, read as the reverse complement.
GAATAAGTATATGAGCCAGTGATCTCAATCTCCTCCCTCTGAAAAAAGGAAGGGTGATCAAAGAAGGTGTTCTTCGACCTGTTGAAGATCATGACCTTGGTTTTACACAAGTTGACAGTCAACTGTCAAAGGTCACAAAAGAGGGCCAATGCATCCAACTGTCCCTGCAACCCATCAAGGGATGAGGCTAAAAGGACCATGTAATCAATGAAAAGTGGGATATGGTGGAGGAGGCACCCATCTCCCTCCTAGACGTACTTAAGCAAAAAGGATTCCATCTTGTCAATGTAGAGCTCGAACAGTTTAGGGAACAAGGGGTAACGTTGTTTAACCCAAATGGTACTCCTGATAAAATCTGAAATCCCTTGTGTTGTGTGTAGCCTAACAAAAACTAACTCATAGAGGTACATGATGGCAATCAATATCTTTGAGTCTCCAGAACAAGCCTCACTAGGGACGTAATCAAAAGCATTCTAAAAGTCCATACAGCAGCAGTATACCTTCGAAAAGTGGTGTCATGCCTCCTCAATAGAGGGTAAGGATGTGGTCAATGTTCTGGTGCTCAAGTTTAAATCCATCCTATCCTCTAAATATAAGTTGCCTCCTCTCAAGTCTTCGAGAGAGCCACAAATGGGGGGTCGTAGCATACAGTTTGGAAAACATGTGGCCAACATTGATCATCTGTAAGTTGACGAGATCCATACTAAGGCCTGATTTGTGAATCGGATGAATGATGTGATGTGACTATTTCAATGATCCCATAATGAAAAGGTTTTAAGTTTTAACCTATATGCATATTATAAGTTTCATATTACAAGGCCAATGGGATGAGTGAATGTTTATGCCATATGATCGCATCAAAGAGGCTTTCGCAACCTTAAAGAGGGATCTTTGTGAGAGGAATCATGTAATTCAATTGGTCAAATGTTTTAAACCTCACATTGAGGAAGTTTTTGTAGCAATGTGATTGGAATCATTGGATACTACAAAGCAATGTTGTGAGACTCAACCAAGATTTGTGTGTCTTGTTGAATTTAGCCAAATCATTTTTGAAATGAATACTTGCTTAAAACTAACCCTAAAAGTCGCTAGCAATAAAACATTGGGAAACTCACCAAGACTCAACTAAAAATTAGCATAACTCAAACAAGAGTCACCAAACATTGTCACTATTGTTTTTCTAGACACAATTTCATGTTATATAAGTTTTTTTTCTTTCTCAAGCTTTGTCAAGTCTTGAAATGAGTGTTGTGGTCTTGAAGCAAGTTTTATCGATCTCCAAGATCCCCAAGTTTTTTTGAGTCTGAATATCATGGATTTGTTGGATGGTGTTGTCATTAATGTCAACCCATGGAGTTGACTGGGTTTGACTTTGACTAAAAACACCAGTCATTAATGTCAAATGGATAATGTACGCTTCTTAGTAATTGTCAGATATAATCAAGATGGCAACTATACTATTGGATGGTTGAAAACCCAAGTCCTAGTGTTTGGGTTCCCTAGACTGAGGATGCACCCTGGCTTTGTCGAGGGTTTTTGGTAGGTCAAATCATTGAGGTTTGGGTTGGAGATCTATGTCATTAGATTCTCCTCAAAAAGATGATTTTGTTGATATGTGGTACGACCCGAGAGGCCTCCTAGTTGAAGAGAAAACTGAGTTTGAAATTTGTGAACCCAATGTCTGGGCTAAAACCCTAGGGATAGTGACATAGCACCTTATTCACCTACGATTGTCAATATATGACAATGATTCTCGTTGTAATCTTATTGTGTATAAGTTGAATAACTTTAAGAACCAAAGACAATAAACCAATCATTCACTTCACAACCAGGTAAGACCATATGCACTAAGCCATTTATTGACTTCAAATTTTAGTAGAGTTTAAGGCAAAGCATATTATAAAAAAACGAATATATATAAATAAAGGTAATTGAATAAATTGAGGAAGCCCTTACAAGCCTATTCTATACATCATAAAAGGTAGCACACTTTAGTTTTTCCTTAGGGCATAAGAAAACCTATTCATGACACTTATTAAATAAATTAACATATTAAGAAATTACTTAAGACTAAAGAGTCCTCCAACGTCTACTTGTATGAAGCCCCTCCACTCTCTATAAAAAAAGACCTATCCAACCCTCAAAAGACATAACAAATCACAACAACTACTCTATGTGTTAGCTCTGAAATATTTTCTGTGATTTTCAGTCTTTCTTTGAAGATTTCTATGGAGAAAGTTCGATTATTTTGGGGCAAATAGGACAGTGAATCAGAGGTAAAGTTAAAGTTATCTTGATTGACAAATGTTTGGGACTAGCTTTGAAACACAACTGCAGACCCTCGGCTCCCTTAAACCTTGCAGTTAGGGCATATTTTATCGATTCGTTTGGGTTTGCATGGGCTTAAATCTCTTGTTACAGGTCTACTTGATTGGGAATTCCTTGCAGAACTAACCGTTGTCCTAAAGACTAATCAAAGGTCACATTCTAGAACATTTTCGGCACCCTGTTGAGGCACAGTTTGATGCTTGGTCGGATCCCTCTTGAGATGTAATACTTCAGGCTTGATTTTGCCATTTTCTAAGCATAAGGTCTCGGCTCTCTAAAAACATCAAGGTCTGAAGCAATCTCAACAAGGTTTCCATTTTATACTAGACCATCATCCATGCCTTGAAAAGAATACAACTATTGAACCCTACGACTCTCCTTTTATGCCCTTGTCACAATTCGGTGAAGGCATTTTGGGCATAAGATTTGTTTGAAGTTACTCCAAGGCCAATGAAGATAGCACTTTTTGTGCTTAAGTAGGCTTCAAGTCCAACAAAGAAGAATCATTACTTGGGCATCCAAATCTACTCTTGAAGAAGGCCAAAGGCTGGTTGAAAATTGTTATTGTTCTGTGGATTGGATCTATGACATCATTAAGGCTCATATTGAAACCTTGGCCTAGGGTTTCCTCAGAAGTATTAAAATCAATACTTATAACAACAACAAGATTTGTTGATTAGGCCTATGACTCTTCTCAACTATCAATTTGTTTGAAGCTTTCGTCCAAGTCTAGAAGCATCCTCATTATTGTTTGCATTGAAGCCTAATATAGTTACTACAAGTGCATTCCAAGAGATGACTTTTGTGGATAATCTAAACAATTCAGTTTTGTATATACCTATGCATTGTCACCTGGAGACTTGAAGTGGGAGAAAGATCAGTGTATTATAGGTGGTGTTTCGTCCTAGAAAGGAGGCTAAACTAAGACAACAATATAACACAGGTATGCAAGTTGTCTTTGAGTCACATTGATCAGTTCTGCATATAAATATTTATTACAAAAGCATTGGAATCACCATCAGTTTGCAGTCAGAGCTACAAAAGTACAAGGCATTGTCATCACCACAATTTGTCAAGCAACAAAGATTCTTTCAGGATTGGAGCAGCATTGATCTGTAGCATATCCAGCAGCTAGGGACTTGTTGAGCAATCATCACCTACAGGCGAAAACATCAACACATTTGGCTACAGTAAACAAGTAAGGGTTTTGAGCAAGGCTTTTCATCATACTTTGAAGTTAGGGCTTCAAAGATCTACATAGTCAAGTCAAAGGAAAGCAACAACAGAGGGTAACAGGTTTCTGAGGACACATCACCTTGTTAAAGTAACAATGGATAGTTGTGTGTGAGGAGTGCTTAGCAGTAAAGGAACATACAATAGTGGTAGCAGGTCATAGGGGTGACCTGTGGCATCTGGGATTGTGACATTCTTAGACACTTGTATTTGACACTCGTAGCAGTGCAGTGTGATTGGTTCAGTTATGTGGCAGTGTGCTTATAAGCTCTCAACAATTACTCATTCATGATCAGTGCAGTGACAGTGGATCTGACGTGGCCAGTTTGAGCAGCGACAGTAATGTACAGTTATCAGTGATGTACAGATCAATGATGAGCAGTGTTCAGCAATATACAATGATTGTTTAGTGGGTTGACTTGGCAGTGATTAGCTGAGCAATTATGTGCAGCAAGACTTGACAGGATATACATATCGTGCAGAGTATTATTATCTTCATTACAACCTTCTTATATTGATTCAGAGCATAGTGGGATCCAACGTGAAAATTGTGAAACGTGGTCCGTCGACTCTTCAGGGTCGCCGAATGGTGCAAGGCAAGTGATTGGAGTCACCTTTAGGTTGTGGCCTGAGAACACTTTTGGGTGGCATGGTGGTGCTAGGGAAAGTTGTGGCTTGCACCGAGCGTTGTGGCATCCATTCAGTTATGGCTGATAAACTAACAGGGCAGTGAAGCATCCTTTCTGACAACAACTGGTAAACAGAGTGTTGGGCCACTCATCATGTTGTGGTTTGATCTACAGGGCGTTGGGGCGTCCTTCTAGTTGCAGCAGGATATTACGGTTTATTAGCATCCTACAGGTTGTGTCCTGTGAATTAGGGGGTTGTCACATCCCTCAATTGTAGTTGAAATCTTGATGTAATTAATATTTCTTTCAAAAAGAGAAGAAGACAATTACTAGAGAAGCGTTCGATGGTTTTTGACCCGAAGGGGGTTTTGCACCTAAAAATATCTGTGTCTATTGTTTCATCTTCCTGCATTGTTGTGTGATGTTGTCTACTCTTGATTATTGTTTATAATTGTTAAAAAGAACATTAAAAATAACTAATGCTCTAAAAAGGATTAAAAAGTGCTAATTGCTAAGAAACATCAATTCACCCCCCTCTCAGTGTTTCCAACAGAATTTGCTATCAAGAATGGCATTGAAAGTGGAAAACACTCAACCAACATAAAGGATTCAAGGTAAAGCTTGTGTTGCCCACCTAACAAGGAAAAGAGATTCAATGAATCATGAACAAGCGACCATATTTGCATGCAAATCATCTATATTCCAAATTGCTCCTTACACTAGAGAAAAGTGAAGGTCCTCCTAGGCAATGATAATTTGAAAATGGTGGTTTTGAAATGTTTTGTTTTAGGAATAAATCACTCAAAAATATAGTTTTCTTATATTCTATCAAAAACCAAAAGTAGAAATCTACAAAAATTAGGAGAGGGAGTAATATAGTTTGTAATAAAAAGGCTACAAACAATTACAATTTTAAACAATAAGGTCTTTCATGGATTTGAACAAAAATTGTCTTCCATTAGAGAAAATGAATGTCATAAAGGCCAAATTTTGGTATAGCCTAACTAAATCCACAATTTTTATTAACATTTTTTTAAAGTTGCACAAGTATAGGTGAAGGAAACTCCATTTGAGTATAATAAGTTGCAAGTGAGTATAAAGTGCAAATAACCAAAAAACAAATCACTTGTGGGATTAATTTCACCGTAGTTTCCTATCTCCAATTTAGGAATAGCATATCCATCAAAAAGTTCACATCATGAAAGTTTGAAGGTACAACCTTATCCCAAGGTACAAATGAATTTACAAATATCACACTCTTCTTCATCTTGAAGATTATGTAGGTCATTTTTAAAGGAAAGAGAGAATATGCGGTAATAATGATAGCTCACAAAATCTTTTATGTCCCTTTATAAGTCAAATGATTGGCCAAAAAAGGCATAAATGTTATGGTGTTTTATCAACAAAAGCAACAGTCATGATGAAGCTATTCACATGGACATGAAATTTCAACCTTAGTTTTGCAAATAAACAGATGCCTTTTTTGAGCTTGTCTATGGGATAACATCCTCAAAGAAAAGTGGACCACCAAAATTAATTGAAGGATCACATGCCACCTATTAACAGAAAGCGTAGCCTTTTGACCCTTTTCCAAGTAGTTTGTCTAACCAATTTTTCCTGAAATGCAGCAAAGATCTTTTAGAATCGTAAGTTTGACTTCTATAATCTGCAGAATCCAAGTGCCCAGGGGTTTTTCAAGGCACCAAATCCATTTTTGCATTCAAAAACACATTTTAAACAAGAAGAAATCAGAAATCTCACCCAAAATTGTATCATCAAATTATGGTGCAACGGGCCAAAACGTCTACGAGTTAGACCATGCCTTAATAGAATCTTCTACAATCCCAATATCCCAACCATGCCAAGAAATGTGGGGTAGTGAATAAAATAAAGGTACTTCCCTTAAAAGGTAACCTTTAACCCTCCTCTTTCTTTTAGATGCTCTAGTATAGCTAAGTAGAAAACAAAGACAGATTGTACAAGTTCATGTGCATTGTTGATAATTGATCAAGATGATAGCCAATGATAAGTATCGCCTTCTTCATGTTGTTGACTGTATGGATAGAAGGAAGGGTGTTACTCTATTTTTCAAAACAGTTATGGCTGGTAGAGGAGTTTTAGATAACATTGGAGAGAACCCCAGGTTTCACTTGAATGCATAAATGATAGCGTTTGAAACCTGGGAATCCCTCATATTATGAAAAACATATAAAAAAATTAACAAAGAGAAGAAACACAAAAAAACTAGACATAATCACATCACATCATATGACTATCATTAATATACATTGTGTTTATTTATGATTAGTCATATGAGCATCATCTACCTACCACTTTTCCTTGTGTGTTACTTAAAAGATGATAATTAAGCCAAACAATCAAAGACCAATATCATGTTTAGGTGCTAAGGGAACAGAGAACTATCACCCTCAACTGAAAATGGTATCATATCATTACCACATGTAAGTCATGACTAATGCCAACTTCAATCTTAGCTAAACTATAAATTGTTATTATTTTAATTTTTACCACCATTGGTAAGACCAAAGGCACCTCCCATACAAACAATAATAAAAAATTGGAAGAACTAATTTTAAATGTTTTTACATGGGAGATCAACCCCATCATAGTGTAGAATTGGGTTGCCCCCATATTTTGAGGACAACAAAATGTCCCCAAGTGCTTCCCCTATTTCCACTTCATAGGGAACATTGGCGATGCTTCCGCAAACCCCATGGAACATCCATGTGAAACATTAGTGTTTTTATACGTTCCAAGCTATAGTTGCAACATGGTTATCAACAACTTAGAATTCGACTAAAATATTCACTCAACATTGTCTTTCACAATAAGAGATAGTCATTACCAGTTCCAAAAATTATTTGCGAAAAACTGTGTTCAATTTTAAGATCCAACATTTTGCTTGAGTTCATGGTAATCCCTTTTGGTACCCCTAATTCTCTAGGGACAGCCATGGGAAATATTAATAATCATCCAATGGTTAACTTCATGAGAGGTAACATTTAATTCAAGTCATCAAGTTTTAAAGCCTCACATTAAGTTATTGTAGGTTGTCGCCCAATGGTCATAAACGATGGAGAAATCAATATCAACTACATTAAATGTCAAAGATACTGAACCAAGAAATATGGGTCAAGCTTGCATTGTCCATTTCACAAGCAAATGAGTTACAATGAATCAAACAATCTCCCAAAATCTAGGAGAAAATCCTCTATTGCAAATCATTATTTTCCCTTAAAAAAAGTGTTCTTCTTAGGCAAAGATATATTTTGAAAAGAAGAAAAGGAACTTATTAAATACAATTGAAAGAATTTTTCCTAGATGCTTTGTAGATAAGATAACAAAGAAGACCTAAAGAAAAAAGATAACAAAGAAGATAAAATCCAGAGGAATGGGACCAAAAGGTAGTATTATAGTTTGCAGTGAAAAAATTAGTTTCAAAGTAATTCATTAAAATCTAACTAGCAAGCCCTTTAACAAAATTGAATGGACAAAAGAGTTTTCCATTAGGAAAATAAATTGAGTAGATGGATAGATTTATAAAATTGGAGCGAAATATAATTGGAAAACAAACAAGGCAAGTAACATTGGTGCAATTGCACCTCATGTTCCTAACTCCATCCAGGTATAAGATGACCATCAAGAATTTGGCATTATAAAGATACAAAGGTATAACATTATCCTAAGGTACAAATGAATTTACCAATATGACAATCTTATTTACCCCAGATATCATATCAACCATTTTTAGGAGGGTATGAAGAAGAAACCATTGAGATAATGATGACACGCAAATCCCTATACTTTCACTTTATACAAGTCAAGACATTAGTAAAAATGAGTGCCATTGCTTTCATGTTTTTATCAAACAAATTGACAATCATCGCAATGCTTTTAGTGTGGATGTCACATCTCAAATTTTGATTTGCATGTCAATTCTAAAACTTGTCTATGGGATAACATCTTCAAAGTGACGTGGACCACCAAATTCAATTGAACGACTATCATTTCACTTAATTTCTTGGAAAGAAGAGTACACTTGTTAGTGAGGAATTAGATAGGCAAAATTGTAGGGAGAATAATAAAGCTTGGAGAACAAGATGAGCATCATAATTTGGCAACTAATCTAGAAACTGGCAATACACAACATCGATGTGTCATATGTGGAAGCCCCTGAACAGAGGTCCATCGCTAATCCTAAAGTTCATGCATTTTAGAGCTTCATAGTGAGAAACAATTTAAGTCTTGTCTCGAGAACAAGGCATGTCTCTTTGAACTGAAATAGTTAACGTTGTGACCTTATCTTGTTCTTCTACCTCTAGCTCTAGTGAACAATTATGGACATAACAATTCAACTTTTTTTCCATGTCAAGAAATGCCTTTTCAAAATTATGAGACAACATCTTAAAAGGGAAGTAGACCGCAAATTCTATGCAAGTATTGTAAATTCAATCCCTTTCTTAGAAAAGACCATGTGACTATTAGTGAGTAACTAGACTTAAAACATTATAGGGAGAATAACAAATCTTGGAGAAACAAGGTGAGCTTCATGATTTCATCTTTTAATATCAAGGTCGATAACATGATTCCTTCTCAACTCTTCCCTCAATGGCAGAGCAAAGGGAAAGAGGAGAGGCTCCTTGCACCCCACTATCCCCTGCCCCAAACCCCAGTAGTGTTCCTTCTATATAATGCAGAAGCTAAGTAGAAGGCTCAACATGGTGGGGATGTCAATGGTTGGAGATTGAGAATGGAGCAAAGGCAACATTGGATCATAGCATGGCGGGTGTTTACAAATTTTATTAGTGATGGTTCCTTGTGTGATAGTCCCATGTTCTTTGTCCTATGGTTTTTGCATGAACGTGGTCTCTAGTGCAAATTATAACTTATGCCTCTCGCTAGCCTTCTGGCAACTAGTGCAACTACTAGTAACAACAAATTTGGGCTTCTGCGGCCTTCTTTCGTTCACCGGTATGGCCTAGCTCATGGTGCAAATAGCTTAAGTGTAACCCATTAAAATTGATGTGCTTGATTCTAGTGCTTAGTGAATCAATTTCCTAGAGGATTTGAAATTTATGGATATGGTTTTCCTTACACTCCCTAGAGTACTTTGTGTGCATTACATTGGTTAGGTCAATGATTAAGGCTTAACATGTGCACTAAAGCGCTTCCTTGTAGCTTAAAGTGCTTCCATGTAATGTTGTTTAAGCTCAAATTTGATTCAATAGCACATTTTCTATTAGATATGTGGTCTCTTAGAGTTTATCTAAGGTTCTTGAGCCACTTTGTTTTTGATTGTAGCATTGGAACTTGAAAGTGTGCTTTCCCCCACACACTCTATCTTCTCTATGACGAACGGTTCCTCTTCAGGCTCATGTTGCTCCACTACATGAAGTTGATGTTGTATAAAGGGAAAATTTTGATCTAAAGCATGTTCGTCCATGTTATTCCTAACAATGTTATCAAAACCAAACCAGACACCAAACAAATGGACCCCTAAAACTGGAAATGAATGACCAAACAATACATAAAATATTCAAATTTTGGTCGAATGAGTTGAGCTCAAGCGTTAGAAACACATATTGTGTTTCTGGCTGTGGTGGGTTCAAATGTCCGGAGACATGCTCTACTTGGTGAAAATTATGAAAAAATCCGTATAAATGAGTTCTACTAGGTAGTCCATAATCATTTCGTTGAAAAAAAAAATATTCAAGTTATTAAAGAATATTTATTCATGTAGATCCATGGGAATCCAAACCATTAGACACAAACATGCAAAGTTTCTCATGTATATAGGAAGTAAGGGTGCATATAACCAAATTGGCATTGAGTGTGCCCCATATATCAACCAAAATACATAAACAATGGCTCTCTAAATGATTTCTAGAATCCAAAAGACGTGCAACAACAAATCACTACATATCATCAAAATCATTGTCTATATGGGGATCCTCATCATCAACATCAATGTCTATCCCCTAATCTAGGCTCTAGCCTTTGCCTCTACCTCGAATCTTGATCCTCCAAGGTGATGTCAATTCCCCAATCCAAGTGTTAAAATAAGGTAGAAAAAGCTTACATGCTTAATCAATGATTTTGCTTGAGTGAAAGATATATTTTTACTAGGCTCACAATAGAGGAGTTCATCAATCAGCACCACAAACATAGACGTCCATAAAGGGCTTGGTGCTCTTAATTAAATTTTATTTATGTACCCTTGTAGATCATAGAATCCAATAGAAATTTTGCAATTCCACCAATCCTGCAATCCTAAAAATTGTTAAGTTTGTTGAATGGGATATACTACTTTCTCCATAAGAAGCGACATGAGGTTGGAAACACTATCAAACATCCTAAAACGATTAATGGTGATGTTAAAATTTTAAGTAAAAGGATAGGAAAGGAAAGATAAAGTAAAATGTCAACCTTTAAAAGGGTAGAAAAAGAAAGATATAGGAAAACGTCAACTTTTACTTTAAGAATTTAATATTACCAGTGATTACCAGAGTTTTGCTTTTTTAATTGTTTTTCCCATGCAGCAACATAGGAATAAGTATGGAACCAGTTAGTTTTGTATGAAATTAGTTGTTTCAAGCACTTGAGACTGGTTCCATAAAAAATCAGTTGGTTCAGTAGGAAACTGACCATTTTTAGTTTACACCCTTCATTTGAACTAGCAACCCTTGTAAACCAATCAAACTTGCTAGTTTTGGCAAAATCAATTCAATTTAGGTAACACTGCTTTTTGATGATGACAACCAAGTTAAATGCTAGGACTTTATTGATTGTGCATGGATGTTGTTTATGCAGCATGCCTCTGCAGCCACTAGGTTTGATCTTAGGCCTCGCCTTTATTACTCCAATGAGTTACCGATTCACCATGGTTTTAAAAAAAATGTACATAAAGCATTTATTCAAAAAACATATTGGAGTCATCTTTACATTATGATCAACCCACTTTTATCCATAAATTTTATAGTTGGCCAACCAAACCTTTATAACTACTAGCATAATAGTCATAATAAAATTAGGTCAAAACTAACATAATTCATTAACATTAGGTTGGGTCACCTAGTGACCCTTGTTACATCCACATTATTTTCAAGTTAACACTTTAATAGTTACTACAATGCAACAATAAAACGTGACTTTTACAAAGGTGTACCAAGGACAAGTGTTTCCTTAGGTTTGGTGCCTTGCCTAGGAAAAGTGTCCAACATGACCCCTTGACATAACTTTATGAGATATAAAGTTAAAGTGACTATATGGGATATAAAGTCTAAGTGACATTTTGTAATATTAAATGAAAAGGTGATTTGAGGTAAAGATCTAATTTCAACCATTGGATCATAGGGTTAGGTCACTCTTCATTATGGGAGAACAAAAAGGCGACTTAAGGGAGGAAAAAGGCACCATTTTGTTGGGAATCACGATTGTCGTTAGATCAAAACCCGCAGGCATTAGTCAACGATCGCATCGCCAAAGATAAGGATCCACGAGAGGCAGTTAGTCCATGTCACGAAACACACGTGGAGTGTTGGTTTATCCAATGTCCAATAATCTCCCCCCCCCAAAACGCAATTCGAGTATGTATCGAACCCGTAACCTACGCTTTGATACCACTTGTTGGGAATCACGGTTTTCATTAGACCAAAACCCGCAGTTGTTAGTCAACGATCGCATCGCCAGAGATAAGGATCCACGAGAGGCGATTAGTCCATGTCACAAAACACACGGGGAGCATTAGTTTATCCAATGTCCAACACATTTGTCATTCATTATTCATGAGCTTTGGAGAAGAGAAGAGTGTTGAGAGAGAAAATTGTACAGTAGGAGAAGAGGAGCTACAACAGCGAGTACAACACAAATCCGAAGGAGGATGGCACAAATATCTAGGCACCTATCCAGAAGTTTGCCCACAAAAACAACGCAAAGTTTGAGGATTGACAGAACAAATTTTGAGGGTTGTCAAAGCCACTACAGCAACACTAAATTCGAGGGTCAATTGGGCACAAATTAGAGGGTGTGTCTTGTGCATTAATTCCAATCAATAAGTACAATGGAGGTGGCACAAAAATCGAGGGACTATAGCACAATTTTCAAGGGTCTGCTCTACATAGATTTCAATGTCAATTTGGCATGAATTCTTGAGCGAGGAGGGCAAAAAAATTGACTGTCAAGCATAGAAAATGAGCAAAGTCAACACAATTTCCAAGGAAATTATAGGCACGAATTTCAAGGAGATAAGTTGCATTTATTGTTGTAAAATACTATTGTAAAATTTCTCTGAAGAAATAAGAAATTTCCTCTCTCTCACTAGTTTTCCCTCAAGGTTTTTCTAGGGTCTATTGACCAAAAATCCTTGTGCAACAAAATTTGTGGGTTTGCTTGTGTTTTATCTCAACAAAAGGGAAAAAGTAGATTAGACTCTTATGTATCAATTTATGATATATTCATGGTTATGACAGCAACAAACAAACATGTGGATTGGGCATTAAACATGATGAGACTTCATTAAAATTTAAACCGAGGTGGGTCTAAGCATACAAATTCTACATGGTATTTGAGCTAAGTGGACCAAAGTGCTACGAAAGGGAACAAACAGCAAGTTAAATCAGCAAGCATACACAGGGATTAGTATTTGAGAGGGAGTAGTTGTTTACCTTTCGTCAAATTTGGCACTTTGTGTTCGGTTGAGCAAGTCAAATGGCAACAGGTTTGAGGGTTCAAGAATGGGGCTAATAATTTTAGTCCATGAAAGGAGAGGATGGTCTTAGTGCTTGAATAATTTGAGTTGTGGGGCATTGTTGAGAAGACAGTGACAACTCCCACTAAATCAATACACTTAGCTGAATTCAACAAGAAGAATGTCAAGGGAAAGAGACTTCTCCTAGATGCCATTAAGGATCACCTCATTCCCCGTGATTCAGGGAAGAAGTATGCTTATGAAATGTGGGTGTCCTTAACAAAGTACCAATGAGAACTATAAAATAATATTGCAAGAAAAACTTAGTACCAAGATGACCAAGATCAACATAGTTTCATAATACCTCACTAAAATCACTGAAGTGAGAGATGAGTTGGCAGCAGTGGGAGAGGCCATTTTGGACGAGCAGTTGGTTAAGACAACCTTGAGCGGCCTTTCTAAAAAGTGGGATGCCTTTATTGATGGGATAGTAGCCTGTGAAAATCTTCTAGATTGGAGGGGGTTGTGGGACGATTTCAATAAGGAGATAATACGAAATGCCAAGGGGGGAGGTCAGTATGGTGGGGATGATGAGGAGAATGTTGCTCTTGCAGCAAAGGGAAAAAAGAAGTCCAAGAAGGGTACCATGAGTGGGGATGCCATGAGTGGGATCAAGCAGAAAGGCACAATTTCAATCACGAGACAAGACGAAATGCCAAGAGGTGGGGCCAACATGGTGGGGATGATGAGGAGAATGTTTCTCTTGTGGTAAAGGGCAAAATGAAGTCCAAGAAGTGTACCATGTGTGGGGGTGCCATCAGTGGGATCAAGCAAAAAGGTAAGTAAAAGGAGAAGGAGAAGGACATCAGCAAAGTGAGATGCTTTGCTTGTCAGAAGATGGTACACTATGTAGTTATGTGTCCTAACAAGAATGGGAAGAAGAGTGTTGCAGCTTCAGCTAAGGTGGATGAGTTTTCCACAAAGTTCAAGAAGGAGCTTTCTTTGGTGGTTAGCCCTTCTACTAGTGTTGCATCCTCTAGTATACGGTACATTGAAAGTGAAGCTTCACGCCATATGACAAGTGTCAAGGAGCACTTTATAGGTCTTACTGAGAAGGATATAGATCTTGAGGCGGTGCTTGGTGATGACTCTATAGTCAGGGTAGTTGGTATTGGGACCGTATCCTTTCAAAGGGAGTCACAACCTCCCATGATAGTGACAGAGGTATTACATGTTTTGAGACTAAGAAGAACTTTATATCAATTTCCACCATTGAGGACAAGCGGTATGAGGTGGTGTTCCATGATGGGCAAGTTCTCATGTATCCAAAGGGATCTAGTATCACTTCGGCCAAAGTGAATGGTCCATCATGGGAAGTTATACAGGCTTATGTTTCAACCAGCTAGAGCATTCATTTCTACCACCAGCGATAGTGACTTATGCAAGTTGTGGCACAGGAGGATGGTCCACTTGCACCATGGGGCTATGAGGGTATTGAGAGAGATTGTTACAGGGTTACCAGATTTCAATACTAAGCACTAGGATGTGTGCAGGGGGTGTGCATTGGGAAAGTACACCAAGACTACTTTTCCAAGCAATGACAGTTGGGTAGCAGGTATCCTTGATTTGATTCATTCTGATGTTTGTGGTCCTATGTCTTTTGTATCGTTGAGTGGATATGAGTATTATGTCACTTTCATTGATGACTTCTCCAAGAAGACCTAGATTTTCTCTAGGAAGACATGGATTTTCTTCATGAAGACCAAGGGTGAGGTCTTCAAGAGGTTCCAAGAGTTTAAATCTCTTGTGGAGAACCAAGCAAGTAAGAATATCAAGATGTTGAGGTCTAACAATGAGGCCCAGTATACCTCCAATGAGTTCAAGGATTGTTATACAAGAGTAGGCATCAAGAGGTAGTTGATTGTTCCTTACAACCCACAGTGGAATGGGGTTGCAGAGAGCAAGAACAAGGTTGGGGCAGCAAGAGCCATGCTTCATGATCAGAGGCTACCTTTATTTCTTCGGGTCAAGGCTTGCAACATTATAGTGTATTTGTAGAATAGGAGTCCACATAGTGTTTTGGGGAGCAAGACTCCTAAAGGGGCTTTTTCTGGGAAGAAGCCTAAGGTTGCGTACTTCAATATTTTTGGGTGTCTGACTTATTCTCATGTCCCTCAGGAGAAAAGAACAAAGCTAGAACCCACGATTGAGAAGGGTATCCTTTTGCGGTATAGTAAGACCTCAAAGGCTTACCACATATATATCCCTACCTTGAGGAAGGATGTTGTGACGCGAGATGTGAAATTTGAGGAGAGACCCTTGAGCAAACCATGGGAGTTGGATTAGGTAGAGCAACAGACTCCTCAACAGGGGAATTCACCATAGGGTATTGGAACACATGGTACAAGATCACAGGGGTCTTGAGGATCACAGGCTTCAAGAGTGACAAGGTCACAAGGCATAGGCTCCCAAGGTACAGGTTCACCATCAACCATAGGTGCATCGTCTTCAAGGACATAGTCTTCAGAAGAGGATATACCCACCCCAGTACAGGACACTACTTTGAGGAAGAGGAAGCCAAGATGGCTTCATGAGACACTGAGGTGAGTTGGAAAATCCACCAGATAGATGTGAAGACTACATTTCTGAATGGGATTATAGAGAAGGAGGTTTACATTGAGCAACCACAAGGTTTTGAGGTGCATGGGAGGTAGTCACGTGTTTGCAGATTGGAAGGTGCTTTATGGACTAAAGCAAGCTCTGAGAGTTTGGTATTCTCAAATAGATGCTTACTTGCAGCAGTTGGGTTTCAAGAAGAGTGATGCAAATCCAAACCTTTATTACATTGTGGTTGGTGAGGATCCTCTCATTCTAGTATTGTATGTGGATGACTTATTTATTACAGGTACAGAGAGATTCATAGAGTAGTACATGTGAGATCTTGCTTCATAGTTTGACAGATCTTGGACTAATGCATTATTCCTTGGGATTATAAGTGTAGCAAGAGTATGGGCATATCTTTCTGGGACAAGGCAAGTATGCAACAAACATTTTGAAAAGATTTCACAATGGAGGACTCTAGGTCCATGACCACACCTATGATTACCAACTGGAAGAAGCTTCATGCTTCTAAATCTAAGTTGGTTGATCTTGTTGAAGAATCTAGGGCAAATAAGTGTAGTGTGATTCTTCGTTACTTGATAACAATTTGTGGAGTCTTTTTACTTTTTCTTGTTAGCTTAATCTTCTTCTTCTTCGTAGTAATGCATGTGTGTGTACTTCATCAAACTGCTACCAAAACATAAGAACAAGAACACAAGATGTTGGCTCTCTGTCAGGGCCAAAACCTCTCTTCTCTTGAGAGGAAAACCCTTCAATAAGTTTTCTCTTATTGACGCTTCTTTCTTGATAAATGCCAAACCCTAGACCCTTGACTAGAAGAACCTCCAAGCACAAGTCAAGTCCTTCCTTTTCTTTGCACTATGTTTCCCCAGCACTTTGTCTACCTCCTTCCGGCACTTTGTTCCCCCGCACTTCGTCCTCCTTCCGGCACTTCGTTCTAGAAGAGATACTTTTCCTTAGTGATATCCTTCACCTAAGGATACTCGTTCCTTCTCTTGATCATCCGAGTTCCTTCTTGGTGTATGGTGGAAGACTTAGTGTGACAGCACTGCAGCCCTAATTCTCGCATGTGTGGGAGGTACCCTAGAGAATTAGGGTCCTTTCTCCTTCGATTGAGAGAGAGTCTACTTCGCTTGACTTGAGAGGCCTTGTAGGCCTTGTAGGCCAAATTTCTAATCCAAACAATGATGAACACGTCACTGTGACATTACTGCTAATATAATCGCAGACTGTCCTATCTTTTCTCACATGTGTGACTGTATTAACCCTAGAAAACAGTCCTTAAATCTTCGGTGGTGACTTCTCCTTCTTCGTTGTCCTTGAAGAAGACCTTTCTTTCGTCCTTTTACTATCTTCTTCTTGCCTCCTTACCTCGCAGATTTCAGAGATATGAATTTGTTATCTTTAGAGGAGTGGAAAGCCTCTATATATAGAGGATTGTCCCTCCTTTAGGCCGACTTGACTTTCTTCGCTGAGTTAGGTGCTTTTAATGGTGTCATTGCTTCTTTTGATGGTGTCTTTGCTAGGAGGAGACTTGACTTGCTTGGAGGTGTCTTCTTTGACTTTTATACATAAATATACATAATGTAACATACCCTTAAGGTCTTCAACATAATTCTTTTAACTCTTTGACTCACCTATAGCACTTTGAAATGTGCTAGACCTACTTCAATGAGCAAGAAACTCATTGATATATATTATAAAAATAATATTTCTTCTCTTGAATAAATACAAATATCAAAAGTACATTTATGAAGACTGAACCTAGTTACATTTCCTTCAACAGATCTCACAATTTATAGTTAGTTGATTGGTTCATTGATGTATTTGGTCAACACCAAACCAGACCTCTGTTTTGAAGTGAACACTTTCAGTCAGTTTATGGTGGAGCCTAGGAGAGTGCATTGGGTGGCTACAAAACATGTGCTTCGGTATTTGTAGGGGATAGTGGATTATGGTTTGGACTATGTTTAGGGGAATGGAGTCAGGTTGACTGGCTATACAAACTCAGATTGGGCAAGATGTGTTGATCACTAGAAGCAAAGGTCAATAGCACTGAGTTCTGTTGAGGAAAAGTACATGGCTGCTAGCCAGGCCAGTTGTGAGGCCATTTGGCTTCGCAAGTTGTTGGTGGGCTTATTTGGTCAACAGTTGAGGCCTACAATGATTTACTACGATAATCATAGGTGCATAAAACTCACGGAGAATCCAGTTTTTCATGACAGGTCGAAACACATAAAGATCATATACCACTTCGTCTGAGACTATGTTAAGAAAGGGGCAGTGCAGCTTGAATAAATAACTACTGATGAGCAGGTAACCAATATTCTCACTAAGTCCTTACCAAGAGGCATGTCTACTTTAGAAACAAGATGGGATTGGTGAGGAACACTTACCTCGGTAAGAGGGAGTGTTAGAGGGAATAAAATGCTGAAGTCAATGAGAGATTAAATCCCCACCCTTGATCTTAATGGCTACGATCTAATCTTAACCATTGGATCATAGGATTAGGTCACTCTTCATTATGAGAGAACAAGAACGAAACACAAGAGAGGAAAAAGACATCATTTATCATTCATTCTTTATGAGCTTTGGAGAAGAGGAGAAGAGGGTTGAGAGAGTAATTTCTACAGCAGGAGAAGAGGAGCTATAGCAACAGGTACAATGCAAATCCCAAGGAGAGGATGGCACAAATTCGAGGTACCTGTCAAGTAGCTTTCCCACAGTAACAACACAGATTTTGAGTACTAGCAGTGCAAATTTTGAGGGTTGTCAGCGCTGCTACAGCAGCACAAAATTCAAGGGTTAGCTGGGCATGAAATTCGAGGGTCTGTCCCGCGCATTAATTGCAGTCACAATAAGCACAACAGAGGTAACACAAAAATTGAGGGACTATGGCATGATTTTCGAGGGTCTGCTCTGCACAAATTTCGAGGTCAATTTGGCAAGAATTTCTAAGAGGGCACAAAAATCAAGGGACTATTAGGCACAGAAATCAAGAAGAAAAGTCAGCAATTTTTCCAAGGAAATTATGGGCACGAATTTCAAGGAGATAATTTATTTCCCTCGCTGGTTTTCCCTTTGGGGTTTTTCCAGGGTCTATTGACCAAAAATTTTTGTGCAAAAAAATTTGTGGGTTTGCTTGTGTTTTATCTCAGCAAAAAGAAAAAAGAAGATTAGACTCTTGTGTTTCAATTTATGATATATTTACGTTTATGACAGCAGCAAACAAACATATGGGTTGGCCATTACACATGATGAGACTTCATTAAACTTGAAACCGGGGTGGGTCTAAGCATTAAAATTTTAAAATGACATCCATATCCATGTGTATGTAATAAAACGATAAAAGAGCAACAATTCAACTGCAATAAAATACAAGTTAATATTTCATAAATAAAAATCAAACTATACAGCATAGTTACCAATTGAAAACGAGGAAAACCCACCACATAATCCCTAGAGTAAACCAAATCTTTCACCAATAACTATTAGAAATTTTCTAAAATTAAAAGATGAAGATCATAGACATCATATCAATTTTCAGAGTTTTGTACCTTGAACTTGGGATACTTTGCTTGACCACCTTGCACGATAAGAAATTGCTTCCCCCAATAATTCACTTGAAGAAAACCCTAGCTATACAAATAAGAGACAACTTTACATTTAACCTCACCCAAAAATAAAAAGAAATCACATTCCACTCCAAAGATAGTGTCAATGAAACAATGCTCAATTAAATACTTCAAAATAGTACATTAATCCTAGGCAAACATTAAGACCAACTTGACTTATCTCAGGTACTCACCCTCGAAATTGTTGAGTTTTCATACGAAGAAAAATCTCGTCGAAAGCCTCGTGTATCTGCCAAAAATGGGACAAGAAGATATCAAAACAATAGGTATCCAACCAGCAATGATTAAATAACACCTTGGACAAATTAAACTTCAAAAGAAGCCATCATATGCTCTACACAACTAAATCCTTTGTAAATCAAATGGATACAACACGTTAATAAAATAAGAAAACAGAGTCACTAACTAGTTATTGAACAATGTCTATTTCTACTCCACATTCAAGAGTAATTTACTTTCCAAATGAACTTTAAAAAAACACACAATTCTGACTAATTGATGACAAACACCTGCATATCTAGTCTTATGTTATGATGCCTAAAAATAAAGTAATTTATGCATCTGCACTTTATGTTCATATCGTCATTTGTAACTTATGTTTGTTATTGGAGTTTTCCTTTGTTGAACATATGTTAGTCATTGGGGTTTTAGGATAAGATTTAGCTAGTGGGACATTTATCACAACAATTCATGTCAATGTAAGTTATGAAAGGAATTGAGGGTGTTGAAGCCCAAAGTTATGACTTAGATATACGAGGTATACAACACGTGATGGAGACTCAAGTACAACCTCAACTAAAGGAGGAAATCATGAAACTCATAGCAGATGACTACAAGATGTTGGAAGACGATAATGAGCATGTTTATAGCCATCATCATATAAAGTTTAAACACATCTAATGGATAATTTCAGAATCTCAACTCTATTATGGCTAGCGGGGGTATAACAAAGACAAGTTGACACCTAATCAAATCCTATGAGTATAACAAGAAGAGATCTATCATGATGCGCAATTGGAGAATGATAAGGGAAATATATGATGACTCTAATGACAACACTCAATGCACATTACCACATCACAATTATTGTCAAATGATAGCTCATGGGAAATATATACAAGTTGTTAGACAAGTTTTGCTTATTCCATGCTTCACCACCCTATATATATGTGATTCTTGAAAACCTAACCAAACCACTTGTGTATCTATGGAGGATTCATTGACTCCAATTATAAGGGGAGGTAAACTAATCTGGACCTGAAAGGCCTATGATCATGATCAAGATAGTGGAACGAGAGGTAGGAGAGGATACACTCCGAGTTTCCAAGTTGAAAGAAAGAAAAACACAAATATGGTCTAGTGCCATCAAGTAGTAGACCAACAACGAGAAGGAAGAAGCATAATCGTTTCAGCTAAGAGAAAAATCAACATAGCCATGAGCAAGCCTTCCAAATTCCCCACCCATCCCCAATCCATGCTCTGATAAAAGCCTAAAAGCATGAGGGGATAATTCTATGAGGGAGGGAAAAGATTTAATTGAATGGATAAGATAAGATAAGTTAATTATATTAATGTCCAACAAATTACCACAAAATTAGGTCAATGGGACTTAAGTGTACAATGTGGTAGTGCAAGTGCAACTCTTCAAAATGTATAAAACAATATAAAAATAGAATCCTAGGTGAGTATAAGATCATAACACATATAAAACCTCGATAAAGGCAAGATGTTATAAACACTAAGTGAGTTTGGCAACATAAGAACCTATCAGGGCTCAACATGCAGATATGTGATTTGTGGAAAAATATCTCCCTGGTGAAGAGGGCTAAGCATAATTGAACCCGATATCTGAAGAAAGTAGAGAGGGAGCCCCACAAATCCCTATAGAGACAGTGATAGCATCCTCTAATCTTATAGTATAGGGGCACCAAAAAATAACATGCATCTCCATCTTCAACTCCTGAAGGTGGCACACCTGACAAATCCTATCAAATTGTGGTATATGGTGATTTGTCTCTATCTAGAGTCAATGTGAGACAACTCGAAGTTGTCCCAAAGGTATCTTGAGTGAGTGCATCCTATGCTTGCAAGTATAAGGGGGTTGGACGATGTTGCCATCCTACAACTCCAAAAAGTGCTTTAGGTAGATGGGACATCTTCAAGCCCAAGTTTGTCGAAGGTGAGCTATAAGTGACCCAAATGTACAATCTATAGTGTCCTCCCTAATAGCCTGATTCAATACTTGTCTAATTAGCATGAGACAGCTTGATGTATCAAGGAAGAATCCAAATGAGGAGAGACACTTTAGGGAGACAGTAATCAACTGGAGAAGCCAAGACACCTCTGAAACCAAACTCGTGCTCGACTTGAGGGAGGATTTGAAGCAAGAACCTTTGAGGAGCAAAGTGCAAGGCAAGGATACCTCTATCTCTCGGTGGTAGAGTCACTAAGAGATCAAACCCTATAAAGAAAAGAAACCAATGGAAAACGACCTCAAGGTGGAAAGGGTGGACATTGAACTCTGCCTGGATGATGGGCTATAGAATCGTCCGCTTACATCTGATGATGCACCAATGAAACAGGGTTTGTACTCTCTCTAGCCTAGTCCAATCTATTTGCAACAAGCTTGATCCTCAAATCTCGGAGCCATAAAGAGCTATGGGTCTGATAATTACCTCCATGAGGTAGAGTTTAGTCGAAATGTCTTGAAACTACCCATGGAAGCACTATCTCTCGATGACGGCCAGGGAACCATACCCTTTACTAAGTCGAGGCTCAAGGGCCTATCAAAAAACAAAGCGAGAACCTGCAAACTATACTTCCAAGTAAGTGTAAGTTGTGGTGATCTCAATCTATGTCCTTTGGTAGTAAAAAGGTAAGTCTATAAGAGAGCTCTTCGATGCATTGAAGATCAAAACTTTGGTTTTACCTAAGTTGACCATCAAATATGGAGGTCACAAAAGGTAGCCATTGTATTGATCTATCTTTATAGGCCCTTGGGGGTAGAAGCCAACAAGACCAAGTCATTGATTAATAGGAGCAAGGAAATCAACACCTAAAGTAGAAGACAACCATCCCCCTCTTGGATATGCTCATGGAGGAAAGACTCTAACTCAACAATATAAATCCCAAAGAGGGTCGATGAGATGGAGCACCCCTATTTACCCTAATGGTTCTTTGGATGAAGTTGAAAAGGCTGTGTGCCATCCTAAGGTGTCTCGAGACAAACTCATATAGTTTTCATGATAGTTGCTAGCGGGGTCTCAGAAATGCCAATGTCACAAAGTCTTTGGAATAATTCCTCCCTCAAAACCATGTTAAACGCTTTATGGAAGTCTAGAAAGCAATTGTAAACCTGCGAAGAGCAATTACGAGCCTCCAAGGACACTAAATGGAAAACAAAAAAACTATGTTGCACGGGTTCCCGAACCCAGGGGTGGGGTTCTCGAACCCGTCCCGGGTTCCCGTCCCCACATTCCGGGTGCTGGAACGGGTACCTCTGAGAAGAACTCGGTTCTTCTTGAAAGAACCCGAGACTTCGAAATCATAAACCGGGTTCCTTTGATACATCGGAAAGGATTGCAAAGTGTCAATGTAGATGTAATATTCCCAAGTCAAATATACTCAATTTTCTCTTAAAATTTCTGAGTTTTTAATTGAGTTTCAATGAGTCTTAATTGAGGTATTTTATCAAATAGTTGAAGGACAATTGTTGTAGACGTTGGTTTTATATTTTCTCTCAAGTGACATGGACAGGGGTCATTGCAACAATAATGGGAAAATGCTTCAAATAACTAGACAACTTATTTATAAACTCAAAATTAGACTTTCACTGCTATTACAACTTAAAATGATGAAAATTTCTGAGCATAAACAACCATGCAATTAACTAGAAACCAATAGATGTAGTGAAGGTCAAAATGGTGGAACCTGGTAGCATTACAGCAGTATATAAATGGAATATCAGCGTTTAAATAATAGATCTTCAGCCATTAAAATCAGTCTTCTACAGCAGAGATGGATCAGCAATAAACATAGTTTGTTCTCTGAAAAATTGTTGTTTAACAAGGCAAAGTCTGATATTGTTTAAGAGCAAATTTCCCAAATTTTACAATGCCATTGCGAAGGACACACTTGGAACATGCTCCATCTGATAAGAATTTAAACTTGCTGATTGTCAGAGCTTCTGCAATTAACTTGATTTCTTGAGTAGGCAAGCTGCTACAGGATTTGGCAAAAATCTTGAAATCTGGACAGTGAATAAAGATACATAAATTGGGCTCTATTATCTCTTGAAAGAGGGTATTCGATCAGCCTTTAACCTCTGAAATCAATACAGTTAAATCATAAATATTTTAGTTTTCTTGTTTAAAGCTGAAAAATATACAAATTCATATATATTATAATTTATAAAATATAATATTTATATACTATATATATAGATTATAATATACCCCCGACGAACCCACGCACCCTGTTTCAAAAAATGACGTACCCGTCCCCGAACCCACGTTTCCTGGCAACATAGCAAAAAAAGCTACAAGCTCCATTGAATCCCATTGGATGGTAAAGTACATGGCAAGCTCTATTGGAGGTATCGTCTAAAACTTGGAATATCTACACTAAGATTGTCATCGTTCTCTTCATCTAATGAGGGATTCTCCTTAATATCAACATTTGATATAAAATTATATAAAGTAGAGAAGTATTTTGTTGGAGAAACATGTCATCCTCTTGAACAATCGCATGAATATACTTCCCCATGACTCTTCATCTAATGAGGGATTCCACTTGATATCAACATTTGATATCAATTCAATAAAGCAGAGAAGTATTCTGTTGGACAAACATGTCATCCTCTACAACAATCGCATGAACCTACTTCTATATGAGATTAGAATATGAGGCAAGGAAGATTGAACAAGGGACCATCAACATACAATACCTAATCGAGTGCACAAAACCCCATCTTTTTTTACAAAGCACGAGCACCCAACTAAGGTTTTGGTTTTTCTATGTTGCCTTCGTTTAAAATATATATGCTAGATATTCAATCTATATGGTTAAAATTTATATAGAATTATCTCAATTATCAATCCCACATGAAGCTTAACAGTTATAGTATAGAATATGTTGCCATCAATCCATGATATGGATTTTTTTGGATCATACTCTGAAACACTGATAAAAATAGGCCTTCTTTAGTATAGCTTAAAAGATTATGGTTAGCAATATAGACTTAAATTTTGTGAAAGGCGATCCAAGAGTCCTGAACATACATATTATCATACCCTATCACTAAGACAAGAAGCCAAACTATAATCTTGGTACTCATCTAATATTGATAAGAACTCCTTTTATTTACCAAAACAATGTTACAAAAGATACTGAGTTATAAGTGGCAATAAGAATCTTGTTAGGTGGGAGTTACCAAAATAATCCAAGTGTCAACAGGAATCTTGCTGGCTGCAAAAAAGTTAAAGATTATGCATGAATGTAAAGCCACCTAACCCATGTGCAGATAACAAAGGGATAAGCGGGGGACGAAATCATAGAAAGGACCATAAGCCCATAGTTTTAAAATTCGGCCGATTCGAAACAGAAACGGCCGAGTTGATCCGTTTCATTGCCCAGAAATGTGACTCAGTGGAGGAAACGGTTCAGTAGGCCGAGTCAGCCATCAAATGACTCGGCCCAGTCATGGCTAACTCGGCCAACTCGGCCGTTTTTTGTATTGACTCGGCCGAGTCATAACCAACGGCCTGTAACCCCATCAAAACAGCAATTTGACATTTTTTTAATGAAATTTTGAAGTGTTTGCTGATTGGTTTGGACTCCAATGTGTTTTATGAATTAGTTAAATGTTATTTTGGGTCCATTTCCCCCTCCCAAACCCTATTTAACACATTCAAATGCTCTCTACTATTGATAGCTATTCAAATTCATGGTAATGTTAAGAGTAAAAGTGACATTCTCCTTAATCTTCATTTTCATCCTTTTACTTAAATTTTTAACATTACCATGAAATGACTCAGGATGTTTGAGAGTGGTTTCGGCCTCATTGGATTTCATATGGAGAAAGTAGAATTTTAGATTTCATTCAAAATCCAGCAGACTTATCAATTTTTCAGGATTTCAGGATTGGAGGATTGCAATGTTTCCATTGAATTTTGTCATGTATTAGGGTATGGAACTCGTATTTAATCAAGAGCACCAATCCCTTTATGTACCTTGATGTTAGTGACATTGGTTGTCGAACTCCTCTGGGATTCGCTCCCAAACCAGGAGCTTCTGAAAATGTCGCTTCCGCTCGCGTTTTCGCTCTCGCTCCCCACTTTCGCTCCTGCTCCCAAGTAACACTGAGCTAGATGATGTTGGCAACTCTAGCAGTAGCCAGTAGTACCAGTGTTTTACGAAACGGCCGTTTCTGACCGTTTCAATGCCAAATTTTATGACCCGGCCCATGACCCGATTCGGCTGGCCAAGTCGGTTATGACTCGGCCGAGTCATGACTCGGCCGAGTCATAGCTGACCCGGTCAACCCGGCCGGGTCCCGTAATGACTCGGCCGTTTCAATAAAGTCCGGCTGGGCAGCGTATTTACCAAAAAAAAATGAATTTTTTGCTGATTTTTGATAAAGTTAGTTAGGGTTTGTGGAGCTGAAAGGGTTATTGTGATTTGTTTAATGCTTTTGGGGTCCATTTCCCCCTCCCAAACTCTATTTAAGACAGCCAAATGCTCTCATTTCACTCACAGCAGTCTTATGCATTTGAGTGAGAGTCTTCTTTGAGAGTTAGTGAGCAGTTCTTGAGCTTGTTTTGGAGCAGCAGTGAGGAGTCTTGGAGGAGCATTGTAGCTGGAGTGAGGAGCTTCTTGGGCAGCCATTTGGAGCAGCATTGAGGAGCTGATTTTTGGAGCAAGCTTGAGGAGGCAGTTTGTGCCTGGAGGTATTTTTTTCCACCTCTATAAATCTGTTTTTACTTAGTAAATTTTAGGTGCATATCAAGATAGCTTAGAGAGTGTTTTTAGTCAAATAAATGAACATTGAATCAATTTTTATTTTCAGATTGTTTTCCTAGTCAAAAAATGGCACCTAGAGCAAAAGATCCTGCTTGGGCATATGTTGAAATGGTTGATGATGAGATGTGTTGCAAGTTTTGCCATAGGAAAATTAAGTCAGGTCCTAGGAGCATTAATAGGCTGAAACAACACTTGGCAGGGATTAAAGGCAATATTACTGCATGTAAATCTGAGGAAATTGGGGAGATTAGAAAGAATTTGTTGGAAAGCTTTGAAAAATTTAATGCAGAAAAGACTAGGCAAAAAGAGATACAGGCTGAAATTGGGAGGAAGAGGGAGATACAAAGAATGATGGCTGCCAACCCCCACTATGAGTTTGAGGGTTCTTCCTCTATCCCTCAAACTGATGCATCAAACCCTTTCCGTTATGTTCCTCCCTCTTTTGCTTCTGTTCAAGATAAGGGAAAGGGTAGAATGAAGGGTGATGGGACTATCAAAAGTTTTTTCACTCACTCAGGCTCCTCTCCATCAGATGCACATGGTCCTGAAGTTAGTAAAGGTCTTGCTCAGCCCACTTTAGATGACCATTGGAAGAAAGAATTGAGGGAGACTGCTTGTGACTACATAGCTAGATGGTGGTATGATGCTGATATCCCCTTTAATGTTGCTCGTTCACCATATTATGAGCCTATGTTTGAGGACATACATGCTGCTGGAAAAGGCTTCAAAGGCCCTACTATGCAAGAGCTAAGGGGGTTTCGTTTGCAGAAAGAAATTAAATCAATTAATGAGTATTTGCAAGATTTCAAGGAATCATGGGCAAGAACAGGGTGTACCATCATGTCAGATGGATGGACTGATCAAAGAAACCGTACCATCATAAACTTTCTTGTCTTCTGCCCACAGGGAACCATGTTTTTAAAATCAGTTGATGCATCTGATAAGGTAAAAGATGGCCACTTGTTGTTTCAGCTATTGGATGAGGTTATTCAGGATGTGGGGGTGGCTAATGTTGTTCAAATCATCACAGACAATGCCTCTAACTATGTTCTTGCTGGTAGACTGTTAGAGGAAAAACACAAGACCATCTTTTGGACCCCATGCGCTGCACATTGCATAGACCTCATGCTTGAGGATATTGGAAAATTAGATTGGGTCAGAAACACTGTAGATAATGCCAAAAGCATAACAAAATTTATCTACAATCATACACTGGTTTTGAGTCTCATGAGGAAACACACTGGAGGCAAGGATATTATTAGGCCTGCCATCACTAGATTTGCTACACATTTTTTGACATTGCAATCTATGCTTTCCCAACATAGAAACTTGCAAAAGATGTTTTCCAGTGATGATTGGAATCAAAGCAGTTGGTCTAACAAACCAGAAGGCAGAGAATTGAAAAGGAAAGTCCATGATGAAACTTTTTGGAGAAAGGCAGCAGAGATTGTGAAGCTTGCTGAGCCACTAGTTAAGGTGTTGCGGTTGGTGGATGGGGAAAGGTTGGCTATGGGCTTCATTTATGAGGCTATGGATCAAGCAAAGGAGCAAATAAAGACAGCATACAAGGATAGAGTGGCAAAGTATGGGCCCATTTGGGCAATCATTGATGAAAGATGGAACAATCAACTCCATCGCCCTATACATGCAGCTGGGTATTTTTTGAACCCACGGTATCATTATAAAGCTAAGGAGTCAGGAGCTTTGAGGGGGGAGGTCAGAGATGGACTGGTTGATTGCATTGAGCGCATGGTCCCATCGGAGTCTGATCAGCTGCTGATACATCAGCAGGTCACATCCTTCAGCAATGCAACAGGTACCTTTGGGAAGAACCTAGCAAAGATTGCAAGAGAAGCAGATGAGCCAGGTAAACAAAAATTTCAATTTTCAATTTCTTAATGGTTTTACTTTTTTTATTAAAGTTTGTTAAATCATTTATAATTTGAAAGTTAGATATAATTTGTAATTTTGTTGAGCTTCAGCCTTCATCTAACTCATAATTCATTACACTCCTATGTTTTTTGCAGCACAATGGTGGGAGGCCTTTGGTGGCCAGTGCCCTGAATTGCAAAGGTTTGCAATTCGTATTTTGAGTCAAACTTGCAGTGCATCTGGGTGTGAGCGCAATTGGTCTGTCTTTGAGAGGATTCACACAAAGAAGAGAAACCGTTTGGAGCAAAAACGGTTGAATGATCTAGTTTTTGTCCAATACAACCTTCGGTTCAGACGGAACCAATTGCTGAACAAAAGACCTGATTCAGATCCCATTGTGTTGGAAGACATTGATCCAACATCAGATTGGGTAGTGGAGAGTTGTCTACCAGAGTTTGATCCTGATGAGGATCTTGATGAAATTGATGTTGGAGATCCACTGCAGCGTGTTCAGTTGAATGCAGATCCCAATCCACCAGCCTCAGTCTCACAGCCAGCTAGTAGGACTCCAGTTGTAGGTGCTTCCTCTGCTCAGCCACGACAGAAGCGCAGCCGCATTTGTACTCTATCTCAGCTTGCATCTGCTGCACAGCCTAGTGGTACTGGCACCACTTCTACAGTTGCAGTTGGAGACGATGATGATGAGGAGGAGCCATGGGGCCCCTTGTCTGACCCTGATGATGATGATCCAGAGATTGGTCGAGATGATCTTGGCTCCTCTGGCAGTAGCTACTAGCGACTAGCCTCCTTGGTTATTTGTATTTTGTTTTGACTCTTGAGTCTTTGATCATGTATGACAGACTACAGTTGACTATGTATTTACTATTGCCATTGGGTACACCGTACCATTTTGATATAATGGATTGGTTCATGAGCCTACTTTGATCATATGTTGTCTTCCATGTATATTATAATGTTGTGTGTTTGGAAACTTGAATGAAAATCTTTAAAATTATGTTTAAAATATTTAAAATTATGTTTTTTTATAAAAAAAATAAATATTTAATGTATTTTTTACAACGACCGAGTCATTGAAATCGAGCCGGCCGAGTCATTACCGAGTCCGAGTCCGAGTCCGAGTCGATCCTCGGCCGAGTCCGAGTCCGAGTCCGAGTTGTAAAACATTGAGTAGTACTGGTCACAGACTTTTGTTGTAGAGGCCATATATAGCCTCCTTGGTTATGTGTTTTTGTTTTGATCTCTATATCATCATCGTGTATGTATTGGACAATGCACTGGGTGCCATTTTGATATAATGGATATATTCATGAGCCTACCTTGATCATATGTTGTCTTCTATCTATATTCTAATGTTGTGTGTTTGGAAACATGAATGAAAATCTTTAAAATTATGTGTTTTTATAAAAAATAAATATTTAATGTATTTTTTACAACGACCGAGTCATTGAAATCGAGCTGGCCGAGTCGATACCAAGTCGGAGTCGGAGTCGACCCTCGGCCGAGTCGGAGTCGGAGTCGGAGTTTTAAAACACTGCATAAGCCTCAAAAGAAGGCTGAAGCATGTTGTTGGAATGTTTTGTTGTAGGCAGTCTTGAGAGATTGACTCTTTGGCCAAGTGCAACATCCATCCTGGTCATCGACTTGGCCTAGGTTTGCAATATGCATACGTACCTTCTCAAGAAAGTTTATGTTATCTTGTTTATTGTCTGAAAGAATAAAAGAGTGTCTGCTTCAACTTTCAAGTCTTTCCACATATTTAGTATTGTTCCTTTGACTGCCAATGTAGTCTAGATTTGCAAGTTTTGACATTATTTTGTTTTAGAAGTTCAAATTTTCTATCTCAGTCCATAATTTTAATCTTATATTTTCAGCTGTAAGTTTTCCAGTTTCAGCTTTAGATTTCAGTTAGCAGGGTTTTTTCAGTTATAACAGCATTTTCCAGTCATTTTATTAGCAGTTATCAGGTTAGTGGGATCAGAGAATTTTCTTGGCCTCGTGATTGCACACAGCAAAGGCAGCTCTTAGAAATAAAAAAAATTATCGAAGGTAGAGCAATTTTGACCCTCATTAGTGAATATCAAAACTTATGGGAACCTTAGCATGAAAAAACTCCTGAAAGAAGTTTCTCAGAATACATTTATCTTATGAAAAGATCAAAGGAGATGGATCGTGGAACTTAAAGATTCTACAACTGAGTCTACAAATAAGATCCAATATGAAGGTGAAAAACGCAAGTCACATTGATAATCATAAGGATGAACTTAAGATCTCTGTAGGTAACTTGGATGCTCCAGAATTAGAGAGGCTCCATCAACATTGCTTCATTTTCTGTTGGTAAGATCAAGAACGCTATTAATTCACCAAGGACTACAGCACAACACACTAAAGGCCATGATGGAGATCATGATTGAGTTATTAACCTGCCAATTAGTTCACAAGTCAACCAGAAGTTGCAGAGAAACCGTGCAACAAAATCTGTTAATGTTGTTTGCTCTCCTTGCAATCAACAATTTGTTAGTTCCATTGTCCTGTCAGAGCTAAGGAAGAAAACCAAATTAACATTGGGGTACAATATCATTCCTATTTCATAAAGCTTAACTCTTTGAATGAAAAATATGTTCAAATTGCACCTTTCGATAGGCAATGGACTATTATTCTTTCCAACAATCAAAATGATCGCTACCAAATTTTAGAGAAGATCCATCTATTCATGACAAAATAACCCTAGTCATGCATCATATTAGCACTAGGTTTGTACCTTTCCAAGAGGTCCAAATGTTTTGATGATTGGTTGACAACTTCATTTAAAAACAGTGAAGGGTTAGGTATTGAGCTATGTTAAAGAAAAAATTATGGCAGGGTGACATAAAGCTTAGAAATATTTCAAAAGAGTTTGTTTAAGTTATATCTAGGCTTTCCCTAAGCTTTGCAGCAAATCAGAGCATATCGAATGCCTACAGCTAGCGCTACGAAAATATTTCGTAGCACACTACGAAATTTTGAAAATATGAGTTTCCAAACTACTTTTCAAGTGCCCAAACCATTTTTCAAGAAGCTTTACCATTATTAAATCTTGATGTGACATTTGGCAGAGTTTTCAAGCCTAAGAGAGGGATTTTAAATTAAACCCTAAAACGGCAGTTTGCCCTAAAATGACAGTTTCCAGCATTTTCCCTGTTTTAGTCATTATATTCAAATACAGAGTTCAAACAGGTGGTTATGAATTTATTAAAAAAACAAAAGAGGTTTTTGTTGGAAATGGGATGATTTACAAAAAACTCCTTCATATTTTACCCAGACATCATGGTTTGAAAATTACAGAGAAATCTTTGAGGCCTATTTTTCCAAATTTTGTAATTCTGTTATTTTCCTGTTTTAGTCACTATTTTCAAATGCAGTTTCCGAACATATGGAGATGAATTTGTAAAAACCAAAAGAGGTTTTTGTTGGTAACATACCAATTTAAAAAAGACTCTCTCAGTTTTTACCCAGCTATAATGGTTTGAAAAATATGAAGGAATATTTGCAGCCTATTTTTCAGGATTTAAATATATAGTTATTTAATATTTTAGTCATCTACTTTGGGCGCAATTTTTTAGAAGATTAAGATGAATTTTCCAAATCTGAAAGAGGTTTTGTGGGGAATGAGTAGATTTAAAAAAACCGCTTTCAGGTTTTACATAGATATCACGCTTTGGGAGATCTAAATGCCTCTTTAAAGCCTATTTTTCAGAAATTTGCCAGATTTTTCGAAATTATGTTTCCTATAAAAATGCCAAGTCAACAGCTGAAGGCCACCTCATCAAATTCGACTTGGGGATCAGACTAAAGATGGGTGAAGAGGTTTTTCAGATCCATTTCTTTTGGATCTTGATGGTTATTGTAATTAATACTTTCCCAAACATTGTGGATCTCAGATTTATGTATTTTTCCTATATAATGAATGAAAAAGAAGAAAGAAGGGTTGGACTTTGAAACAAAGTATTCTTTTGCTATGTGTGTAATCAAATTATTCATCTTTCAAGTGCCAAGAGGACTAGGATATTATGTTCATGATACAGAGATTCTTGTGATGGTATGCTCAGTCAGTTTTCTTCTGTGATAGTTTCCTTTCTATGTGATATCATTTATCTGTTATCTTCTGGTGTTTAAATGAGATTATGTGAAAGAATTCATTAGTTAATGTTCTGGTTCATATGGTTTAGGCATCTGCACATTGTCTCCTAAAGTTTGCAGGATTCATGTTTCATGCCCTACTATAGTGGATTGTTTTCTCTTTCTACTACCATTCATATGATGTTTGATATGTCTACAGTTTGCCATCTATCCTGCCTCTATCCTTCTTGCCTCTATCCCTCTTGATTCATACAGTCAAGATCTTGGTAGCTACATCTGAAACTTGATTTGTTGACCGCATTGCCCAATGGATTAATTGCTTCATCCCAACGACCACCCTCGAAATTCAAAAACCCTACTGAAGATCTAGCCATTGTTTTAAGACACAACAAGTTGCTAAGCTTAGTGATTAAGTTGTCAAAGAGAGCCCTCTCTGGATTGAACAGGCTAGCCTTCAATCTACAAGCTTGGTTTGGAAAGGTTACCTTAGGGAGTTTTTTGTTACAGCCAAGAAAACTTGTTGAGAGATAACACATCACACCTAACACAATAGCAATGTGGCATCTAAATTCTCCAATCTCTCCACAGCTACTTGCAACAATTTGTCATATGCACTAGTGCTAAGATAATTACCAAAAACAAAAATGCACACAAAACTAGAAACAAAATTATATTATATTATACTAAGGAGTGCTTGGAACATCTCCAAAGCACTCTAAAACGTATGTTGAAGAAAAAAAAAAACAATGGGAAATAACATAGAATGAGTTGAACCCAAATGGATAACACTAGAAAGTGGGATGAATAGTGCACCAAAGCAAGAAAGCATCCCAATGGCACAATTGCGCCATGGAAGATCCTCAAGAAAGCAACATCTTGGAAAACATTAGTGTCTAAAGAGAAGCCATCATCACCCACCACCACAAATGTGCCAATGCTAAAGTTGATAATGTCCTCCAAAGAGTGGCTAGGGTTGAGAGAACTAGCTTGTGTTATCCTAGACCAAAGTTGGGGAACTCTCCTAACATCCAAAGCCAACAAATATCTTCGAGAGGGAAGAATCTAGTGGTGTGCATATGTCTGCAAGCTCTAAGCTCAGAACAAGCAAGGTGGTCATCCCTCTATGTTGAGGATAGAGAACAACAAGACGATCAGTCAAATTGTCATTGATAACAAGATAACACCAATATGAGGGGCAATCAGATTGTCATTAATAAAATTACAACAGAGTGCATATGTTCCAGAAACTCAATTTCTTGTGATCTCCCCAAGTCTTGCATCTAGTTTGAACGCTTGCCCCTTGTGGGACACCCATGGAGGCCACCACTAATCATTTACCAAGGTCCTATCAATCCAAGCCACTCTCCCGCTGACATTATTAAAGAAGCTTCAAATATGGACATTCCCATTAATAGATTTGACTCCTCCCTTACAATCTATCTTATTGATTCTTGTGTTTCCAATCACAGTGAACTCTAATTGACATATATGACTCTTTTTCTCCTTGTCCCATTAGCTCTAGATTTTTATTGTACTTTTGGGAGATTACTTTTCCACCCCGCGTAATGCTATTTTGATATGTTGTACTTCATAATCCTTTTGAGTCTTGACCTAATTTGGTAATTAGTGAACACTAATATAATTTCATTTCTATCCTCGTATTTGTGATCTAACTCTCCTCTCTTTTACACATTATTTTAATGTCTATCTTATATATGTAACCAAGTGATCACATTTTGGCACTCTAACAGTCAAGTCAATTTCTTTGTCATTTGGTTCTCACTTCAACTTTGGAAGCATCTATGTTGCACGGGTTCACGAACCCAGGGATGGGGTTCTCGAATCTGTCTTGGGTTCTCATCCCCAAGTATCGGGTTTGAGTACGAGTTCTTCTAAAACACAACACCCAAAAGAACCGGGTTCTCCAAGTAAGCATTGAGTTCTTCGCAACCAAAATTTGGGTTCTTTTGTCTAATTGGGTGCTAATTGTGTTCTTAGCTCTAGATTTTTATTGTACTTTTGGGAGATGACTTTTCCACCCCTTGTAATGCTATTTTGATATGTTGTACTTCACAATCCTTTTGAGTCTTGACCTAATTTGGTAATTAGTGAACACTAATATAATTTCATTTCTATCCCCCTATTTGTGATCTAACTCTCCTCTCTTTTACACATTATTTTAATGTCTATCGTATATATGTAACCAAGTGATCGCATTTTGGGCACTCTAACAGTCAAGTCGATTTCTTTGTCTTTTTGTTCTCACTTCAACTTTGGAAGCATCTATGTTGCATGGGTTCACGAACCCAGGGCTGGGGTTCTTGAACACGTCCCAAGTTCTCGTCGCCAAGTATCGGGTTTGAGTACAGGTTCCTCTAAAACACACCCAAAAGAACCGAGTTCTCCAAGTAAGCATTGGGTTCTTCGCAACCAAAATTTGGGTTCTTTTGTCTAATTGGGTGCACCGAACCCCAACAATGGGTGCGTGGAACCCCAAAATCAGGAATGTTAGGGTCAATTTTTTTCACTGATTTTGTAGTAATCCTTTTCAAGTTCAGCCTTCTTACTTCTCTTTCTGCAGTTTCGACCTAGAGATGGCCATTGTAGATTCATTGTGTAAGTCGAATGTCATTACTACTGTAGCTATGCTAACGTCATTACTATTGTAGCTATGTCGCTGGAGAGCATGCTGACTGCAGATCTAAGTGATGTTGATGACATGGATGTTAATGACATGGCTTGAGGAAGCCATTGTTCACTATTTTGAAATTTCCTAGTTCATGTTTGGAGATCCCTTAAGGCAAATTTTGAATGTAGTATGACAATGGCATATATCATGATTCTTATTAATATGTAAACTCCAATTTGCACTTGATATCAAACTATAAATTTTGAAGTTTCAATGTGAGTGTTGAATGTTCAATGATGTGCATGTTTAAATCTTTAAAGTTTAAATCATAAATATTTTATTTTTCTTGTTTAAAGTTGGAAAATATACAAATTCATATATATTATAATTTATATATATATATATATACCTCCAAAGAACCCACGCACCCTGTTTCAAAAAGTGACGTACCCGTCCCCGTTCCCATCCCCGTCCCTAAACCCATGTTTCCTGGCAACGTAGGGAAGCATATTCACCATTTGTTTTACCATTTTGTTTTTCCTTACTAATTTCCAATTCACACTTTATCATCCTTATTGTCTTTAGCACAATTCTCCCTTCCTACGAAGTTGTGCAATCACTAACTTCTCCAAAAATGGCACTCCCTTCTCTCCTACTTCCAATTATGTGCAAGTTCTCAATTCTTCAATGTTCACCCTCGCTTGTTCAGTTTTTGTTGCACATTCCATTATTCAATCACATCTGCACATGTATCTTTTTGTGCAATCTAGTTTTATCTTGTCCATTGTGATAGTCGGTCGTCTTCTCTGAGCTGAAATTGTGCAATTACTCAAACATTCTCAAACCATGCACTTCCTCACTAGTTTGCTTCTACACAATGAGACTCTATCTTATATGAGATATTCTCTCACAACTTTGCTGATAGTTTAATTTCTAGCAGTGCTTATCCATTCCAAGCACGTGCTTTTCATCTGCGCACACATTTTTCCTAGATGCTCCATCATCCAAGTTCCGCTTAAAAGAAATTATTAACATATCCTTGTGCATTTTCAATACAACAAAAACTATAGTACTTGCTTAATTTCTAATACTCTACACAAAGTACTCCCCTCAGGCTCCATTGAGAAACCAACCATTTATTCAAAGATTCTTCCTCCTTAGCTTCAATTGTTAGGAATGATGGGCTTCCTTGATCCAAAGCCTCCCTTAGATCCCTCCAAGCATCACACAATTGGAACTCCCTTAGCTCTAGGTAATTGCCAGATGACATTCTAAGACAATGTATTGCCCCTTCACGATGATTGAGGGCTCGAATAAGGAGACTTCTTCCTCTACCCCCCACCACCTCTTTCGACGTCAACTTCTAGTTCCAGACATGTTCTTGATGAGGCTACAATTATGAAATCATTCTATGTCTCTATCTCTTCCTTTCTTTTCTTGTTGGTGTTAACATAGCTTTAGGCGTTGGTTTTGCACTCCCACTTTGTATTACAATGGTTGAATCTTTTAGTCCTATTAAACTACTTTTACGCTAAATTGTTGAACATTAATAAGTTATCATTATCTACATTATAGATGATCCAAGTGCTTTCTTCATTCGGTTTGTCCTTACACTTACACCAAATATTGCTTTAACACCACTTGCTTTGTATCGAAAATCCTCTACAACACTTTATTTTTTCTTTAGCATTTGCCTTTGCCAATCAATTTTTGCACTCTCTTCTTCTACAATCATTGGACTTCCTTATACTATCACAAATCTGCAACAGTGAATATGAGTGAA
The DNA here is from genome assembly GCA_031772625.1 of Pinus tabuliformis. NCBI lineage: Eukaryota > Viridiplantae > Streptophyta > Pinopsida > Pinales > Pinaceae > Pinus > Pinus tabuliformis. The sequence continues at coordinate 484,267,305 of CM062810.1, read as the reverse complement.
ATGTCAAAAACTTCTAGAAATTCAACTTGGTAGGCATTATCTCAAAAGTTCCTTCAACTTTGAACAATCATATCTCCCTAAAGTTCAATCAATTCCTATGGAATAACATTCTTTCCTGAAGTGCAACATTAATCGGTCTTCAAATTCAAATGGCTTGAATTTGTGGTTTTTACGTGAGCTCTCTATATCCTACAGCATTTATTGAAACTGTGCATAAATTTGTTTCATCTACACCACAAATGCCCTTGCATCATAATTGCTCACATCCACTAGTAAATCAATCAAGCATATGACACCTTTTGGATTTCTTTCATACAATCACTTGAATGGGTGAACTTCTAAATCTATTTACTAAGTTCTTGAAAGAAACTATGCATATGCTAACAAATGATCACATTGTCAATGTTTACTTTCAACCAAGCATCTCAACAAATTGCCTAAACTTCAATTTACTACTTTAAAGTCCAAACCAAACAACTTGTTGGGTAAAGAGACTAAAGAAAATTATGATGTCAGACAAATTTTTCATTATAGAAGATAACAGTGTGCACACTGAATAAGGTTTTCCAAGGATGAAGATCCAAAGTGGCGCTAGGGTTCTATGTTTTTCTAGCATTTTTCGGGACGCCACCGCCATCGAAATCGAGAAATGGATTGCAGGAACCATCCAATGCACAATTCCAAGGTTTGTATGGTTGCAAGTCTGTAGCAAATCAAACGCCCCTACGCAACTATACGATACGAATCAAACAAGTATGAGGAGGTTCGGCCCCACAAAAACTTGTCAATGCTAGGATTTTCATAAGACTATAATACGGGCTTAGAGTTCTCTCTTCTATGACAACGACAGTCTTTGATTGGTAAGGCTTCATCAAGTGTGCCCTACAAGGTTGTTCATTGAATGTATTTTTATTCGTGTGCATAAACCATGAGTTTTTATCATTCCACAGGTTTTGAAGCCCTTGTGGGTGAATTAGGGTTTGTATATTTAAAGAAGTTTGCATGCACGAGGGATATGCTCCCCCATGGGAAGCTCTATTGTTGTGCCCTCTCAGATTTGGCCAACAGGAAGATAGAGAGGGAAAAGAAACCTCCCCAAATCAAAATAATTCAGAATGCAAAACTAGATCCAAAGGAAACTTTTCAATTTTTGTAAAAACCCTAAGTGGGAAATCGATCCTCCTAGGGGTTCAAGGTTCAGGGTTCGGATCTAGTGAAAGATCTGAAGCAGATCGTACAAAACAACCTGGGTATACCAATGAATTTACAAAGTTTGATTTCTGAGGGGAAATTGTTGCAAGATGCCATACAATTGAAACATGATGGCATAGAAAGGAACTCCACCATAATATTAAATGTTAGGCTAAGGGGAGGCGTTCCAAGAATCAGTAACCTTAATGGACCAGCCTCGTTTAAGGATTTGGTAAAAAGGAAGGCTGAGACACAAAATACATCTGATCCAATCCAAAATATCCCAAGACCATACATCGTTGAACAGATGGAACAAGAACCAACTATGGTAGCAAATTTACTAGAGGTAAATGGTCTTTTTACTATTCTCCAATCTAGAGCTATTATATGTAGATTCAATGGCTTCTAGCCTAGATCGAAGGTACTACATCAGTGCGTATCCACGACCTGAACCCCAAATTGTGATATCTACCTATGCTCCCAAGGGTTTCTTTGTTGTACAATTTGATACAGAGAAAGACTTAGATTTTACTTTAAACAAGGGGCCATGGTTTTGGGGCAGAGCGGGACTCTTCATAACCCCATGGTTTCCAAAGTTCGATGCTACAACTATGAAGGTCTCAACAATGTCGATTTGTGAGAGGCTACACAATCTCCCTTTCCCTTCTAGCACCATCAAGTTTTAAAGGGCATTGGAAATAAACTAGGAAAGTTCAAAAAGATGGATTTAGAAAGAACAGAACAATAAAAAAACAACAACAAAAAAAATTACTTTTGCCCATATTTGTGTAAAGATAGACCTTAGCAAAGATCTACTTGATCACATTCACCTAGCTCATCAAAATTTTCAATGGACTCAAATATTTGATTACAAAAACACAACATTTAGGTGTCGTATCTATTTTCAAACTGGACACCTACAGAATAAATGCCCTCAAGCAAAATAAGCCCCAAAAAAGAAAAAGAGAGACTCAAAAGCCAAAGGGATTGCAGTTTTCAAATCCACATCTTCCTGAAGAAGAAAAGAATGAGAACTCTCAAAACATGGACGTGTAGCAACAACAAAGTAAACAAGGGGACGAGGGAGCAGAGGATTTGTGCAGAACCGAAATTCCATCGGAGAAAGGTATTGAACTGTTAGTTTTTGTAGCATCGAATGTGTTATAGCCTAGAAATTTGGTGGAAAGGCTAGAATACATGAGATCTCCAAAACCCAGAAATTGTTTCTTGAAATTCCACCTAGAAATGACTTAATTAAATTATTAACCAGTTTTTGAATATTTCGTAAGTCTAAACTTACGGAATATGGTTAATTAATCAGTGTTAATTAAGTCAAGGCGAGAATCATCTAAAAACTCACATGGATCAATCCAGAGATGATCCTAGCCATCGATTATGTTTTAATATTGGTTGTTGGTGATCCAACAAAGGATTATAAGAGGAGGTCGATGTGGTGATGGAGAATGCACTTCAGCAGTTCGATTTCTTAGTAGATTGATTTCCAGAGTAACAACAGTCGGTTGCTAAAGAGAGAGCTAGAGATCAAAGCAGTGAGAGAGGGGCAGAGACAGTGAGGCTGGAGGAGGCATTCCAGATCCAGCGAGTGCATATGCAGAGAGGCAAAAGAGCCACAGAGAGGTTGACGTTGGGGCAACGCAGCAGCCTCTAGAGGCAAGATCGATTTGTTGAGAGGGAGAGACGTCTTCAGTTCCATAGATCGGGTAGGAGTGCCAGAGAAGCATCTTTCCAGTTAGCAGAAGGCAGAACGACTCATCAGAGACCAGTTTAAGGCTAGACGTCAACCAGGTTGTGTAGATCAGCGCAAAGGCTGACGTAGAGGGTCGAAGGGCCAAATTTCGGAAGGTAAGTCGTGTCGGGAGTTTGCCTGTTGGGTGCGGAAAATTCCTCACTAAATTTTTGCCAATATTTTTCTCTGTAGGATGCTAGATTTCAGCATCCAATTGTACTCAAAATTTCTCACTGCTGCATAATAATAAAACCCTTAGTTGCTGCACCGGTTTTCCCAAGTTGGGTTTTTCAGGGGACTTTTGTCCAAAAATAATTGTGTTATTTTAATGTGTGTGTGTTAATATTTTCTCAGTTCTAGCGCTATTTATTTCCGCATTTTTTTATTTGTGAAGGTTGCAGTGTGTTTATTTCGATGTTGTCGTAACAATAAACTGAACAAATAATTTTATCAGTTAGGAGAAATAATACCAGTTGCTACAATAGGATCCCTGCTAATTTTAAATAACAATGGTATGTTCTATGCTTAAGAGCAATTTACTTCAATTTTTCTTATTAGCCCAATATCAATTTCCAGATTAGCAAACACATTAACATGACAATAAATGCAGATAGAATATAAATAAAAAGCAGAAGAGAAGCCAAGACAAGAGGACACAATATTTGGCAGATACCAAGGACAAACCCCAATGTGCGCAAAACGCTATGACCAAATCTTCTTATTATTCTTCAAAAGTTCGATCGAGAGAGAGAAGACAATATACAAAATTCACTTGCCCAATCACAGTCAAATCTGTCCAGTCAACAGGATGCCCTAACTAGAAAGTCAAAGCTGGTCAACTTAGCAGAATTACACCTCCAAATCAGCTCGGTAAAACCCAGTCAATTAGGCCTCCAAGGACAGTCTAAATCAGCCCAAAACAGTCCCAAAAATATCAGTCAAACTTGGTCAACGCAGAGTCAAACATGCAGTTAGTTTCTTTGCGGTCAACGCTGGTCAAACAGCTCATAATGCCTCAATTTTTGTGCCCAGAAATGTGGCCTACCCAAACAGAAATAATCCCACAAAAATTGCAGTCAAACAAGGTCAATGTTGCCCAGTCAATGTTGGTCAAACTTCCTGCAACTTGATCAACATTGGAAACAGAAAATCACAGTCAAACTTCGCACGTGTGGAGGAGAAGAAGGCAACCTGAAGTTTGTACTAACCAATTAGATGATGAGAGAGAAATATGTGTGAGATGAATGACGTCCAAATGAGGTAGATGCACCTTCTATTTATATGCAACGTTGAAGATGAAAAGACATGTCTTTTGGGCTTTTGAGCCTACATTAGATTGTTGGTCCACCTTGACAATTTGTCCATAAACGAAATAAATTCATATTTCCATTTGTACATGTCAGAATGAGATGATCTTTAGATCAATCCTACACCCCTTAGAAAGAGGAATCCAATAAAAATATCAGTTGCATCATATGAGTTGTCCAAGGTGGAGTTTTGGCCCTAGTTACCAAATTTAACACTCCCTCTCAATTAAGAAGAACTCCACCTACCAAATCATCTGTCAATCAGTACCATATCTGACATCCCTATTATACTTTGCTCTACTCTACTCTACTCTACTGAACCATGAAGAAGTAATGAAGAAGAAATGATCGAGAATGTGTCATACCATTCTCCACTGACCCGAAGTCAGTCTCCATTGATCCCAGATCAATATCAAACATCCTAGCATAGGGAGTACGATAGTACACGATGTGTCCATCGGTAGTACTATGGTCCCTATCCTCATTTCCCTACTCATTGACCAAATGAGAGGCACTTCCCATGAGTCCCAGACTGCATGGGTAGGATGTATCGGCAAGAGAAGGTGAACCACCCATCTTGTTCATATGCCATAGGAGAAGGTGAACCACTCATCCTATGCATATCTCAACCATCATGAATATCACAGGGGAAGGTGAACCACTCACCCTGTACATCGCGCACCAGTAGGGGAAGGTGAACCACTCACCCTATGGTCGCTCATTGCTCCAAGAAGTATCCCAAGCCCCCCCGAGCTTCCAGAGCTCAATATCCAACTCAAACGGGACCCTCATAAGAGGGTCTCTCCACGACTCCAAGTCGTTCACGAATGGTTAAGAATTTGACCTTCCCCAGGGGCTTCGTAATAATATCTGCAACCTGATCATCAATCCCAATGTGACAAAGCCTTATTACTCCCCATTGTACCATATCCCGGATAAAGTGGTACATGATATCAATATGCTTGAAGCGGTCATGAAACACAGGACTCTCAAAAAGATGAATCCCACTTTGGTTGTCGCAGAAGATCACGATGGTATCCAGCACATATCCAAACAGCTCACTAAAGAGCTTCCTCAACCAAACAACTTCACAGGAGGCCATACTAACAGCAATATATTCGGCCTCGATGGTGCTCAAGGCAACCGATTTTTGCTTCCTGCTCATCTAAGATATCAAAGAAGAACCTAGCGAGAAGCAACATCAAATGTGCTCTTAGGATCCACCACACTGCCAGCCCAGTCAGCATCAAAATAACCATGGAGCCTCACATTCCCGGCAATGTATCTCAATCCATACGTGATTGTGCCCCGAAGATATCTCAAGAGATTTTGGCAACAATCCAATGAATGTGATAAGACTCAACCATAAACTGACTCAATGTGTTCACTGCAAAGCATATGTCCAGACGAGAGTTCACCAAGAACATCAAGGCCCCACGAGTTGATGATACTTAGAAGGATTTCCCAAATCAGGCCCAACAGCACTTCCGCATAACTTCTTGAAGTTAAGTTCCATCGAAGTATTCACAGACTTGCAGTCCACCATCCCAAATCTTTCAAGTAGCTTCACAATGTATTTTCCATGAGAAAACAAACAAAACAAAACAAAATCTCACTTGGCTTTTGCCAGACCTCCAACCCTAGGAAATAATGCATCAGTCCTAGGTCCTTCATTTCAAACTCGGAAGCCAACTCCCTCTTACATTGATGAATGAGAGGGTCTGCACCTGTTAGAAAGAGATCATCCACATAAAGTACCAAGATGAGAGGTTTGTCATTCTCAACCTTAAAGTAAAGGTTCGGATCAGCTTCACTTCTTGTAAAACCCAGCTTCATCAGATAGTTGTCGATCCTCTCATACCAAGCTCGGGGAGCTTGCTTCAACCCATAGAGGGCTTTCTTCAACCTGCATACATGTGTCTGACAATCTTGAACTTCAAACCCCTCGGGTTGTTCTACATAGACTTCCTCCTTAATTGAACCATGCAAGAAGGCAGTTTTGACATCCATCTGGTGTAGATTCCATCCTTGTGAGGCAGCAAAGGCTATAATCGAATGGATGGTGATATATCAGGCAACAGATGCAAATATCTCATCGTAGTCCAAATCGTCCTTTTGAGATAAGCCTCGAACAACAAACCTGGCCTTAAACTTTTCAACACTTCCATCAGCTCCATGCTTGATTTTGTAGAGTCATTTCAAGGTGACAACGGATTTGTCCTTGGGTCTAGGGACCACATTCCAGACATCATTCTTCATAATCAACTCATACTCTTTGTTCATAGCATCTTTCCAGACTTGATGCTTCACAGCTTCTTCGAATGTGCAAGGCTCAGTTTGAACAATGGTGCTCATGGCAACTAAGTACCCTTGGTACCTATTTGGCTTCTTACTTTCACGAAAAGTCACCCATGGTGCAATATGTCTCTTGGCATCTTCAAGAGTTTCCCTAAGCCATGAGGGTCTCCTTTTTTAGGAGAAGGGCTCATGAGGAGGTGGATCAATGGGATCCATTGGTCCTTCAACCTCGGGCATCGGCCCATCCTGTGGTTCTCCCTGCTTTCTTGTATCTGCTTCTTTGTCCTTCTTTGGAATAGGAAGGTTACTAATCTTTCCAAGGGCAGCATCTTCATCAAAGGTGACATCATCACTTATCTCCACTTCTCTTTGCCCAAGCACATAGATTCTATATGCCTTAGAAGTTTCACTGTAGCGCACAAATGTTCCTTTCTTCCCAAATGCATCCAATTTGCTTCTCTTTTCTTTCGCCACATGAAAATATTAGGGGCTACCAAAAATTCTAAGGTGAGAAACATCAAGTTTCTTACCGATGAAAACTTCTTCGGGAGTTTTGGAGTCCAACACAGCAGTGTTGGCAGCTTCCGCCCATTAGAAATTCGAAAGGCTTTGATCATGAAGCATGGCACGAGTGGCTTCTATAATAGAACAATTCTTCCTTTCAGCAACACCATTTTGCTCAGGAGTATATGTGGTAGTAGTCTCCCTCTTAATGCCAGCTTCTCTACAATAGTCATTGAACTCATTTGATTCATATTCGATTCCATTATCGATCCTCAATATTTTGATCTTCTTCCCTGTTTGATTTTCAACCAAGGCTTTAAAAGAACAGAACCATGAGAATACTTTGTCCTTATTCTTCAAGAAATATATCCAAGTTTTGGAAGAGAAATCATCCACAAAGATAGCATAATATAAATATCCTCCCAAAGATGTCGCGAGCATCATACCAGATAGATCAGAATGAACCAATTGCAAAAAGTCGGTAGTCTTGCTATCACTTGAGGGGAATGGTCCCCTTGTATGCTTTCCTTCGGCACATCCCTGACAAACACCTTCATGTTCTACTTTAAATTCAAGCATACCTATCACCATCTTCCTCACATCCGGTAAACCCTTATAATGTAGATGATCAAACATCCGATGCCATAATTCAGATTGAAGAGATGTGTTGCAAGACATAGCTCCCAATGGGCTTCCTCCAACTTGATATAGGCTATCAACCCTGAATCCAAGAGTAAATGCTTCTTTGAAAAAAAAAATCCAAACACGTACCTTTCCATCAATGAATGCCACCTTGAATCCTTTGTCTTCCATTGCCGAGATAGATACCAGGTTTTTCTTTAGATCAGGTACATATAGTACTTCTTGTAGATGAATGGTGTTACCTTGATTCAATTGAAGAGTAACATTCCCAACTCCCTTCACGAGATAGGTGGCATTGTCCCCAAGAATGATCTCCAAATTTGTATCCTTTTCTATCAAATTTGAAAGAGCTTCCTTATACCCAGTGAAGTGCCTTGAGGCACCACTATCAATCAACCAATTTCCCAAGGTATCTGGTGGAGAGGCAGTAGAGAGGGCAGATATAAGATAAAATTATTTTTGCTTGTTATCTACAACATTAGATTCATCATACCTGGAGTTTCTTGATCTTTTGGGAGGTCGACCATTTCCATGTTGAGTAGCGGGAGCATTCCTTTTTCCTTTGTTGTTGAATCTGCCATTCCTTTGATTGTTGTTGCCCCTAAAATTGTTGTGGTTGTTGTTATCATCATCCCGAGGTGTATCCCTTCTATTAGGACACTCCCTAGCATAGTGGCCAAACCTGTTACAAATGAAGCATCTTCCCTTCCTTCCATCTTTGAATCCTGGTCTTCCTTGACATTGCTTCTTTGAACTTGCATTGTTCTTCTTTTTAGCATGAGCGAAGAATGCAGCAGGATCATTCCTATTTGACGGCATGTCTCTCTCCATCATCCTAGTCTCTTCTTAAGTACATCTAGTCAACAATTCATCAAAACCTGGAACCCTGTCATTGTTGAGGATAGTATTGTTGAACACATGCCATTCACAAGGGAGACTTCCAAGGGCAATGAGAGTGAGCTCCCTATCAGCAATAACTTCTGCAATTGAAAGAAGATCATTTTTTATCTCAGTAATCCTCATGAAGTAGGATTGGATATCTTCACCTCTTCTCTTATTTATATCCTTCAACTTGTTCTTGAGGAAGAGAACTTGGTTTACATTGCTAACTTTGAACATGTCAACCAACGTGTCATACATCTCCTTAGATGTGTTCAAATCGAACATGTATGCAACCAAATGCTTGTTAATGGAATCTTTGATGATCTTCTTAGCTTTGAATTCACCTTTCTTGTACTTTGTCTTAGCGGCAGCTGGTGTTGTAGAAGATGTAACTAGGTTCGGTCTTCATATATGCAATTTTGATATTTGTACTTATTCAAGAAAAGAGAATTTATTTTTATATTATTTGTCAATGAGTTTCTTGCTCATTGAAAATAGGTCAAGCACATTTTGAAGTGCTTCTAGGGAGTCAAAGTCAAAATGTAATTATGATGAGACCCTTTGAGGGCATGTTACATCATGTATGATGTCATACAAGGTCATGGGAATACCTCCAAGGCAAGTCAAATCCTCTCCTAGTGCTTCTAGGGAGTCAAAGTCAAAATGTAATTATGATGAGACCCTTTGAGGGCATGTTACATCATGTATGATGTCATACAAGGTCATGGGAATACCTCCAAGGCAAGTCAAATCCTCTCCTAGCACCAACAAAGTCTACAAGCAGCAAAAACGATGAATAAATGTTGAAATATAATGCAATTGCAAGTCGGCTTTAGGGACAGTCATGTCGGCTTCAAGGAGGAGGGACAAACCTCTATAAATAGAGGTTGTCCACTCCTCATTTGGACACACAATCATATCTCTGAAATCCGCAAGCAAGGAGGACGAAGTAAGACGAAGAAAAAGGTGAGAAAGAGGGTTACAAGGGCAGCATAGGAAGGAAACAGAACAGCAACAGGAAAAAGATGAAATTTGAAGCTGCTACAACCACACGTGCAAAGAATTCAAGGACAAATTTGCGGCTAGAACAACAGCAAGGTTGCAGTGGTATTTTCTTTATGGTTTGGGCTAACAAATAGGTCAACAAAAGTCTCCTACTCCAGCGTTGAAGGTGGGCTCACAAGCGAAGGAAGGAGGGACAAATCTGAGGAAGAAAAGGATTGTTTCTAGGGCTAGAAACAGTCACACGTGCGAGGTGCTGGAAGGGTTTGACTGCTATTTAGGTTAGCAGCATATGCAGCCTCCTTCAGTTGTGTATTAAGGTCCACAAGGTATCCAAAGAAAGGTGAATAAAGATCTCTTTATAGCGAAGAATAGAAGCCCTAATATTCTAGGGTTTCCTAACCTAGAAGATAAAGTGCTGGAAGACAAAGTGCTGAAAGAAGTGTTGGAAGATGTGTCGAAAGTGACAGTGCAGAAAGAGGAAGGAATTGACTCATGCTTGGAGGACATCCTAGTCAAGGGTCTAGGGTTTGGCAATTATTCAATTAAGAAGCTTCAATAAGCGAAAACTTACAAAGGGTTTCCCTCTCAAGAGTGGAGAGGGTTTGTCCCTAGCAGAGAGCTAAACTTTGTGTTCTTGTTATTTTGTTTTGGTAGCAGTTTGATGAAGCACACACATATGCACTAATAAGAAGAAGAAGAAGTATAAGCTAACTAAGAAAAAGTAAAAAGACTTCACAAATTGTTATCAAGTCTCAGAGAATCATCACAACACTACTTTGCCCTAGATTCTCTAAGAGCCGGTACGCTTGAAGGAGTTTCCGTAGTCTTTCCCTGCACATAGTCCATAACATCTTGCTCTTCCAAAGTCAAATCAAGAGACATCTTCCATGCATGATAATTAGAGTTATCATTGAGCTTGTCATCAGGCTTGAAGTAAGATGCGGAGGCCATTGACTCTTGTCCTTATCAACAAATCTCAATGATTGCTCTTTTCACTCTTTCTTGGGCTTTGTCTTCACCTCAGGTCTGATACCATGTTAATTTTAGATAACAATGGTATGTTCTATGCTTAAGAGCAATTTACTTCAATTTTTCTTACTAGCCCAATATCAATTTCTAGATTAGCAATCACATTAACATGACAGTAAATGCAAATAGAACATAAATAAAAAGCAGAAGACAAGCCAATACAAGAGGACATAATATTTGGCGGATGTCAAGGACAAACCCCAATGTGGGGAAACCCCTTGATCAATTCTTCTTATTATTCTTCAAAAGTTCAGCGGATAGAGAGAGTACAATATACAAAATTCACTTGCCCAATCACAGTCAGATCTGTCCAATCAAACTGCAGTCAATAGGATGCCCTAACCAGAAAGTCAATGCTGGTCAACTTAGCAGAATTACACCTCCAAATCAGCTCGGTCAAACCCAGTCAATTCGGCCTCTAAGGACAGTCTAAATCAGCCCAATAGTCTCGAATATATCAATCAAACTTGGTAAACACAGAGTCAAACCTGCGGTCAATGTTGGTTAAACAGCTCAGAATGCCTCGATTTCTGTGCCCAAAAATGTGGCCTGCCCAAACAGAAATAATCCCACAAAACCGCAGTCAAACAAGGTCAATGTTGCCCGGTCAATGCTAGTCAAACTTCCTGCAACTTGGTCAACACTAGAAACAGAAAATCGCAGTCAAACTTTGCACGTGTGGAGGAGAAGGTAGCCTAAAGTTTGTACGACCCAATTAGATGAGGAGAGAGAAATATGTGTGAGATGAATGATGTCCAAATGAGGTAGATGCACCTTCTATTTATATGCAACATTGAAGATGAAAAGACATGTCTTTTGGGCTTCTAACACTACATTAGATTGTTGGCCAACCTTGACAATTTGTCCATAAACGAAATAAATTCATATTTCCAATTGTACATGTCAGAATGAGATGATCTTTAGATCAACCTACCCCTCTCAGAAAGAGGAATCCAATAAAAATATCAGCTGCATAATATGAGTTGTCCAAGGTAGAGTTTTAGCCCTAGTTGCCAAATTAACAATTCCGTATTGGAATTTTCACATGGTATCATAGCACAGTTGATCAATTGGAGAGCTTAAAAGCAAAAGAAGGAATTTTGCTGCTCAATGTCGGCAGCATGTCGAAATTCCCAAGGGCAGCATAATCATTCTGCCAGGAGGCCGAGTTACTTGTGGAGTTAGATTTTTCTGAGTGAGGGGCAGAAAAAATCGATCCTACCAGATCGAGTGATTCCAGAGGCAGAGGGAGCAGGGTAGATTTTTTCGTTGAGCAGATCTCTCGCTGGACATAGTGGTTTTTGCAGTAGTTCACTAGAGCAGAGCCATCGTTGGGTGGAAGAGAGAAAAGCACACACAATTGAGGGAAAATTTTCCTCAGTGAACTTCTAGTCTCAGAAGTTTTTGATTTTCATTGCAGATTGGTAGTAGTTGTGAGCAGATCTTTTCACTCCAGAAGGGAGTGCGAATAGCAAAGCAACAGCCAAGCAGAAGGAAAGAGGGAGTTTTCGACAATTCGTTAAGATGGTCACTACTAGGCTTCGTGATCAAGACAAGTTGGATGGAGCTTCCAACTACATCATCTGGAAGGTAAGGATGTCATTCCTTCTAAATGAATATGGACTGAAAGCCTATATTGATGCAGTGGTGGCAATTCCTCAGGATGCAGATCAACTAAAAGAGTACAGGAAGGAGATGGCGCAGGCGAAGCGGTTGATCCTAGATGGAGTCCGAGATCATATAGTCTCACATATAGTTGGCAAAGATACTGCCAAGCAGATGTGGGATGCTCTCTCCACATTGTACCGGGGTACTTCCGAGCAGCGGAAGATGTACCTCGAGGAGAAGTTGAGGCTCATCTGGATGTAGAAAGGGGAAGGCATAGACCACTTCCTCACAAGATTCAAGAAGTCCGGGACCAGTTATCAGTTGTTGGGGCAGTGCCTCAACCTATAAAGCTAGTAAGATTGGCACTCAACAGTGTCTCCGAGGACTGGCAAGTCTTTGTCCAAAGCATATTGGGTAGAGACAAGTTACTAGAGTGGGACAAGATACGGGCCAACTTGCAACAGGAGGAATTGAAGTGAGCTCTTCTAAAGAGCTCCATTAGTGGCAGCATCAACGGATTGAAGCAAGTGAAGGAGGAGGAGAGTGTGGCCCTCGCATCTCAGGGTCCCAGTCAGCGATAGGGGAAGCAGAGAAAGAAGAAGGACCTGTCAAAGGTCAAGTACTTCAGGTGCGGTGAGCTCGGTCACTACAGTACCTAGTGTCCTCTTGGAAAGGACAAGGAGGAGAAGCAGGACCAACATGCAGCTTCAACAGAGATCGATAGGCTTTCCTCCAGCCTAGAGGAAGACTTCGCTCTGTTTGTCGATATACCTCTAGGAATGAGGTGGGGTGACTTGGTGTCATAGCCCTAGAGCACTACAAATGGGCAGGATCCTTGAGGAGTACACCTCATGGATCAATACCTTGCTACGGGGACCCAGAGTACGTAGTAGTAGGATGGATCAGTGACAGTTGATGCAGTCGAATGCTAGAGTGACAGTTGCAAAGACTAGTAGCAGTCAGACGCTGAGGAGCGCAATGCAGAGTTGGAAACAGTGCAGTTGGCACAGTGCAGAGTCAACAGCAGTGCAAATTCTTCAATGACAGTGCAAATACTAACAGTAGTCAGAGACTTAGGTGACATATGCATTATACTAATCACAGTTGATTTAGTATTTTGGATGCCTTTCAATTGCAGATGTTACAGTTGCAGCAGCAACAAATGATAGGTAGTTGCAATGGAGACGCAGTGTTGGTAGTAGTTCAGCAGGGTCAATAGCAGCACAAATGCAGCACATATCAGAGTTGTGCAGTAGTTGCTGGGTAGCAACAACCAGACATCAACAACGTCATAGGGGGATGATGCAGAGACAGGGTATTGCAGTAGGGAGTGCAGCACTATAACACATTCCTCGCTCAAAGGGAGTGTTAATTTTTGTAGCATCAGATGTGTTCTAGCCTTGAAATTTGGTGGAGAGGCTAGAATACATGAGATCTCCAAAACCCAGAAATCGTTTTTGGAAATTCCACCTATAAATGACTTAATTAGATTATTAACCAGTTTTTAAATATTTCCCAAGTCTAAACTTAGGGAATATGGTTAATTAATCAGTATTAATTAAGTCAAAGCGAGAATCATCATGAAACTCACACGGATCGATCCAAAAATGATCCTAGCCATCAATTATGTTTTAATCTTGGTCGTTGGAGATCCAACAGAGGAATATAAAAGGAGGTCGATGTGGTGATGGAGAATACACTTCAACAGTTTGATTTCTTAGCAGATCGATTTCCAAAGTAGCAATAGTCAATTTTCAGAGAGAAAGCTAGAGATCGAAGTAGTGAGAGAGGGGCAGAGACAATGTGGTTGGAGGAGGCATTCCAGATCCAGCGAGTGCATCTACAGAGAGGCAGAAGAGCCACAAACAGGTTGATTCTAGGGCAGCGCAGCAGTGTCTAAAGGCAAGATTGATTTGCTGAGAGGGAGAGACGTCTTCAGTTCTAGAGGTCGAGGAGTCCCAAAGTGTCAAAGAAGCATCTTTCCAATCAGTAGAACGCAGAACAACTTCATCAGAGACCAGTTTGAGGCTAGACGTCCAGCAGGCTGTGCAAAGGCTGACGTAGAGGGTCAGAGGGCCGATTTTTGAACGCAAATCGTGCCAGGAATTTGCCTGTGGGGTGAGGAAAATTCCTCACTAGATTTTTTCCAATATTTTTTCTGTAGGATTGCCAGATTTTGGCATCCAGATGTACTCAGAATTTCTCTCTGTTGCATAATAACAAAACCCTCAGCTATTGCACCTATTTTCCCAAGTTGGGTTTTTCCAGGGACTTTTGTCCAAAAAAATTGTGAAAAAAATTGTGTTATTTTTATATGTGTGTGCTAGTATTTTCTCAGTTCCAACCAATGTTGCAGTAATCGTTATCGGGATATTATCAGCGAGGGAAAAAAATAGGAAAAAATCGTAAAATACAAAAATATTCATTTTTTTTCAATTTTTTTAATATCTAAAGCATCTACAACATAAAATAAATACATTGACACATAAATATGATCAAATAACTAATATATAAGATGTGTAATATCATTTCTAGTGCTACATCACACATAACAGTGAATCATGTCCTGACTTTTCAAAATCGAGGGTCAAAAGGAGCTCTGCAATGCCGAAGCCGACATCCATGGTGGCCTCGAGGGTCAACATCCCAGGGTTTGATTGCCATGGCTCTAGCACCTGGCTGGCTTGAACTTACCCCTCACCTCCCTATCTCCCTGTGGCGTTCATTCACTCAGCCAGCGGTTACCTAGCTAACAGAGGCCTCACCAGGCGGTTTTACCTGGTTTAACCTCAATCTCAGTTTTGTCTCCTCGACAGTTGTAGCTCCTCTGACCGTTACTGTCGGTTTCGATGGAGCTAAATGACGTTGACTACGAGGCGGACCCTCATCCCCATTAGGTTAACTGGTCACACCAACGAACCGTGTAGGGCTCTGGCCCTTTTGCTGCCACTCTACGACCGCTGACAGCTGCTCAGTCTGTTCAGGTTCGTCCGGGTCTTTTTGTAAACCACCCTTCGCCCTCAATCCACATTGATGCACCTGGTTTGGACTACCCCCCGCTCTCTCCAGCGACCCTAAACCTGCTGGGAACCTGTCTTCAGCCCTCACCCACATTTAACGCCCCCTTACCACACCTTCTTCATATCTCTGTGCCCCATTGTGCACCCTCCACCTCCCGTATCCCTCCATCTGGGTCCCCTCCTCTCTTCAATCCTACCCTCTCAAGTGCAACCCTAAACCCTAACACCCCCATCCACTCAGGCTGCTTCAGCTCCCCGATCCCAAACCCTAAATCTACCCTGTCCACCCCCCAATCTGTTAACCAGGGCTATCGGGGCCTTCTCAAGGATTACCCGACTGCTCGCCGCTCAGACAAACCTAAGAAAGGCAGGTGCCTAAAATCTATGGACAGGGACATCAACCTAACCCTTGGCGAGGATATTCCGATGGGCGAAGTCGCAGAGACGGCAAAGAAGGTTCTAGTGGGTCAAGTGCGGGGCAGGAACTACTCTGTAGATCGTCTTCGACTCTGGACCTCGGAGATTTGGGGTTCCCTGCTCAAAGAATTGCCCATCATCAGGGTTCTAGCTCGTGGGTGGTTTGCCCCGCACTTCCATAGGGAAGAATACAACGACTAGATATTATCCTGATTCCGGCACATCGAGATTGCTCTGGTACTATTAAAAAGATGGGATCCTTTATTTGACCCAGAGAGAGAACAGTTGGGTGCTGGGCCAATTTGGGTCCGTTTGTTGGGCCTCCCAATGCAATTCTGGACCCCTGTAGTCTTCAAGCGTATTGGAGATGCACTGGGCACCTACTTAGAATATGATCAATCGTTCGAAAAGTCGGGAATCATGACAATGGCGCGTATCTTGGTTCATCTGGATACCAGGGAGGGGCTGGAGGAAAAGATAACCCTCCACTGGAGGCACTTCTCGCGCTGTCAAAATCTGGATTACGAAGATGTGCCTTTTCGGTGCAGAAGATGCCACAAGGTCAGCCATCTATACAAGGACTGTCCGCTGCTCACTCCTACTGCACAGGCGGCCACAAGGGGAACGAAGCACCATCAGCCTGAAGACCCAATTGTGGACGAGCAGCCCTCAGGTCAGGATCACTCTAAGGATGTGAATGGAGTCACTGCGCAGCAAACCAGTGCTCCACTGATACCACCTATATCCCCTCCACTAACTCGATCCCGGTCTGCTGTGAAAGTTGCTCCTACAACAAGGAGCGTAATGAAAGTGCGGACAAGCTATTGAAAGAGGCAATGCATCGTCCTCGAGGAGAATGGTTTATCACAGAGTACACACCGGAGCGGACCTACTAGTACTTCCACAGATCATATATGGATCAGGAACTTCAGAGGGCAGACAAGCCCTAATATTAGCAGTCTATACTTGTCTTTTTCACAGTTTTTATCTATCATGTAATTATCAAAATTTTGGCAACAGAACAGCGATCACTACTGGTGATTTTTTGAATATGTAATTATTTATATATGTACAACAACACTAGCACACCCAACAAGGTCCATTTTGTTAAAACTCACAATTTTGTAACTTCAAACAGCTGACTACAGTCACAGTATTTGCATATGCCTATGGCATTTACAGCATGTAATTTTCAACAAATTAATGGAAATTATGATATTTTCTCCTCGGGAAAAAAAACAATGAATCATGTCCTGAATAGTAAGTCATGACTCCTGAGTCCTAACTCAGCCTCAAAATATCAACAAAAATATAATATTGTATCTCATATCATGAGTCATAATGCCATATACAATGAAATGAACCAAATAACTAAAGTCTAATACTACTGATTTCCTCTGCTCCTCTTGCGAGAAAATGCAATAGCTTTCCCTTTCCCTCTAGATGTAGATGCCAGTGGAGTTGGCAGTGGACTCTGCTGTGCTCTAGAAGCTGAAGAACTAGGAGCTATAAGAGGTAGACCACGTCCTCTACTGGTGGCAGGGGTAGCCCGGGTAGGTGGTGTCACCTCCTCCTCCTCCTCCTCCTCCTCCACTACCTCCTGCTCTAACCAATCATCGGCAGACTCCATGAGAGGCCTCTCGGCCTCAACCCTCCATGCAGCAGTGGTGTCAATCCCATCCAATGAGATGGCTTCCATATCAGGTATCCTCTCAAGTTGCCTCACACACAATCAAAGATTGTAGTAGATGTAGACCATGTCATTAAGTCGTTGGGACTCCAACCTGTACAAAGATCATGAAATAATAATTATAAAAAAATATTGTTTAATGAATTCAAAAAATTATTTGGAAATTTGCAATATTTTAAGTTTTAACTTTTAAGTTTAACCTGTTGCACTTCTTGTTGTGTATTTTTTCAAATACACTCCAGTTGCGCTCACATCCTGAGGAGCTACATGTTTGGCTGAGGATTCGAATGGCAAGCTTTTGCAAAAGGGGTACCCTAGCACCATACATTCTCCACCATGTATCTACAACAAAATTACAAATAAAATTTTAAATAAACATAAGAAAAAAAATGAAATTTGAAAGTTGAAGCAAAGTATGAAGTTATGAACTTGAAGAGACAATGAAATTTGAAACAAACTAAAAAAATACTTAGCATTTTAGTCATCCTATCAGTGACAGCCATGTCAAAGCCAAATGTGCCACCTGCCATCCTGTATGTCTCAATTTCTTTGGAGATTTTTGTACATTCTGTTGGAGATCGCACCATCCTCTGAACACAGGTTAAGAATCCATCCATGATCTCAGCATCAAATACAAACCCACATTGGTAAGAAAATGCAGGGTTCAGGTGTTCAGGTAGATCCCTGCAGCATGAATGGAACGATGAAGTGTGTTGTTCCATCGTTCATCAATCACTTCCCGTAGGAGGAGTTGTCTCTAAAACCCCTCATCTTCGTTATCATCATAGTATGCCCGAATGGATTCTTTGGCTCTGTTCATAGCCTCATACAAATAGCCCATTGCAGGCTTCTCACCATCAACTAATCGAAGAACCTTTACCAAAGGTTCAATAATGGTGCACACCTCCTGCACTCCCGCCTAGAAATCTTCCTAGTATGAAACTAATCTACATATGGTCTCTCCCTCTAGTTTGCGGCTCATTGTCAAAGCACGCCACTCCTCTGAAAGAAACATTCTCTTCACATCCCACATAGAATTCAAGAGGGATTGAAGAGATATGAAACTGGTGGCAAACCATGTAATGGCGGGGCGCACCAACTCTTTGTTGTTGGTGAATTTTCTCATCAAGCTAAGCACAGATGTATGATTATATATAAATTTTGTAATGCTTTTTGATGACTCAACAATATCTTTGACAAAGGAAATTTTCCCTATGTCCTCCAACATCAAATCAATACAATGTGCAGCACAAGGTGTCCAAAATAAAATAGGATGTCTCTCCATAAGCATCCTGCCAGCAGCAACATAATTTGCAGCATTGTCCGTTATGACTTGGACAACATGTTCTGCACCCACCTCCAAAATAAACACATCCAGCAAATCACATAAAGTTTTTGCATCTTTGATATGTGAAGATGCATCAACAGATTTCATAAACATTGTCCCCTTAGGACAACTAACCAAGAAGTTTATAAGGGTTCTCTCCTTTTGGTCGATCCAACCATCTGACATCACAGTACATCCTGTTTGTACCCATGATGCCCTAAACTCCTCCAATCTTTTGGTGCAGTCAACCTTTTCATGTTGAAGAATCCGGCCTCTAAAGTCATCATAAGAAGGGATTTTGTACCCTGGGCCAACAGTTGCAATAGCAGCAACAGCAAGCTAGAAAAATGGATTATTCCTTGCAACGCTAAAAGGAATATCACTCCAAAGGAAAAATTTGGCCAACAACTTGTCGGCTTGTTCTTTCTCAATTTTTTTAAGCATTGAAGTGAGAGATGGTTGTAAACCAGACGTGGTTCTAGGAACAAAAAACGATGAGGCAGCTACCGAGTTGGTTGTGGATATTGATGCTGAAGTAGAACCAATGCCACTTCCTTGTTCACCTGAGCCTAACACAATCTTTGCTAGTTGCTTCTTCATTTCTGCTTTGGCCTCTCTATTGTGCTCTAAATTTTCCAATGATCTCATGGCTTTTCGGATGATTTCCAAAATTGTATTTCTGCAAGGCCCTACATCAAATCCAGGGATTTGTGCAAGGTAATACTTCAATCTATAAACCCCCCCTGACATACATTGCCCACACAACTTGCAAGACAAGTTTATTCTATCAAACCCTCCATCAGGTTCACCAAATTCTCACAGAGGGTCCAGTTTCCTTGGCATGTTTGTAACTTGGTTGAACTCTTGACTCTTAAGCTTTAAATTTGTAAAATGAAGTTTGAACTTTGAAGTTGAATGGTGAACCTATGGCAAAATAAAGATTGCAAGTTACAAAAATTAAAAAAATTTACATACGTGAGTAACATGACAAAACATATTGAATTTTTGACAATTTAACAAACAAAAACACCATCAAATCAACTCAAAAATATTTGATAAACCAATGGGTTATCCAAACCCAACCAAAGACAAAAACAAAACACATAAATTTGGTGCCCATACCGGTTTGCCGGAGAAAATTGATCCTCTCCTCCTCAGCTCTCAATCCACCGGGGGTTTTGAGTCATTTTCTCCTCCAATCAGCACCCAATCAACCAAGATTTTTCTCCAAGGGGACTCCCAATCCACCATTGTTGCTGTCTGAACAAATAAATAAATAAATAAATCGATTTTTGGGTGTTTATAACTAGCTGTCCGCCGGCCCCACGATTAAATCACATTGAATCGCGATTTTATCATAGTTATCGCGATTTTTTCGAAAAAAAATCGCAAAAAAAACCCATGTAAAAATCGGGCGATTTTATCGTCGTTTTGAAAAAACCGCGATAAAACGATAAAATCATGAGTTCCGCATCACTGATACATTAATGACTAAAATAATAATTATGAAGACTGACCATAGGTACAAAAAATCAACAAAGGGCACCCTTGGCTTATTCCTCTCGAGTTGTGAAGGAAACTAGAAGCTGCCACATTACAACTAAAACAAGGAAGGAGATTGAGGAAAAACAATTTTCGATGTTGCCGTAGCAATAAACTGAATAATTAATTTATCAGTTAGGAGAAATAATGCCAGTTGCCGCAATTGGATTCTGTATTGGAATTTTCACACGAACTAGCAGTGACACAAATACCAGAGCAGCAGAAAGAGGAAATACACAACGCACAAGGCCCGCAAGGCACAAAGAGAACACATGTTTTTGAAAGCTTTGATTCAGATAAAGAAGTGCCACTACAGACTGCCAGTAAAGAAATGGCAATGGTAATTGTTGATCCCAACCCAAGGTGTTGGCAAAAAGTCTAGAAGAAGAATTCTGTATTGGAATTTTCACACGAACTAGCAATGACACAAATACCAGAGCAGCACAAAGAGGAAATACACAATGCATAAGGCCTGCAAGGCACAAAGAGAACACATGTTTTTGAGAGCTTTGATTCAGATAAAGAAGTGCCACTACAGACTGCCAGTAAAGAAATGGCAATGGTAATTGTTGATCCCAACCCAAGGTGTTGGCAAAAAGTCTAGAAGAAGAAAGGAAAAACAGAGAAGATTAGTGATTTTTATCACAAGTAACTCTGGCATTTTTATGTAATTTTGACTATATTTTTTTCATCGAATGCATCATGCATCTAATTTGGCTTATATATGCATACACAAAGTTGGGGTGCCTACAGAATGTAATTTTAATCATTTTCAATAAATAAAATTACGGTTTTTTTCTCCAAAAAAAAAACATTGTGTGCATAGATCTGGACACCACAAAATAACTCCCAAAAGAACAAAAGCATATCTTAATCCCTAATTAACTTAATTAACCCATTTGTGTTTTATTTACTAGGATAAAGTCATATTAAATTTATATCTAGATCTAACACTGACATTTTTACAAAATCGAGTTAACATTGATCATTATTCTATCATCAACCCTGATGACCAATATGTTAACTTTTAGACAAATCGTGTCAAGAAATTTTGCAAAGCATCCCTTTATTAAGCACAGGGTGAATACATAAGCAAGTTGGTCCTCGGAAGGAAAGTACAACAGTTCAATTTCCTTGTTTTCTACTCGTTAGCACACAAGATTACACCCTTTTTGATCTTGGTGCCAAGGTCAGTATTTACACTTGCATCAATCCATTGGCAACAGTCAGGATTACAATCACAGTCTCAGTGACACATTATTGAGAGATATATTTCCAAGGACCTAGTTCATAAGTTCTTCAACAGCTTCAGTAGCAGTTCTCATGCAGTTACATGCATGTACCCATTGCATCTGGTATTTGGCATTCCAGATATGATTCTCATTACATCAGGGATTGACAGTAAGATTTTCAGGTGCATGCCAAGGTTTTTATCAGTTTACATGCAAAAAGCATGCAATTTTGTGATACTATTACTTTTAACAAGTGGCGCTACAACCTCACATGTCGAATTTGATGGCATATCCTTGATCTTTACTATCACACAAATTTAATAAGCCCATTCTTCACAGCAAACATTAGATTTTTAGCCATATTTCTAGGATCTAATGCATATGTAGATAGCAGCGTCACTTCAAATTCTAGTGTGGTTATATGCATTTATCTTTTGCATGTGATATTTGGGATTCCGATATGGTTCTCTCTACATGCAAGATTGACAGTGAGACTTGCAGGTGCATGTGGAGCTTTTTATGAGTTTGCATGTGACATGCATGCAATTTTGTCATACTACTGTTTTAGTAGGGGACAATACTAGCTCAGATGTAAGATCCAATGGCATATATCCTTGATCCGTACCTCACAAAAATCTAATGAACCCATTTTTAGCAACAAACGTGAGGTTTTCAAATAATGTTAATTTTATCATACAAGCCTACCATGCTTGCATGCCAGATTTAATGAGATATCCATGTTCCTTATTGCCATATGAGTCTAATGGGACTTGTTTCAGTGAAATGTGTGAAGTTCCTATTTTTAGCCGTGTCAGTTTTTAGACATTTTCACTTCCTAGTAAGTGTTTGCATTGGACATATTTTGACTTTTTAGGATCAGTGGGTGAATTACAAGCACGCATATGCACTAACGGAGGTTATGTATGTATGTGGTCATGGTGGCAAGCTTCAGTGTTTTGAGTTTCCTACATTTTTAGCCTATATATTTTGGCTATAAACAGGTACATTTTGCAAGTCATTTGCACTTTATGTTAGTTATTAAAGTTTCATGCCCATTGTACTTCATACTTATTAATGTTTCATGCCCATTGTACTTCATACTTATTAATGTTTCATGCCCTTTGTACTTTAAGTTAGCCATAGTGGTTTTGTGAATTAAGTTTTGGTTGCTGAGACATCCATTGTCACCACTCGTGTTAAAGAAAGTTATAAAAGGAATTCATTCTCAAGTTTCAATAAGAATCTTGTTAGGTGTGGGTTACTAAAATAAACCCACAAGTGACTATAAGAATCTTGTTCAGTGGGAGTTACTAAAATAACCCAAAAGTAACAATAGGAATCTTGTTAGATGGATTAATGCTAAAGCAGATGTATGCATGCAAACCACCAATCCCACATGCAAAGAACAAAGGGGTGAGTGAAAGAGGAAATTATAAATAGGGTTGTAGCCTGTAAGCTGCAAGACCAGTATGTTGTTAAAATGTTTTGTTGTAAGACGTCTTGAAAGACTAGCTCTTTGCCTAAGTGTAACACCCTTACTGCTCTTGGTGTTGGCATGTGTTAGCATCCATAAATCTTTAGGAAAGCTTATTTTCCTTTCAATGCCAAAGTAGTGTAGGAATTTACAGGGTAAGTTCCTCAGACAAAACACCAAAGGACACCGCTCACAAACAGATCACAGATCAATACACCAGTATTTTGACGTGGTTAAAACCCTCAAAGAGGGAAACAGTCCACGGCCTGAGCCAACGCGGCCACTTCAGGCAATTTATTAATAAAAGAATGAAAATTTACATATGCTTCTCTCATAGACGGATTACCCTACAAATGACCCTCCATGCGCTTTAAATAGAAATCATGGACCAATCGGGTGTTAAGCCACGGATCAAGTGTCGGTAAACCAAGGAGAGAGTGAACCATCGGATCACTACATATCATGACCGTCGGATTGTAAGATACAAAATGTACATAGTAAAGAAACACACTTTACCTAACTCTATACTAGACCAAGTTGTACTTAACTATTTCCTATGTGTCGGAATATCCTAACATCCCCCCTTAAGAACAACTTGGGATAGGATTGAAGGATTTACAAATATGACACAATAGGAGAAAGAAGGAGGCACTAGAGCCTATCCCCCCTTAGTGACAACTTCCTGAATTCCAACCATAAATTGAAGTTTAGTGAACTTCGCCTGTGTGAGAGCCTTTGTAAAGATGTCTGCAACTTGATCATCTGTTGAACAATATTGCACTTCAAGAACATGGTCATGAATGAGCTTTCTGATGAAGTGCATGTGCAGTTCAATGTGTTTGCTGCGCTGATGTTGGACTGGATCTTTGCATAGCTGAATGGCACTTTGATTATCACACCAAAGTGTAGTCGGATGCTGCTGCTGAAAGCCAAACTCTGACAGGATCTGACGAAGCCACAAGGCTTCCTTACTAGCTTCTACGGCACCACGATACTCTGCTTCCGCTAAAGAAAGAGAAATGGCACCTTGTTTCTTGCAAGCCCATGTAATAGGTCCTGAACCAAGAGTGAACACATAACCTGCAGTAGACTTCCGATCATCAGGGTCACCAGCCCAATCGGAATCAGTGAAACCAACCAATAGAGGAGTTGCTTTGGCACTGTAATGAATCCCAAACTGAACTGTACCTCGAACATAACGAAGTATTCTTTTAGCTGCTTTCCAATGACTTTCACGTGGGTTTTGCATAAACCGAGCAACAAGGCCAACAGCAAAGGAAAGGTCAAGACGAGTAAGGGTTAGATACAAAAGTTTTCCTACAAGTTGACGGTATAAGGTAGCATCAACTTCAGGAGAAGTACAAGTGACTGAAAGTTTGACTCCACACTGAAAGGGAGAAGGGGCTGGCTTACAGTCTTCCATGTGAAAATGGCGTAGAATATGACAGGCATACTTGGATTGGGAAAGGGAAATACCTTCCTTGGATTGCAAGACTTGAAGACCAAGAAAATAATGTAAATGTCCTAAGTCTGTCATTTCAAACTTCCTTTTAAGGCTAGACTTCACATGGTTTATAAGGTTGGGATCACTACCAGTCAGGATAAGATCATCAACATAAAGAACAAGAATGATAAGAGACTTGCCCACTTTCTTGGTGTAGACAGTATTGTCAGAATGACACCTAGAGAAGCCAGATTCTAAAAGAAAGTTATCCATTTTGGCATACCAAGCTCGAGGAGCTTGCTTGAGACCATAAAGGGATTTCTTAAGCCGACAAACAAGGCTGGAGTTTGTTTGTATAAAGCCAATAGGTTGTTCCATATAGATTTCTTCATGCAAGTCCCCATGCAAGAAGGCGGATTTAACATCCATCTGATGGACTTCCCATTTGAAAGAAGCAGCAAGGGAAAGAACAAGGTGGATAGAGTTCATTTTGGCAACAGGGGAGAAGATTTCAGTGTAGTCAATGCCTTCAACTTGTGAAAAACCCTTAGCAACAAGACGAGCTTTATGTTTATCACCTTTCCCATCTGGTCCATACTTGGTTCTGTAAACCCATTTGCATCTAACAAGTTTTCGTCCCTTTGGTAGAGGAACAAGATCCCATGTATCATTTGCCAATAATGAATGATATTCTTCATTCATAGCTGCTTCCCAATCTGGATGGCCTGAATCTTCTGCAAAGGTGTCAGGATCATAATTCACTGAAGCTTGAGCCAGTAAAGAAGAGGCTCTCTCGAACTGAGAACGTGTACGTCGTTGATCTGTAGGATCACCGGCAAGATCACCTGCTGCATCCCGAGTAGCACGGACCCATTTTGGAAGCTGAGGAGCTGAAGGAGGATCCTGAGAAGGTGGGGGAGGATTTTCATCCTCGCTTTCATCATCTGAAGAAGAAATATTTTCAAAAGTAGAAGAGATAGGGAGAGGTGGCACATCCGTCGAACTAGGCTCGCAGGCCAATATATTTTCATCAAACTTTACATCTCTTCTAATGATAACATTTTTGGACTTAAGTGGAATAAGTCTATATCCTTTGACATCTTCAGAATATCCAACAAAAATACATTTTTCACTCTTGGGTTCTAAAGCTTTATGTTTCTCATCTGGAATACGGGCCCATGCTTCACTTCCAAAAACACGAAAGTGACTTACATCTGGTTTGATTGAGCTCCATGCTTCTTCTGGAGTGATATTCTTTAAAACCTTAGTAGGAGTGCGATTTATTATGTAATTTGCACAGTTAATTGCTTCTGCCCAATAATTAAGACTAAGTCCTTTAGATTGAAGCATACAATTAGCCATTTCATTTAAGGTGCGATTCTTCCTTTTAGCTACACCATTTTGTTGTGGAGTATATGGAACAGTATGTTGCATTTGAATTCCATTCCCAGTGCAAAAGTTGATGAATGTGTTTTTAACATATTCTCCGCCATTATCAAATCTTAGCTTAAGAATTTGATGCCCAGATTGTTTTTCAACAAAGGCCAAGAACATGTTAAATACTTCACTCTTGAGTTTTAAGAAGTATACCCAAGTGCGTCTGGAGAAATCATCAATGAAAGTTAAGAAATACTTGTAGCCAGAGAATGAAGCAACTGGAAGTGGACCACATAAATCACTATGCACGAGCTGTAAAGGGGCTGAGGCGTGCCAAGAGGCACGTTTTTCAAAATTGTCCCGATGATGTTTTCTGAGTACACATCTGGAACAAACACCATCTCTGCAAGATACCATTGGAAGACCTGTCACCATATTTTCTTTACATAGATTCTGAAGAGAGCGATAGTTTAAGTGACCAAATCGCTCATGCCAAAGTTTGCTCACTTCATCATTATGAGCAACAAATACTGAGGGAAGATTTGATGACCCAAAGTTGTGAAACTTATACAACCTTGTAGAATCATCAGCAATGCCAGTAGCTAAAATCTGTCTAGGATCTCTTAGGTCCTTAATTACAACATCGTGAGGTGAAAATTCAACGATTTTACCTTCACCTGAATGGGTTATCTGATATACAGATAGAAGGTTGCAGGATAAGGTTGGAACACATAATACATCATTAAACTAACCATTGTCTAAATGAACAGTTCCAGTCCCTACAACACTAAGAGATCTATCATCACCAACATATATATTTTTGGTGTTACAACCATTTAAAGAAGAAAACATGGCTTTGTTTTTGGCCATGTGATAAGAAGCTCCAAAATCAATGAGACACTCATGAGAATGAGAAGAAGAAGATACATTTAGTGCATAGCCAGACCAAGATGCTTGACAACCACATGCAGAAAGTGCCATTCCTGAAGATGAAGTTGAAGTTGAAGATTGCTCCAAATGGATGTTATGCTTCTTCATTGCTGCTTCCAAGGCTTCCATCTTCTTAAAGCATTTGGATTCTAAGTGGCCATCTCGATTACAAAAGTTGCAATGTCTATCAGTCTTCTTCCCTTTGTTTTTATTTGTCTTATCATTTTGTTGAAATGATTTTTCATTTTGAGGCTGAAATTGCTTAGGACCCTTGTTTGGTTTAGGACCATTCTTTTTAGGATACAACTTCTTAGGATTCTTTGGATTTGGTTGTTGCTGGGCGGCTAACGCTTTCTTAGAAGAGTTTCCAAGATGAAGAAGACCAAGGTGTAAGAGTTTTTCTTGTTCTCTTATTAAAGAATCACAAAAGGAATCAAAGGAAAGGGACTTGTAGGTTTGTCCTTGAGAAATGGAGGCTTCTCTGGTAGAATGAAAGGTGGAAACAAACACAGAATAGGTTGGTCCCAACTTAGTAAGAATGGAGTAGATAAGGCTACTATCTTCTTTCTTAACCTTAACACCTTCCAAGAGAAGTCTAAGGGTCTTGAACTTGGACAAAAAATCTTCAATGCAAGAAAAATTATTGGGGTCCAATGTAAGCAATTCATTTTCAAGTTGATGGGCTTTAAGTTCATTTTTAATTCCAAAGACTTTAGTAATTTGTTGCAGTGCTTCATCAGGAGTATCAAGTTCTGCAATATGGAATCTAAGATCTGGAGAAATAGACATCCTTATCAACCCACGTGCTTGGTCTTGCCTATTTTCCCATTTAGCTGCCTTATCTTCATCTTTCACTTTGGTCTCTTGGCCTGTGGCTATTCTGTAAAGACCTTTACTTCTAAGTAAATCCACAATGTAGGACCACCATTGGAAGTAGTTAATGCTATCAAGAATGACTTGGCATGGACTTTCCATTTTTAACAGAAACTAAAGCTGTAGATGTTGAAACTAAGTGTGCCAATGGAAAGATCTCGAAAAATTAGGCCGTTTCAAAAAAAACGATTCTGAAAACGGCTTCCGGATGAAGAAGTTATGGCTTTTTGAAAAAGAATTGATGAAGTCGCCGACGAAGTGCGGGAATGTGCGGAAATGAAAAATCCACCCCCAAAAAATGGAGACTTGAACCCAAGACCTCTACTCTCATAAATTAGCTTTGCACCAAGTGAGCTATACAAAAAGTTTGAGAGAGAGAGGGGGGGGGTTGATGCTTTGGGTTGCGTGCTTGCTTTGAGAAAGCTCTTTTTCCCTACAAAACAAAAAACACAAAACCCAACACGGACATACACAAAAAACGAACCTTACGGCTCAAAGTTAGCTTTAGCCGGAAACTGGATATTTTCAAAAATGAACTTTGAGCCGTCAAAGTTAGCTTTAGCCGGAAACTAAATATTTTCCTCAATGTTTCTGATTTTCCGAGATCACACTAAGGCGCAGCGGAAAAGAGCATACTCATGAGAAAAATCCTTCCTTTATGTTTCTGATTTGCCCAGATCGTACAGAGTCGCAGGGCAAAGAGCATACGCAGAAATGAAAGGTATAGATCCGGTAATAAAAAAAGCTAAATAAATCGAAAACCGAAATAAGCAGAGAGAAAATAACTATAAACTACAAATAAACACTGTATACCTCCAGATCTTAAAAATGACGCAGCGAGGGCTACCGGAAACCTTTTCGCGTGAAACGAAAGGGGTTCCTCACTGGAACAGATGCTCCCAACACAACAGAGCAGTCCTCTCGGCCCGAAAGCAGTCAGAAACAGTAGATCTAGGAAACGGTAGTCGGATGCAGTTCTATCGGCTTCAGATTTGGATCACCAACAGACGCGGCCCTCAAATAGCTCTGATACCATGTAGGAATTTACAGGGTAAATTCCTCAGACAGAACACCAAAGGACACCGCTCACAAACAGATCACAGATCAATACACCAGTATTTTGATGTGGTTAAAACCCTCAAAGAGGGAAACAGTCCACGGCCTAAGCCAACGCGGCCACTTCAGGCAATTTATTAATAAAAGAATGAAAATTTACATATGCTTCTCTCATAGACGGATTACCCTACAAATGACCCTCCATGCGCTTTAAATAGAAATCATGGACCAATCGGGTGTTAAGCCACGGATCAAGTGTCAGTAATACCGAGGAGAGAGTGAACCGTCGGATCACTACATATCGTGACCGTCGGATTGTAAGTTACAAAATGTACATAGTAAGAAACACACTTTACCTAACTCTATACTAGACCAAGTTGTACTTAACTATTTCCTATGTGTCGGAATATCCTAACAAGTAGTCTAGAGCTCTTTACAATTTTCAGATTCATGTTTCAAAAACTAATTTTCCTATATCAGTTCAAAATTTTCATATGTTTAGTTTTGGCTGTCCAGTTTCCGGTTCAGATCTTAATCAGTGGGTTTGATTTTCTATTGTAATAGTACTAGTTCAATTAATTTATTAGAAATTATCAGGTTAGGTTAAGAAACATCTCATGTCCAATTAGTGTGGAGTCAAACCTCTTCTACATACATCATATGCATAGGTCCTTAAACCAAAAGCAAATACTTACGATTGTGGGAAATATAGCCTCCATCAAATCACAAATTGACTCAATTTACAATGGGTTAATCTTTTGCAAATTAAATGAAACCTCTATATAAGGGATTTTTTTCTGGCCTACATAATTAATTAAAAGAATAAATGGACTGAAAAACTTTTGTGATGTTTGATTAGGTATGCACACAAAATAAACAAGCAATTAAGAAAGGTGCTTCTTCAACATTCATCTAGAGAAAAAATGCATAAACACAATACAATTTCAATCACACATTGGATTATTTTGTAAATGTTTTGGAAACTGAATTTGATTGTAATTTTTATTTGGCTCACAGATTTTCCCTCAAATTTTCTTTGGTTCTAAGCTTCCAACCTCAACAAATAAAGTTATTTTGACAATATCCTCTCAAAAATGCCACAACAGGTTCACAAATTCTAGATACATAATGAACGAATTTATTCACTATCATAGTTGCCTTCACTTTGCTACACTAAGGAAAGGGATGAACTTGAAAGAATAGCTTAAACAAATACTAAACCTACACCAACTCTGGTATAACCTTTTGGATGAACAACAATAGCACATATTGGTTTTGGGCTTGGAAAACAAGATGTGATCCAAAGCACTGGAACAACTACCATCACGAGTGGGTTCAAATCTTAATTCTTGAAAACCCAAGTCAAGTCTCAATTTACTTGTTCACATATGTTTTAAGGGGAAAAAACAGCCCCAAAGAACAACTCTTCATTCAGAAGGGCATTTGCTTACCCCTCATAATGGAAATAGAATGAGATTATAAATGAGCATGAGGATAAATCTGCATAAGTTCAAATATTACAT
Organism: Pinus tabuliformis; assembly: GCA_031772625.1. Classification (NCBI taxonomy): domain Eukaryota; kingdom Viridiplantae; phylum Streptophyta; class Pinopsida; order Pinales; family Pinaceae; genus Pinus; species Pinus tabuliformis. Next base: position 484,237,187 of record CM062810.1, on the reverse strand, counting down.
AAAAAGGGGAAGGATACCCCATAAAGAAGGGAAGACCCTTTCCCATAATAGAATATTCACATCAATAAGAGAAACACTTATCCTACGAACCATCCATGCCAAAACAACACTATCAATCTCAAATCCCAATGGTAAAGCAGAGATCCCACTTTCAATAGTTCCCCACTCATTACATTCAAGTGTATTTTCAAACCATGTAAGTTCTCCTCAATGGGAATGATTTAAATAAACTTAGATAAATGCGCATAAGTTATCTTTGGTCCCATACACAGTCTTCCATATATTTAAAACTTGAACCTACTTTATTTATTTCCATCCTAATCTTGGAATTTTTTTGAATAAAGGTTTGCTTTAACTATTAATAAAACAATACGTGTATGGTTGCCTTTTAAGCCGAAAAAAAGCCTATAGTGAACGTAGCCACTGCAAGCACTAGCAAGTTTCAAACCAAAACACTCAGAGGCCTTAAACGTTGTAAAACAAAGTCTATCAAGAACCATTAATAGAACAACCACCAAAAAAAAAACACACAAGTCCAAGTGACAACCACGCAAGGACCTAGGCCCCAACATAAATACAGTGACATATTTTGCAGCACGTAGAAGCCTCACATTAGGTTAGAGCTCATGACAATCCTTAAGGATTCCCCTTGGCCCCCAACTTGTACCAGTCATGTTCAAATTCCACAATAATCAGCTCCCAATTATTCTCATCAAACTTCAAGGGCAAGTTAGCAAGACTCAAGGTCCAAAATTTATCAATCTGCTTTAATGGGGAAGGAGTCGAAGCCCAAGCGTAAGCTTGCATTCACAACTCTTTCAAATTGTATGGCCAACCCTATGAAGTGGCCTACACCCATTCACATCTCTCTTGAACCATACAACCAACCTTATGGCATGGCCTATACTCCACTCATGCCTCTCTTGGATGAATGACCAATCCTATGACATGGCCTACACTCCATTCATGCCTTTCTTGAACCATACAACCAACCCTGTGACATGGCATACACTCCACTCTTTGAGAATGCCTGAATTTTGAAAAGCACTGACTAGATCAAGGTGGCAGCAAAGGGCATTTAGGAGGGCATTTGCTTCCCCCTCATAATGGAAATAGAATGAGATTAAAATGAGCATGAGGATAAATTTGCATAAGTTCAAATATTACATAACAAGGGGAAGGATACCCCATAAAGAACAGAAGGCCCTTTTCCTGTAATAGAATATTCACATCAATAATAGAAACACTTATCCTACGAGCAATCCATGCCAAAACAATACTATCAATCTCAAATCCCAATGGTAAAGCAAAGATCCCACTTTCAATAGTTCCCCGCTCATTACATTCAAGTGTATTTTCAAACCATGTAAGTTTTCCTCAATGGGAATGATTTAAATAAACTTTGACAAATGCAGATAAGTTACTTTTGGCCCCATAGACAGTTTTCCATATATTTAAAACTAGAATCAACTTTATTTATTTCCATCCTAATCTTGGAAATTTTTTGAATAAATGTTTGCTTTAACTATTAATAAAACAATGTGTATGGTTGGCTTTTATGCCAAAAAAAACCTATAGTGAACGTAGCCACTTCAAGTACTAGCAAGTTTCAAACCAAAACACCCAGAGGCCTTAAACATTGTAAAACAAAGTCTATCAAGAACCATAAAAAAACACAAGTCCAAGTGACAACCACGTCAAGATTTAGGCCCCAAAATAAATATAGTAACATATTTTGCAGAACATAGAAGCCTCACATTAGGTTAGAGCTCATCACAATCCTAAAAGATTCCCCCTGGCCCCCAACGAGTACCAGTATGTTCAAATTCCACAATAATCAGCTCCCAATTATTCTCGTCAAACTTCAAGGGCTAGTTAGCAAGACTCAAGGTCCAAAATTTACCAGTCTGCTTCAATGGGGAAGGAGTCAAAGCCCAAGCCTAGGCTTGCATTCGCAGCGCTTTCAAATTGTATGGCCAACCCTATGAAGTGGCCTACACCCATTCACATCTCTCTTGAACCATACAACCAACCTTATGGTATGTCCTATACTCCATTCATGCCTCTCTTTGAACAAATGACCAATCCTATGACATGGCCTACACTCCATTCATGTCTCTCTTGAACCATACAACCAACCCTATGACATGGCATACACTCCACTCTCTGAGAATGCCTGAAAAGCACTAACTAGATCAAGAAGGCAGTAAAGGGGCTACCCACCCAGTTACATGGGTCCCCTCCCCAAACATCAAGAAGTTGTTGCCATTGGCCCATTTCAACCTATACCTTTCATTCCTGAATAGTAATATGCAAGAATAGGATCCCACGAACTAGGGAGTTGTAAAACTATGAGAAGTCCCAAGAAGGGTCCTCATTATATAAAACATCACTTTTCTTCTTCCACAAGAAAAAAGGATTTCTACATGAACAAGGTGCTAAGAAGCCTAAAAAATATACAATTCGGGGAAGTTTGTCACCTAGGAGAGTAGCTCTCCAAGAAATGGTAACAGGGAATAGTTGAATACATAGAGATTCAACCCATCCCCAAGCAAACTTGGAAAGAACAAAAACATGTTGAGTTGTTTCAACAAGCTCACACTAAGCATAATGAGGATCATCAGCACTCAAGTGAGTAAATGTCCTATCGAATGTAGCCCTTCCATGATTACTAATCATGCAAAAAATGCTTTTGGGGTTCTAACAATGGCTTCCATGGGTTCCAATTCCAAAGCCTAACCAACCAAGGTTTCTACTTAGAATTGAGCCTCCATAACTTATTCAAGCAACCATCAAGGTTTGGCTTGAAGAAAACAACATGTAGCCATTAGCCATCTACAAGCTTACACTTAGTGAGGACTTTTGACCTATACAATTTCCAATCCGCCCACAAAATTGAGGATGCTAAAGTCCCAACATGTGATAAGATCATTAGGAGTCAAGTTTTGAACTCTATGAAGAATAATCTTATTAGAGTTTCATTTTGGAACTAACTTCAAATATTGAAGTAATATCAACTTTTAAGTAATAATAACATTTAATACAACAAAAATTAATGATAATGGAATCAAATGTAATCAATGGTAAATAAAGCACATATCTATCTTAAACCTAGGTAAGGTGTCTAAAATAACAATGAATAAAGTAATTTCATAAAGTTTATTTCTTCAAAACCTTATGTAAACATTTGTTGCTAATTCTCTACATCTTACAAGGAATAATCAAAATCCCTTCCCTCATGTTATCTTTTATCAATAATTACATGTATCCAGGTTTATTTTCTAGGGTTTGAAGCACAATTTCCATTTCAAGCAACATAGCTCTTTATTATAATCATTGGTTGTTAAAATGTCACAACCGCCTATCATCAATCTCAAATCTAGCATGTCTTCCAAAGTGATCTCCAAGGTTAGATAATTCTAACATACTTGTCAATTGATTTCCTTGTCTTATTCAACATATCTAACTTTCGGATATTATGACATAAGGGTCAAATATTATGAACAAAAGTGGATCTATATTGTTGGGTGTGCATTATATTCTTTCCACAACTAGTCTCATGCATTATACGTTGCACTAGGCGCAGCAGGGGCGTCACAGGGGCAGTTTGTAGGGGGGCGATAGCGCCCCTGCAGGGGGGGTTCGGGGCAATGCCCCAAGAAATTTTTATTTTTTATTTATTTTATTTTTTCATGCGAACCCAAGGATGGGGGGCGAACCTAGTAAAACATAAAACATAAAACAAACAAACAATATAGTAATAACATGAATTAAAATTATTAATATAGTAATAACATGAATTAAATAATGATAATGATTGGTGGGCGGACCTACCCATGGTTTTGTGCATGGGTTTTGCACATGGTTTTCAGCATGATGGTTTTCTGCCCAGGTATTTTGTAGATCCGGTCAGGGGAACTACAGTTATGTTCTAATCCAGGGTTAATGGATTGGGATTTATGAATGCTTCGACATGTATATATATGTATTGTAACATTGAAAGGAATATAATGAAAAATCAATCTGGTAGTCCCGGTTTTGGGATCCAGGGGAAAATATCTGTGTATATTTGTTTTATGTTCTCGCCATTGTATATTTTTTTGTTTTAAGAATTCGTTTGTAGGTAATTTCTGTACAGGGTTAAAACCTACATATATTGTACATTAGTGTCATATGCCAAAGGAGGTTGAAACTATATGTCTATAGGATGTAGAATTGATTGCTTTTACTCCACAAATCTTGAATAAAAAGGAACAAAAATATACTTCACTAACCTCCATATTTTAAACAAATCAAAGAGATCTACTTCGACTGCAAGTGCAAGCTAAGTCAAAGAATATAAGTCAGCATTAGTAAACAATTCCTATGGGATAAATTCATGTACCTTAATCACAAGTAATTTAAAAAAACATTATATGAGGAAAAAGGAAGAATTGGCAACAAAGTTGTGCAACAATAAAAATAAAGCATATAGAAACTTTAGGGATAAAACACATATCAACAATGTTCTTATCCACCCCCTAGATGGGGAATATTGTTACGGCTACAAGTGGAAAAAGGATAGATCACCAGCATGCCAAAGGTAAGGTTACAAGGCAGGGCATAGCGGAATTTATTCATACAGAGCCAATTTAGGAGAAAACTAATACCACCACACTAGAAGATGATGCAGCTAGAACATGTAGAATCTTAGGGGTTATCATGGAAGAAAATGGCTTATAACCATGGTAGATGGAGTTGGGTTTTACTTATAGACATGATGGGGGTGAAAGATTCCATAGCTCTCCACCTACAAAGTCACATCACCCAAGATCAACATTCTATGAAAAAGAGGTGAGAAATAGAATTTTGGTAGGAGATCCCAAAGAATTATTGGTTCAACCATTACTAGCATGGGTATGTTACACCACTATTCATATCTTATGCAAATGGCCTCAAGCAAAAACATGAGCATGTAGGTGCAATCCTCCCAGAAGCAAGAGCAAAGGAAGAACAATGAGACCCCAGAGCCGAAAGGAAAATGTAGTTGCACTACATCACACTTGAATATAGAAGTCTAAAGCTCTGAGAATTACATAAGGTTTCAGTGCCAAAACACTAAGCCTCCACCATGCAAACACTAGACAAACTAAAAGACAAAGTTTGTCAAAAAAGAAGGGCCCCCATATCAAAATCAATGCTAGGGAGCTATAAAAAGATCATGCTAGTGACAAGATATCTCAAAGTAGGGTCAGTAGTTATTCACTCATGTTTTCATTGTATTAGGTCACCAAGGAAACGAACAATTGTACCATGGGCAACCAACCAAAATAGGATAGTCCTTTCTTGGACAACATCTTGGACACTCTTCAACTATTGGATGACAAATATGACTCCCTTTTGTATACAATTTACAACTCAACAATGGAACAAGGGGATTAACAACAAAGCCATGCTCCAAAGGACTCAATAGCTACAAAGGAGGACTCCAAGCTCCAAGCTAGAAGCAACCAAAAGCACCCCATTTCTCTTAAGGAGGAGAAATCTTAATCTCAGGTTTTCTTGGTGCCCCTCTCAAGCTTTATGTTTATATCCTATGAATCATGATGCCTATCATAGTATGTTTAGAATTGGTTCTTTTTGCTTTGTTTGAAGGGGCAATGGGTCAGACCATGCCACTTTCTCTTGGGAGACTGTTTATGTTATTTTAATTTCAGACAAACCCAAACTGGCTATTGTTCTCAGCCTTTTCTGTTTGAATCTGGCAACAAGGATGCCAAAAACAATCAAACAGCTTAAGTCTTTATGTTTTTACATTGAACATCTGAGAGGTCGATTAAGTTTCACTTGGTTAACCCTGACTGTAACTTCCATTGTATATATGAGTACATAGAATCACTCCTTACAAAAAAAAAATGTTCTTATCTGAGAACACATTTTGCAGAAAACTCATAATACCAAATCCATGTGTTAAGCCCTAAAGCAATCATAGTTCACAGAGAGGTAATCATGCAACCACAAAATAACAACACTAAAGCATGTGTGCATTCAGAACACATGTTGCGGAACAATAAGCACGAGAACAGTATTAACTACAACATACGACACACAGTTCACAATATTTACTGGATTTCAACATCACCAGTTGAATTTTCTATTTAGCTCTTATATAACCGAATACAATAATACTTTCATTCTCAATTAGCTCTCAAGATAGACATTTTTACAGCCATAGTGGTACCCTACAACTGCCTTACCTATACACTACTTTCCACAGCTTCTTTGTGTTCGCAACCTTGTCTTGGGTAAATGGTCACATCCTTTGGGAGTGCCTTTCTTCTCCTCTGCAACTATTTGTGAATGGATTTTTATCTGCAACCACTTATACTTGCACCACCATCTGATCCTTCCAGCGCCTACTCTTCCTAAATCTTTCGTTTTCTACTCAACACCATATGACCCTATTAGCTTGGATGCTAAGCAATTAAGGTGGGGAAGAATATTCAGGTTGTGACGGTGGTGAAAGGGGAAGACAATTCAAGGCGTGCATACTGGACCTCAAGAATAATTGATGATCTTCACTTTTAACTTTGGAAAATTTGTACGGAGATCCTACTAACAATGACGTGTAATTTAATCTTGTGCAAGCTCTTGCAATACTATGTCCTTTAAAGTTTCAGCTTTCTCACCATGTTCTCATTATCTTTTGCAATGGCGAGAAGCTTATATGTAATTTTCAAAGCTCTCTTTGCTTGCATTTTCGTTGGCAGAATTGACAAAAGGGAGAAGACGACTGTAAGCATGCATGTGCTAGGCCTCAAACAATAATCGATGAACTTCACTTTCTATCTGTGGAATGATTATGCGGAGGTCCTACAAAACAATAATGGAAGTCCTTTTTTTCTTATGCTAACTTATTCCACAATAGCGTGTCAAGTATACACCACCTAAGTATCCAGTATCCATGCGGAGGTCCTACAAAACAATAATGGAAGTCCTTTTTTTCTTATGCTAACTTATTCCACAATAGCGTGTCAAGTATACACCACCTAAGTATCCAGTATCCACTGCTTATACTAAAAAACCCACCCAATGCTACTTAACGAACCAAATGGCCCAATCGCAGTTGCCATCATGGCCACTTTTAAAGAGGAATCAAGCTTCGGTGCGAGCTAGAACAATGCTCCACTTTCACCAAACCAGTTGGCCTCTCGCAGCTACAATGCAACTTAGCCACATTCCCATTATATTCGTTGTTCAACCTTAAATACGACGCGCATATATATACCAACATAGCACTATAAGAAATTAAGAAAATTAGAAAGGGATTCACTGTGATTTTAAACCGAAATTGAAATCAACTCACAAGCAGCAGCATTGACTGGCCAAAAGTGTATGCCTTGCGGGTACCAACAACTGGAACTTGCAGGAACGGAGACTGGAACCTTGGAGCAACAGCATATGGAAGTTGCCGACAACTGCGCCATGTCAACCCACAGGAACACTCTATTCCCTGAAAGCTAGTTTGAGGTGAAGAAATGGCAGAAGGGATGCTCTGTTAGGAGTTTCGAAATGGGGTTTAGGGTTTATGGGGATTAAAATGACACGTTCTAAACAGGGTCACATCGAAACATAGACACATTCCTCAAATCCGACTATTGACGAATTTAATGGACCAGCTTCTGGGAGCGATTCGTCAAATTTAAGCATCCACGAATTTAATAGGCCAGGATATCGTTATCGTTAACTATTCAATCAAATCGGAGGTCGAGGAGATGACAGCGATGCAAATTGATATCTCCGAATCAGACGTACATATGGGTAAAGTTGAAATGAAGAATAAATGAGGTGTAAATGAATGGCAACAAATACTCATGCTACAGCGTATTAAATGAATGGCAGTCGTATATGTTTATAATGAATGATATTTTAATGTCTAAAAATAGTCTATTGGATTATTTATTTTTTGTTTTTTGCAATTCAATTTTTTTCTTATTTTATTAGTCCCCTCACTAAAAAGATAATGTCAAGGAATTGATGCTACATTTCTTGATGTCTCAAAGCATCGCATTCCAAAATAAAATGTTTTTTTCCAATTCCACTGCCTATAAGTGCAAAAAGCACACACTTGTTCTTCCCACACTTCTTTAGGTCTCTTCCACCGTCTCGTTTCACACCGTTAGGTGTATATGAATTATGTGGGGTTTAGTTTTTATTAGGTTATTGGTTTAAATTTTATAGGGAGTGGGTTATTGTGAAATCTTATAGGGAATTGGAGAGGGTGGAGTTACTCGCTAAAGATAAAAATTGTCTTATGAGATTGGTTGGGTTTGATTTAGCCTTGCCTAAATTTGGTAAAGCCTTTTATAGGAGAGCTAATCATTCTTCTATTTAACATTGAAACTAAAAAATTATAAAATGTTTATATTTGTTTACAATTGTATGGGATAATAAAAACTTGAAAACAATTGCATGGGATAGCAAGATCTTAAGCATTTCATAAGAGAACAAATCATTCTTCTATTCAACATTGAAACAAAAAAACTATACAAAAATTATATTTGTTTACCATGGTATGGGATAGTGAAATTTAAAAACAATTGTATTGGATAATGACACTTGAAAATGATAACTTAATGATATTACTAAATAAAACCAAAAACTCAAAAAGGAAAAATGAGTACTCTCTTTTGTTAAAGTTGATGCTAGAGTAATGGTGACATGATATATTTATTTTAAGTTATTTCTAACAATGATTTAATAAGGTACATATTTTTCCAATATTTTAATTTTTTTCTATTATTTGCTTAGAATGGAGTCTAAAAGTTTTGTCTTAAAGTCTTTTTACTAGAATTTGGTGATCATGTTATGGTGAGATTGTAATTTTTAATCATTTAAATTGCATTTTTTAATTTATAAATAGATTTGTTGATTTGAAACACTTGGCATTTGGATTATATAGATTCTTAACAATTCAAAATATGTAATTCCAACAATTTTTAGTGAGATTTCAATATATATATATATATATATATATATATATATTCTTGTCTATTTTTCAAAAAACAAATGATGGTAATTTTAGTGATCAAAGAAGTAAACTTTGAAAAATAAGATATGTTCATATAATATTTTATAAGAGTTGGTCAAAATGCTATGTAACAACATGTAATGGCATGATTAATGCTTAAACCACGACAACTCCATTTTATATACTTATACATATTGTAGTTTAACTTTTATAAGGGAAAACATAAAATGTGGTACACTTAAGATGGGAAAATGGAAAGTAACATGTCATTGGACTAGGAAAATCTACAAGTTTGGTAATTTGCTCAGTATCAATGTTATAATTTTACATCTCCATGACACACAAATCTTTGTTCAAAAAAATTGCCGTAAAACTAAAATATAAAGACATTTTGTTCCATGTTAATGTATAATTTTGCATATTTGAATACACAAAGATACATTCAAAAAATTTGTTCTTAAACTAAAACAAAAATATAATATACTCAATATCTATGTGCACTTTGAGGATGAGGGTTACTATCTTAACAACATTAATTCACCTTAACTTTTTCTCTATTACCATATCGCATTGTGTTATTCACTCATTGTCATATGCAGGCATGCTAGTATAGGTTTGAGCAACATAGTGAAACCATTTAATTATCGATGAGACTATACTTTTATAAATGTAAGCTAACATAGACAATGGGAAACTCAACAAACGATAAATTAATTCAACTGTGACATAAATCATAACAATTCAATATTAATTCAAGGCCAAAAAGTGTGGGGGGTGCTAATGCACCCTGATGGACAAGTTGAACTATCATTTCATGGAGTCTTTAGCAGACCACCAACAACCAAGCAGGGCTTATGTTTTATTTCAAGGATTGGTTTAATCCATCTTACTCAATCTCCATAATTTGATCATATTAGGGGACTCCAATATTCCAATTCAACACCTTCATCTTGGTTCGTCCCCAACAGATTTCAAGTTTGGCGTCCTATTTAAAAGGGTTCAATCCCATTTGAAAAATGAGTTCATAGCGGTCCATGTTTTGTGGCATAACAACTCTACAATGAACCAATTAGCAAATAAGGTGACATCATTAGAAATTGCCACCCTTCTTGTAAACAAAATGTTGATTCCCCTACCAATTCCATAATAACATGACACATTGAGGTGAGTGTTGGAGTTGGCAAGCTATCAGGGAAGTGACGTTTGTGTATATGTGGACAACTCCTTCAATGAAGCCAATGAATCGCCAAGTAAAATCAAGCTTAGCACTATGTGAAGTTAAATTTTGTTTGATATCAAAGTTGTATTGGAGAATTTACACTACTAGGATATATGGCATGGAAACTTTTTTGTTAAAATTGTGTTATGTTATTAGGCTTTTTGAACAACCGAAAGTTGATAACCTAAATTTTTACTTTTTTCATATCTAGTGTAACATTGCACTCCAAAACTCATATTTCTTAATATAATATTTATTTTAGTTGTGGTTAAAAAAAGTAGTTCAATATAATTAATAAATAATTTATAGACACTTATTTGTCTAAAAATTATCCACGAGTTAGTTATATAAGAGGGATATTTAATCCAATTATAGCCTTTGTATTCCACCAATTCACTCTACAACAAAGGGCACATTCGATTTAATCTTGAGTCTACAGAGGTAAACTCTTCCTATGGTGGAGTCTAATATCGATTTTCACAACCCAATTTCCATGTTCACAATTAGTAATTACACTCATAGCAATACTAATCCACAAGCCTTTTCCCCATCATCATATGCAGCCGAAAGAATGGGACCCCTTCTCTAATTAGCAATCTCTTTGGCTATCCCACTTCCCTCTAGGGCTCCAACACAATATGGTTAAGAAATCTCACTATTGAGATTTCAAGGATTATAGATTGCAGTGAATTTCTCAATGACAATAGTTAATAGCCATAATTATCACATTATGCATAGTGGGGCTTCCCATAATTTTAATGCATTATGCCCATAGCTGTGCTTAGGGATAAGTCTCCTAATTTCCCCACTCGAATGGTAGTTCACAAGGTGATTCAATTTTTTGATAAATTTAATTCTTTAATAATTTGAAGAGCATTCAACATTTAAACTCTCTTCCAATTCCTCCACTTGAATATTAATTTTATTGCATGGCTAAAGGTAAAAGCTTAAGTTCCACTATATGAAGGGACCATATATCCTTATAGAGGTCCATGCACTATCTTCCCCCACTTCCCCCCACACACTCTCCCTCTCCAAGGCTTAATTAAACAACAATTAGGTAAAAATAAAGGGACATAATTAAAGTTACAAAGACTTTAGTTAAATCACTTATTAGAGACCTTTTCATTAGATTTCTTAAAACCCCTTTTCATTCCCCTCTTATGGAGTAGTGGCCCCCATTCTTTTTACCCTTCTCTTCTATGATTGATGATGCATTTTATTACCATTACATGTTCGATTGTAATTTACATCCGTTGACTTATAGTCATTCATCCAATGCATCCATAGTACTAAAATAGGGTATTATGTTAGGCATGTGTTATATTCTTTGCACGACTCTCCCCATGCATTGTAAAAATGCACGATGCTTAACAAGGGGTTCACAAGGGGGGGCAGTAGCCCCCCTACACAAGGATTCAAGGGCAGTGATCCTATAAACTTTTGGGTGGTTTTTGTGTCTATTTTGTACGATTTGCGACACATGGTTTTTGCTCAAAGTGGTATTGTGGCACAAGGTCATTTTGCCCATGGTTTTGTAGTTTTGGTTAAGGGACTCACACTGTATTCTAATTCATGGAAAATGGATTGGTGATTCATGAATGTCGTGGGATATATATTGTATTGTAATATTGTCCATAAGAAGATATATTGAAAGGAATCTTGTTGGTTTTCCTGGTTTGGGTTTTCATGGTATCGATGTGTGTGTTTTCTATTACATCTTTTATGTTTTAATTAAGAATATGTTTGCACCAATTAATTGTATAGGGTTAAAACCTACATTTGGTGTTAGAGAAAATTTGGCTTTAAGGGGACACCTTTGTGGCTAAGAGATTTGCCTTAGATCTAAGGTATATATCGTTAAAGTGGGAGATTTGCAAAAGCAATTCTTGTGGTTAAAGGAAACCGCGAGCAAAGATAGAGATTGATATATTCAATGGGGATAGTTCTGAGTTGTGGAAGATCAAAATGGAAGATTCGTTGGTGGATAGAGATCAGTGGATTGTTATGGACCTAGGTATTGTACCAACAAGGATGTTAACAAAAGACTAGACCAAGTTGGATCGAAAGGCAAAGAGCACGATACAACTGTATCTCTCATAATCAATATTATTGAATGTTTCATGGGAAGCTACAATAAAGGATTTGTGGAACAAGTTAGGGGCTTTCTATTGGTCTATGTCCCTAGTGAATAAATTGTTCTTAAGAAAGAAGTTGTATAATATGAAGATGAAGGATGGATACTTAATGAAAAAACATCTAAACATCTTCAATCCTATGGTAAGTTAGTTACTATATATTGATATTGAGATTTCAAATGAATATTAGTGCATTAGTTTATTATGTTCTCTACCAGACTCATGGGATAATCTAGTTATTGCCATACATAGTAATGCAACTACTTGAAAGTTCGATGAAATTGTCTCATCCTTATATTAAAAGTGATGAGACAAAAAAGCATGGAAAGCCAAAATGGAGATCCCTTGTTTGTAAGAGAACACTCCCAAAATATGAATATAAATAAGTCCTCGAGTGGGAGATCTAAATCTAGAGGAAAATCTAAATCTCTAGGAAAGTTTGTAAAGGTATGTTGGATATGTGGAAAAGAAGGGCATTATAAGAAAGATTATAGATCCAAAATTGTTGAGAAAGGGAAGGGATCTTAAGATGTTTCTTCTGCAGAGGCAAAAACCTCCTCAAATGAAGGTTGGGATGTGTGCTTGGCTTCTTCAAGTAAACACACACATATATATATCATGAGGCATGTTTGGTTGATGCAGGTGCATCCTTTCATATGACTCCTCACAGGGAGTTGTTTTGCGAGTTTGGAAAATTTGATGGTGGTGATGTTTTCTTAGGAAATGACTCGCTAGCCAGAATCATTATTCATAGGATGAGGGAAAGTCAAGTTAAATCTCATGGGTGGAAAGGTTTAAACACTCATTAATGTTTTGCACATCTCGTTATTAGCTAGAAATTTGATTTCCATAAGCAAGATTAGCTACGCAAGTGTGAAAATAGTGTTTGAAAAGGATACATGTACAATGGTTCGAGAAGCAATGGTATTGTTGAGGGGAGTTTGGATTGGAACTTTATTTAAGTTGTTAGGAATCAATGTTAGTGACGGGTGCAACAGTTGCATTATTCCTAAAAGTGGAGCAGAATAAGGAAACACTCCTGCTACTTTTGGAGAAAAGACTATGTTGTGGCATCAAAGGTTGAGGCATATTAGAGAGAAGGGAGCAGTACTACACAATAATGGTATGGTAGAAGGTATGTCTAAGTGTTATCTGGATTTTGATTTCTATGAACATTGTTTAGATGGGAAGCAAAATTGGGTAAGATCATCCTCTGGTTCTATGAGGTTAGAGGGAATATTACAGATGGTGTGCATTGATGTTTGTTATACCTATGTCGATTCCATCACTGGGTAAATTTATGTACTATGTGTAATTTATAAATGATTTTTCGAGGAATACATGGATATATTTCCTTAGGAAAAAACATGAAGTCTTCGACAAGTTGAAGGAGTAAGCCTCTTGTGGAAAATTAGATGGAGAATAAAATTAGGGTGTTGAGGACAAATAATGGTGGATAATTTCTATGGGAACGAATTTGAAGAATTTTGTAAGAAGTTTGGTATTGCAAAGTAGAAGGCTACTCCATACACACCTCAACAGAATGAAGTTGCAAAAAGGATGAACATGATGTTGATGGAGAAAGCAAGGAACACGCTCAAAGGTGTTGAGTTAATACAAACATTCTGGGCAAAGGCAGTGGACACTGCGTGTTATCTGGTAAATAAATCCCTCATTAGTGTTGGATGACAAGACTCCAAGTGAGGCATGGACTGATAAGAAACCTTCTCTTCAACATCTTAATCAATTTGGTTGTGATGCTTATGTACATGTTCCAAAGGAGAATAGGAGTGAGTCGGATAAGAAAGTCGAAACTGTATCTTTATTGGATATAAAGATGGTTTGAATGGTTATAAGACTTGGAACCTAGAAACTAAGAAGGTTGTGTATAGTCAAAATATGGTATTTAGAGAAGTCAAATATGTTGTCAAAAAGGAAGTCCTGCCAAGGGAGAAAGAACCGAAATGATAAGAGTTTGAAATGAAGGATGATGAATCAATCTCTAAAGAAGAATGGGAATAAGAAGAACAAGAACCACATACTCTAGTATTAAGGAGATCGGTTCATGAATGAAGGCAAGAATAAAGGTACACCCTACTTGATTTCCGTTCATATATTGCTTTGTTTATTACTAATGATGATCCTATAATTGTTAAGAAGAAGTGGATCCAAAGGATAGAAAACTCTGGAAAAAGGATATGGTTGAAGAAATGGCAGCCTTATACAAGAATGAGGCTTCTGTTCTAGTGGAGTTGCATGTTGGAAGAAATATCATTGGTAGAAAATGGGTGTTTAAAAAGAAGTTGAATGCAGAAGGTATAGTGGAGAAATATAAAGCTTGGTTAGTAGCACAAGCTTATTCACAGGTAGAGGGAATTGACTTTGGTGATATATTTTGTCTTGTTGCCAAGTTAACTTCTATTAGATTTATTTTATCTGTTGCTACTACTTTTGATTTTGAAGCAAAATAGTTGGATGTCAAAACAACATTCCAACATGGGGATTTGGAAGAAGATATCTACATGAAGCATCTAGAAGGCTTTTCTATCAAAGGAAACAAAGAACTGTATGTAGGTTGAAAATGTTCATGTATGGGTTAAAGTAATTATGAAGGACGTGGTATCAAAAATTTGACACTTACATACTAGGACTTGGCTTCACAAGGAGAAAATCAGATCCTCGTGTATTTTATTTATGGTCCTCATATCTTTGGGTATTAAAATATTTTATTATGATCATATATATATATATATATATGGATCTAGTCAATCTCTCCTTTGATGAACCTTCTCTTCCTCAAAGTCAACCCAAGTCAGACTGCTTGAAAGCTTTATATTCCGCCCTCTACTTCAGATTGTTGGCCACTGCTTCATGTCTGTAATTTTTGGCCTCTACTATAGAAACCATAACTTGCACATGTGAGAAAATGATGTTAAAATTGACCTTCTAAGTCTCCTTCACTTGGATTGCTTCTTTCTTCTTGGCAATTCGACTTGCAAACTTGATACTTATGGCACCAAAATTCGGCTTATTTGGAGGTCTAAAATTTTTGTTTTTCTTACAACAAAATTATGCCCTAACTCTTCGCACATGTGAGAGGATTTAACCCAAAACAATCCTCAAGAATTTCAACTTCTCTTCTTTTATTTTTCTGGCTCTTTAGACTTCTTTCCTTCTTAGATCGAACGTTTTCTCTTGCATAATCGAATGTGATGGATGTGTCTTCAAATGAGGTCGAGTACCTCTTATATATAGGCTTCCTTTGGAGTTCAAATTGTCATCATGAGACCGACTTATCCTCTCTTGTAGTTTGACTAGATCTTGGAGGGTCTTTATGACACAAATTGACTTACATAAATTCATTTGACTTGATACATGATGCCCAATAGGGTCTTTTATATATTACAATGACTCTTTGACTTATTTGATTCAATGAAAAATCCCTAGAAGCACGCAATGGGTCCTTGACCTATAAATAAATTAACTTAGAGAATGAAACCCATGCTATAATAATAATAATTTTCTTTCTCTTTTACATCAAGTACAAAAATCAAGATTACATGAGACACTATGAAGACTGAACCTAGTTACATTTTCCAACACTTCCTCTTAACTAGGGAGGTATTCATAATACATACAAGGTACATGGACATTCTCATACTGAAGAATTCTCATAAGAAGATTCAGATTGGTAAACCTTCTCATAAGCTATTTTATCAACTTATATGAGTGCATCTCATCACATCAACCAACATTTTCATATAGCAATGCCTTGACTAATATATCTATCTCTCCACAAGATTAGAGCACAATGTTGGGGAGACAAATGATTTATAAACACCTTCATCATTGTCTCTCAAGGCACATACCCCATTTGGATGTTCAATGTATGTCCATTTTGGACCATTCTCATCTTGGATTTACACATCCTCATGGAATTTCCTCTTCGACTACTTTTACCTATTGGATGCCCTACCTCATCCTCAAAGAGTATCAGAATAAATCTCAGATTCTTACCCAGTCCTCCATTCTTTCATGACATTAAGACAAGAATGATGTATCTATCTCTTCCTCTTAATTAGGGAGGATCTATTGATTCTTATAAAAGGAATATACCCAAACTCCCTCTTAACTAGGGACTTGTTTCCAACAACAACTATCCGCTCTTCTATGGAGATAATGGTACTATCAACTGCTTGTAGGGCTCCTCCTTACTGCATCATTATGTCATGGATGAACTTCAACTTCTTCATCACAAAGCCAACTTCTTTATAACTTCTTCGTAGGGTATTGAACATCTTCTACAACACTTCCCTTTAATGAAACATAGTGTTGAACCGATAGTCTTGTCATCCTTCTCTTCATCAAGAAGTGACCTTCTTTGTCATCATCTGGTTATTCTTCATACTGATACCTTTCCAAGTCATGTTCCTTTTTGGATTTTCCATAAATTCTATGCGTCCTAGTTGTAGATGAATTTCGATAACCCTCTTCCAATATCCTTGCTTCCAATCCAAGTAGATGCTTGCTTTCCAAAAATCAAAAGGTGAACTTCAAAAATATAGTTACCTCTAATGATGGCCCTTTGTCATCTCAACTTTTGCAACATCAACATCCCGCATACTATGTGAGCCCATCTCCAAGAAATTTACTACCAAGGTCCTTCTTCTTTATTGTACATATCGGGGTCTTCATACTTTCTTCATGGAGATGTTATAACCAATCCCTTTTAACATTAGATGTTGATTACTCATCTCATCTTTACGAACTCTTCTTCCAGTTTCATTATGTGTTTCTTCCACAAGATCTCAATACATAATTCCTTCATCATAGGAACCATGGTTTCCAACCACCTCATATTCTTCATGGGGTCATATAGTGTTGATTTCACAAGTTCAAGGCACATTGTATTCATGCCTTCATATTTCATTCATAAGGAAGAGTCCCTTCTTCTTTAATCATGCTCATGAGATAGAGCATTCTAACCAATCTATCTGCAATCAAGTGATGACACGACTTTATCCATTTATCAAAGTTGACAAATTGCATACCTCGTCCTTCATATACTCATCTAGACTTCCTTCAACAACTTCACTTTCCTTACTTGAAGATGAAAATACTTCAACCAACTTGACATGCTGCTTTTCTATGCCATCATACTTTCATTCTTCTAAATTGTGGATTCCATACTAGGTGGAATGTAGACTCTTTGTGTGACACTTGCTTCTTCTAAGTAGAGGTGAATCTTCTAACAAAGGTTCCAATGGAGGATATTGATGATCCTTATTCTACAAATGCTCCTTTCTGCTGATGATGATGTATTATGATCTATCTTTCTATCTTGCTAGATGACTTGATTTAACCATACAAACTATTACTACGACTATCCTTCCATACTTCTAGATTAATGATGTCATGAGTTACTTCTTTTCTATTATGTGAGATGACTGCTTCAACCATATCCTTGTCATGCTTCTAGAATAATAATGTCATCAGCTACCTATTTTCTATTATGTGGGATGACTGCTTCAACCATATCCTTGTCATACTTCTAGAATGATGTCATCTCAATTTTGCTATGATGCATCTTGTAATGCTTCCTA
Source organism: Pinus tabuliformis (assembly GCA_031772625.1). Taxonomy (NCBI): domain Eukaryota; kingdom Viridiplantae; phylum Streptophyta; class Pinopsida; order Pinales; family Pinaceae; genus Pinus; species Pinus tabuliformis. The sequence goes on along the minus strand of CM062810.1, from coordinate 484,219,217 downwards.
CTATGACTTGCTGACTTCTATATACTAAAAATAAAGTAAATGAATGTGAAAGACCTCTTAATAGTATAGTTCTTTCACTTCTTCTTTCTTTGTCTTCTTCTCAGTATGGTTCTTCTACTTCTTCAGTTACATGGGCTTCATTTCTTTCTTTTCTCTTCTTGTTTCCCTTCTTAAGTTTAGGAAAATTCGTCTTTAAGTGCCCATATTCATTACACTCATAACATTGGATTTTAGACATATCAATTTTCTTTTGAAACTTCTTTCGAGGCTCAAACTTTCCAAATTTCTCTTTCCTCCTTGTCATTGCTGCATATGCTTGTGTTTTCTCATTTGGACCAACGCCATTCTTCGCCTTTAATCTGATTTCTTCAATCTTACATAGTGACCATAAATCACTGAATGGAGTGGTTTCCTTCTTTCCATAGATGCTTGATACAAAGTTGCCTCATTCATTTGGTAATGCATTGAGTACTAGAGTGGTCATTTTTGGATCTGACATAGTTTTTCCATGTTCTTGTACTTGATATCTAATTTTAGATACCTTCATGAGATATGAAGTTACCTCTTCTTCTCTTGATAGTTTCATATTGTAAAGTTAGGTTCTTAATGATATTATTTATCCTGCAATACTTACAAAAAACAACTCCATCAACTTGTCATAGATCTCTTTTGATGTCTTCAACTTTGCTATATAGGGGATGAGAGAATCCTTTATTGATTCAATAAGGATTCTTTGAGCCCTTATTTCTCCTTTCATGTACTTTGATAGTACTCGATATTGCTTTTGCGTTGGTTTGGTGATTGAGCCCTTGACATATTCAATAACTTCACTCTCCATGAGAATTAAATATATTCTCTTCTTCCGTGCAAGGTAGTTCGAGGTCCCAACCAATTTATTGTTCTCCTTGCAGAAATAAGTCATTTGGTTTGTACATTGAGACATAAAATATAAAGTACTTACTTTTCAAATGAAGATACCTCCTTGATGACGTCTTTCACTTAATGTCTTCCTTCTTCAAGAATGATAATGCTTCTTTACGAGGAGAGATGTTCCTCTTCCTTCAAAGATGTTTGAGATGTGATCCTTTAGATCACTTTGATGATGAAGTTTTCTTCTTGCTTCCTTTGGTTGATGATTGTAGAGAGTGTAAGCTTCCCAAAAATTATTCAAGTGTAGAGTCCTTCTTTGAATGGAGGTAGGGTCTTTGAGGTCTTCTTCTTCTTCCAAGAGTTGTGATAATGTGATCCTTGTGATGTGATGGATAGTCCTCCTTGATGCTTTTTGTTTTCGTTGATTATCTTATTATGATTAGTCCTTATGTATCCTTATTCAATTGGATGATCTTCAAGCCGTCTTTTCTTCTTGTCGCCTTAGCTCTGATACCATGTTGAGAAATCAAGGGCAGCTAGATTAGGGTGATTTCTCTTACTTTGATAACTTCTTTTGACGTTCTTTTACTTAACTTGATGTACTTGCACTTAGTTTCTTTTTCACTTAATTATTATTGTGTTCTTATCACCAAACAACTACCAAACTATGAAGATCCTCAAGACAAGAGGACACAAAATATAGGTTGCAAGCTAGGGCCAAAACCTCTCCCTTTGAGAGGAAAACCGACAAGAATTCTTCTCTTCTTATAGAATCTTCAAAAGTTGAATTCCAAGACCTAATACCAAGACAAATACCCCTCCAAGATCAAGCCAATATCTCCTTTGATGAACCTTCTCTTCCTCAAAGTGAACCCAAGTCGAACAGCTTGAAAACTTGAGATTTCGTCCTCTACTTTAGATTTTCGACCACTGCTTCAGGTCTATAATTTTTGGCCTCTATTGTAGAAACCCTAGCTTGCACGTGTGAGAAAATGATAGTAAAATTGACCTTCTCTCTCCTCCACTTGGATTGCTTCTTTCTTCTTCGAAATTCAGCTTGCAAACTTGATACTTATGGCACCAAAATTCAGCTTATTTGGAGGTCTGAAATTTCTGTTTGGCTTACAACAAAACGATGCCCCAACTCTTCGCACATGTGTGAGGATTTAACCCAAAACAGTCCTCAAGAATTTCAACTTCTCTTCTTTTAATTTTTTTGGCTCTTTAGACTTCTTTCCTTCTTGGATCGAACTTGTTCTCTTGCATAATCGAATGTGATGAATGTGTCTTCAAATGAGGTTGAGTACCTCTTATATATAGGTTTCCCTTAGAGTTCGAACTATCATCATGAGGCCGACTTGTCCTCTCTTGTAGGCTGACTTGATCTTGGAGGGTATTTATGACACAAATCGGCTTACATAAATTCCTTTGACTTGTTACATGATGCCCAATAGGGTCATTTACATATTATAATGAATCTTTGACTTATTTGACTCAATAACAAAGCCGTAGAAGCACACACTGGGTGCTTGACCTATAAATAAATTAACCTAGAGCATGAAACCCATGCTAGATAATAATAAATTTTTCTCTTTTACATCAAATACAAAAATCAAGATTACATAAGAAATTATGAAGACCGAGCCTAGTTAAATTTTCCATCACCCTCAACATTAGAGAAGAGATGGACACTTTGAGCAGTTGGAAACCCATAGAGACCATTTTGTTGTGCCCCATATAGATCTTGGGACCATAGGGAGCTATTGAGGTGCATTTGATGGCCAAACCTAAAATCTTGATTACTACATGCTTCTACATTACCTTGGACACCTTATAATACTTGGACATGGCATTTGGATGCCATTTCATTCATGACGTCAACCCTAGAAGGCTATCAGCTCACACATGTGGCGTTATTAGAGCATTTATGATTGAGGCTAGTGGGATGGATTGTAACCCAAACATTTTTTGTGATTAAACTTGTTTTAGGGGTGTCGTTAGGCTAATATTAGGTCTTATTCCTCATATAAATATAAGAGAGGCTCATTCATTTGAAATCATCATCACTTAGTGACAATTTAGATCCTCTTAGGATATTTTTTACTTCTTTGTATCTTGGAGAAGATGTGATATATGGAGTATTTTGTCTATTGGAGCTATTTTCTTAGCATTGGAGAAGTTATATTGGATTAAGAGTCTATTATGTGTGCATTTCTTATTGTAAGTGTAACTTGTTATTGATGAATTTTTGATCTTATGTCTAATGCATGGAATGTATTGGTTATCTATGATTTTTCTATTGCACTATTGATTATTGAATATTAATGGTATATAATTTAGATATCCTTATAGTATGCATTACTCATATATGGAATGTGAATGGTAATCCCCTTGGTGAACTCTTGTTGTAGCTCTCCTAAGTGTCTTTGATCCCTCTCAGAGATAATAGCTAGGGTTTTGTGTCAAGGCATCAAAACATCCTTACTCTTTTGCAAGAATTAGCGAATCTATAACATCCATAGACTCCATCAACCCAAGGACTAAGCATTGGCCTTGTCATTTCGATGAACAAACCTTATTTCATCCACAAAATTGAATTTCACTCTCTTTTTCTCTTCTATTATCGATCCTCTTAAGAACAAGAGACCTAAACTAGGGCTTGGAGCAAAATTTTCTTAGAAGAGGAATTTTTAGTGGTAGAAGGATTCGACATCAAGAGTAGACTTGGTTGCCTCAAAATCAACTTCCTTGGTGGCTAATTATCCATGTCCGGCTTTGATTTCTCTTGCCCTAGCTAATTTGCCCTAGGAAAACCCTAGGTTCCCTAAGCTTCAACTTGGGGACTTTTTGAAGGTTTCATATGCCATTGGGTTGCCAATATTCATTGATTAGAAACCTTTTCTTGGTACATTGATCCTAGGATAATCCATTTTGCTTGTTATTACTTAAGCCCTAGGTTCAATGTGCCCTAAATTAGGCCTCTTTAAGCGATGTGAATTGCCTTATTCTCATTGGTTAAGCCTTATACCTAAGTAGAGCCATCCTTTAGGAGCATAGTGTGTCACCTTAAACCTTTTAAGCCTAGAACATCTCTCATAGATGACCTATTTACCGAGAAGCCTCCCATTGGTGAAAGTCTATAAACAACATGGGTTAGTAGTTGTGGTGATAGTGGGCCACACCTCATTGTTGTCACTTAGTCTAGTGCTTGCCTTATAGAGCACCTCTCTATAAGACTTGTTAGATTTTGCGGCAACTTGTCCTAAAGAAGAAGGAAATCATAATTTCATTCAAGCCAATGGAAACAATTAACTAGAAGATGAGACATATCAAAGACAACATTGACCATCACCAACTCAAAGGAATTTACAAAATAACTTTCTCTTGTGGAAATTTTTTGTTTATGAGAGACAGGTCATTTCTTCCAAGTAAGGATGAAAGAACATGAAGTAGACACTAATAATGAACATATACACACCTCTACCCTAGTAGAACACTCTATCAAAACTGGACGCCATGTTTGCATAGAAAAAACCAAAAGAAGACCATTATTTCAAATTTTGTTTCAGAGAGGCTCATGACATAATCAAACAACGAAACAATCTAAACAAAGACAGGGGTTTAGAGGTGAGTGGGAGTTGGCTCCCATTGATCAAGCAACAAAGGACTCAGGAAAAGCAGGTTTGACCTTGTCTAAATTTGTCTTGGTTCCTACCCTTCTTCTTCCTCCCTTTAGTTTTATTGATTGACTTGGTTTATTGTATTATTCTTCTTGTTACTATTATCTTATATATTTGGGATTATAATTAGTTTTATGACTCTGTAACTTAAAAGGCTTTGTTCTAATTCCTCCTAATATATTAAATTATCCTTTTAATGATAATATATTATTATTGACTATTTTAATTAGTTATTTAATTAGTATTTTAAGTTTTTATTATAGCATTATATACATGTTCTAGAAATTATTATATCTCATTACTATTATTAATGATTATTATCTTTATTTAAATTTTTAGTTTTGACTTTCTCATTAGGATTTTTTTATTTTTCTTTTCATCTTTAATTTCTTGCATCTTTATGGCTCTTTTCGCTAACATTTGACTTCCTTTCTCAATCATGCATCTCATGAGAATTTAATTGGTCAATCTACATCTCTGTCCTTCAACCTTTGGTCATGCATCTCATGAGAATTTAATTGGACAATCTACATCTCTATCCTTCAACCTTTTATCCTAACGATGGATCTTTTTTGGGATTCAAAACGTCAACAAACAATGATGAATATTGTAGATGATTTGAACTCACACTATGAAACTGTAACTCTTCTTAAAACAAGTCATCTTTCCCTAAATTCACATAGGAGCACTCTGTCTTGTCATATAAAATCATCATAAACTCTTCGTAAATAAGACTTATTTCATAAATATATAAAAACACCCTCCCTTGTGATATAAAAAACTATTATAAAAATCTTTAAACGATTCCACAAGGGTGACTAAAATTGAGAATATGATCTAAATAAAGAATTACGAACTTTGGTAAGAGTATGGTTAGAGTTCTTCATTTCTCAAGTAATAAAAAGATCTAAATGATTTTTGAAGTGTGATTAAATTAAGAGCATGATCTAGAGAAAAAATCTCAAACTTATGGAAGTATGGCTAGAATACCTTATTTATTAAATGCCATGAATATGAATTTGCTAGAAGTGTTAGTCAACGCAAATAATATGACCAACTATTCATACAAGTCATCATTCTTTATGAATGCAGTGTTCTACTCATCTTCTTTTTTAATATTGATGTGATTGGACATTGATCTTAGATTGATTGTATAAGATTATGTTAATACAACTAATAAATTTCAAACTTATGGAAGTAAGGTTAGAATACCTCCTTTATCAAATGGCATGAATACGAATATTGTTGGGTTGTGTTATATTCTTTCCATGACTAGCCCGCCTAGTTAACTGGGGTTGTGCCGATTGCGCAGCGGGGGGGCCACAGGGGGTTTGAGGGGGGCGGATAGCCCCCTCTACGGGGTCTGGGGCAGCGCCCTAGGGAATTTTTTTTTTGGACCCTATATTAGGTTGGGCGGACCTACCTTTGGTATTGTGCATAGTTTTCGCACATGGTTTAGACACGATGGTTTTCGGTCCATGGTATTGGATGGTTCAACATGTATAAATATGTATTGTAACATTGAAAGGAACATAATGAAAAATCAAGCTGGTAGTCCTGGTTTTGGGATCCAGAGGAAAATCTCTGTGTATATGTGTTATGCTCTCGCATTGTTTATTTTTTGTTCTTAGAATTCGTATGCAGGTAATTTCTGTAGGGGGTTAAAAACTACATTTGGTATCAGAGCTATTTTGGCTTCAAGGGGACACCTTTGTTACTGAGGGGTTTCGCTCGGGCCTGTGGTAGACCCTGTTTAGTGGGAGATCTGCTGGATTGATTCTGGTGGTGAAAGAAGATGGCGAGCAGTGGAAAGATAGAGATCGATAAATTTAATGGTCAGAGTTTTGAGTTATGGAAACTCAAGATGGAGGATCTGTTGGTGGATAAAGATTAGTGGATCGCGGTAGATCCAGGTACTAAACCAACGGAGTGTTTGATGAAGAATAGAAGAAGTTGGATCGGAAGGCAAAGAGCACGATACGATTGTGTGTCTCAGATTCAGTATTGTTGAATGTATTAGGGGAAGCTATGGCGAAGGCTTAGTGGGACAAGTTAGGGACTTTGTACCAATCTAAGTATTTGGTGAATAAATTGTTTCTACGAAAAAAGCTGTATAACCTAAGGATGAAAGATGGAGACTCGGTGATAGACCATTTGAATGCATTTAATACTATGGTAAGTTAGTTAATATCTGTTGATATTAAAATTTCAGATGAAGATAAGTGCATCAACTTGTTGTTTTCTCTACCAAATTCGTGGAGTAGTCTGGTTATTGCAATAGGTAGCAATGCAATTGCCTTGCAGTTTGATGAAATAGTCTCATCCTTGCTGACGGAGGAAATGAGACGAAAAAACATGGAGAGCCAGCATGGTGATGCCTTGTCTGTATGAGGACGGTCCCAAAACATAAACAAAAATAAGTCAGCGAGTGGGAGATCTAAATCTAGAGGGAGATCTAAATCTCCAGGAAATCTTATAAAGGTGGTGTGCTAGAAATGCAGAAAGGAAGGGCATTATAAAAGGCACTGTAAGTCTAAAGCTCCCGAGAAAGGAAAGGGATCTGATGATGATCCTTCTATAGAGACAAAAACCACCTCAGAGGAAGGTGGGGATGTATACTTGGCTACTTCAAATACACGTAGATCACGAGGCATGGTTGATTGACTCAGGTGCATCCTTTCACTTCACTCCCCATAGAAAGCGGTTCTGCGAGTATGAGAAATACAATGGTGGTGATGTATTCTTAGGGGATGATAGGAAGGCTAGAATTGTTGGTCGTGGAAAAGTAAAGTTGAAGTTGCAAGGTGGAAAGATTAGAACAATTCCGGGTATTCTGCATATTCCTGCATTAGCCAGAAATTTGATTTCTGTAAGCAAGTTGGATGATGCAGGGTAAAAACAGTGCTCGAGAGAGATACGTGCAAGATGGTTCAGGGAGCACTAGCATTGATGTGGGGAGTTCGGATTGGAACTTTGTACAAACTGCAAGGTAGCACTGTTATTGATGGGTGCAACAATTCTGTGGTTCCTGAAATTGGAGTAGAAAATCTAGTGGTCTCTGGAGAAAATACCATGCTATGGCATCAAAGGCTTGGACATATTGGAGAGAAGGGCCTTCGAATACTTCATGGTAAAGGTATGGTAGAAGGTATGACTAATAGCTCTCTGGATTTTGATTTTTTTGAAAATTGTGTATATGGGAAGCAGAATCGGGTGAGTTTCCCCTCTGGTGGTAAGAGGGCGAAACATATATTAGAGCTTGTGCACAATGATGTGCTTGGACCTGTGAAGGTTCCATCACTGGGTAAGTCTATGTACTATGTATCATTTATAGATGACTTCTCAAGAAATATATGGATACATTTCCTCAAGAATAAATCTGAAGTCTTTGACAGGTTTAAAGAATTCAAGGCTCTAGTGGAAAACCAGACAGAGAAGAAGATAAAGGTGCTGAGGATAGATAACGGTGGAGAGTTTTGTAGCAAGGAATTTGAAGAATTCTGTAAGAAGTGTGGTATAGCATGACAAAAAACTACTCCATACACACCTGAGCAAAATGGAGTTGCAGAAAGAATGAACAAGACGTTGATGGAAAGGGAAAGAAGCATGCTCAGTGGTGCTGGATTAGGATAGGAATTCTAGGCAGAGGCGGTGGAGATAACATGTTACTTAGTCAACGGATCACCTTCATCAACGTTGGAGGATAAGGCTTCACAAGAGGTATGGACTGGTAAGAAACCCTCTCTTTCACATATGAGGGTATTTGGATGTGATGCATATGCACACGTTCCAAAGGAGAAAGGAACAAAGTTGGATAGTAATTCTGAAAAGTGCATCTTTATTGGGTATAAGGATGGTTTAAAGGGTTATAAGCTTTGGAATCCAGTAACAAAGAAGGTTGTGTACATCTGAGATGTGGTGTTTAGAGAGGAAAGAAATGTTATTAAACATGAAGTCCCATCAAAGGAACCTGAGAAGATAGAGTTTGAGCTAAAGGAGGAAGAATCAGACTCTACAACAGAAGAGGAATCAGAAGATGAAGATCCACAAACTTCAGTTGTGAGAAGATCAGTTCGAGAAAGAAGACAGCCAGAAAGGTATAGTGCATCTACTTTCTAGTCAAATTTTGCTTTATCTATTACTGATGATGGTCTCAGAACTGTGAAGGAAGTAGTAGACTCAAAGGATGGAAAACTCTGGAAAGAGGCCATGGTTGATGAAATGACATCTTTGCACAAAAATGAGGTTTGGGATCTAGTGGAGTTGCCGGCTGGAAGGAAACCCATTGGCAGCAAATGGGTGTTCAAGAAGAAGACAAATGCAGAAGGAAAGGTGGAGAAATACAAAGCTCAGTTGGTAGAAAAAGGTTATTCCCAGGTGCCAGGAATTGATTTTGGTGATATTTTTTCTCTTGTTGCCAAGGTAGCTTCTATTAGATTACTTTTATCTGTTGTTGCTGCTTTTGATTTTGAGGTAGAACAGATGGATGTGAAGACAACATTTCTTCACGGGGATCTAGAAGAGGAGATCTACATGAAGCAACTTGAAGGCTTTGCGGTGAAGGGTAAGAAAGAACTGGTATGCAAGTTAAAGAAGTCTTTGTATGGGTTAAAACAATCACCAAGGATGTGGTATCAGAAATTTGATACACTTATATGGGGACTTGGCTTCACTGGAAGCAAAGCAGATCACTGTGTGTATTTTAAATTAATTGGTGACCGTGTTATATATCTGGTCTTATATGTGGATGATATGTTGCTGGTTGGAAATGACAAAGAAATTATCCAGGATTTGAAGACCTAATTGTCCTCCAAATTCGACATGAAAGGTCTTGGTGCTGCAAACTATATTTTGGGCATGGAAATTAAAAGAGATCAGGCAAAGAGGAAGATCTGGTTAAACCAGAGGAAGTATGTCGAGACAATATTGCAAAGGTTTAATATGCAGGTTTGTAAACCAGTGAAGGTTCCTATTCCTGTAGGTGTAAAGCTATCTACTGAACAGTGTCCTAAGACACAAGAAGAGGAAGAGGACATGTCCAGTGTTCCATATGCAAGTGCAGTCAGTAGTCTGATGTATGCGATGGTCTGGACTAGACCAGACATTGCACATGTAGTTGGAGTATTGAGCAGGTTTATGTCAAAACCAGGGAAGGAGCATTGGACAGTAGTGAAGCGGATTTTCAGGTATTTGCGTGGCACTAGTGATTATGGTTTGTGCTACCAAGGAAGTCCAGGATTGGACAGAGTTTTGGATGTTCGTGGCTTTGTTGATGCAGACTGGGCTAGAGATCTATATCAGAGAAGATCTATAATTGTGTATGTGTTTAACCTATTTGGAGGTGTATTCAGTTGGATGAGTAAGAAACAATCTGTAGTTGCACTATCAACTATAGAGGCAGAATACATGGCAGCCACTCATGCAAGCAAGGAAGCAATTTGGTTGCAGAGATTGTGTTCAAGTATGGGGTTAATACAGGGAGCTATAAGGATAGATTGTGACAGCCAAAGTGCAATTTTCAGGGCAAAGAACCATGCTTACCATTCAAAGACAAAGCACATTGATGTTCAGTATCATTTTGTGAGGGATATGATAGAAGACAAAAATGTGTTGCTGGTAAAGGTGGACACTTTGAAGAATACTGCAGATGCATTGACAAAATCTGTTAGCTCTAAGAAGTTCTCTTGGTGTAGAGAAACAATGGGCGTTGCAGGGATGGATAAATGACTAAGCTCCCTTGTGGAAACAAAACAACAAGTGGGAGAATTTTGGATTGTGTTATATTCTTTCCACGACTAACCTACCTAGTTAACCGGAGGGTTAGAGGGGGGGTGGAGCCCCCCTTTCGTTGTGCCGATTGCACAATGGGGGGGTCACAGGGGGTTTAAGGGGGGTGGGTAGCCCCCCTCTACAGGGTCCGGGGCAGCGCCCCGGGGAAATTTTGTTTGGACCCTATATTAGGTTGGACAGACCTACCTATGGTTTTGTGCATGGTTTTCGCACATGGTTTTGGACATGATGGTTTTCGGTCCATGGTATTGGATGCTTTGGCATGTATAAATATATATTGTAACATTGAAAGGAACTTGACGCGTGCACTCTTGAAGTGCTCCACATGTGTGAGATTACTTAAGAATTTATTCCATTCTGCTCTTCTTTTATCATCATTCTCATAACCCTGATGATGGATCCCATTTGGGATTTGAAACGTTGGTGCAAAAATACGCTTACTGTGGATTCTCCGGTTGAAGATTCAAAAAGTACAAACCACAGATCTCTTAAATCCAAAACCATATATATCTTGTTGGCCTCCCTTACCTCTCATATATATATATATATATAGGAATGAGAGAATCCTCTTATCATTCTCATTGTTGATCATTATATTGTCACAAGAGATTTGAGGACAATAGTGCACTTCTCTCTCTTTCTCTCTCTTTAAGTACTCTCTTGTCTGGGAAGCACCAAGGTTTTGGGGAGATTTTGGAGCATTTTGAATACTAGGGTTATGATTTCATCCCTTGGATACATTGGAGCTAATGTTTTATGATTAAACACTAGATTGCACTTGTTTAGGGGTGAGAATAGATGTATTTGTTGGACATAGATTGTCATTATGGCAATATTCGAGGAGCACACAGAGCTATCGGAGGAGCCAAGAGGAGCAGACAGAGCCACCACAGGAGCTAACAGAGCACAGAGCAGTCAGAGCCATAGGAGGAAGCAATCAGAGCAAGGAGGCATATCGGAGCCAAGAGGAGCCACATATGTATATGGAGCACACAGAGCAAACAAAACCATCGTATGTATATGTCATATATATATGCCAAAGAAGAGGAGCACATAGAGAAAACAGAGCCATCAAAGAGCTTATATGCATGCATTTAACAACAGATAGAGTTATCGGAAGCCAAACTCATATATATATATATATATATATATATATATATATATATATATATATATATATATATATATATATATATTTACATTATCGGGCCCGTCAAACCCATGTATGCATGCTTTAACACTATCGGCGGGCAAAACTATGCAATATGGCAAATACACTATCGACGCAGACTTCCGGCAAAATACATGGCAAATACACTATCGGAGGCCAAAAACTCACGTATAAATGCCTTTATACTATCGGAGGCGGAAAACTTGGCTCTAGGGAAAATACACTATTGGAGGTGGATTGCGGACTTGTAACTTTATACACGGGAGTGGTGAGTCATATCGGGTCCGGTACATAATATCATATCGCATCAGCATTTCGGAGCGGAGGTAATACAGTGTTAAGCGACCCCTTTCTTTGCGATCGTTGATAGCGATATATATATATATATATATATATATATATATATATATATATATATATATATATATATATATATATGCGGACCCGATGCAATATCACAATTGAATTAATATAATATCGCGTCCAGTGGAGGATCGGCCGTCGGCCATCGACGATGCCATGGTCTCGACATATAAAGGACCTCCGGGAGTCACGAATCGCTGATTGCGATTTAAGCACGGACCCGATACAGAAATAGATGCGGGTGTAATATATCCTGAAGTCCGCCCTTTAGTCTTTTCGACTGTTTCACCCATGTTTCTTGTGTAATCGAGTTTTTTGGCCTGCGCGGGGTTTTTAGGCCGAAAGGCCTATGATAACTACTCCGATGATTCAGGAGGCTGAACGTCAGTTAAATGGGGTGCATCATGGCGATGGAGATTGCGATTGGGGCATAACACCTCCATTAAACTGAAAAACTCTGTGTATGCCTGCAATCATTGTCAAAAGGAGCGCTGTTACAGTTAATTGGGAAGATGTGTTGTCCGTGGATTATTTGGATCTCTCTAATGAATCTATGTGTCCCCAGAAGAGTCGGTGAACTTGCATAACGCAGAGGAAGCCACAGCGACCGAGGAGGAAGCCAAAGAGGTGGTGTAAGCAGAAACGAATGGACAAAGGCATGGGGAATGAATAAAAAAGAAAAAACAAAGAACAATGGGTGTTGTTGTTGTGAATAACCAGAGTTAGAAGCAGTAGAATACAAAGATCAGCAGCATAACAATTTATACCAGGGTTGGGTTGGAGCCCAAGAGGTTGGAGCCTCAGAACTAAACAAGATTGAAATCCTTGGGGGTTGGTGCTCCTAAGCGCCGAACCATTGCAAAACAGAGTTGGTGCTCTGGAGGTTGGAGCCTCATTGAAGTCCAAGTTGGAGCTTGGCAACTAATCACAACCAGATATATACTTATATTGTATTTATTTCATTGCACTGTTTTGTGTAAATAAAAACATTAATTCCAACTATCTATTTCTGTGTTTCATATCTATATATATATGTGCTTTTGGTAACAACAAGAACAACAAAAAAAGAAATACTGATTCACCCCCCCTCTCAGTATTTCCAACAGTATTACCTTAGAGAACACACTAGTGTGATGCCTGTTAGAGCTTCTTGGTGTTGGCTAGAGTTCTTCTTGGTTTTCCCCATCTAAGGTTTTGGAGAGGTAGAGGATTGTATGAGCCTTGAGATGAGGCTATGGTATGTACATGAAATTCATAAATGGGTGTGTGTGAAATATATCCAAAAAAGTCTTATTGAATATTTGATTTCTAGCTCCCTATTTCTTCATGAAGTGGTAATCTCCATCACTAGCATGTCTTGTTGATTTGACATAAGTTAAGGTTGAAATGATTAAGTGATTTAACATTAATCCTAAAGAAGATAGGGTAAATTCATTGATATTATAAGGTGATTTTTAGATCTGCATTTTACATGATAAGATTTCTCTAAAGGGTCAAAAATTGTTGGCACACAATATCTTTTCTCTTGGTTTTCCTTGTTGATTTGGCTTGCTAAGAGGTAAAATATTGTTTGTTATTGCTAATGTTTTTATCAATTTCATAACAACACGAATGTTGGAAATTCATGAGGTTAAGATCTAGGAAACCTCTAGGAAAGAGGTGGAATTTCTGAAGTTGCATTAATTGCCCTAGTCTTGGAAATTTCTACAAAAAGTACATCCATCATATCATCCATTCTTAAATTTAAAGAACACACTTAAATGTTGATGCTGTTAAAACCACATGAATCTATATAAATCCTCTAGCTTCCAACATTCTCAAGAGCCAATAATGTTGGACAAGCACAGGGGCTAGTACTCTCTCAAGTGGCCCTTATTAATGTGGGGCTAATCTATCTCCTCATCTTCCAAAGTAAGTTCATATAATTGCTTTTGTTCACGAAGACTAATGCTAAAATAAGATCAATCTAGTATTTGTTTTTCTCGATATAAGGAGTTGAAGCAAAAGTTCCTCAAGCATAATGACACCGTAATTTTGCCTATGAATCTAAAAACTCCAACTCTAATCTTTCTTATGTGTCAACAATGCTAGACACACACAAAAACTAATCTTCTCTAACATGCTAGTTCCTAATCAAGGCTTAACCTATTCACTCATCTCATCATTTGCCAATGTTGAAGTTCTAGTTGTTTTGTTTGGGAGAACCAACCCTTGAATTATATTAATCTAGTATCTATTTTTCTTAATGGACCCTAGTTGAAGTAGAGGATCATGGAGCATAACACCATGAAATTCATGCACCATTTATCACATCTATTGACAAGCATTTCATTGCATCAACCAGGTCCATTTCTTCATCACTAAGGCATAATATGCTTTATATATATTTCTCACAAATTCCTTGATCAATAACAATACCTTTCATTTCTTTTTTCGTTGGGGCAACATCAAATTGTGTAATGTACTCAACCCTTGAAATTCAAATCAACAACATAGAAAAACCAAAGAACATAATAGAAAATAGATAAATCTTGATAAAAAAACCTCTTATAGTAATTGTTAGGGTCCTATAATTTATACGATCTAAAGGTGATTGAGTATTTTATCTCAGGAATCTTATATTGTAAATAATTGTCAATCTGCAAATGATTTCCAAATTAAAGAAAAATAGAATAAAAAATAAAAAGAGGGTATAAATAAAAAAGAAGAAGAAGGAGAAAACAAAAATATTGAAAAATAATAAAAGCTAGAACCCCATCAAAGAAAAACAAAAAGAAATAATACTGAAAGTGTTGCAAGTCTAAATGCCACTACTGATAGATAGTTTTCTTCATTATTGATAAATAAAGGTTGTGTGTGGCTTGTTTAAAATGCCACAATGACTAGCGATTTGTTTAATCATACAGTACAATCATGGTTAAACATGTTTAAATTTCTGTAATAGATTAGAGAATTAAGATTTGCCAAACAGTTTAATCTTGGTAAATCAATAGTTGGGTAGAAATGACATTGATTCAATTGTTTAATATAAATCAATAGGAGAAATAAGTGATAGGATTTGGATAGTTTTTCATTTCATCATAAAAGAAAAATATGGGTTTGCTAGTCTAAATGCACCTCTTAGAAGAATAAAAATGTTAGTTTAGTTAAGGGTAGGTAAAATAGTTGGTTTTATAAGTATGCTTATACAACATTTTATCCTAAGTTTAAGGACATTGTGAAAAGACAAAACATGCACGATAAGATAAAGTGTTTTTCATATATTTCATATTTTACCTTTATCCTAAGATCAAAAGCAAACAAATAAAAGCGCATATGGACAAATTCGTTTTGTCATATATGGTTAATCAATGCTGATGTCAGAACGTCGGGATCCTCTCTCCCTCATGATCCACGGTCCATATTTTTTTTCGGCCCCCCCTCTCCATCCTACCTTTACCGGGGGGGGGGTCTGAAAAGGCTGTTTCTTCTGTCGGGTCCCATCCTAATGTGGCAGCCTCTCTCGATTTTGCACCCCCCCTTATGATACTACTTACCACCATCTACCCCCTATGAAATTGCCTTTCCCCTCACCCGCTTTACCGCGTCCCCACTTCCACACCTCCACCACTCACCTCCCGCCACGTCGCCTAGCCGTTATCCAATTAATTACTCTCCTGACAAAAATAACCGTTCAGCATTCAATTCTTTTTCCCGGGTAACCATTCAAACTTAACGGTCCCGCGTCACCTCCAATGGATTTCATCTCTCTGCCTTTAAAAACTTTCGAAACATCTCCTTTTTCCCTTTCACTGCTCATTCTATGTAATTGACAGTTTTTACACAGTGACCGTTTTCAGAGCATTTCCTCAACTTGAACCGAATCAGAATTGTCAGCACTCTGTCTCTTTTCCCCTGATAATTCATTCAACTTAAACTGATTCCCCGTAAGCCTTCCTCTCTCCTGCTGTTACTTTTCGCTGATACAGTCATGCCTCCAAAGAGCAAAACCTAGGAGAAAACTGTCAATCCATTAATCCCTCCCTCCGTAGATTTAGATCACATTCCTCTAGCTGACAGGGATTATCGGATTAGTGAAACCCAGTGTGACTGAGTTTTTAGAGCTATAATGTTGGTAGGAAGACAAGCATGTAAATAAAACTGATGAAATTGGGCTCTGGGAGTCCAATATTCCCCATTATATCTTCCATCTGAGCTTCCAAGCCCCTGAATTCACCAGAAAATGTCAACCTATTATGTCCTTGCCCAAAGAGCTATTATGGCCCCATCTGGTGACATTCTGTTTACCATCATTGCCCAGTCTATAAACCAAATGATGCTAACTCCCCCTGTGGAAAATGGTGTCCCTTTCTCTTTAAAAGCCCTCACCCAACTTTATTAGAAACTGGATTTCTCTACAATAGCCAATTTTTTTAAGATTTTCTTGCGTGAGAATGCCCGATTACCTAAAAAGAATCCTCCATACCCTTCCTCTATCTTCCCTTATCAAGCTAAACAAATTATATCCATAATTTCACATATTTTGGGTTATTATCCTGATCAATGGGTAGATGAGCCCATTTTAGGTTTCCTTTCCATATTTTCCATAGACAGTAAACCATCCATTGTATTCAATTTCAGTCAATTTTTGGCTGATAGCATTCATAAGCAATTTTTGAAATTTCCCACACAGCAGGTGTTTAATTACATTTCCATTTTAATCTACATGTTCCTTTATTGTCAAGCAGACAAGTTCAATTTTGCAATGCAGAAGCTAAATGATGAAAGAAACCAGTAACCGATGATTTTTTGGACCTCATTGGTCATGAAAGAGTAGCAGGAATTCTCTTACAAGCAGTTTATTGAGGAGTTTGTTCACCCAGCCATGAACATCATTAACAGTTCCATACAACCCAGAATTAGTGAAGATATCAAAATAATTTTACATCTAAAAGAACAGGCCAAGGCTGGAGATTGATATTTATACCAAACTACACAGAAATAAGAGTTTAGGGATGCGAATTGGCACCATACAAACTCCCTAAATACCTCCCCATGAGGATTTTTTCCCAGAAATATATCAGAGATATGTTAAATTCTGATGATATTCATTTTGTGGTGGCTAAGAAGAAGTCACAATTTCACATAAAGACACCGATGGACCCATTTATATGCAATACCAGGACAACAAGTGAAGAAGCAGACAAAATGCTTAAAGAGATGAAACTCAGCCTAAGTTTTACATGGTCTTATGACCCTTGGAGTATTATTTCAAAACTCAGAGTAGAAAACAAAACTACTCCCTACATCCATACCTCAAGGCCTGAGATAGAAAAGTACGCAAATAGTTGGAATGGATAGAGAATACCTTGCAGGAAGCTAAAGAAAAACTCTTTTCTACTTCAAGTTTACAGACTCCCACTCCTCAGGAGAAAACAAGTAAAAGACAAAGAGAGGAGGGATCATCATCAACAACAGGTAGTGAGGCCAAAGAATTCAGGACCAGTTACAGGAAAAGGGCAAAAGTGACTCCTAGGACATATGTTGAAAAGGAGACAGAAGAGCATGCTGCCATCATAATTACAGACTCACCTCTTGCAAGTAGCAAATTTGTAACATCTTCTACTGGACCTTCATCATCACAAGGTCAGAAGGAAACAAAGCTAGATTCACATAATGTCCAAGGAGAGAAGAAAAACATTGTTTTTGATAGGTACAAAGAAATTAAACTTAAGAATGAGATCCTTAAGAACAATACCTACAATTAGTTTTGGAAGAAGACTTCAAGCTCACAAAGTTGATTGTTATCAGTTTTTGACACAGAGCATGGAAAGATGCAGATGGCCTTTCTTGAGGCCCAAATTCCACATCCAAAAACATCAGCAGACTATAAGAGTACTACATTTGAGTTCAGCACCAAAGATATCCATCCCATTGATCAAATGGAGATGCATAAACAGATTGGTGGGATGATCTCTTCTACATTAACTAATATTGCTATGTCATTGTCTAAGTTGCAGGTTTCATTTGCCAACATTTAGTCTCAGTGGAAAATGAAAAATGTATCCTCCTTAGCAAAGGATAATATGATCAAATCTTTGGAAGATTTGGTAATCAAGATAGGATATGATCCTAAAGATATATATGTTGTAGAGGAAATCATCAAGAAGAAAAATCTGGATATTGCAGCATTGAGAAAACAACTTAAGTTGCCAGCCACAGAGGATCCCTTGACCAAAGACATTGAAGAAAATGAGGCACATAAGGCTGACATGATGAAGTTAATTCAGAATATACAGATCAAACAGATGAAGGCAGAAATGGAGAAGATGATAAAAGAGAAAGAGCATAGCCAGAAGATGGCCATTGTCCCCCTGGATGCCATACCCATCTCTCAGCTTCCAGAACAAGAACAACAACTGCAACTACTTCTTCCACTCATAATGCGAGTGTTGAACAGGTGATAAAGACACTAGAGAACATGTCAATCCAGTGAGAAGAGATCAAGACTTTGCATGGACAACTCAAGGCTCTAGAAGAACAGAAAACTAGAGCTAAAGCTTCTCGTCTCACTGAAGTGCATAAATCATAGAGACTGTTGGAGAGGTTGCAGAAGGTAGAAAAGTATACCTCAATTAGTCAGACCTTGGCTCAAGCCAAGGAAACCATTTGGATAGGTATTCTGGACTCTATGAATGAGATTTGGCCATCTATCCAAATCATCTTTGAACAGAAAAAATTGATAGAAAAGGTCACAGAAACCATTGTTCGGGTAAGGGAAAAGTTTGGAGATATGTCCACAGAAGCCTCCAACATTATCAGATTCCTTAATTCTAAGTCTAAATATGAACTTGAAGAATTAGGAATTAGTGACACGACTGCCACTATTTTGGAAGTCAAGAAAGTTTTGACTAAAAGGAACCTTATTGATCAATTGGAAGAAAGATGTGAAACACTAGAGCTGGGAGTGAACAGGTTTTGTAACAGAATTGAAGCATTAATCCAGAAAGGGCTGCCCAACATATATGTGATTAATGATAAATTGATCACTCAGGAAGACTATGTTCTGAAGATGAAAGAAATGGCCAGAAGCAGTGTCAAGTTCAGTGGGATAAAGGGCAGTATGACAACAAGAGCATTTTTAGAAACCATGGCAAATGACTTCTACATCCAGAATGAGGTAAAACATGTTTTTACAGTGAAGCCAACTTTTGCAAAATACACAGAGGTTGATGAAATTTACTGGAGGGTAATTAAATTAACCATACCAGATGAAAAAATATGGGAAGAACTTTGTGATTTACTGGATTAAAGGGTAATTCGGATGCAGTAAAAACAACGGCCAACACAACAGCCAACACATCAATGCATCACAATTTCGGGTTGATTCAACAACCGAATCCACCAAAGCAGAGCCACCTTGTTGTCTACGTGGTCTATTTTTCTGCTAGAGATAGATCTTATTGTTTAGAATTAGGCAAATAATACACTGTCGGTTGAGACAACAATTTTGTAATTATTTGTATAAATACTTCATTGTTTGAAGTATTAAGGGTTGATTTCTGAATATAATTTCTTCTGCAAAATTGTAATTTTTCAAAGTACTGGAGCATCAATAATATAGGGACATTTTCAGAGGATTCATATGGTGTACCAAATGGTGATGTGCTTCTTCAGTTCATTTGTTTAAACATTGTTTTCCCTTTCTCTGTAGTTTCTAGAAATCTCAATTATTTAACAGAAACTGTGATGAATAAGACTTGTTACATAGAGCACCCTATTCTGGCTGTTAGTAATTTTTATGTTTTCTGCTGAAGTCAAATTAAGGAATTCTTAATTGCTCCTTAATTTCTATTGAGTCTTACATTTATGCTATTTCACAATCCATTTATATTTCTGAAAAGATCCAGTTAGTGCAACCTAGCTTGCCCTTAGAAACTCCTCTAAAATTTGATGTCAAATCCAATTAAATCTTCAGACTCTATAGCCCAATGGAATTATAGCAATTAAATCAACCAAACCATTCAAACAAAACAATCAGTACAGTCATAACTAGCCTAAAATTCACATAAAACAAAGCTAAATTTAATAGAGGGACCCCTCTCTAAAGTTCGCAGGGCTAGATTCCAACTTCCAAAGTGGTTTTGATGTTGTCCTATGTGTTTACTCCCTCGATCTCAAAAATACGGAACGACAACAGTAATGATATTTAAAAATAGAGAGTTATGTTCACTTGCCTCCTCAAGCGGACAATCTCCTAGAGAAAAGCTCCAAATACAATAATAAGTATTGAAAAAGTGTTACATAACCTTCGACTCAATCTATGGGTATCAAAAGAGAATCTTAACTACTCAATGGTCCAATTACAGTGAGGGCCTAGTAACTAATTTGGGCCTTATTAATAAAGATGACCCTTTTTACAATGAGTGATTATTAACTAACTATTTAGTGGGTTTTCGTCAAGGATGGTGGCCTCATACATCAATAAAGTATTTTAAGTAAGGGGGCTAGGGCAGGACTCTAACATGCCCCCTCAGAAGCAACATTGTCCTAAAGGTTGAAGGTGATGAAATTGTTGTAGAATCATTGCTAATGCCCATGTGGCATATTCTGATTACATATCTTTCCACTAGATAAAACTTCTTTGATATCATGTTGTTACAACTGATATTCTTCAACAAGTTCTAGAAGATTGGTCCACACTTTATAATTTAATCCCACCACCTTCTTCAACCATGACTCATGAAACACTAGATGAATCTTAAAGTGGGTTGGGAGAGCCAAATTGTAGGCCACTTGTTCAATGCACAATATGATTTGATAGGGACCATAGAACTTGGGAGCTAGCTTTTAGGGGACTTTATCTACGAGTGATGTCTATTTATAAGGTTGAAGGAGAGGAGACACTTGATCCCCTTCAACAAAAGAACATTCAAATTTTATGTATATCAACATCTCGTTTCATTCAATTTTACACCATAACCAAGTTGTCTTTAAGGGTACAAATAATGGCTTCTTTGGTGTGAAGTGTTCTATCCATTACATGAACCTTGGAGGTGCCTGACACTGATAGGGTTTTTCGACCATAAACAACTTCATATGATTTAATTTTCATAGCTCCATGATAAGTGGTATTGTATCACAATTTGACAAGGGGAAGCCATTGTGTCCATTGGTGTGTCTTTTCATAAACAAAGCATCTAAAATATGTTTCCAAGAACTTGATGACTACATTGGTTTGACTATCAATTTCATGATGATATTTAGCACTCATAGTTAGGTATGTACCTTGAAGTTTAAATAGCTAGTGCCGAATTTTGTTGGTGAATGTGGGGTCTTGATCCAAGACAATGGAAGTGGGTGTACATGTAGCTTAAAGATTTGATCTATCAATAATTGGGCAATTAAGGAAGAAGTGAATGAATGAGCTAGAGCGCAAAAAATGAATAACTTTTAAAAGGTGTTTGACAACCACTATAATGAATAATTCGTTACCCACCTTTGGGAGTCCCATCATAAAATCCATTAAGATACCTATCCAAATTTATGTTGGGATTGGTCATCATTGCAATGCCATTGGCATATTTACCATCTCTCCCTTCTTTCTTTGGGAAGTGCCAAAAGATGTTATGAAATTCTAGATATCTATTTCATTCCTTCCCAAAGGAATCAACACTTGGTTCTTTCATAGGTTTTATGAAAGATAGAGCGACCTTCTATTAGTGACAAATGTAGCCCTTCCAAGAATCGTTGTTTTAAGCCTAAATATTTTGTTAAACAATGTGCCCTTTATACCATATTGTATCTTGTTTCAATTATAACCTTTAGGTGGGTTTAGATTTGCTTGAAGTTGTTGGATGATTTTCCTTGAAGTATTCTTTGCTAGCCATCTGTTGTGGGCTTCCTTGAGCCATTTTGGACTTGGTAATGATAAGGCAAGGAGTGATACATCCCCCTCAAATTATCTAGATAAAGCATCAAACACAACATTTTGTTTTCCCTTCTCATACATAATCTCATAATCATACCCTAGCATCTTCGTGACCCAGTTATGTTATAACAGTGAGGACAACCTTTGTTCAAGGAAGTACTTTAGATAATGATGGTCAATCTTGATCTGAAAACATCTCTTTATGAGATATGCATGAGAGGCATCCACTACATGAAGGATAACCATCATTTCCTTCTATGTGAATTTTTCCAAATTGTGGTCACACAAATGCTTAATGGTATATGCCAAGGGGGGTCCTTCTTGCATCAACATTGCCTTAAGATCTTTCGTGAGGCATCACATTCCAATATAAAAATCTTAGTAAAACCAGATGTTGCTAATACTAGAGTAGTGCACATGGCATCTTTTAAAACAATGAAGTGCTATAATTTTTCACAAATTCCCTGTAGTAGCTTCTAAATCTTAGGAATCCTTGCAATCTCTTCAATGTTTTGGGATGGGGCCAATCTTGCATAGATGCTACTTTCTTGGATTGACTCGTACTCCGTCCTGACATACAATGCAACCCAAATATTCATCATTGCGAGCCCCAAAAGCATATTTGGAGTGCTTAAGAAATAATTGGTTGTCCCTCAAAAGTTTCAAGGATCTATCCACATGCTCCATGTGAAATTCTTATGCTTTCCTCTAGATCAAGATATCATTGAAGAAGAGCAACACAAGAATGTATAGGAAGGGTTTGAAAATATTGGTTATTAGGCTTTGGAAAGTGGATGGAGCATTACAAAGACCAAAACACATCATTAGAAACTCATAATGACCTTAGTGTGTTCGAAAGGTTGTCTTAAGGATGTCTATCTCCTTCATCTTGATTTGTGGTATCTTGAACACATATCAAGCTTAGTGAAAAACTTGGCTCCATGAAGTTCATTTGGTAGATCATCAATAACTAGGATATGAAATTTGTCCTTGATTGTCAACTTATTGAGAGCTCTAAAATCAAGACACAAGCACCAAGTGCCTTCCTTCTTTAATACCATGATTATTATTGATGAGTAAGGGCTTGTATTGGGATGTATGTTCCCTACATCTAATAGTTTTTGAATGATCTTCTCTATGTCATTTTTTGTGTGTAAAGGGTGTCAATAAGAATACACATTTGGTGGTTGACTTCTTGGAATCAGGGGAATAACATGGTCATGCTCTCCATGAGAAAGGAGTACACCCTCTCAAAGACTCGTTGAAGTTTGTTGAGGATCTGTTGCAAGTATGAGTGGATTGCTTGTGTCAAGCTTTCCATAATTTGTATGGCATTAAATTGGGAAATAATGACAGAGTGGCCTCTTTAATAACTTCTCCATACAATCACAATTGACTATTCCATAAGGACCTGCCTGAATCCCTTGAAGGGTGTGTATATGTCCCTCTTGAGTGAAACTCATATATAGTTCCTTGAAATCCATGGTAATTGGTCCCAAAGTGCATAACCATTATGCTCCAAAACTATATCATAGTCACCTATATTGATGGTGAATAGATGAGCTTTGAGATGATAGTTGCCCATTTGGAGTTTGACATTTTCAAATTTGCCCCTACATTTCATTGTTGGTGATCATAATTTGGAAGTTGTGCACCAATTCGACAACAGAATGGGTTTCTTCTACCGAGTGCTTGTGAATAAAATTGTGAGTATTTCCATGATCAAACACAATGACTACTTGTCATTGCTTGATATAGCCCCTAAGTTCGAAGGTTTGTGGAGTCGAAATGCTCGACAATGCATGCAAGGAGATTAGTGGTTCTTCTTAAGGGCATTGAGGTTTGATAGATGCTTGAGTAGGAATGTTGGTGTCTTTAACTAGTAACTTACACGTCTCTTTGGTAGTTATGTCTTTTGATAGAGGTGGAGCGGTCATATCAATTTGGAACAACTTTTATTCTTTACATTTATGAATTGGAGCATATTTTTCATCACAATTATAGTAGAGTCCAAATCTTTGGTAATCTGCCATTTCTGCTAGAGACAACCTTTATACTTTCAAGGGATGAGTAGGGGTTGTGCTTAGGGAATTAACCTAAGGAAGATGAGTTCAAAGAATGGAAGATGAATTTTTTAGTTTAAGCGTTGATCACAATCACTGCAACTTCTAGTGTCCTTTGAGATGCTTCCAACTAGGCAACACAACATTGCATTCTGACTTGTGCTCAAATATCTTCCTTGAGGCCACTAACGAAACATTCTTTATATGAATAATCTATTAAGGTTTTTGTATGGATAACTAATTGCGCAAACGCTGACATAAATTTTGCAACTAAACTTGTTTGATGTAACTTAGTAAGTTGCCCCAAATAGTAAGTGTCTCTCTCAAAACACACATGGATAGCTTTAATAAACTAACTGTAGGTGATGTAAATTGCATAGGATTTTTTATGCCATTCCCACTATTGCCATCATTCTAGATCCAAACACAAGACCCCCACCCTAAGTTTCATCATGTCATCAATAACGCCATGGAGGACAAAGTAATGTTCCATTTGGGTGACCCATCATGACGGGTCAAGAACATAAAACTTGTTTAGGTCCACTTTAGGAAAATGTTGCCATATGTTAATCCATTGGTCTATGGTTGTAAGGACTTGCAAAGGGTTATGGATTACTAAAAAGCTTTGACTTAGAAGTTTCTTCTTGGTGCAACTTAATATGATGTGCAGTCCAGTGGCCTTCTTTTGGTATGCCTCAAGTAGGCATAAACACCAACTTCTCATTCAACAACTTTTCCAAGCTGACAAGGGTTTGTTGATTCAACTTCTCATCCAACATCTAATCTCAATTGTTTTTGGTCCATTTTGTTAGGTCCCTATAATACTAGTGATTACCCCATTACTATTGTAGTTATATCCCTTATTAATATTGTTGTGCCCTTGTTGTCCCCATATTGTTATCACTGTGCCCCATAGAATCCCTCTATTATTATTTTTGTGCCTTTATATTATTATTGTTAGGTCGGCTGGGTTATATTGTGACTCCTTAGACTTCTATATATAGGAAGGAGGTTTTGTCATTTGAATCATCAAAGAATCATTCATTTGTGGAATGTAAAGGAGGTTTCCCCCTTGAAGAGACTGAATTCTAAGGCATTGATCTATCTCTTCTATCTTTTGTGAGCTGGTTTCATAACATTTGGTATCAGAGCTTTGGATTCTAGGGTTTCGTTGCTCCAAATAGGTCATCATGGCATTTTCGCTATAATTTTTTATTTTTTATTTTATTATTATTATTATTATTATTTATTATTATTTTTTTTTTTTGCGGCGTTTCAGAAGCGAAAAAAAACCCATTTGAGACGAAATCGCATTGAACCTCGGGTCCGAATTTCAGAGCTTTTCGCGCTATATTTGCGGAGATATGATTTGAGGAAGTTGGTCTTTTTGCAGACTCCTGAATTACATTCCAAACAGGTGACCTGGGGAAAATCGTCATAACTTTATCTTTGAGCATCAGATTGAAATTTCGTAAGAAGACACAGAAAGACGACGGACTGTAGTTTCTTGTATATATATTTTAGAGCCAAAGGTCGAAACAAGAACATGTGGCACGTCGTACAAGTTCGCTCTACTGAACTAGTCTATAATCAGGTCACTGTGGGAGATTTGACATAACTCTTCCTTGGAGAATCCAATTGGGATCAAACTGGTGGCATTGGAAAGAGGACACAGAGGGCCACTGCGGGTCGCAATTTCAAAACTAGATGATCCGAAATTACAGAGCTACATCAAAGACAATATCGAACTCCAAAGTGAAAAAAAGTGTGTAGATTTTTTAAATTTTTGCTTAAGCTTGGTTTGAAAAATTATTTTGAAGGAATTCAAAAGGCATAGTAGAGCATTATTATCTGTAACTGATGCCCCGATGAAAGAAAATGCAAACACCTAGTAAGCAACCTGAAAGCTCTAGCATGACTCATGAAAAAGAGGAAGAAATGCTACATGACATATCAAAATTACAAGACCAAGTGCAACAAATTTCACTCTCACAAAAGCTAACAGAAGCTAAGATAATTGGCGTGGAATCTAAGATAAAGGGCGTGGAAGCTAAGATGAATGGCGTGGAAGCTGAGATTGATGATTTGAGGATAGATTTGAAGACAGATTTGACAAATTTTCTACAAGAAATACTTACTAATGGTGAAAGGGTAGCAAAGGAAACTCATGATGCGAACAAAAGTAATGTTAATCATGATTTCATAGACTCTAATTTTGGATCGAAGACCCACCATATTCCAAAAATCGATATGAGGAAGTTTGATGGCAAGGATCCCGCAACATGGATATTACAGATGGAGCAATTTTTCGATCTCAATAATGTGCAAAACACACAAAAGGTACGTATTGCAACTTTATATTTGGAACCAAATCAGTTTGTATGGTATCAATGGCTTTGCTCACGTAAACAAATTATCACTTGGGCAATATTTACGGAAGAATTGACAGCACATTATGAAAATATAAAAAGCAACACTTTTTTTAGCCAATTGATAAGTCTCAAACAAAAGGGTTCAATAATGGAGCACATTGAGGAGTTCCAATAATTGAACATAAGGGTAAAAAATATTCCAGAGGAGCATAGGATTGATGTGTTCATAGGGACTTTAAAAGATAATATCCAACATGATGTTCGCCTTTGGGAACCTGAGTCATTAGAGAAGGCATTGAGGTTAGCAAGAAAAATGGAAAGCAAAATTATGGCAACCAAGAAGCATACCACTCACAACTATAAAGATGGAAGTGTTGTTGCCCCTAGTCTTCCATAACTTATAAGGTTGACACCACAACAACTGGAAGAAAAAAGAGCAAAAGGGCTTTGTTACAATTGTGATAGCAAATACACTAAAGGTCATAAGTGTGCTGAGAAGAAATTATTCTACATAGATTGTGAAGAAGAAGAAGAAAAGGAGCAAGAAAGGTAAAAAAAAGAGGATATACTCCAGGAACAAAGCCTAGATAAAGAAGAAATGAATCCGACCATATCTTGTAATGCATTGGCTGGAATTACCACTCCTCAAACCATCAAGATAGAAGGACAAATCAAGAAAAAAAAGGTAATCGTGTTGATTGATTAAGGAAGTACCCACAATTTTATTCATTGTAAGGTAGCAAAAGAATTGAATTGCTTCCTATATCCAGCACCAGAGTGTCAAGTGATAGTTGCAAATGGAGGAACAATAAATTGCTCTGGAAAGTGCCATAATATCAAGCTATCCATGGGAGAATATGTATTGATTAGCCTAATGCTTTCCATTCCAATGGTTGTACTAGGAGTCCAATGGCTACAATCCTTGGGTACATAGCTTTTGATTTTCAAGAACTTTTCATGAAAATTTATGTGGAAGGAAAGGAAGTTGAATTAAGGGGTATTGCAGGGAAACCGGGAAAGATAATCAGCTCTAACGGTATGACAAAGCTTCTAAAAAAGGAACAAAGAGGTGTAATTGCACAATTATGTTCGATAAATGTTTTCACATCAAAATCATCTATTTCTCCAGATCTCCAAAAAGTCTTCGACAATCATTCCAAGGTATTTGAGACTCCCAAAGGTCTCCCATCTATTCGTGATCATGCTATTCATCTGATTCCAGGAACTGTTCCTCCAAACACCAGGCCGTACAGATATCCCTATGCCCAAAAGAGTGAAATTGAATGTATGGTTGCAGAAATGCTAGAGGCTGGTATAATTCAACCTAGTCAAAGTTCTTTCTCTGCTCCAGTAGTATTGGTGCACAAGAAGGATGGATCATGGCGCATGTGTCCAGATTATAGGGAGCTCAACAAGCTCACTATTAAAGATAAGTTTCCCATTCCTGTCATTGATGAATTACTGGATGAATTACATTGATCAATTTACTTCACCAAGTTGGATCTTTGTTCAGGATATCATCAAATCATAATGAAGACTAAAGACATTCTGTAAACATCGTTTAGAACTCATGAGGGTCATTATGAATTTTTGGTCATGCCTTTTGGCCTCATCAATGCACCTTCTACATTTCAAGGTTTGATGAATTCCATTTTCAAACCCTTCCTTAGAAAATTTGTGTTGGTATTTTTTGATGATATACTAATTTACATAAAGTCTTGGAAGGATCATGTTGAACATGTTGACAGGGTGTTACAACTATTGGAGGAGAAATAATTATATGCAAGAAGATCCAAATGTTTCTTTGGAGTACAAGAGGTGGAATATCTGGGTCATATTGTATCTCATGAAGGAGTTAAGGTAGACCCTAGCAAAATTAAAGCCATTAAGGAATGGAAAATCCCCACATCCATAAAGCATCTGCGAGGATTTCTGGGGTTGACAGGGTATTATCGCAAGTTTGTTAAGAATTATGGGAGAATAGCAGCACCTCTAACAACATTATTGAAGAAAGATGCATTTTCATGGACTCCAGAAGCAACAAAGGCCTTCGAACATCTTAAAGTGGCAATGTGCCAAGCACCAGTCTTAGCTACACTGGACTTCACAAAAACCTTTATTGTGGAATGTGATGCTTCAGGAAATGGAATTGGTGTTGTTTTAATGCAAGATGAAAGACCCATTGCTTTTGAAAGTCGTCCAATCAAGGGAAAGTTTTTACACAAAGCTATTTATGAGAAGGAAATGTTGGCAATACTACATGCACTTAAGAAATGGCGACCCTACCTAATGGGAAGACACTTCAAGGTAAAAACGGATCATGATAGCCTTAAATACTTTTTAGAACAAAGATCATCCTCTGAAGAGCAACAAAAGTGGGTCACAAAGATGTTGGGTTATGACTTTGAAATTATCTACAAAAAAGGGCAGCAAAATAGGGTGGCAGATGCACTCTTAAGAAAGAATGAGGATGTGGAAGCATTATTGTGCGCCATTTCTATTATCCAACCAGATTGGATAAACGAAGCAAGGGAGGAATGGAAGAATGATGAAGACGTGTGGGCACTTATTCGAAAGTTACAACAAGATTCCAGTACATCTGATACATTTAATTGGAAAAATGATTCATTATGGTACAAAGATCGCTTATATTTTTGTAAGAATTCCCAACTCAAACAAAAGATTCTTATGGAATTGCACACTTCTCCCTTAGGAGGCCACTCAGGATTTTTAAAACTTACCACAAGGTTAAGAAGGAATTTTTTTGGGATGGATTTAAATCGGATATTCAAAAATTTGTGGCAGAATGTTTGGTTTGCCAACAAAATAAAGTTGAAACAATTAAGACCCCGAGTCTATTACAACCTTTATCCATTCCAAGCCAACGTTGGGAGGAGGTTTCAATGGATTTTATCACAGGTTTACCCAAGTCTGAGGGAAAGAGTGTCATCATGGTGGTAGTTGACAGACTTACCAAGTATGCACACTTTTGTGCATTATCACATCCATTTAAAGCTAGTACAGTTTCTACTGCATTCATGGAAATAATTCAAAAGCTACATGGAAACCCAAAGATTATTGTAAGTGACAGAGATCCCATTTTCACTGGAAATTTTTGGACAGAAATATTTTCTTGTCTCAGTACTCAGTTAGCTCATAGCTCATCTTATCATCCTCAATCTGATGGGCAAACTGAGATAGTAAACAAATGTTTGGAAGGATATCTTCATTGCTTTGTATCTGATAAACAGACACAATGGGTCAAATGGTCGCCTCTGGCTGAATGGTGGTATAACACTTCCTTCCATACAGCAACAAAAATGACCCCATTTATTGCACTTTATGGATATCAGCCACCATCCATCACATTGAGCATCAACAACAAGTCCTCCAACTCTTAAAGGATAACCTCGTGTTGGCGCAGAATAGAATGAAACAACAGGCATATCAACATCGCAGCGAAAGAAGTTTTGATGTAGGTGATTGGGTATTTCTACGGCTACAGCCATATAAACAAATGTCCCTCAAGCAAGCTAAGAAGGATAATAAATTATCACCAAAGTATTATGGTCTGTACAAGGTGTTGCAAAAGATTGGTACTATGGCATACAAATTGGAGCTTCCTGCAGCTTCTCGAGTGCACCCAGTTTTCCATGTTTCATGTTTAAAGAAGGTTATAGGCGACAAGCTCCCAATTCAAACAACATTGCCAGAACTTGACGAGGAAGGAAAAATTATATTGGAACCAGAAGCAGTCATAGAAACAAGAACTCAACAGCTACAAAATCGATCAATTTCGGAGTATCTCATCAAGTGGAAGAACTTATCTACTGAAGATTCCACATGGGAGGATGAGAATTTTATACAGAAGCATCTAGAACTACTCAAGCGTTGAGGACAACACTTTTTTGAAGGAGAGGGGCATATTAGGTCCCTATAATACTAGTGATTACCCCATTACTATTGTAGTTGTATCCCTTATTAATATGTTGTGCCTTTGTTGTCACCATATTGTTATTACTGTGCCCCATAGAATCCCTCTATTATTATTTTTGTGCCTTTATATTATTATTGTTAGGTCGGCTAGGTTATATTGTGACTCCTTAGACTCCTATATATAGGAAGGAGGTTTTGTCATTTGAATCATCAAAGAATCATTCATTTGTGTAATGTAAAGGAGGTTGCCCCCTCGAAGAGGCTGAATTCTAAGGCGTTGATCTATCTCTTCTATCTTTTTGTGAGCCAGTTTCATAACACATTTAGTATGTTGGAGGTTAGCTTGCAAGTTGTCCAACATACCAATAGTAGAGTGGGTGGTCATATTGTCTGAGGTGTTGGTATAAGGCGGTTTATAGGGCTCCAACATGGGTGACCTCACTGGAAAAGGATACTGGGTCCTAAAGATAAGGGTGTGTTAGGTGCTATAGCTTTACGATATATGTGCAGGGTCCAATAGTAGTACTTGGCCCAATATCTCAGGGAACTAACTAAGGAAGCTCAATTGCGCCCTTAGCTGTGCTAATTGGTTACTCAAGTATTAGAGAGTGATATCCTTAAGTGTTGTTCTCCGTGTACTATAACAACAAGAGGGTTGATTGGTTTACATAAAGCTAGTTTCAGGTATACTTAAAGGACCTCCTATATACTTAAAGACAAGTGGAAGTAAAATTTCGTATACATGTATTTTTTGATACAATACTACTCGAAGGGGTACCAACATGTGTTATAAGGGTTTCCGACAATGTGATTCCATTAATGTTTCCTATGTTTATTCTTTCTTGACCATAATTTTGCTTATTGAATGACAAATAATTGTGCTATATAAAGACGTCGAAACACATCTCCTAATTCCACCCCATCGCCCCTGCCCCCTCCCCCCTCCCAAATTTAGAAGCTTGTTGACCTAAGAAAAAATTGTACAATCAGAGGAAAATAACTTACTTAGGGTTTGAGGCAAAACCTGTAAAATGATTATAACTTCTATTACACATCTTAAATTGGCTATCATGACCTAATTATGAAATGTAATGACTTTTTCTAGACTTAGTAGCATTGGTTTGACCAAAATTTGTGTACTCTCAAAATATATCCAATTTGCAAACTATATGGTCATCATTAGAAAAAAACCCTAAAAAAGACCAATTTTAAATTAACAAAAGATTCCCTTCGGGGTTGAACTGCCCAGATTTTCCTATGGGAAAAAAATATCAACTTCTCAAACTCCATTTTGGACAATTTTTTTTGAAATTAGGTGGTTTTTCTAGAGGAACCTAGATCTACGATTGGTTTCTTCAAGTTCTACACAAATTTTAGAAATTGACCTAAGTGTTGTCATCCTCATTTTTGCACCAAAAATATGCAAAAGATAAAGTTTCTCCCACTTTGTGCCCTACCACTTGTAATGTACTTAACCCCAGATTTTTTTGTAACCACATAGTCAAACCAAATGACATAAGAGAAAATAGATAAACCCTAAGAATATTCTTCAATGATATTAAAAAAGAGAGCTATTTTTCACTTGCCTTTTTAAGAGGACAACTTGATAGAGTAAAACTCTAAATACAATAGCAAGTCTTGTCAAAACATTATGCATCCTTCGACTCAATATATAGCTATCAAAAGAAAATCATAACTATTTGTTGATCCACATATAATAAGGACCTATAAACTTTTGAATCATTGACCGGAGAATCCACAGTTTTAACATTTTTGTACCAACGTTTCAAATCCCAAATGGGATCTATCATCAGGATATGAGAATGATGATGACAGAAGAGCAACAAAGAAATAATAAATAGAGATGAGGATAAAACTTTTAGAACAACAAACTGTCGGCTGAAATAATTTTTAATTAATTTTAATTAATAATTAATTTTTTAATTAATTTTATATAATTTAATATTAATTTGTTTTAATAAATATCCTGATGATAGATCCCATTTGGGATTTGAAACGTTGGTACAAAAATGTTAAAACTGTGGATTCTCCGGTCAATGATTCAAAAGATTCAAGCCACAGATCTCTGAAATCCATGACCTATAAACTATTTTGGGCCCCATTAATAAAGTAGACCATTTTTTCAATGAGTGATTATTAAACTATTTATTGTGCCTTAGTCACAGAAGGTGGCCTCATGCATCAATAAAGTATCTTAAATAAGGGGACTAGGGTAGGACCCTAAGAAATTGAGCTTCTTTCCATGCTAGGTGAAATAATAGTTCTTCCTACAATAATGGATTGCATGCTTTCAATTTAACATGGCCTTCCTAGTGGGATGAGGTAAGCTTCAGTAAGTGTTATCCTCACCAATAATCACCCTTCACCTCGTATTAAATATGGTAGCAACCATTTTTGTTTGGCTATGAGTGTGCCTTTATCTTCATTATTAATTTGTCAAAAAACTGCATGTATACCATATTTCTAGTTGATCCACTATCAATATTAATCAAACTACCTTTGCCTCTAAACACATGAGTGTGCCTTTATCTTCATTATTAATTTGTCAAAAAAACTACATGTATACCATATTTCTAGTTGATCCACTATCAACTCTAAACACATATTTGATATTAAGAGTATTCTTCTACAATCATGGCTCTTCTTCATAGACTATCTTGTTACATATGGATTTCTTCATAGTGAAAATTGGTGTCAATTCATTCTTAACTTGGATTTGTTCTCATCAACTTTCTACTAAACATATACTACTCCACTAATTGAATCATATCTTCTTGGCCCCAAATTAGCATTACAATCAACCTTATATTCGACCTAAGTACACTGACCACACATCAACAACTATTTGGATCCCTCCTTCCTCCCCTCACTAGATCCTCCATGAAACCCTCTTTTCCAAATCAAAAACTAATTGGCCCTTTCCCCTCATTGAATCCTCCACAAGATCCTCTTCTCCTCATTTGTGCTTGTTGAGTAGTCTCTCTATGGGTTAATGTTATGGTCAAGTATGGAGGACTCTAAGGTCTATTTTCATGCTATATTAAATCCTTGGCATTAGATATACTTGGATAATTGTCTTTTAAGTACAAATCTCCCCCTACTCACTGCACATTTGCTCTTTTAGTATAAGCAAGTTTCTCCTTCACTAATCAAGTTGAAAGAGGAAATTCATTTAGGACATGAGGTTTGAACCCATTCATAGAGAAGGTTGAGGTTTATAATGGACCTTCTAACAAATGCAATACTATTAACAAAGAATAGAAGAATCCATATATTGATTGACATTTTGATATATCTCTACTTTGACGTTTTGGAATCTTAGGGAGGTTTTGCTCACCTTTCCACATGCAAGAAAAAAAATTGATTTTTTTTAATAGTAATGCAAGGAAAAAATTGTTTATTTTTAATAGTAATGCAAGGAAAAAATTGTTTATTTTAATAGTAACGAATATATGCTGGTTCAAGATTTTATATTTGACTTCATATTCCAATGTTCCATCCATTGTAGTGGATATATTCACCATATGGTGATGTGCTTCTTAAGGTTTGTAATTACACAAATTTGACCTACGACGGATCTCAATTCCCTCCCTCAAAGTATTGCTCCATTGATGTTATCTATCAATTGATACCTCAAGATATAAACTTCCATCATTTTCACATAATATTGGGTTAACAAAGAACTCTACATTTCTTAATGAAGAAGCCTCTTCTTCCTCCATTGACGAGGTTGGCATATCTTCGCAATCTCTTTCTTCTCTTATGAGATTCTTCTCTTACTTCTCATAAGCAATTGCTCCATTTCAAGTTCCCCGTTCCCCTTCATCATTGGAATGAATACCCTGTTTGTTGATTGTCGCTTTAGTTCTTATTATAATAGAATAATTTTGCCCCATTGATTTTGCATTGGCATTTTCTTGCCTCGTTGCTTCCATGTGTATGTTTCCTAAAATTCTTCTTGGAGACTTGAGGAAGAACGAAAAATATTTCTTTTAGTTTTGGAATATATGGTTAGCTGCAAATTAACATTCTCTTGCTCGTTGCTTCCATGTGTATGTTTCCTATAATTCTTCTTGGAGACATGAGGAAGAACGAAACATAATTTTGTTAGTTTTTGAATATGTGTTAGCTGCAAATTAAGCTTCGTTTAGCCTTCCACAATCTATCCAATTAAAATGAGACCATTTAATCGTCTCAAATAAATATTGCCTTAAAATGAGAATATCCTAGATAGGTTAAAATCATTTAACCAACTAAAATGTATTTTGCAATATCCTAGATAGGTTAAACTGGGGCCTTAACCATCTTTAACTAAGTAAAGTTTAAACATTTTATGTTTCTGACCCTTTCTGGTTTGCCATGGCCAAAATCCGATCAGGCAATCTTTGCCAGACTGCAATGTTGGATTGATTAAATCACTATTTTCAATACAGAAATGGATTCAGCACCTTTAATAACTCTGAAGCAACTGGATTGTACAATGTAAACATTTAATATCTGCATTTCTATTAAATGCAAAATGATTCTTGCACGATTTTAGTGCAAAAATACCAATTTCCATTCTCGTTATTTTAAATGGCCAGAAAAGGGCCGATTCATAGGGCAGTCTAGACTACAATAAATCACTTTAAACAACTAAAACATTACTTTGCCTTAAAATGAGAACATTCTAGAAAGGTTAAACTCTAGAAAGGTTAAACTGGGGACTTAACCATCTTCACTCAAAGTCAAACCATGGTTACCGTTTTCCAACTCAACTTTGAATTTGAATCGACATGGAAAAAATTAGGCGGTCATAAATCCAAAATGGAAAAAATTTGGGGATATAAATCTTACAAATACTTAAACATGTTAGAAAACTTTTTTTTAATGAGCAGTGGAATTCAACCATTCCCGTTTTGTAGTAGACCACTGGAAAGGGAACCTGGTAATTGAATGTCATCCCAGGGCTTGCAGTTTTGTAGTGGACACTGTAATCGAATGAGAGTGGAGACAGAGAAAAGGAACTTTCAATTCCTTCTTTCTGAATAAGAATGAAGACGCCTAAAAGGGAGGCTAAGAATAAAGGGATCCCAATCTGTCTATTGGGATTCATCGAATTCAGAATAATGAGAAAAACATCTAATTAAGTGGACTAGGCAGTTGAACTTTAGCTGTGCTGAAAATTTACAATAAGTTGGTACCTAAAGAGTGGCTCACCTGATGAATCATTGGGTAACTTGTAATGAATGAAGTAACCCAATTGAATTTTTCACAGGCAGGACACAGGGAATCATCGGAAATATATCTCTGGGGTTTGCTGGGAATGAATTACTACAAAAATTCTGCAAATATTTTCACAGAAAACATGATCAACAATTTATATTGGGCATATTATGACCGAATCGAACTGAATTTCCGAATTTCCGAATTCTTTAGCACAATTCGGCTGAATTGGTAACTATGAGTCACACTATATCCTTTTTTTCTTGATCCATTCTGTTGCATTATTCTTGCAGCTATTTTACATTGTTCTCACACCCCCGCATCAACATTGGAAACTTTTGAAGACAAATCCAGATTGGGGGTCCAATTCAACTCAACCCATGGCATCTATAGAGTCTCTGAACTCCAACATCGAATCTACTTTTGATCAAACTTGTAGCATGGAAGCAGCCTTCCACGTCAGCTTTGTTGGTCTTAATCTCCAAAGACCAACGGATTTAATGAATTGAAACCGAATCCAGATTAGGTGTCCAATTCAACTTAGTCCACCGCATCCATAGAAGTCTCTGAACTCACTCCTAACCTAGTTTCGATCAAACTTGTAGCGTGAAAGTGGCCTAACACCTCAGCTTTGTTGGTCTTAATTTCCAAAGATCAATAAATATTAAATATCTATGCCTCCAAAAAAGTGCATTATATGTCAGACCTGCTCGAAACAAAATATGTGACATAAATACAAGCTAAGAAGAGAGGACGAGTAATTTGCATTGGTTTCTACTTACATGAACATCTGCTTAGTGTAATTGATTTCATTATCACCAGTAATCACCACAAGAACAAAATCCATCCTTAAAATGATGAAATCGATATGCATCTCTTACAATAATCTTTCGCCTAACAATTTTGGAAATGAATTTTGTGGCACTGTGGCAATCCCCACAAACACGAAGATTCTTGGTGATCTGTATAGTAGTACCAGGGCTTGTATTGATAAGTCCAAAAGCAATGGCAAGCCTTTCACTGTGACCATAAAGGATGTATTTTTTCATCTTCTCCTCCACATCATGCAACACATCATTCACGTCTGGAACATACCCTGCTGTCTCCATCTGTGTACTCAAGGTTTCCAACATTGCATAGATTTTTTGAGACTGAGGGTGAGATTTGTCTCCCGAAAGAAATGTGTGAACCTTCCTTTCTACTTCAATCACACTACAGCCTGGTGTCTTTTTCAAGCCCTTGTCTTTCATCATTGTTACCACCTTGGCTGCATCATGCCACTTGCCAGCAGCAGCATAGATGTTCGACAGTAGTATATAGTGCCCAGCATCTTTCGTATTTAAGTTAAAAAGATGCTCGGCCACACATTCTCCTAGCTCAATGTTATTATGAATCCTGCATGCACCAAGCAAGGCTCCCCACACTCTAATATCAGGTTGCAAGGACATCCTTTTGATGAAATCATGTGCCTCTTGCAGACGGCCTGCACGTCCAAGAAGATCAACCATGCATGCATAGTGCCCCACTCTAGGGGTTATCGAATAATCACGGCTCATGCAATCAAATAATCGCCAGCCCTCATCTACAAGGCCTGCATGACTACAGGCAGATAAAATACAAACGAAGATGATGTGGTCTGGCTTCACGCCTGTCTGTTGCATCTGGTTAAAAAGTTCAACTGCAGCCTGCCCATGCCCATGCATCCCATAGCCTGCAATCATTGCATTCCATGAGACCAGATCTCTTTCTGACATTTTGTCAAAAATTTGGCGTCCAATATGTACACTCCCACATTTGTTATACATGTCTATGAGGGCCGTCCCCACAAAAACATCAGATTCTAATCCACTCTTAATGACATAATCATGGATCAACTTTCCTTGTTGCAAAGTTCCCAAATGTGCACATGCCAAGAGGACACTAACGATCGTTACCGAGTCAGGCAACATTCGTGCCAGTTGCATTTGATGAAATAGTGTCAAGGTTTCATTAGCATATCCATTTTGGGAGTAGCCAGAGATCATTGCATTCCATGAGACAACATCTCTTGTAGATATCTGCTCAAATACTTTGCACGCAATTTCCATTTTCCCACATTTAGCATACATATCTAAAAGCGAATTTTGCAAAGAAATATCAAAATGCATTCCATTGTCAGTTACATAATCATGCACCCATTTGCCCTGTTGCAGGGCACCTAACTTGGCGCATGCCGAAAGCACACTCAGTAGGGTGACTGAGTTTGGTTTCACACGTGCCTGCTGCATTTGATTGAAGAGCACCAATGCTTCGTGGTCATTATCATTCTGAGAGTACCCAGCAATCATTGCACTCCAAGAAACAACATCTCTTTTGGACATTTTGTCAAACACTTGGCGTGCATTCTCTACATTTCCACACTTCGCATACATAGCTATAAGCGAATTCCTTACAGAAATATCGGATTCAAATCCATTGCTAACTGCAAAATCATGGATCCATTTAGCTCGTTGCAGATCTCCCAGTTGAGCACATGCCGGAAGCACATTTATGATAGTGACGGAGTTTGGTTTGACATTAGCCTCTTGCATTTGTCCGAAGAGTTCCAAGGCTTCAAGGGCATGTCCATTTTGCGTATATCCAGCAATCATGGTACTCCAAGAAACAACATTCCTTCCAGATATTCTGTCAAACATTCCCCTGGCTAAGTCAATTCTACCACACTTCAAATACATATCTATAAGGCAATTCCCCACCAACAATTCTGTATCGAATCCCCTCCTAATTGTGTAATTATGAATCGATTTCCCAACCTGCAGATCCCCTAGATGCCGACACGCCGTGACTACACTCAATATAGTTACTGGATTGGGTTGCACCCAGGTGGTCTGCATTCGACGAAACAACTCCAAAGCTTCTCCAACATGTCCATTCTGGGCATACCCAGCAATCATGACAGTCCAGGAAACAACATCTGGTTCACTCAAATTGTCAAACATATCACGCGCATCCGTTAAACTCCCACATTTGGAATACATGTCTATGAGAGCATTTCCCACATAAACATTTCTTTCATGTCCGCTCCTAACTATGTGATGATGAATCCACTTACCCTCTTGCAGAGCCAACAGGCTACCACACGCCTTGAGCACATAGGGAAATGTGAAATTGTCTGGCTGTATATCTTCTTTCTGCATTCTGTAATAAAGTCTGAGGGCTTCTTCACATGGCCCCTTTTGTGCATATTCTTTAATCATTGCATTCCATACTAATATATTTCGTTCACATGCTGTGTCAAACACTTTGCGTGCATCCTCTAGACTTCCACACTTCGCATATATATTGATTAGTTTGGTGTCCAACAAGGGGGTTTCTGCAAGTCCAGTTATGAGCAGGTGGGCTTGGAGTTGTTCTAGTGTATGGATGTTTGTGCATGTCTCCAAGATAGAAACGTAAGTGCTGATATTTCCATTGGGTTCCTGAGATAGTGATTTTGGATGAAGGGGGTAGTGGGCTGTGAATATTTGGTGAGGGAGTAGAAGGAAATATGGAATGAACGAAGGACGGCTGAATGGAGCAGAAAGTGAGGTTACCATTGGTCATCTCAATCGTTACATTAGCGGTGAGCATCGCTTTGCTCGAAGTATTTTTTTCCAGTAAGAAAAAAACGCTGGTTTTAAACTTTGCTCGAAGTATGTCGAGTCGGAACCGTACTAATCTAAATATTTTTATTTCTATTTGTTTTATTTTTATTAAAATTTGATTAAAAAATTAAAAGGGTATATTTTATTGATTGAAATTGCATTAATAATTTGAGAAGGTATAAAATTTATTTAGTTATTTATTATTATTATTTTATTGTAAAGTGATGGTTTTAATTGAAATGGTTTTTTTTATGGGAATAGAAAATATAGTTTCATGCTAAATTGAGATTTTTTATCATTTAAAATATATTTTTGAATTTATAAATGGATACTCAAATTTTACAAATTAAATAGCCTACACTCAAGATTTAAAAAATCTCTATGGGATTTTAGCTAACTTAACAAGAAAAATGCCTTGAAAAAAGTAGTTTCCTCTATTAGTTAGACTAATAAAATAATATAATGATTTAAATAAGTTGGATTATTGTTGCCTTGAGAGGTTTTCTATAATTCAGTGAGGCACTTTACAATTTAGTATGAGAGATATAATAAAATAGTAAAATCAATGTCAATCATAAACAAAATAATTCAATTTCCACCTTAATTTTAAATCAACTTTATATATAGTGATAAAGTAATTCAAAGTAAAAAAAAAAAAAGTTCCTTAATTTAAATTATTTTTTTCTTATATTTTTACTTTCCATTATGAGGAAGATGTGTAATTTATTCCTTTCTTAATATAGAGTTGCTATGTAACATTTAAAAAATATTAATAACAAAAAAAGTTTAATGTGGGTTATAAATCAAATACATACTTGGGATAAGGAGCTAGGAAGAAAGAAAAATTACTATATTGAAGTGTTTCACTCATACTCATCAACCAAAAGCATACATAGAGGCCAATATCTCTTGGAGAGCCAAATTTCTTATTGCTCAGTTAAGGACCAATTCTCATCAACTCCGTTGTGAAATAGGGTGCTGGAAAAGGCCAAAGGGAGTGTGGGAGGAAAGAGTATGCATTTTTTGTTCTTCCGGAAAAGTGGAAACAGAAAAACATTTCATTTTAGAATGTGAGGCTTTCAAAGACAACAGGGAAAATTATGCAAATATGTTGGCAACTAGCTCTTGGGATAATCTATTTAGCGAGGGGTTTGTCGAGAAATTGGGAGCATTTATTTTGAAGCTTCACAGAAAAAGGGTCGAATACATCAAGCAGATGAAGAAGCAATCTGTCCCATAGGCTATCTTTAGCCTCGTGGACGTTAAAATAATTTCTTTCTTTCTACTTTCCAATGTGCATGTTGAGTAAAAGAATTTAATTTTAAATGTTAGAGAGAAAGAAAGAGTGAGAGGGTTCTTATTCCATTAATAAGTTCTTTCTAATTCAAGGCATGAAAGAGTTTTGTACTTCTTTCAATGTTTAATGTTTAAGAAGAAAGCCTAACTAGAAGAGGAGTGCAACAAAAGTTGGAGCGGGGGACGAGCGACGAACTCTAGCTGTCTCAACCCCTGGTTCATGCCTTTTTTTCCTTTCTTTGCCAGTTATTTTTTTCTCTTTCACAGGTCTGCCATCAGTGTGTTTCCTAGGGCTTGTTTGGTGTGTTTGGGTATCTATGGCGGTATTTGTGTGCGTGAGGGTTCATCAAGGGCTCTATTCAAGTAGTGTTCCCTCTTGTCGCCGAATGTGTTGTTGTCCTCTTCCTACTATTGTTATCTTTTCATTTCTTTGCTACTGACTCTGTTGCTGGCCACGATGTTTCATTTGGGGATTTTCCATCATTTTTATTGGCAAGCCATATTTTACAGGCATTGGTGGTTTCTTCTTCCTGTTGCACATTTTTTCATTTCTAGATGTGGGGCAACTGCCGTCCTTCTCGTTGGGGATTCATGGCTGCAGAGTTGACTATACTTCTATGGAGGTTTTGCTGGATGGCTTTGCACCATGTTATCATTCTGGTTCTTTTGTTGGGTTTTCTTGACCCTTTTTTTGGTAATGTTTTGATGCCGTTATGGGGTTTTGTTTTTGCAGGCCTGCGTGCTTGGTATTACTTCAAGCCTGTCAAAGCATCACTAGAATTTTTTCCGATTAGAGTATCTTCTAGCCTTGATTATCTTGTTGGTAAGAGTATCTTCCAACATATTTTACCTCGTCGATCAGAGTATCTTCCGATGCTACTCGCATGATGAGTGGTTGCCCTTTGATGGGTTATATATGGTGCTTCCTAAGGGGTTTGTTGGAGGGGCCCACATCCTTGAATCTTGATATGATTCATATGTAATATGGGGATTATTCTAGCATATTATGATATATGCATGCAACATGTAACATCTTTTTATTTAATAGAAAGTTGGCGTATTTTTCTTTCTTGAAAAAATATGGACTTGACATGTAACATTTTTTAATTTCTTATATTTAAAACATTTTATTAGTGTGTTGCTCAAAATCAACATAGATTCATCTTAACTCTATATCTATCAAGAGCCTAAAGGAATGGAATCTCTTTCTCAAGTTTTGCACTCAAAAGTAAGTTTGCATCTTGAGAGATTTGATCATCTCGGCAATTGGTAAATCCAAAGTTAAAATGGATTTATGCTAGTATTAAATTTGTGGGGATTTCTTTGAGATAACTAAAAACAACCTCAATAATGTAATCTTCTTTTGTTCACAACATAATATATGGGGCTTCTTTGTCTAATTCCGAGCTCATGGATACATGGGATCTCTTTATGCCCCATGATTCCTTTTCAGTGGGCGTTTCCGCTTTCTGCTGCATTATTACTACGATCTTCACTGATTAAATACCCTTTTGGCTATGAGACACTATTCCTAACTGATCCCCAACTCCTACATTTGCTTGGCTGCCAGGCTATACATGTGCATTTGTATGTGGAATAATTTCCATGGCCTCTTCTTCTTCGTCTTTAGAATTATCAAGAAATTTCCATCCCCTTAGTTTTGGGGCCTACCTCTTTTTCTTTTTTGAAGTCTTGTTTGTTTGTGAGCAGGTGTTTTGAAGTCGTTCTGCTTGAAAACATGCATGACATTGAAATGTTGTATTCTCATAATATAAAACTTGTGTCCGTTGAAGGTTTTCATGTTTTAAAAGAAGACGATTAGGGAGACCTTTTCTAAGGTCTAGCTCTACATATATTCTGGAAAATGTAAATATACCTTTTATTGTTTTGTCCATGTCCATTTTTTTGAATTTACCCAGGTTATTTTCGATATCCTTCAATACTTGATGGTGCTAGAAGGGAAGAGGGAGGTTTGGTAACCTCACCCATACCGACATAGTTGTTACCACCATGTTCATGACATTAAATTCTGGGAACCATGGGGTAATGAAAATCCCATCTCTACCCCAAAACCATGGCCCTTCATTTAGAACTTTTCCCATATCTCGTTGTTTGTTAAATCGTCTTATGAAGAAGCATTTGGAACATAAGTAGAGATCACAATTTTGTGTCCAAGAAGAATACACCCACTGATATAATTCTTCATTTCTCGGCCAAAAACCATTAAACCGAAATATTAATGCCTTAGATTGTAGATCAAAGAAATACAATTTTCAAAATTCAATTTTACCTTTGGGGTCTTTATATCCATGGCTGGTACCTTGTCCATTTTCTCAACAATATAAGGTCATAGCAAATTTTGGATCATATTAACTGGAGCTAAAATCTTCCCTTTCACTGCATCCTCGAAAGAAATGAATCCATTGGGGTTTCTAGAATTTTATTAGGGTTTTTGAAGGTTGTAGCTCCACCTCGTAGCCTCAAATTTGATATTATAGAAGATTCCTTTTCCATGCCATAGCATTTTATTGGAGTGCATCTTGGAGCACTTTTCCTTCATATAACAAAATTTGGATTTTTGTTGGTATTTCCATATCACTTTGAATGCTTTGCTTCAAGTGTTTTACTAGATCCGAGCCCTGTATCCAGCGGGGAAATGCTTTCCCATTTAATTTTTTGATAAAGATATGATATTTTTCTTTTTCTCTATGTCTTTATCCATATATGGAGAGGAAAGAAAGAGAATAGATCCATAAAAACGTAAATCTGGAAAGAAAATGTGAGATTTAGCATTATCGAAAGCTAGATCTACAAAGTGTTGCAATGGAAAATGCAAGGGTTCCATGCATTGTCCTAGCATCCACACACAAAATCCCATCGCCCTTGGATCTATACAAGAAAAGGGATTAGGCCACATACCTCACTTATTAACCCATCACATGATATCAACTTGTGCATCTTATCCCAAGCAAAACAAGACAAATATCCATCCACGAGCTGGGAGAATATCCTTGGACCGTCCACCTCCAGATTCATGAGATAAGAAAACATCTTCGAACTATCCACCTCTAGATTTGAGGATGAATCGGAAATGGGCCACAGTTTTGATAGACCACCCCTCTCCTACTTGGCTTTGTGAGCCAGATCTCCACTATATCAACAATCCTGAAGTTTCTTATTAGGTAGTTAATTAGTGGATCCATTTGCACATTGAACCTTGCTGCAATAGACTGCCACAATGTTGTTTGTGCACATATCCTCTTGAATCTTATGCACAAGCCAACGAGGACACATCCAATACTTTGTAGTCATAGTCTATGTTGAAGTCCTAGCTTCGTCAAGAGGGTAAACAAGCCCTTTCCTTGGCGTTCATTCATCACATGCACCAAGCTCCCGATCGATGGTGGCGTTGGATAAACACTCACAGAAGTAAACCCTAGCTCTCTCCATTATGATCTCTCAACTTTTATAAAATTTTTATTATACCAAATGATAAAGATACTTATAAAACTACATAAGTAAATTACACTTACAAGAATATACTAAATGAAATGATATTTTAACGTCCATGAGACTAAAAATAGTCTATGGGACTATTAGTTCCCTGGTTTTCATCTTTTGCAATTCAATCCTTTTCTTGTTCAAATTGATGATGAGCTGGCCCAACTTTCCAACAATCCCCTCATTGAAAAGACAATGCTAAGAAATCAATGCTAACATATTCCCATAACTTTCTCTGATGTCTTTGAATGCATCACATTCCAAAATGAATTTTTTTTTCTAATTCCACTGCCCCAAACGTGCAAAATGTACACATGTTCTTCTCAAGCTTCTTTAGGCCTTTTCCACCATCCTGTTTCACATTGAAGTTGATGCAAGTTGATTCTTAATTGAGCAATAAGAACCTTTTCCCTCCACGGAATGCTACCTCCAATGAACTCTTTTTGTTGTAGATCACATGTAGGGTTGAATTCCTCAATGTAGTACTTCTTTTTTCTACCCAACTCTTTTCCCCATACCCGTTTACAAAACTTCTCCATAACAAAATCCTTTATCTCCTTGCTATTTGTGGGACATGCATTGAGGTAGATATTCCATTTTTTCATCCATATGTAGTTTTGTTTCATCCATGTTTTCTTTCTTTCACTCATGCCTTCATTGAAGATAACATTAGGCCATCTACCTACTCCCATTTGCTCAATTCTTTTTAGATATCTTATGATCCACACCATAACAATTGCTTTGATGGGAGCTGGTCTGTTTCACTCAGCGTTATCTCATAAGATACCAAATTTTTTATTTTGAACTTGCTCATGATCAAGAGTTTTTGGATTTTCTCAATTTGTTTCCATTTTGAGACGGGGGTGTTGCTAGCCCACAATTCACACCCATATAACATTACTGGACAAACTAGGAGTCCAAAAAGCATTTTAGTCGTTTTCCAATTCCATAATTCTGCCT
Organism: Pinus tabuliformis; assembly: GCA_031772625.1. Classification (NCBI taxonomy): domain Eukaryota; kingdom Viridiplantae; phylum Streptophyta; class Pinopsida; order Pinales; family Pinaceae; genus Pinus; species Pinus tabuliformis. The sequence goes on along the minus strand of CM062810.1, from coordinate 484,174,456 downwards.
CTCTACATCTGTTTCTAAGAGCGTATAATGCTTTCCACCCTACTAAAATTCTCTTCTTTCTGCAGTCCTCCCAATTAAGTTTGTTGTTGAAATCAATCCCGAGGTACTTGTACTCATTTACTTCTTCAAGAATGTTTCCTTCAAAGAAGAACGTATGTTGGCTCTGCTTCCTTTTATTAGAGAAAATCATTATTTTGGTCTTGCTAGTATTGACTTGCATCCCCACTTCTCTACAAAATTACTCAATTATTTTTATCTTTATCTTTTTCACTTCTTACCACTTTTTCAAAGAAGAATTGTTGCTAATTTACTAGAAATTAGAAGACATGATTTCATGATTCCTAGGGAGCGTTAAATATTTGTTAAAATGAAAGGAAGGTTGGGTATTCATATTTTTGACACTAGTCTCTAAAAAAGGAGTGGGTTTTGTTCCTTATCATTAGTTATTTTTATTATTACTTGTGTAGCCATATAAATTAAATGATTGGTAAAATGTCAATATGCATCAAAACATTTATCTCACATTGCCAAGGTTATAAAAACTCATAAAAACAACTAAATTATAACTTTATATATATATAAAGTTATAAATATATGGTAAATTAAAAGTATTTTTATTGAACATCGGGACCACAATAGAACCGTATTCATACCTCCATCGTCGTGGCCTACCACTAGACAAACTAGGCCAATGGCGAAATCTAAGGTTTTTAGTCATATAATCAACAAAGTTTAAACATATACATAATTGATGAGCTAGGATGTGTTGAGTATCGAGTGTAGCTAGTCTATATAGCATCATACAAAAGTGCCCTAGAGGTCTCATATGAAACCATAAAAAGCTAACATAAGCCAAAGAATTGACTGCACTGCAAGGAGTAAGACTAACATGAGAACAAAATCTACTGCCACCAAAACAAGTTAGGAGGAAGTGGGCACATCGATTGGATTCGTAGGGGTGCCTAGAAGACTGGACCTTTCCCATGGACCAAGAGGGATTCAATACGTGCTAGCCAAAGAACCATATCATGATGCTCATCTTGCAAATCATCCATCTGTAGAAGAATCTCATGTTTTTCCTCATGCCTCTCAAGGAGGACTTTGCCCAAATTGGATACCATATGCCAGTGAAGTTTAATAGTATTAAAGTAATTCTATTAGCCTCTGGCATGTTTAGTATTTGATACCTAGTCAACCACGAAAGCCACTACTTTAGCATCCATGAATTCATCCTTGTCAACTAAAACCTTTGTAGATGCTTGCTAAATTTCCTCTTGGATTTTGGGTGGGGTGTGTAGGTGAAAATGTCGAGCTCTCATATGAGTCTGAACAAAAGCCCAGACACCACCTTCAACTCTTCTTGAGGCTCCTTTTCAGCTACGTGCTCATTTCCTAGGCATGGAAAAAGGGGCAAACAGCTGTAGTTCAAAACGGTGAAAGGGTAGGAATGCAAAGTAAGACTAGTGAAAGGAGCAGTTGAGGCAGATGGATAAACATATACCAAATAGATCAAGGAGCCACTGAGAATGAAAGGCCTTGAAAATAGGACACTAGTAAAAACCCAAGGGTTTAGAAAAGGTTACTAGGCAATTGAAAAGAGACCACCACCGAAACTAGGAGAGAGTGCAAGTAGGAAAAAGAACAATGTTGACTACCTATATCTCAGTGTGATTGGTAGGAGGTGGACTGAGCGATGAGGGGCTCAATTCATTGCAAATTGAAACCAATTCCGAGCCATCACTTCTCTACATCCATCCAAGCATTCCACCCAACGACAAAACCTTCTTACACAACTGCACCTCAAAACTGTCTTTCCAGCCAAATGAATGTAGAGAATCAAGCATAATGGGGTGGAAAGATCAGGAGGACTTGGTCCTTCCTCCCTTAGGTAGATGGAAAAAACTTTGAGAGGAAGGAAACCATCCCGTTGAGTAGTAAATACTTTAGGAAGAACCCTACTATCAACACAACTGAGACACAAATGACAACCTGTTAGCCTCCCTCAGAATTCATTGTTGTATTCAATCTTCCTTATATCACTATTCAAGTCATTAATGACATCATAATGCTTGTAGGTGCATGTATCATCATAATTTTATCAAGGGGAAATTAGTGGAGCGAGGAAAGTTGCAACCATGTTTGCCCCCTCGATTGAGTGGGGTGATGATGGTAGTACCATCCCCTTCCACATTTGGTTAGTGTTCCTCACCCCATCTGGGGCTATCTCCCTATTCATAGAATGCAACAGATCGAACTATTGGGAGAGCATAGAGTGGTAGTTTTGCAGCAACAAAGAGGATTCTATAGTGGTCCAAGGGGAAAAGAGAAGAAAATTTGAATTGGAACATCCTAGGTTTTCCAAACAATCACCAACTTTGTTTCCTGAGCACCTAATGTGTGAGGGGATAATAATAGGAAGATGAGGAATGAGGGAAATGATACAAGAAATATGATTTTCAAGCCTCTATTTGGAGGAAATATTATCCACTCATGAGCCGTTAATGAGATTTTTTAACACTCATATAACCAAGTGAAGATATCCTTCAGCAATAAGTTTATTGAAACTCAACGGTTTAACATCAAGGATACCATTTTCTAAGTTGAACAACTCAGCTGCATTATTTCTATTGTGGCCCATGAGGCTTACAAAGATGTACACTGGACAACCAATAATATAATGGAAGGGGCCTCCAAAACCTGAAGCACCCATATTTTCTTTGGAAGCTTCATTGAAGTTAAACTTGAGAAATCTAGGGGGAGGGGGATGTGAGGGGAAGGCGGGGGTGGGGGGGGAGAGGGAAAATAGAGAGGAGGGTGGAGGGAAATATTTCCCAAGATGGGAGATTTCATAAGAGTTGTTGAATAATTCTGAAGGGACCAAGGGCCTAGTAAAGTGGTTTTGGAAAGCTCTGTAGTGCTCTAAGCCAAATTGAATTAACATTAGGCCATTGTCCACAAAAAAATACATCCATTTATTTCCTTCCATATGGATAAAAGCAGGAAACCTAGAGTGAGGATTCAGAGACGATTGATGATGGGATTATGAAAGGCTACAGATCGCTAAGATGTTATAGTTGTTGTTGTAACTTTTTTTTACCCTAGTTTTTTTCGTTTATGTTGAAAAAAGAAAAGAAAAAAAAAATAGAAAAAGAAATAAAGAAAGAAATGCAATGAAAAAAATGAGAAAAAAAGAAATAAATAAAAATAGAAAAATAATAAAATGAGAAAATGGATATATGTAATAAAATCCCAAAGTATGAGAGAAAATTCAAATACTGCACCATTTTGTTTAATTATTATTTTAATCCTTGAATAAGTTTCTAAAGGGTTATGTTCTATTTGCAGATAAAGTTGATTTGATGTTTCGTTGCTTTGCAGTAAAGTGCAATTGGCAACTAACGAATGAGATCATCCCCGCCTGGATCAACGACGGAGGATGAGTTCGGGACCCCCCCGCACTTTCGGAGTTTAACAAGGGGGGTGGGGGGGGGGGGGGGTGGAAGGTGGTTCTGAAAATCAGATTTCAGATTACCGCCCGCTCATACATGGTGCTTCCACAATCATTTAGGGACCCCCCTCTCCTAAACCACAAACTACCCAACCCACCCTTCGAAAACCGTTTTATCTTTACTGCTTCGCTCCCACACCCACTCATACCTCGCCACTTGTCCCTTTCCTATTCGCTCCCACCAAATAACCATTACATGATTTAGTTTCTCCCGCAAAATGGTTATGTAACCATTTTATCATTAATCATTCACGCCAATGTCTAAATTCATTAATGAGACGTGCCTAAAAATAGTTACACTCTGTTAATTCATTCAAACCTCTCTTTTAAAAACCACACATTACCTTGCATCCTCTTCTTTCAGCAGCGCTAATGCAACCCCAAATTTCACAATGACACAACAATCATCAAATGCCAATCATCATCATTTGTCTGTTAATTCACCATCTTAGCTAGAAATTTCATGTTCACGATGTCTTCTCAAAAAGGCAAGTCGAAATTAGTTATAGAAAGCCCTATATTTCCCTCTGTAATTAACTTAGATGAGCTCCCTCTGGTCGATAAGCAATACAAAATTTCAGAAACCCAATGCGAGTTTGATCTTTATGAACTCCACAACTGGGCAAACCAGAAATTCTTAGATGTCAATGATGAATTGAGTATTTGGGAGTATTTATTACCCAATTTGTCTTTCCCAAACTCATACCTTCCCATAATTTGTCAACCGAATCCATTTTCCAAGCACTCCAAATCAATCTCCCATCTCCTCAACACCATTTTTCTACTGATTCCCTCATGGAGATCTATCAAAAACTCACATTTCCTCAATGAGCCCGTATCTTTATGTCATTCCCACCTGAGAATTCCGAGTTGCCTGGGACTAATCCACCTTATTCCACCTCAATTTTCTCAAAAATGTCAAGGAAAGTCATATCCATCATCGCTTGTTTATTAGTTTATCCTACCGATCAATGGGAATATGAAGTAATATAAGGATTTTTATCAGTGTTCTTTGTGGGTAATAAGCCCTCATTTATTTTCAACTACAATCAATTCCTGGCAGACAATATTCATGATCAGTTTCTAATGTTTTTTGTTGAAGGTGCTTTTAAACACCAATCAATTCTTATGTATTTAATTTTATTTCATCAATAAGATAGGTTTAAGTTCCCATTGCAGAATTTAGATGCACAAGGAAAGCCTCAATTAGTCATTCACTCGACTTCCTTGGTAAGGAAGAACACAAAAGAGTATTCCTTCAACGATTTTGTAAACCAATTCTTGCATATCTCCTTATGTCTTCTCAACAACGATGCTATACCAAGGATTTCACCTGAAATTAGAAGAATTTTTCACCTTATTGAACAAGCCAAAGTTGGAGACTAGTACCTCTACCAAAATTATACAGAGATGAGAATATATTGATGTGAACTCCCTCCCTACAGGTTACCAATATTTGTGCCAATAAGATTTTTTGCCTTAGAATACATCAGGAAAATGATGAACATGGATGATTTGCACTTTGTATTCAGGAAGAAAAAAACACAATTCAAGTTGAAGGCACAAATTGGCCCCTTCATTGTCAATACCAAAGAAGCAACAAAGGAGGCAGATAATTTGTTAAAGCGAATCAAATTCAAGTTAAGTTTTACTTGGTCCTATGATCCCTTAGGAATTATTTCAAAGTTGAGGGTTGAATAAAAAACAACGCCTTATGTACATACAACTAGAACAAAGATAGAACAATATGCTAATCAAGTAGAATGGTAGGAAAATACATTACATGAAGTTGAGGAACAAATTGTTAGTCAGACATATTCACAAACTTCAGTTCCTCAAGAAAAAGAAACCAAAATACTAAAGAGAAAGTCTGTCTCCTACAGACTCAGAAACTCAAGCTACAAGTTTCACAATTTACAAAAGAAGAAAGAAGCCAAACACTAATCTGGAGTCCTTAGAAGACAAGAGTTCATAGGAGCAAGCTATAGTGGTGTTGTCAGGTTTTCCTACCACTTCCTTTCCACAGATTGAAGAGATCATATATTCTCTTGTGTCATCTTTTCCTCAAGATACAACATAAAAAAATATTTTTGCTAGATACAAAGAAATTAAAAGGAAGAATGAAGCATTAAAGGCCACTACATATTCAGAATTTTGGAAGTAGTCTTCCACTACACAACATAGAATTTTGTCTGCACTTGATACTGAAAAGGGATAGTTTCAATTAGCTTTCTTGGAACCTAAAGTTCTAGTCCCTAAAAGTGCAGAAGATTACAAAACATCCATTTTTGCTTTTGACACCAAACAAATTCATGCCATTGATCAAATTGACCTTCATAAGTAGGCTGGTGAAATGATATATTCCACATTGACAAGTTCAACTATGGAAGCCTCTAAACTGCAAGCTTCCTTAAACAATATTCCTACATAGTTAGAAATGGAGAGAATGTCATCTTTAGCTAAAGCTACCATAATTAAATCTCTTGAAGATTTGGTGATCAAACTAGGATATGATCCAAGTGATATTAAAGTAGCAAAAGAGATGATAAAGAATAAGAATGCTGACATTCAAGCATTGAGGAAGCAACTTGAACTTCCTACTACTCAACATCCATAAGACAAGGAAATAAGTCAACTTGAAAAATAAAAGGAAAATATGTTTAAATTGATAATTGAACAAAATATTCAAATTTAGAAGATGGAAGCTGACATGGAAACACTCTTGAAACAAAAAGAGTAGCAACTCAATATTTCAACTGCAATTCCTATAACGACAACTTCCAAAAGGTACTTGAGCAACAAGGACATCTACAGCAACAACCATTGTAGTAGAGACACAATTTACTGATTCAACAGAACAACTGTCAAAGGCCATGTGAGACTTATCTTTGAAGGATCAAGAAATTGAAATACTCAGAATACAACTCCAAAAGATTTAGTAACAGAAAATCAAATCTGATAATGCATATTTGGCTGAGACTCAAAAGAATTACAAGTTAACTCAATAATTAGAAATTTATGAAAATGAATCTTTACTTGCACAGACTATTGCTCAGGCTAAAAAAAATATTTGGATTGAAATTAATGCATCAGTCACTAATTTATGGCCTTATATTGAAATTATTTTTGAGAAAAAATATTTATTGCAGAGATCAAATGCAACTGTAGCAGAAATAAAAGAAGACGTGGACCATAATCCTAGAGATGCCACAAGGATAATCAAAGTTTTGAACTCCAAGACAAAAGATGAGCTTGAAGAATTCAACATTGAAGATAGAATTGAAGTTATCGTGGAGGTGAGGAAAGTTTTATCTAAGAGGAAATTGATACTACAACTTGAAAACAAATGTCAGAATTTAGAGATTCAAAGTAAGAAATTTCATAGGAAATTCAATGCTTTGCATTAGAAAGGACTTCCAGGTTTGCAGGATAGCGGTGGAAAATTGATTCCACTTGAATATTATCAACACAGGTTACACGAAATTGCAGTGGCTAAAACCAAGTTTTCCAAAATCAAAGGAGTTATAACTGTGTAGTTACCACCTTGGAAAGGTTAATTTTGTGACACTTAGAGATGGTGATTTTTATTTAATGATATAAGATTATGCATGAAAAACTTATGTACATACTTATATGCTATAGAATTAGTTTGGGTCACCTGGTTGCTATGTTCTTATGATATATCTATGGTTGTGTGTAAAGAACTGATTTTGGTTAAGAGAATATTATCGATGTTTTCTCTTTTGGTATCCTAGTTTGGACATAGGTGTATGACATGGATGGTGATTCAGGATTGAGAGACATAGATCCATGGATGATCATGGTTATGTAGAACATATGGAACATATGGTTAATTATGATCATCAAGCAGGGAACATGCTTATTTGCAAACAAGGATGCTCAAATTATAAATGACTGTGGAAGTCACGATACATGATTTTTATGATTGTATATGCTTAATATTGTATTGAGAATGATGTGAAGGGGACCTAGTTATTTGAAAACAAGGATGCTCAAATTATAAATGACTGTGGAAGTCGTGGTACATGATTTTTATGATTATATATGCTTAATCTTGTATTGAGCAAGATGTGACAAGGGACATGGTTATTTGCAAACAAGGATGTTCAAATTATAAATGGTCGCAAAAGCCATTTATCTAGAACCAAAATGGTTGTGGAATTCATGCACAATATTTGGTAAAAGGTGGATAAGTTAATTATGAAATTCATTGATTCCTTTGATCTATGGATTGTGATGTGTGCAGGTCTTGGAATAAGGCCTTACCAACAAACCATCAGATGGGTATGAGCTCACAATCAATATCTTAAGGTGAATCAAGGAGTTTCGAAGTAGATTAGATGAGAAGCCATGGAAATTAGGGCGCGGAGTCCTAAATCCATGAAAGATAAAGACTTGGATCTATAATAAAAGGATTAGGGTGCGAAGTCCTAAATCCATGAAAGATAAATACTTGGATCTATATTAAGAGGATTGGGGCGCAAATTCCTAAATCCATGAAATATAAAGATGTGAACTCTTGTATCTATAATAAAATGTTTAGGGAACAGAGTCCTGAATATTTAAAAATATCAAGGTGTGGAATCTTGGATCTTTGGAGTAGATCAGGGCATGAAGTCCTCAATCTACTAAGGCACGCAAATACATGCAATAGGGGTGTATAATCCCTATTCTTTGGAAGAAAAATACCACTCATGGGCAGCTCAAGGATGAATTTCCTTAATAAAACCTCTTTTCTAACAATCCTAGAGTGACTTTCTAAAAATCGAAAGTCATGTCTAACATCTCAAGCATGACTTTCCAAAAAAAGTAAATCACCTTACATAAATTGGCAATCAAGTGTAGTTGAAGGAAAACCACTTAACTTATCATTAATAAATCCTTATAATTCAATCTCGACTTAATCCTCAATATTATTAATATTATTATTATTTTTTATGAGACTATGATATTATTATTGAAAGGGAATTACAAGTCGCATTCATCTCCTCAATCACTTCACCCCTCTCTCCTTAATGGTTCTCATGGCTCTATGTAAATATCTCTCTTTTAATAATACATTACACTCTATTTTATGCACTCATCAAAGAATGACATATTCCTCTTACACTCATTAAAGACATGTCATAAAAGATTCCTCTTATGCTCTCTTTAATGCATAAGTTACACTCTCCTTAACTAAGGCATGCACACCTCACCTTAATGGCATGAGTTAAACTCCTCTAAATGGAATACAAGGCATACATATTATTCCTCCTTTATGACAAGAATTTGTTACTCCTCCTATATATGTGTTTCATATATGCTCACTTAGGGGGGAGGGAGGTGCATTTGGATACCAAGAATTGGAGAGATTTATTAAAAAAAAATTATGAGAAGGAGAGACTTGGAGAGTAGCCAATTGATTTCGAAATGAATTTGAAATTCCTAAACTAAATTACTAAGTAGCTCTACTTGGTGGAGCTGACCATGAGTGGTATTGGGAGGAAGTGAAACTTATCTTCCTTAGCTTTCTTTGGATATCTCTCTACCGCTGTATTTTGGTACTGTTTGTGAGATCTTACAACTCGGGGGTTCCAGGGGGGGAGTTTTCCTTGGATATGGTTGGGTGGAAAACCAGATGGTTCACAATAAGTTGGTAAGGATATTGGAGCTGAAGCATACTCTCATCTTTGGAGTTGTATATATACACTGTTAGGTATATTCATAAACACTCTTGAAATTTTAGTTCATTATTAGTTTAAAGTGTTGTAGAAATTTCAATTTATGAGAAATTTCTACTTGTGAATGTTTATGTTATGAGCTAACCAATAATGAATGGCAGCTATAGCTGAGAATGTGCATGCAGGGGGATTAAAACAAGAATGTGTTGCCAAAGTTTTCAAGTTCAGTTTATAATGAATCTTTGTCCATAGTAGGTCATATCTATTATCCAAATTCAATATTCTATGTTTGATAACATGGTTTTTTCTTACTGTGAATTGGGTTGTTAGTTGAAACTTAGATATATATAAAATGTTGCACACAAAATGTTTGAATAAATTCTGCAATAATTGTAGTTCATTTTATATAAGCTTTTTTTTTGTATAGTGTTGTTGCAAACTAATTGACATAAAGTCTTACATGCTGAAGCATTCAGGATGCCATGAGTTTGATGAAAATATAATATTAACATAAATTTGAGTTTTATTTATCCATGTACAACTGTAGATGAAGTTTGCATTCTTAGTGTTTGACAAAAGTTTTAAACGAGATGGCAGGAATTTATTTTTTTGTTGTTTTAAATAATCACATCCCTGAGCGTTTTGGATGCGATTTAGCCCAACATGAGGGGTTATTTGTGCCATAAGGTCCTATAACCCCCCCTTTGATTCCAAAAAAATACTTTTCTAACCCATATCATAAATCTGGGCGATTTTGCAGATTACTGCTGCCAACTTTGTGTGCCTGTTGTTGAGTTTTTTGGTGAAGAATTAAGATGATTTAGTTTCTATTTTAATATGCCAACATTTATAGTTTTAATTTATGAATTTTATGAGTTAAATAGGTTGAGTAAAAATCTTATATTCATGTTTCTAATGGTTGTCAAAATTGTCTTAAGAGATGATGGTCGCCAAGTGTTTGACAAAATGCCTCAATGGCTGTATATTGTATGCTTGCAAACTATTTTTCAAAATGCCTCAATGGTTATAGCTTTTATGCACATAAATTCTTAGAGTAAATGTCTCATTGACTATAGCTTTTATGTACCAGAAACTTATGAATATATTCTTCAATGGATGTAGCTTCCTATGTTTGCAAGTTTTTTTTGTATAAATATGAAAATGAATTTTAATAAAGTTGCTGAAGTGTGAATATATCACGAGGACAATGTCACTTTTATTATATAAATCTATCATAAAAAAGGGTGTTGTTGGAAACAATTTTACAATGACAAATTCTGTAGCTTTTAATTACTTGTGCAAGTGAGCATAATAAGTTGTCCAAGTTGCATGTATTCATGTGTGTAGTCTTATACTTGAGTAGCTGTAGAAAACAACTAATTGTGCCTAATTTTGGCAAGTCCATTGTTATACTTGGAACTTTTTGAAGAATAATTTGCTTCTGAATTTGTGACAGTAACTACTCTTGCTATAACATTCATTATACGAGTCTCATGATTGAAGCAATGTCATTCTACAAATAATTGTTTTTCCTTAATACTTGGGAATGAGGAATTTTAGATGATGAATTTGGAAACATTGTTGGGTCAATATATTTTGTGATTCCATTTTTCTGTTTCATAAACATATCATTAGGTTTTCTCATGAAGAGAGATATATTCCTTCTTCAGTTACCTTATTACAAGTATATTATTAATCATGTCGTTATGTAATAGAAGCAAGATATTTTAGGTTCTTGTGGCATACTTTGTGGTTATGATGTAAAGATTCAATAAGTGGAACCTATTTAGAATAATCTAGGGGGTCAAATAGGTTGATTAAGCTTAATGCTCACACATGGCATTATGATGGAATTTATTTCCATTCTTACTTAGAAGTCATGTATAAGTATGAAAAGAGCACATGTTATATTATTTTAAACATGAGGATAAATGTATTTTGGAATTGGTTTTGAGGGAATGTTATCCCTGACTTCTTATGCTATGTTCTTATATTGAAATAGATGAAGGAACATGATCTTCATGATAACCAAGTTAGTCATATTATGATTATTAAAAAGAAATAAATTGAGTGATAATGTTCAACGTAACCTTTACTTCTCTACACTCTTGATGGTTGGTAAGGTGGGACCTTACATATGGTATCAGAGCCAAGTTAAAACAATAGGGCCTAATGGGCCAACATGCTTGCATGTAGGTTGATGCATGAATGATTATTTTTCATGCATGTTGAATTATTTTGTATGTTGACTTGGAAACATATTGGTTGCATAAATGATATTATTATTATTATTATGTCATTTAGAAACTTATGAAAGAAAAATAATGCCTTTTTATATTCCTTTATATTTTTGTTAAGACAAATTATAAGAAATATGATAAAGGACTTAAAGACATGTTGGGAAAGGATGTGCTTGAGAAGTTGGGGTTAAACCCAAACATGTGAATGACTTGATTCTCAATGGGTGAGTGAGGTATGTGGAGTGGATGCATAGTTTCATATATGTTTAATGCATCGTTATCAATGTGATATGGGCCTACTAGCCATCTTTACAAGCTGAAATTGTATTTACCAAGAAAAATATTGGCATAATCTAAACTATAGTATGATGACCTTGGTGTGTATGTTTTCGGAATTTGTAACAAGTGTAAGGCCAAGAGTCAATTAACATGATGATTGAGTTCGTCATGTTAATTTTGAATTTTTTCTTATCTACACTAATGGAAATTAATAGAAGCTACCTTGAAGGATGCCACTTTTAACTGTGAATGTAGATTCAAGAGTAATGTATGTGCATTAATTTGGTGTGTTAAAATATGATTTGGGAATACATTCTTAATGAGTAAGAATGGAATTCCTATGATTTCTTTGACATGATTTTGTGTAGTTTGGGTTGACATTATGCATCAAATAACTTGAAATTACTCAAATACTAAGTTGATGTATGGCCTTCCTAATAAACAAGAGGCTTAAATGACTAGTGCATGAAGGGTTGTGGAAGCCATTTTAAGGAGCACTTGAAGGTTATCTTTTCCCTAAGTTTGTATGGGTGTGGAATCCATACTAGCATATATACATATGAGAAGATGTATGGGTGTGGAATCCATACTAGCATATATCTATGAGCAAATGTATGGGAGTGGAATCCATACTAACATATATCTATGAGCTAAGTAATGAGGTAAGGTATGGATGTGGAATCCATACTAACATATATCTATGAGCTAAGTAATTCTTTTGGTTAGAATGAACAAAAATATTTTGATGAAATCTCATAGACATGATTAAGGAGGATTGATTATGTGTAATTAAAGTTAAATGGATAGAGATTTGTAACATTAATTTGCTTGAGATTTAAATCAATTATTTTATTTTTATTACAAATGAAGATACTAAGATTGGTATACTGAACACGATTAGGTGGTTTAGAATGTTTTGAATAATTGATTTTGATATATGGAGTCAAGTGTGAACTAGGTATCTATCCTACAGTATTATAATTCTTTGTATGTGTTAGATTTAGGTAGAATTAAAATGATTTTCATATGCTTGAAATGTAGAAAAAGATTATTGTGATAAGTTGATGAAATATCTTTTCTATTGACTTAAAACAAATTAGGTCTAGGAAAACCATAATAGTCTCTTTACTGATTTTGTCAGTTTAATATTGGTAGAATTCTATTTAACCAAATTAATTAGAGAAATTATGAGGATTGGACTAATAAATTGCTTCAAACTATTGCTAGTTAGATGATCGACTTAAAATTCATATTGTTTATGAACTTGATGAACTGCTTTCTTGGAATTTGATTAACTTGTAAATTGTTAAGAGAATAACATGTTTAGAAGATAAACATTTTATGTGTTGAGAACTTTATTTTATTTCAACTTAAAGAAAAAGGTATGTGATTAATGAAAAGCTTAGTCGAGTTCTTGTTTTACAAGAATATGTGCTTATGATATTTTTTGAGGGAGAAATTGAAGGAGAGTAAGATCACATTTTGATGAATTGGAATTCTAGCATGATTTAGAAACCTAAGATGATTGTATTATATGTGGAATCAAAGAGATTTATGGATTTAGGAATTTTGTGCTTGGATGTATAGTTGTATGAGTAGTTAGTAATTATACAAAAGGTTATAGTCTTTTGAGAGGTAGTAAAAAAGAAGAAGAAGTTATCTTTAGGCTAGAAATTCCTTTATGATAGCCTAAATCTTATTTAAAATCAACAAGATTTTTCATAGTTTGAGAAATGTATGGTTTTCATAGCTTGTTTTTTTGTATGTGATCTAGGTGGATCTTCAAACACCATGGCATGGAAATGCTCGAAAATCAAAGTGTTTGGAATGATGTCGACATAGGACTAGAGCATAGATCTCGTCTTCCTGATCGCGGAGGTGTGAACGGTTCGTCAATCCGAGTCAGGATGATGAAGTTATCGCGAAAAAAGTTGCCTTGGTTCCTTTGAAAAAAAGGAGGTTTTTCTCATAAAAATGGGTTTTAAGCTTTTATAAGGCAAATCGCAATCGGAGGCAGGGCGATGGCTGATATCGGTGCTATCCAGGCAGCGATTGGCGATATCGGTGCTTGCGAATCAGCGATGGAGTGTCGGGTCGACGGAACCCAAAGGCCGAGGACCAAGACCCCTGGATATTAGCGAATGCAATTAGCGATCACTGATATCGGCGATCGGAACGATCGACATCAGCGATTGGCGTCGGCGGATGCCGAGGGAAGGACCCCGAGCCAAAGCGATATAGCGTGGACCTGATCGATTTATAGGTTCGATTTTACAAAATTTGAAATCCGAACTTTCCGATTTTTCAATGTGTTTCAGTGTTTTTCAAGTTTTTGTGTTATCGCATTAAAATGATAAAAATGCTATTTTTTAAAGGTTGTTGCACCCGCCGATTGTTCTCTACAAACAACTTCTATTCTTAAGCAACAAACCTCCGATTTTGAAGCAGCCTTGTCCCAAACGTGTTATAAAGCACGATGGGTGACAGAGAGCCGAGCAGGAGAAGGGAGAGAGAGACTGCATGCCAGAGAGTTCCCGAGAGCCCGAAAGCCTGTGCTAGAGTGCCGAGAGCATGGATGCAAAGAGCCGAGAGTGGCGAAAGGCTGCATAATAGAGGGAGAAAGCGGTGAAATAGAGAGCCTGAGAGACTGCGTGGAGAGAGGCCCGAGAGCCTGAGTACACAGAGAAGCATGAAGCCAGAGCAACGCTTCAAATCCACAGAGCCACAGAGCTACAGAGAAGCATGGAAGCCAGAGGACGCTTGAAGTTCTAGTAGTTTGCAGAGCTGCAGTGACATAAGCCAGAGCACTACAGAGCTAGATAGCCAACGAGCTACAGAGCCGAGAGTCTAGAGCAGTTCTTCTCTTGTGATCGATTCTTCTTCTTTGATCGATTCTTCTTTGATTGATTCTTCTTTGATCGATTCTTCTTCTTGCAATCGATGCTGTGAAATCGATATTCAGCAAGCTTCAACACTTTGACAGTCTGATTCAAATGTCCACATTCTTGTGCAAGCAACCATCTTCTTTCATCAATGCCTTGAGACCGATGGTCTGAGCAGCTTCAGCAGTGAGACATCCACTTCTTCAGATGGCCAATGGTGTGAGGTATATGGTTATTGTCCATGTAATTCTTCTTTTACATTATGCTGCATGGATCCATGATTGATATTGATGCAGGATCTTGTTTTCTTTATGTTGTCATGATTCCTTGCTTCATGTTATGCAGAATCTTTCATATGATGTACTTGTTGTCATAACTCATTATGTTATGCTCTGGGACCCCTTCCTATATGTTGTTGGGATACTCTTGTTGTCGTCATGCATGTGTTTTTCATTGACATCCCTTTTATGCCATGCTCACCATGCATGTTTTTGTATCATACTCATAGGAGTCTTTTGATTGAGAGTTCCAAGTTGTGGGATATCTCTTAGAGCCACTCCTGCGAGAGGGCATTTTTCCTTGTATGATTGAGACATCATCTCTTATGTACAACACCTTTATTGACAACACCTAATGTAGTGGCCTACACCATCTTGACATCGGGGCCCGAAGATGTAGTCCCTCCTAGATGAACTCCATTATCAACGGCTTTTGTTTTCATGTGTTGATGATTGTTATGTTCCTCTTCTTTACAGCGTGCAGATGCATTCGTTAATGTTCTTTTAAAAAGCAATTTTAACACATCACGAAAGTAAAAGGTCTTGGAAGGGTCCTTCTTCACACCCGGACCTGGATCAAGTGGTATCAGAACAGGTCTTTACATTGATGTGAATTGCAACATGAACAATGGAACGTGCAATGACAGAGGATGAAAGAGCAATGTATGAGACCATGCTCGGCATTTCCAAGTAAGTGGAAATTGTGTATGAAACTCTACAGAAAGAGACAAAGGAAAAGGAGCGATTACAACTTCAGTTGAAAGCCACAGAAGAGGCCATGGAAGAACTGAAGCAAAACAAACATAATCTTCAAACAGAGGATGATGAATTGAAGATGCATATACATGAAGAGAAGGAGGAGAAACAAAGTTTTCTATGATAGCTGCAAGCAAAGGATGAGGCCTTGGAAAAGTTGTAAGCGAGACTCATGTGAGGTAAAAAGTAGTTCTCCATCTTCATGTATGTTTTCTGATGATGTTTGAAAATCATACCACAAGAATTGGCTCCAAATTATTGAAGAGAATGGGGTATGAAGGAAAAGGCTTGGGCGTTAATGGCCAAGGTATTGTCAATCCCATCAAAGTAGAGGAATTACCCCGTTAGGCAGGACTTGGGTATGTCAGGAAAGAAGTTGGGGAATGTGCTGAGACAGTTAGCGAACCACCAACAATGGATGATGAGCAACCCTCATCAGATCTTTCCAAATCGAAAGAGAAGGTAAAATATGTTGATTTCCTTTCAGTTTCATCTTCTCATAGTATGATGTCTGTTGGAGATTTGGAGATCCCAATTACAGGGACAAATATGAGGCTCCTTACAAAGACAAGGCATGAGGAGAAAGAACTTGGTGCTAATAACCAAGGCATCACTCAACCTTTGGAGGTTGTGCATGAGCATCGATTTGCAGGCTCGAGATACACTAAAGGAGAGTGCTCAAAGGTGTCAAATTCATCCGAGACATCGTCGAGGAAAGAGAATGATGGGAAAACATCCCCATCATCCCATGGCAGTTTCCATTACAGGGAGAGAGCTAAAGCAAGCTTTGATCGCCATACTGAAATCAGAAACAACAAAGAAGGTATAGCCATTTTCGATCTTCGAATGTTCATTTTCCTTTTGATCATGTTGTTAATAATGAACGAAGATTAAGGCATCGGAAAACATGTACTTTTTTTGTGGTTTACCTAACCATGCCTTTTCCAAGTGTTGGAAAAGAATGACAGCACTCATGAGGCATGAAAGACCCTCTCAACAGCATGAAAAGAAACAGGTTAAGCAGATATGGAGGAAGAAATCTTACTGCAGTCATTGCGACACAAATGGCCATCAAAGAGCCACTTGCTGGAAGCTCCATCCAGAGCAACGCCTTAAAGACAAAGTGTTGGTGCATGAACCAGGTAAAGCAGTTGCTCGATAAGAAAAACCACCTCAAGGAGGTGACCCATTCACAAAGATAAGTGAGAAATGGTTTCTAGACATGTTGTCGTTTCATGGTCATTCTTTTGTAAATCACTTGTTGCATTTTAAAATGTAAATGTGATGATGTGTTTCCATACTGTAGTCAGCAACAATGATGATTGGTCATGTTTTGAGTCGTATTTGGAGTTGCATGTTAAAACTCTGAAAGTGATGTTATGTTTCCATCACTTGTCATGTTTGGCCTTATGTATGTAAATCATGTGTTGCAGTGATGAGGTGTTTTCCATCACTTTTTGAAGCAACCATGATGGGTGGGCCTTGTTGTCATATCTGGAGTATTACGTCCATCTTATTGTAAACTTGACCACCGAATATGAGTTATAAACTCATGGCAAGTATGGGACGTTTGGGTCTTTAGTTTGGTCATGTCATTCAAAGCATGTAATTTGAAAAATAATGCACTACAGGTTGCAAAGGTAGCAGGTGTCGGCTCGTCGCTTAAGGTTCCGAAGAACAAAGGTGAAGGAGATGGAAGCGAGACCTTTTTAGGATGCTTGTGATGCAGACAACGTACTGAGAGAGTTGCAGATTAATTTTTATGCTTTTGGAGGACCTAAATATCCTCAGTGGTGAGGATTGATCCAGGTGGATCTTCAGACACCATGGCATGGAAACACTCGAAAATCAAAGTGTTTGGAATGATGTCGACACAGGACCAGAGCATAGATCTTGTCTTCCTGATCGCAAAGGTGTGAACGGTTCATCAATCCGAGTCCAGATGATGAAACTGTCACGAAAAAAAGTTGCCTTGGTTCCTTTAAAAAAAAGGAGGTTTTTTCTCATAAAAATGGGTTTTAAGATTTTATAAGGCAAATCGCAATCGGAGGCAGGGCGATGGCCAATATCGGTGCTATCCAGGCAGCGATAAGTGATATCGGTGCTTGCGAATCAGCGATGGAGTGTCGGGTCGGCGAAACCCAAAGGCCGAGGAACAAGACCCATGGATATCAGTGAATGCGATTAGCGATTACCGATATCGGCGATCGGAACGATCAACATTGTCGATCGGCATCAGCAGATGCCGAGGGAAGGACCCCAGGCCAAAACAATAGCGATAAGCGATATAGCGCAGACTCGATCGATTTACAGGTCCGATTTTACAAAATTTGAAATTCGAACTTTCCGATTTTTCAATGTGTTTAAATGTTTTTTGGGTTTTTGTATTATTGCATTAAAACAAGAAAAATACTATTTTTTAAAGGTTGTTGTGCCCACCGATTGTTCTCTACAAACGACTTCTATTCTTAAGCAACGGACCTCCGATTTTGAAGCAGCCTTGTCCTAAACGTGTTATAAAACACAATGGGTGACAGAGAGCCGAGCAGGAGAAGGGAGAGAGAGACTGCATGCCAGAGAGTGCCCAAGAGCCCGAAAGCCTATGCTAGAGTTCCAAGAGCATGGATGTAGAGAGCCAAGAGCGGCGAAAGGCTGCGTAACAAAGGGCGAAGGCGGTGAGACTGAGAGCCTGAGAGACTGCGTGGAGAGAGGCCCGAGAGCCTGAGTACGTAGAGAAACATGAGGCCAGAGCAGTGCTTCAAATCCACAGAGCCACAAAGCTGCAGAGAAGCATGAAAGCCAGAGGACCCTTGAAGTTCTGGCAGTTCGCAAAGCTGCAGTGACATAAGCCAGAGCGCTACAGAGCTAGATAGCCAGTGAGCTACAGAGCCGAGAGTCTAGAGCAGTTCTTCTCTTGTGATCGATTCTTATTCTTTGATCGAATCTTCTTTGACTGATTCTTCTTTGGTCGATTTTTCTTCTCGCAATTGATGCTGTGAAATCGATATTCAGCAAGCTTCAACACTTTAACAGTCTGATTCAGATGTCCACATTCTTGTGTGAGCAACCATCTTCTTTCATCGATGCCTTGTGACTGATGGTCTGAGCAACTTCAGCAGTGAGACATCCACTTCTTCAGATGGCCCGTTGTGTGAGGTATATGTGTTGGACTCTTAATTGGTCATTATTATTACCACTTCTTAACATTCATTTCATCTATTTCCACTATTATTTTATCACATTATTTACCATAATTTATTATATAATTCCATTTCATAATAATTTACGCTCTTGTGGATAAATAATATCTGATCTCATTATTTTTAATAATTAATGATTATTATGCATGATTTTGGTTTATTCATTAGTTATAACCTCACTCATGATTTTAGCCTCCAAGATCTCTTCCAGATTGTAGATTTGGTCTTCAATAGATAATTAGATATTCCAACTCAGGAATTCGCTGGCATAAGAAGTGATAGTTTTGCGTTGCACGTTTTGGGCAAATGAAAGCGAATATGGAAAATCCGAGACATGGGTTTTGTTTAGAACGGACCAAATCAGTTACCTAATGAGCTGTTTTCATATATTCGATTTGTATTGGGAGAAACGAAAGGTTCTTTGAAGGACATATTTGTAGATTTGCTGTTGCGGCCGTTTTCCAAAATTGCCCAAATTGTAATAACCAAATTCAACTTGTTCTAGATGAATCATGAGGGACAAATCTCTCAGATCTCAACTTGAATATTGAGATCAGTTTGTTGCAAGTTTCCTTTGGATGTTTGTATATTTAAAAGACACAATTCAGAGAGAGGGGAGCTAGCTGATGTAATAATTGAGCCTTGTAACAGTGTAACTCTTGTTAATGAAATGTCCAACCTTATGATATTTTTGTCAATATGTGAGTTAAGCACAGCCCTGACTAGGAAGTTGGGCCCACTCTTTTGATCAGGTACTATGCGTGTGTCCTTTTTATGTATATTGTTTTACTTGTTGTATTTTCTTTATTGCTGTTACAGAATTCCATAAGTTGTTGTGAATGCTTTTCTTTTTGCAATTTAATTTCCATTAATGTTACAGCGATGCTTTGATTTCTTAATCATGAACCCTTTATTGATGTAGATTGTAACCTTGCTCCTGCATATACCTTGCGTGTTACCTTGAAAAGTGTACGCACCCTAATTGATGAATTAATGTAGGAACGAGATTGAATAATTTGTTCATACTTGGACACCAACATTTTGGCGCTATTGCTAGGGAGGCTAACGAGGTGCAAGACACAATCTGTATCAACCAGAGGGTCAATCTCTCGTCTTGGGGAGAGAATGAGCTTTCTCACTCTGCTCCAGGTCCTGAGCGTAGGTATTTTGGTTGTTTTGCGCTTTTATTGCTTTTTTGTTTTATTAGGGCCAATCTCTTGCCCTGGGGAGGGAGGAGTCCTTTGACACCCTGCTCTAGGCCCTGAGCTTAGAATTTTTCCTGCATTTTTGTTTGTTTTTATTTTGGAAAAACTAATCTCTCGTCTTGGGGAGGGAATGGTCCTTTGACGCCCTGCTCCAGGTCCCGAGCTTTAGATTTCCTTGTGTGCATTCTTTTCTTGTTTGGTTTCTTGTCCTGGGGAGGGAAGGGTCTTTTGACACCCTGCTCCAAGTCTTGAGCTTTAGATTTCCTTTCAAATTGTTTTTTTAATAACTAGGAAGAAAAAGGTAGAAATTTGAATAAATCTTATCATTTCACTCAAAGTGGTGATGTAAGCACCACCCATTCCACTAACAAATTGACAGGAATATCTGAAGGAGGAACCTCAAAGTAGCACATGAAGAACATCTTCTATTATGGTAAGAAATGGCTCACATTGTTACTTTTGAATTCCCTATCAGTGATCTAGGAGGAGTGACACAAATGCACATAATTCCTCCATCTTCTCTACCAAATTTTCATGGTTTGGATAATGAGGACCCAGATACATTCTTATTTGAGTTTGAAGTACTTTGTAGAGGATATGATTATTGTACTAATGATCAAAGGTTGAAAGTGTTTCCTCTTACTCTAAAAGGAGCAGCTCTCCGATGGTTCATGAGCCTTGGTGGGAACTGCATCAAAACATGGGAGGACATGAAGAATGTATTCTTGGAGAAGTACCAAGACTATTGCAAGGCTAATGAAGATATTTTCAGTATGATACAAGGGGAAGATGAAAGCTTGGAGGACTATTTGGAGTGATTTAAATACAACCTTCAAAATTCAAAGCATGAGCATTTAGAAAAAGAGATCTTAAAAACACTCATTCTTAAAGGAATTAAAGATGAAATTTTAGAAATCTTAAATCTGATAGGAAAATGTGATGTTTTTCAGCTATCATATGATGATGTTTGTGATTTATGCATAAGGTATTCAAGAGGAATATCCAAGGCTGGTAAGAATTCTAGAGAATTTTCTTCTTTCCTTTCCAAATCTGCTACAAGAACAAGAGATATAAGAGATGAAATCAATGATTTATTTGAACATTTTAAAGTTGATTTTATTAGCTCTCTAAATTCACAATTGCATGTTTTGCAGGTTAAGAAAAGTCAAGCAGAATTTGAAGAAGTGATTTTTCCTCAATGCCAAAAGGAGCATCCCATGGATAGTTTCTCTTTCTTACCTGGGCTGAAAACAACATTTCCAAGAGATGGAGAAGCTGTAGAAATTTCACAACCATGGAAACCTTGGCCTACATGTATGTTTCAAAACACTTCCTCTCCATTGTCTTACTTGCATAATCTATTATGGAATACTCATGTGTTAGGGCAGCCATGCCAATCTCAATATAACCCCCATCAATCTTGTCCACAAGTTTGGCATGGTTCATCCTCTGATTACATGACTACTCTCCCTCATCTTGTAGCACAAACACATCATCCATATTCTTCACCAACTCTTCCACAACATATTGCTTGCATATCAAAATCATCCACACATCCTAATCAACTACATCATCAAAATCCTCCATGCCCTACACAATATCCTACTCAACTCATTCCACACCCTCACCATAATAAACCAGTACAACATGCTTACAATGTTGAATTGCAAAATTTACCTACCCTTCCCACCCAATCTATCTCGCATACACAATTGCAGAAAACTTATATCGAGATTGGAAATGTTCCAAATCCAAAAATTGTAGAAGCTATGGAAGAAAATGAGGTTTCTTCTAGTCTGCGTCAACAAGTTGTTTTAGAAACTCAAGAACTTCATGATATGACAACTATGGGAAATCAAGAAAGTAAAGGATATATTGAAGATTGGTTTCACTCCATCAGTTGTTTGCAGCGTCACTCCATACTTCAGCAATTTTTGACACCATATTTTCAAGGGAAGTTGGTCTCTCATACCCTAGTATTTATTGACAGACATTTCTCAAATTCGGGTGTGTATACACTTGAGGCCTTATTTCTAAAATGGCTTCATTAGAAGTACTCTTATACGTAAGTATGCTTTATTTTTCAAGGTAGAATAGGTTAGTGTAGAAAATAGAATAAATAAGTATATAAATAATTTTTGTTATATGTAGAACGAGTTGTGTTTGCTGCAACTTGCTGAGTATATCAATATCAATGGTAAATATTTGAATTTAATTGTGTATGTAGATGTATTATATTGAAAAACATATTTCTACAAACACTCATCATCATTTTGAATTTTTTTTTTATCATATCTTAGGGTGTGTGGGCTTGATAAAACCACTGAAATCACAGTCGGTACAGTCATGTTTTGAGGAACAAAATGGGCATATTTTCAAAACATATTTATATCTTAAGTAGCCATTTATTTCTACTTTCTAATCCAATTTGAATCACTCAATTTGGATTTGAAATGAAAAAGCTATGACCAAAACATTGACAGTATGTCGAGTAGGTAGCTCAGGAACAGAGTTGGGACAATCCATTTTTGGAAGCCTAAATAACTAGATTTTTGAAACCTGTTTCTATGGTATATCACCCTATTAATCTAGTTTACAATGCAATTTGAATCACCCGATTTCGATATCGTATGAGAAAGTTATGACCAAAATACTGACTGTCTATCGTAAATCAACACCTTTAAAACTCTGTTTTTCCGACTGTTCCTTCACACATTTGACCCATCAATTCTTCATGATTTCAAAACTTGTTTCTATTGGATATAGTTACATGAATCTACTTTAATCTCCAATTTGAATCGGTTCAATCTGTCGTCAAACGAAAACGTTATGCTTAAAATATCAACTATTGGTCTAAGTTTGGAAATCGAAAATGATTCTGTTATGCAATTTGTTCTATGTAAATTTGACATATCATATTATGGAATTTTTAAAAACTATTTCAATTGGAGATAACCCTATCAATTCACTTTGATTTGGATTTGGAATCACACAAATTGGACGAAAAATAAAGAAGTTATGATTAAAATACTGTTGGTTAGTATGGTTGGCCACTGCTGTCCCGCAGGTAATAAATTATTTCTATTTTGTTATTTGTTTTCCATGGATTTGTTTTACAGAGTAACTACTTGTTAATTTTTTTCATATTTATTGGATTTAGAGAGCCTGATCACATCTCTTCTTCCATGATTACATGTTTTATTACAGGTAGACGCTCGTTTTTTGCAAATCCGAGGAGAATAAAGGAGGTCAATTTGTTTTTTGAACAATTGATTATTGAAGGCAATGATAATGAAATAATAGATTTTCATCCAAGCATCTATTAAGAAATTTAATATCATATAATTTTTATTCTTTCGAGGTGCCATGGAAATTGATTATAAGAGTTTGTTACAGATTATTCCTGTTATTTCTCACCAACAACATAAATACTTTTTCATTACCTAATGGATTCATAATAGGAGAAATGGAGAATTGATTTTCATTTGAAGATCCAAGTCATTTCTGCGAATTTTTTTTTCCATTCATTTACCATTGACAGATTGTTGTTTCTTGAAACAGATTGATATTCTCTTAGGAACAACATTGCTGTAATTAAAATCATAGCCGTTGCAACTTGAACTATTTATTTATTTACTATTTTTCAATAAAAATTTTGTTTCTTTTCTAATTTATTTTATGATGTTGTTTTTTTTCTCAAAATAAATGAAGGAAGTTCTCAGGTTTCATGATGTCTCTGCATATTTATCCATTTGTTCCTCAGATCCATTGGGTGTTGTTACTCTGCCACTGCTGTTACTCCCGAAAATTTTCTAAGTGTTGGATGCTGTTACTCCTTGGATGTTGTTACTCCGCCAATGCTATTACTTCTTGGGTGTTGTTACTCCGCTGCTGCTGTTACTCCCGAAAATTTTCTTAGTGTTGGATGCGGTTACTCCTTGGGTGCTGTTACTCCTCCATTGCTATTACTCCGACGGTGTTGTTACTCCGACGGTGCTGTTACTCCATCACTGTTGTTACTTTACCAGTGCTGTTACTTCGTTGGTGCTGTTACTCCATCACTGCTGTTACTCCGTCGGTGCTGTTACTCCACCGGCGCTGTTACTCCGCCTCTGCTGTTACTCCACCATTGCTGTTACTCTCAAAATTTTTTTGAGTACTTGGTGTTGTTACTCTTTGAGTGACCTTACTCCTCCGATGCTGCTACTCCGTGGTGAAATTTTTTCCAAAGTACCCAGTGCTGTTATTCTACCCATGTTGATACTCTGCCAAAGTAAGTCTTCAGGTATGTCCCTAATCAACTCCGTGTATTTGATTTATGTTTCAATTATGACCGAGGACGGTCATATCTTAGTTGGGGGGAGGTGTTGCATTTGATAGAAAATGTATTATATTTAATATCAATGATGTCATGTCATCACTGTTATTAAAATTTCACGTCAACTCATACATATCACGCTTATTACCACCATAATCCATAACAATCCATAACCCCTACTTATCTATACACATTGGAACTTGAATCATGCACAACGACATTAACTTGGTGAATGGGGAAATACATTTAATTGTCTAGGTCCTTTTTGACATAATGATTGGGCAATCAATTTATCTTTGTTTATCTATAAACATAATTTTATTTTCTTAAGGAATAACTATGAAAAGGTGATTTCATCATGAAAACTTCCAACTTTCCTAATTTGTCACGTCCCTGATTTTGTAAAATTTATGATGATGCCCACAAAATTGTGCTTAAATCTTTCCATCACTATCTAATGAATTATTCCTCAAACCCCAATCTTAACAAAGCAAAATATATTTATCAACAATCATTTGAAGGTTATTAGTATTTGAGAAGCAAAATTACCCGAGTTGAAAATAGTTACTACAAAACGTTTTATGCCATCCCTAGCTCTTAAGGAGCTGGCTTGCCACCCCTTCTATTAAGTGATCTTTTTTTGATTAACAATAACCGTAGTTAAATTATAAACATAAATAGTCATTTGGAGGATAGGAGGTCTCATCACGAGCCGACCTACCATGATCATAGGTCCTAATAGAGTGACATTACCACTACTGGTCACCAAGCCAGGGTAATGGCCTTTGGTCATAAAACTGAAGGACAAGAGGTCTCATCACGAGCCGACTTGTTCACTTTTGTTAGTTCCCGTGAATGGCATTGTTATTAACTGGTTACCAAGCCAGAACAATGATCTTCAGTAGACATCTAAGTAAATTGAAATTCTTTTGTAACTATGTACTTATTTCTAATAGATGGGACACTGACATCTCAATGGGTTAAAAAGGCATCCCTGTCAAGGCTATGGACGCCTGCTGGCAGCAGTGGCCATGCCTATGGTATAGAAGTTAATTCAATACTATGATCTACTTGGTTACCTTGTTTTCTCAAAACTAACTGCCGATAAAGCCACTGTTGCATATATAAGGTTTGCTAGAACTCATGGTTCATGGGGTAATATTTAATCAGTTCTTAGATAATGGTGGTTATGGTTTATATCTATTATTGAGTTATAAATATTTACTTTACATGTTAGGGATGAAACTTTTAGGATATTTGATATTTGACATTTTGTATCATCTAATCTATCATTCCTTTATTCTACAAGTTTCATATCTTTAACCAAAGATAGTTGCTTTACCCAATCAATCTCTATTTAATCCTAGCTTAACAACACTACTATTATTTTGGGGAAGGATGAAGAGGCCTAATTCTAATTTTGAATCCTAATGAATTATTGATTGAGGATACTCATGAGATGTGCTATAGAAATTTTGATGACAAAGAAACTAATCAGTTTGGGGGGAAGGAAATCCTGCTACACTTTTTGATTACTTTCTTTGAGCTTGCATGACTTCCACCTTTCGCATCACTTACACAAGCTCAACCTACATTAGCTTCAATAAATGTTAATCCATAGATGTCATTCCACGTTATTTTGTTGAAAGCAACGATTGAGGTGAAATAACATGAGCATTTGATTTATTAAAAGTTTAGGAGAATGCCATAAAACAACCACTGAGCATTATTCACTCATATTTTTCAAACCATTATTTCTCCTACTTTATATAGAGGCATTTGATTGCATGTGGACATGCAACATATTCAGTTTGGCAGAATGTTGGGCTCTTAATTGGTCATTATTATTACCACTTCTTAACATTCATTTCATCTATTTCCACTATTTTTTTATCACATTATTTACCATAATTTATTATATAATTCCATTTCATAATCATTTATGCTCTTGTGGACAAATAATATCTGATCTCATTTATTTTTAATAATCAATGATTATGCATGATTTTGGTTTATTCATTCGTTATAACTTCATTCATGATTTTAGCCTCTAAGATCTCTTCCAGATTGCAGATTTGGTCTTCAACAGATAATTAGATATTCCAACTCAGGAATTCGCTGGCATAAGAAGTGACAGTTTTGCGTTGCACATTTTTGGCAAATGAAAGTGAATCTGGAAAATCCGAGACATGGGTTTTGTTCAGAACGGACGAAATCAGTTACCCTAGGATCTGTTTTCAAAAATTCGATTTGTATTGGGAGAAATGCAAGGTTCTTCAAAGGACATATTTGCAGATTTGCTGTTGTGGCCGTTTTCCAGAATTGCCCAAATTGTAAGAACCAAATTCGACTTGTTCTAGCTGAATCACGAGGGACAGATCTCTCAGATCACATCTTGAATATTGAGATCAATTTGTTGCAAGTTTCCTTTGGATGTTTTTATATTTAAAAGACACAATTCAGAGAGAGAGGGGAGCTAGCTGATGTAAGAATTGAGCCTTGTAACAATGGAACTCTTGTTAATGAAATTTCTAGCCTTCTGATATTTTTCTCAATATGTGAGTTAAGCACAACCCTGATCAGGTGTTGTGTGTGTGTCCTTTTTATGTATATTGTTTTACTTGTTGTATTTTCTTTATTGTTGTTACAAAATTCCACAGGTTGTTGTGAATTCTTTTCTTTCTGCAATTTAATTTCCATTAATGTTACAACGATACTTTGATTTCTTAATCACAAACCCTTGATTGATGTAGATTGTAACCTTGCTCCTGCATATAGCTTGCGTGTTGCCTTGAAAAGTGTACGCACCCGGATTGATGAATTAATGTAGGAACGGGATTGAATAATTTGTTCATACTCGGACACTAACAATATGGTTATTGGCCATGTACTTCTTCTTTTACATTATGCTGCATGGATCCATGATTGATATTGATGCAGGATCTTGTTTTCTTTATGTTGTCATGATTCCTTGCTTCATGTTATTCAGAATCTTTCATATGATGTACTTGCTGTCATAACTCATTATGTTATGCTTTGAGATCCCTTGTTGTATGTTGTTGGGATACTCTTGTTGTCGTCATGCATGTATTTTGCATTGACATCCCTTTTGTGCCATGTTGGCGGGATGCTCACCATGCATGCTTTTGTATCATACTGATAGGAGTCTTTTGATTGAGAGTTCCAAGTTGTGGGATATTTATTAGAGCCACTCCTGCGAGAGGGCATTTTTTCTTGTATGATCGAGTCATCATCTTTTGTGTACATCACCTTTATTGACAGCATCTAATGCAGTGACCTACACCATCTTGACACCGAGGCCCAGAGACGTAGTCCCCCCTGGACAAAATCCGTTATCAACGACTTTTGTTTTCATGTGTTGATGATTGTTATGTTCCTCTTCTTTACAACATGCAGATGTATTCACTAATGTTTTTTTAAAAAGCAATTTTAACACATCACGAAAGTAAAAGGTCTTGGAAGGGTCCTTCTTCACACCCGGACCTGGATCAGTATGTAAAGAATACGACATGAAACCAAATGAATTGATTAATAATTGAATAGAAATCACGAGTGATTTTATAGTGGGAAAACAAGTTGACTTACAGTTATCAAGATAGATTCAATAATATAGATATTGCATTTGTATAATTACAAAAGTTCATCTTGATTACAAGCCACTTTCAAAAAGATATATTTAATTGTTTTTGGAATGAATATCTTCTAGCTGAGTCATTCATAATTGATTCTTAAGTAAGAGAAGTGAATAATAATGAAGATTATGAGAATTCAAGGAATGGTCTACAATATAAAAGTGGGTCAATAAGGACTGTATGGAACCTTAGCTTGTTAATTAAAATAAAAAATAAAAAATAAAATGATGTCTTAAACTTCAAATTGTGATTTTTCCTAACGAGTAAACATTTAGTAAAAGAAATTGTAAGTAGATCTTAAAGGTTTTGGTTGCAAGGGTGCCTTATAGAATGAAAGAGGGAAAACTTGGATTAAGAAGACATAAATCAAGTGGGATGTAAGAGTGGGTTATTATATGACATGTTTTGTTGCAAAGTTTCAATGGATATTGTATGTGGATGGTTTGGTGCTTCTTGTATGCAGATTTGATTGTGAGATGGGATGGACCATCGTTGTTGTTTATACAACTAACATGGGAGTTGTTTGCGAGTTGGAAAGCTCATTTTTTCTATAGAAACCTAAGATAACGTCACAAGAAATATTATTGAATTCTTAATGCATTAGATAAGGAAAAGACAATCATTTGTAATGTGAGATCATTGTCAAATAATAGTATCTAGATATAATATGCTTGATTAGATGATTGTTTTGATATAGTATTTATTGTAGTGTATGTTAAAATCTATTTAGTAGGGCATAACTATAATTGGTACTTGATTAATAATGGTATTTTTCGTCTTCATGAACAACCTGATTGGATTTTAGAAAGATATATATATATATATATATATATGTCCAATGACTATAATAAAACTTTGGGCTAAGTTTAATCCAAGAGGGGGAGTATGTAGTGTCTCACCTTGGAAAGGTTAGTTTTGTGACACTTACAGAGGGTGATTTTGATTATTGATATAAGATTATGCATGACAACCTTATGTATATGGTTATATGTTATAGACCTAGTTTGGGTCACCTGGTTGCTGTGTGCTTACGACAATATCTATGGTTGTGTGTATAAGAACTGATTTTGGTTAAGAGTATATTATCAATGTTTTCACTTTTGGTATCCTAGTTTGGACATAGGTGTATGACATGGATGGTGATTTAGGATTGAGACACCTAGATCCATGGATTATCATGGTTATGTGGAACATATGGTTAATTATGATTTATGGATGATTATATATATTTAATCTTATAATGAGCAAGATGTGGTAGGGGACACAATTATTTGCAACCAAGGATGCTCAAATTATAAATGACTGTGGAAGTCATGATACATGATTTTTATGATTATATATGCTTAATCTTGTATTGAGTAGGATGTGACAGAGGACCTGGTTATTTTCAAACAAGGATGCTCAAATTATAAATGACTATGGAAGTCGTCGTACATGATTTTTATGATTATATATGTTTAATCTTGTATTGAGTAGGATGTGACATGGGACGTGGTTATTTGAAAACAAGAATGTTAAAATTATAAATGAATGCAGAAGTTATTTCTTTAGAACCAAAATGGTTGTGGAAGTCATGCACAATCTTTGGTAAAATGTGAATACGTTAATTATGAAATTCATTGATTCCTTTGATCTATGAGATTGTGATGTGTGCAGGTCTTGGAACAAGGCCTTACCAACGAACCATCAGATGGGTATGAGCTCACAATCAATATCTTAAGGTGAAGAATGAACTTTCAAAGCAAAGTAGATGAGAAGCCATGGAAATTAGGGCGCAGAGTTCTAAATCGATGAAAGATAAAGACTTGGATCTAGAATAAAATGATTATGGCGCAGAGTCCTAAATCCATGAAAGATAAAGACGTGGAGTCTTGTATCTATAATAAAATGTTTAGGGCGCGGAGTCCTGAATATTTAAAAATATCAAGGTGCGCAATCTTGAATATTTAGAGTAGATCAGGGCACAAAGTCCTCAATCAACTAAGGCACGAAGATGCATGCAATAGGGGTGCGAAATCCTTGTTCTCCGGAAGAAAAATACCACTCATGGGCAGCTCAGGGATGAATTTCCTTAATTAAACCTCTTTTCTAGCAATCCTAGAGTGACTTTCTAAAAATAGAAAGTCATGTCTAACATCTCAAGCACGACTTTCTAAAAATAGAAAGTCATGTCTAACATCTCAAGCACGACTTTCTAAAAATAGTAAATCACCTTGCATAAATTGGTAATCAAGTATAGCTGAAGGAAAATCACTTAACTTATCATTAATCAATCCTAATAATTCAATCTTGACTTAATACTCACTATTATTAATGTTATTATCATCTTTTATGAGACTATGATATTATTATTATAAGGGAATTACAAGTCACCTTTATCTCCTCAATCACTTCATGCCTCTCTCCTTGATGACTCTCATGGCTCTATGTAAATCTCTTTATTTTTTAATAATACATTACATTCTATTTTATGCACTCATAAAAGAATTACATATTTCTCTTACACTCATTAAAGACATGTCATAAAAGATTTCTCTTATGCTCTCTTTAATGCATAAGTTACACTCTCTTTAACTAAGGCATGCATACCTCTCCTTAATGGCATGAGTCACACTCCTCTAAATGGAATACAAGGCATGCAAATTACTCCTCCTTTATGACAAGAATTTTTTGCTCCTCTTATATATGTGTCTCATAATTCTCACTTAGGGGCGAGGGAGGTGCATTGTGATACCAAGAGTTGGAGAGATTTATTAAAAAAAAATCACGAGAAGGAGAGACTTGGAGAGTAGCCAATTGCTTCTGAAATGAATTTGAAATTCCTAAACTAAATTACGAAGTAGCTCTACCTAGTGGAGCTGACCATGAGTGGTATTGGAGGAAGTGAAACTTATCTTCCTCAAATTTTCTTGAATATCTCTCTACCGTTGTCTTTTGGTACTGTTTGTGAGCATTTACAGCTCGGGGGTTCTAAGGGGAGAAGTTATCCTTGGATATGGTTGGGTGGGGAACCAGATGGTTCACAATAAGTTGGTAAGGATATTAGAGTTGAAGCATACTCTCATATTTGGAGTTGTATATATACACTGTCAGGTATATTCATAAACACTCTTGAAGTTTTAGTTCATTATTAGTTTGAAGTGTTGTGGAAATTCAATTTATGATAAATTTCTACTTGTGAATGTTATGAGCTAACCAATAATGAATGGTAGCTGTAGCTGAGAATGTGCATGTAGGGGGGTTAAAACAAGAATGTGTTGCCAAAGTTTTCAAGTTCAATTTATAATGAATATTTGCCCATAGTAGGTCGTATCTATTATCCAAATTCAATATTGTATGTTTGATAACATGATTTTTGCTTACTGTGAATTGGGTTGTTAAATAAAACTTATATATATATATATATATATATATATATAGAATGTTGCACACAAAATGTTTGAATAAATTCTGCAATAACTATAGTTCATTTTATATAAGTTTCTTTTTGTACAGTGTTGTTCCAAACTAATTGACATATTGTTTTACATGCTGAAGCATTCATGATACCATGAGTTTGATGAAAATATAATATTAGCATAAATTTGAGTTTTATTTATCCATGTAGAATTGTAGATGAAGTTTCTATTCTTAGTGTTTGACAAAGGTTTTAAATGATATAGTAGGAATTTATTTTTTTGTTGTTTTAAAGAATCACATCTCTAGGCGTTTTGGATGCGATTCAACCCAACATTAGGTGGTATTCGTGACATTTGACCCTGTAACCCCCCATTTGATTACAAAAAATACTTTTCTGAACCCAGGTCATAAATATGGGTGATTTTGCAAATTACTGCTGCCAACTTTGTGTCCCTGTTGTCGAGTTTTTTGGTGAAGAATTAAGATGATTTAGTTTCTGTTTTAATATGCCAATATTTGAAATTTTAATTTATGAATTTTATGAGTTAAATAGGTTGAGTAAAAATATTATATTCATGTTGCTAATGGTTGTCAAAATTGTCTTAAGAGATGATGGTCACCAAGTGTTTGACAAAATTCCTCAATGATTGTATATTGTATGCTTGCAAACTATTTGTCAAAAGGCATCAATGGCTATAGATTTTATGCACATAAATTCTTAGAGTAAATGTTTCATTGACTATAGCTTTGATGTACCAGAAACTTGTGAATATATTATTCAATGGATGTAGCTTCCTATGTCTGCAAGTTTTTTTTGTATAAATGTGAAAATGAATTTTAGTAAAGTTGTTGAAGTGTGAATAGATCAGCATGAAAATGTCACTTTTATCATATATAGCTATAAAAAAGGGTGTTGTTGGAAACAATTTTACAATGACAAATTCTCCAGGATTTAATTACTTGTGCAAGTGAGCATAATAAGTTGTCCAAGTTGCATGTATTCATGAGTGTAGTCTTATACTTGAGTAGTTGTAGCAAACAACTAATTGTGCCTAATTTTGGCAAGTCCATTGTTCTACTTGGAACTTTTTGAAGAATAATATGCTTATGAATTTGTAACAATAACTACTCTTTTTGTAACATTCATTATACGAGTCTCATGATTGAAGCAATGTCATTTTGCAAATAATTGTTTTTCCTTAATACTTGGGAATGAGAATTTTTAGATGATGAATTTGGAAACATTGTTGGGTCAATATATTTTGTGATTCCATTTTTCCATTTCATAAACATATCATTATATTTTCTGATGAAGAGAGATATATTCCTTCTTCAGTTACCTTATTATAGGTAGATTATTAATCATGCCCTTATATGTGATTTTTGTAATAGAAGCAGGATATTTTAGGTTCTTGTGGCATACTTTGTGGTTATGATGTAAAGATTCAATAAGTGGAACCTATTTAGCATAATCTAGGGGGGTCAAATAGGTTGATTAAGCTTAATGCTCACACATGGCATTATGATGGAATTTATTTCCAGTCTTACTTAGAACTCACGTATAAGTATGAAAAGAGCACATGCTATGTTCTTTTAAACATGAGGAGAAATGCGTTTTGGAATTGGTTTTAAGGGAATGTTATCCCTGACTTCTTATGTTATATTCTTATATTGAAATAGATGAAGGAACATGATCTTCATGATAACCAAGTTAGTCATATTATGATTATTAAAAAAAATTGAGTGATAGTGTTCAATGTAACCTTTACTTCTCTACACTCTTGATGGTTGGTAAGGACCTTACAGACTGGCAAAGCTTTCATTGAAGGATTAAGTTATGATTTGTTAATTCAACATGAAATTAAGCATATGTTTCTAACTAGGCCCACTTTTGAAAAATTTACTGAAGTTGATGAGTCATATAGAAAATTGTTAAATATTTCTATCCCTAATGAAAAGAGATGGGATAAACTGTGTGAACTCATCGAATAGAAAGTCAACAAAATTTTAGGGGCGGTGAACAGAAAAATAGATTTCTAGATACAATCATCAACAACAACCCTTGAAATCTGTGTAAAGTGTTGAAATCAGTCCAGATCCACTATTTTTCAGTTCTATTTTTGTAATATCCCAAATATTTTGGATGATATTATATTTTGTAATAAATTTTGATTTCAGTTTAGATATGTTTGAAGTCGAACTCTATAAATATTTTGTAATTCAAAGAAGAAAGGGTTGAACCCTTGTGATGAACCAATAGACATGTTTGTAAATTTCTAAGGTATTTCTAAAGTTAATAGAAGGATTCTGGATTCATTCTGAGCAGCTTGTGTATCTCTGTGAGTTCTTCTGGTTATTCAATTATGTCTTCATTTTTATTTTCTCTACACATGTTCAAGGTAGAGTCTGGGTAAGAATAGATTGAGTGCCAATATCTCTGAAACCCCCTACAAAGTTATCATCATTAAAAGAGATTAATTAACTAAAACTATATGTCGTAGTTAATTCCTCTAAATTTTTTAATTGTTGGCTTCTGTCATTTTTAATTTTGCCAAACAAAATCCTACACTACGGGCCCTTTCGACAACAGCCCCCGGAGCGCAGACTGAGGTCTCATTCGAAGTAGTATGGGAGGGTGCTAGAATTAGGTTTCGGCACCTTGGAGATGTCTGATGGGTTCAAGTGGTCCGCGATTCGGCCCTGTGCGCACCTTCCTGTACTTCGTAACCTGAGATACTGTCTTCGTGCAACACTACTCAGGGGCCGAATGCTGTTATTACCCAAGTTCTTACTAGTAGTCCCCTATTAGTTGATTATTTTAGCCTACTTGCATGCTTTAAGTCATACTTAACCACAAAAATCATTCATACAGGTGCACATAGTAAATAAACAATGTATTTTCAAGTTACATCAAACATGCATTAACCCAAGAACAAATACACAGAATTATGATAAAACTTCTCTTTATTAATCTCTTCTTCGGTTACAGACTCGACTCTTCCCTACACACTCCACTGCAGGGGTCCGCGCACTCAGCCGCGGACTACTAGGTCTCTGTGCACTTAGTTGTAGAGCCTTCTCCTACTCTACGACCCAAAGACACACTTAGTCACTTAGACTCTTTCTCTTCTTCTCTACTTCGCTTCCTTTTACATTTAGAGCCTCGCTCTATTTATACAACCCCATGGTCCATAGACCATGGGTAGGCCGACATTACATTACAAGACTAGGGCAAACAACCTTGTGACTCTATCATACATTTCGCGCTCCGCGCCTGCAATTTGCGGAGTCTTTACAACAATATTGGGTCAAAACTTGGGCTTTGAGCCCCAAAACATGCCTTGGGGGGGATTCCATGCCCAACAAAATTTAGGGGCGGTGAACAAAAAAATAGATTTATAGCTACAATCATCAACAACAACCCTTGAAATCTATGCAAAGTGTTCAAATTAGTTCAGATCCACTATTTTTCAGTTCTATTTTAGTAATATCCCAAATATTTTGGATGATATTATATTTTGTAATAAATTTTGATTTCAGTTTAGATATGTTTGAAGTCGAACTCTATAAATATTTTGTAATTCAAAGAAGAAAGGGTTGAACCCTTGTGATGAACCAATGGACATGCTTGTAACTTTCTAAGGTATTTCTGAAGTTAATAGAAGGATTCTGGATTCATTCTGAATAGCTTGTGTATCTTTGTTGGCTTATAGGGGCCTGGCCCAGGTTCAGAATTAATTTAGCCAAACAAATCCCGGTATTACTGGCCCTTTCGGCAATAGCCCGCGGAGCGCGGACTGAGGTCTCACCCGAAGTAGTATGGGAGGGTGCTAGAACCAGGTTTTCGCACCCTAGAGATGTCTGATGGGTTCAAGTGGTTTGCGGTTCGGCCCTGCGTGCACGTCGCTGCGCGCACCTTCCTGTACCTCGCAGCTTGAGATACTGTTTTTGCGCAACCTTACTCGGGGGCCGAATGCTGTTATTACCCAAGTTCTTACTAGTAGTCCCCTGTTAGTTGATTATTTTAGCCTACTTGCGTGCTTTAAGTTATACTTAACAACATAAATCATTCATATAGGTGTGCACAGTAAATAAACAGTGTATTTGCAAGTTACAATAAACATGCATTAACCCAAGAAAAAATACACAGAATTATGATAAAACTTCTCTTTATTAATCTCTTATTTGGTTACAGACTTGACTCCGCCCTACGTACTCAGCTGCAGGGGTCCGTGCACTCAGCTGCGGACTACTAGGCCTCTGTGCACTCAGCTGCAGAGCCTTCTCCTACTCTACGACCCAAAGACACACTTAGTCACTTAGACTCTTTCTCTTCTTCTCTACTTCCCTTTTCTTTTACACTTAGAACCTCGCTCTATTTATACAATCTAATGGTCTGCGAACCATGGGTAGGTTGAAATTACATTACAAGACTAGGGTGGACAACCCTGTGACTCTATCATACATTTCACGCTCTGCACCTGCAATTCGCGAAGTCTTTACAACAATATTGGGTCAAAACTTGGGCTTTGAGCCCCAAACCATGCCTTGGGGGGGATTCCATGCCCAACAGGCCCCCAACACAGACATCGTGACTCGCCCTCAAGTCACTTTATCGACGCGGTTATCTTTACACGGAGCCCCTCTTACTATTCTCGAACTGTGCTGAGGTCGACAGTGCACTGAGCTGCTGCTTGCTGAATCTGCTGCATGCGCTGTTCTAAGACTTCTGTGTCTGCAATGCTTATCTGCATCTGTACGTACATCCCCTGTATGTGCACGAGTTTTCCTTCAATGGCGGCTGTGATATAGAAATCCTCGTCGATCTAAGGTTGGACGCGTGCTTTTAGAACTACCTCCTTATGTCGTGCCGCGTCCACCTGCTCCTTTAGTGCCTTAACATGCTGCATTCTCACAAGCTGCTCGGTGAGGACCACTGTCTGCGCAGTTCCTCAGACACTGTCATACTGCTGCTAGAGTTCTCGCGCCTCTGTCTCTAAGCACTGGATGTTGGGGTCCTCTTGCAGAGTTGTGAGGACCTCAAGTGCTTCTTCCAACATGTTGGTGTAGTCTCGCACTGCACCTCCCATTTCCTCCAATCCCGCTATGATAGCGCTAGCGCGCTGTTCTCTGACTTCTGGGGGAGTGGATGGCTGCACCTTTAACCACAGCTTGGCGATCTGAAGATTCAGCTCCAACTAAACCTTGGTCATTTCTTCCCTGGCCTCATGAACTCCTGTGGCTAACTTGTGGATCCACACCTCCACTGGTAGGTTTGCTGGGATGGCCAGCTCCGGGACGCTTCAACAAGCGTCATCTACCACCTGCACCAATTGTTGATTTTGCGACACCAATTCGTCGCGCTGCAAGCTGAGTTGTTCCATGTTTATCTTTTGCTCGCTGAGGACTTGGATTGCGTGGCTCTCCCTAGCGCGTAGCTCTGCCGTTATCCCATCCTATAACAGATATAGTGTCTCACGCGGAAGGGCAGCCAGATTAAGGCCAAGGCCTTTCATCATGCTAACCGAAAATCTATCGGCCTCATTCGATGTCACTAAACCCCTTTCGACAACACTATTGTGTTTTCCATCCCCGCGTGCAACATCTGCTCTGCTACAGAGGATCCTGCTGCAAGGTGGGTTGAAGGTTACCAACCTGAGGGGGCCCCACATGTAACTCCTACAACTGTGCTTTGAAGGCCCCCAACAAAATCTAGTGCTCTTGCATGAAATCCTGAAGGGCCTCATTTGTGACATCGCGCACCGTCTCCCCGATGTCATGCAGATCACCCTCGGTTAGGGTGATCGGGTCAATGGCCAATTTCGAGGCCTTGATCTTCTTCCTCGATCCTGCTCGTTCTGTCATGTGTGGGCGCTTTAACTGTGGGGACGCGGTCCCTGGGTCCGCGCTTCATTCTGCTATTTATGCTTCCTTTGGCTCTTGCCCCTGCGAGGGCGTTGCTTGGCCCTCACCTGCCTTCGCAGTTGCTTCCTGTGCTGCCGCGGCTACTTCTGCGACCTTTTTCTACTTGGCAGATTTCTATGCCGCTCCCCACATTGCCCGCACCTCGGCTGTTGCTGTTTCCTTTCGCATTTTCTCTGCTAATTGCGCGATGCGCAGCTTGGCATCGTCTTTCTTCGTCTGCGCTGCCACCCTCTTGAGTTTTGCAAGATTTTGGGCGCGCCATTCTGGAGGACATGCCTCCAAGATAGTGAAAATGGCATTGTCAATGGCTACAAAAGATAGCTTCGTCCACTGCTTCGTTGGGTCCTTGCGCACCTTGATAAAGATGTTGTGCATGTCTACCTTAAACTCTGCAAAACTTTGCAGACTATTGTAGAATGTGGGCGACAATCACAGCTTACGGTTGATCCACATTCAGATGGTCATCTCCATGAGCACCCAGAAGATTTTGGTGTCATGTATCCTTGTCGCATCCTTCATGGCCCAGAGTGAAGCGTACTTTGCGGCCTCCGGTAAATCTTTGTCAATTGTGGGGAATTGGCTATTCTCTGGAAATTCCCCCGCTACGAGCACTATGGATAGCAACAACCATGCATAGTGGAAGGTTTTACCCTGTTCCTAGGCTTTGCGACATTTTCCAAAAATTCTGTGCAAAGGAATTCAGACCAGTTAAACTGGACTCCCTCCGCGCACTGCTCGGCCAATGCGACCACTGGCGCCGGTACCTCGTCGGCGCGATACTTCCGCATAACTTTGCCTGCAAGGATTTGGGTAGCTACGCGGACTAGAGATGGCATAGACCCTCTTCTTCTTTTCCATCTTATACTTCGTTTTCATGGCCTCTGCAAGGGCCAAATCACTACCCTTTCCTTCCTCTATGGTCATGGGGTCCTTTCCTTTGTGGGGGAGCCAGGAAACATGGTGAATTAGGTCTGCCGTGATGGGGATAGGCTCATCCAGCCATAGATACTCATCATGCACCAGGTAGAGCAGCTGCTTGATGACGAAAATGGTTATTGGCGGGTGGTGGAAATGCGGCACCCAAAGTAGGTTCAGCAGCTCGGCCTTTTCCACACCGCGCAACCACTTTCGCGGCTCCAATGTTGTCACCACCCCCGCGGTGTTCTGCTTCATTAGATTTCTGGTCTCGAGGTGAGGGAACTTCTCGCGGTTAGCGAGGTCCTAATCTTCAAACTTCATGGTCGGCACGCGGCCCAGGTGCGTGCCTTCAAATGTAATGCCATCTGGGAGGAGCGGGGTCTGGAGCGAACTCTTGGTCTCGTCCACATCCTTTGGCACTTTGGTCTTCCCTTTCCATGGAGGGACATAGGCGATTAGTTTAGTCATAGAGTGCTTAGGCTGAGTATCCACCTCCATGCCTTCGTCTTCTTCCTCTGCGATAATAAGGGTCTGCAAATCTTCTTCTTCCTCATCTGTTTCTATTGTGACAACTTTCCCATTTTCTTCCATCGATAGTTTGCTGCGCAGCGGGTTCCTTGGGGACACGTGTATGGGGGCCATTGCTTATTTATCCTTCTTAGGCCTTGGCATACGCGGTGATTTGGGGATTTCTGCCACAACCTTGACGCCTTTTGGAACATCCTCCATAGTGAGGGCTTGCACGGCCTTGTCGGCGGTTACCTCTTCTATTCCCAAACCATTCTTAGTTGTTGTCATTGTATCTGGGCTGTAATCTATCACTTGCAAATTCAACGGCTCAATCAACGCTAGGCTCACAATGCCCAGGGCTCTGCTCACTCGCTCAATTCTCAAATGACCAAGTGTTGTTTTCTGGGCAGCCCTTTGTGTTTTATAACACTTTTTAAATTCGAATTTGACCGTTCCCCCAAATTCTGGTTCATTAATGCTTTCTTGGCAGCAGATTTTCCCAAATCTTGCCCATAAATTGTGTCTTAAATGCCCGTCGCCCACTCCATTTGGCCCCAAATCGAGCATCCGATTGTGAATAGTGACTTCAACGGTCACTTTCTGGCCAACTCGTGTGGCAGTGCAACCCTTCGTGTGCGGTCGCGAACCTTGTGACTCTCTATTTCTGCGTGCATCTCCCATATCGCGCAGCTCCCGGGCATAATAGTTTATAGTCCCGTGCTCCCTTCCAACTGCCTGGAGCGCTAAGACTATCCTTCCCTTGGCTAGTTAGGTGGTCACACTACCCGTGTGGGGCTCCATCTTGTCCTATGTCACGATTCTCGGAGAATCCCCACCTTCTATTGTTGTGGTCGGCATTGCGCATTTCACCATGTTCAACGCGCTACCCTGGTCACTATGCTTGGTGATATGCGGTCCAAGCCAAGGCATCAGACTAACCAATTCACGGTGATAGTTCTCAACCTTGTCAGTATGATCGTGCGCACCTTGCCTTATCATCCTAGTTTTTTCGGTGAGAAACTCTTCCTTTATCTCGTCCTCCAGCTTTTTGACCTCTGCGTCCATCAAAGCGCTTTTCTTCCTTAACCATACCCTTTCTTTTTCAAGTTTGCGGAGTCTAAGGTTTCCCTGTTGGATTTCTTCCTCAAGTCCCATGCGTTTTGTTCCTTGCGGTTGTGTGATCCCTCCTTTCCGGGCTTCGCAAACCATCATATCTACGGGTGCTACTGTGCACGGTCTAGGCTTTGCATGCTCCATAGAGATTACAACCTCTGCTTCATACTTTAGCTTTAGAAGTGCCTGCGCAGTCAGGGTTTTTCACATGGTCCTATAAGCCCATAGAGCCACTGGTACGCGCAGATCCCAGTCAGTACGTCCCACATGGTGCACCGCGTTCAGTACTTCGCACATTTTGTCAAAGGATTCCACGCGGATAATCGTTGGCGCGCTTGGTCTTATCATACTTTGTCGTTCGCACCATCATCTTGCCCGCTCCTGCTTGTTGGTCCTGTTTCCTATCGTGAGGACGCTGTGCGTTCGTGTAGGTTGCGTACCATACGCCCGTACCCATCTGGAGAGGTGGGCGCGCAGGCTGTTTTGTCCATCATACCCAACTTTCATCCGCATCGGAGGCTTTCCAAACCACATGAGCATCATCCTTCTGCATTTGCACCAGTTCGAAAAATTCTGCTAGTGCGTACCCCACCATTTTGCGGGCGTAGCACGCAGTGTCCATTTTAGAGCATCAAAATGCTGCTATTTTGGCACTTCTCTTTCAAATATTTTCAGGAAATCATCCACCTCGGACAACTCGTCATACATAGGCAGATCTCTTGCCTCTGTTGCCATGCAGCGCAGCGACCTCGTCATCATGTTGCAGTTGAGCATGGTTACCTCGTGTAACCGGTTCTCCCATCGTTCTATCTCTTCGTCTGAATCTGAGGTGTAGGAGCTTTCGCGCTCCCATGAAATCCTGCCATTCGCTGTTGGATTCACCCAATCCTACTCTCGCGCAGTTATCTTGTAGATACAGTCTAGATTGTCGTCACTGTCATAGTCGTGCACTGGCTCTGTGTAGCGTGATCCTTCCGCATGGTCTAAAGGTACCACTACACGTAACGACTTTTTTTCAAAAATCATCTTGTGCTTCTTTAGATTTATCACGCCATTCATGTCAGTGACCCAGTTTATTCCCAGTAGCGCGAGATAGGGATTGCTATCATCAACAATCACTATCACTTCGAAATCTACAAGCGCGCTCGCACCTTCGATATCCACCGTTATTCCCTGCAATCTTCCCATGGGTAGAATCTTTTGCTGGTTCGCCATTCACAATTGAATAGGAGACCATTGCAACGTGGGCCTGCCCATGCGCTCCCATGTCTGCTTTGGCATGACGTTCGTGTTTGATCCTAGATCCATTTCATATTCCCCGATCTGCATGGTCAATCTCATCTCCCTTCCTGTTTGCGTTGTGTGCTTCCCGAGCTTCCGGTCTACGCACGGTTCTCCTGGTCCAGCACATCGAGTGATGAGTTCTTGTAGTCCCTTCACTGCTTTCTTGTCGCGCAACAGCTTCATGCATATCTTTAGAAAGGTAGTGAGCATTGATGAGTCCATCTCTGATTTTAGTTTGTCTTTACTACCTGAAGTGGAGGCCTCCGCGAAACTCTTCTTAGCTTCCATGAATGTCTGCTTAACGCGCTCCAAATCGAATTCTGGTTCCTTTGTTGGAGCCTTGCGAACCTAGGCACTTTCTTCGGGTTGTTTACCTTTGTCATCTCTTGTCGTGATACCACTTCGGAGCACGATATTTACGTTCGGGTCTTCCTCGCATGGCTCAGACCTCATCATTTGCAGGTTCTGAGTCGGGGGAGGTTGGAGCGCTCCTTTATCGCGCAACCTCGCTCTCAGCGTGGGACAATCCTTCGTCTCATGATCAAACTGAGTACAATATAAGCATGATGGTCTTGTCGGATTTGTACAATCGCGGGATAATGTCCCGACCCTTTGCAATTGTAACAAATCCGCTGTCCACGACCCCTTCCTGGCCCCATTCCACCTCGAACTTGTCCGCGCCCCTGAAATCTAGTGCGCGCCATCCCTACATTTTGATCAAGGGTTCGTGTTTCGGTCTAAACTATGTAGGTAGGAGTTCGATCCATCATCAATTCATAACTGCTACAGGTACGCTCGTCATGGCCTACTGACCTGCAGAAATTATAGAACAACTGCTGGGACGTCTGGGTATACTTCTGTAATAGATGGCAGTTATCTGTAACATGCTTCCCTCCTATTTGACAAATCGCGCACCATAATGCAGGTGCCGCACTCGGTCCTGCTTGTGCCTCTAATCTCAATGGCATCGGCTCTCCTCTCGCCAGGTAGTTTGCAAAGACTGGATAATGGTCCTTGTCATGTCCTTGGCTTTTGCACTTTATGCACCATACCTCCTCGCGTGCTTCTGGGCGAGTTGTCCTGTCTTGTTTCAAAGTCTGCATCTCAAGACACAAGTTTTTTAACTGCACGTGGATTTGTTGGAATCCCAGGTTAGGATCTTATATCGGGGTCTCGTGTAGTCTCATTGCGATCTCCAAGGCCTCAACCTGAGTGGATAGCTTCTACTATGACAGCGCGGTCTTTAGATGCGCCATGAGCGACGCTACAAACCATGTGCGGTGTTGTCCATCTGTCAAGGTCATATTGGCTTCACGAATCATACACTTCAGTATTTGATCTAGCTCCTAGGGGGTCTCACCTGGAAGCATCGCAATTTCCTTAAATCCAATAATCGACTGTGTCTCTAATTTTGGCCTGCTAAATTCCCTGTTTAGCGCAGCTTGGATATCTGCGATCCCTGCATTTGGATTGTCATTGGAATGCTTAATGTACCACGTCAGTGCGCGATCCTGCAATGCGCTCACCAGCGTTGCCTTCTTTATATTGTCATCCGTGACTCCTTATGCTTCCCATACAACCTTTACCACGAACCAAAATTGGTCCGGATCTTCATTCCCTACTCCTTTGAACACCGACAATTTTATTGCGCTTGCCATATTGAACTGTGGTGGTGGCGGAGGTGGTGTGGGCGAAGATGGGGGTGAAGATGGTGAAATTGGTGGTGGTGTAGGTGGGGGTGGTATGCGCGGAATTCACTATCTTATCAGACTGATTGCACTTCTTGGTGAAACTTTCGCAAGCTCCTCCTTACTCTCCTGCGGAGGTGAAATCAAGGGACTAGTCTCTAATTCTTCGCTACCTTCGTTTCTGTAGATCCTCCCACTCTGCGTAGCCCCAAACATCAATTTATTCACATAACCCGCTTTTCACACAGTAGCATTTTAATCCAAGTGTTCAAAGATTTAACGTACTTACCTCGCGGTCCTTTGAGGAAGCGTTATTCTACCTCGCTATAACTAACTGCAGTATATACCGCGAACTCAGTGATAAACCCTCCAATAATTCGATCGAGCCAATGGTCCACAACATGCACGATCTTATCTTATGATGCTTCTAGTATGCGCACCAACTCTGGGG
Organism: Pinus tabuliformis; assembly: GCA_031772625.1. Lineage (NCBI taxonomy): Eukaryota > Viridiplantae > Streptophyta > Pinopsida > Pinales > Pinaceae > Pinus > Pinus tabuliformis. The sequence continues at coordinate 484,131,165 of CM062810.1, read as the reverse complement.
TCCACACAATAGGTTTGTCGAGCCTACACCTTCCCTGATTGTCTGGTAGCTTCGCAATCCACTCGTACAACTCAGAGGGGAAGGATGCAAAGAAAATTTCATGGATTATCGTATATAAGTAGCGCTCTAACCACTCTTCTTTTGATAACCGCGGATTCCTGTTTTCTTGCGCTACGAACTTGTGAATTTTTTTGTCCAACCACTTTTCAATTTCTTTCTTTGTCGGATTCTAGTGACACAACATCAGACATCTCTAATGCAGATCCCGATCCCAACAACGGAACCATTTGTTGGCTTATTGGGGCTTGACCCAGGTTCAGAATTAATTTAGCTAAACAAATCCCGGTACTACTGGCCCTTTTGGCAACAGTCCGCGGAGCTCCGATTGAGGTCTCACTCGAAGTAGTATGGGAGGTTGCTAGAACTATGTTTCCGCACCCTGGAGATGTATGATGGGTTCAAGTGGTCGACGGTTCGACTCTGCGTGCACGTCACTGTGCGCACCTTCCCGTACATCGCAGCGTCAGATACTGTCTTCACGCAGCCCTACTCGGGGGCCGAACGCTGTTATTACCCAAGTTCTTACTAGTAGTCCCCTGTTAGTTGATTATTTTAGCCTACTTGCATGCTTTAAGTTATACTTAACAATATAAATCATTCATACAGGTGCATGCACTAAATAAACAGTATATTTGCAAGTTACATCAAACATGCATTAACCCAAGAACAAATACACAAAGTTATGATAAAACTTTTCTTTATTAATCTCTTATTCGGTTACAGACTCGATTCCGCCCTGCGCACTCAGCTGCAGGGGTTCGCGCACTTAGCTACAGACTACTAGGCCTCTGCGCACTCAGCTGCAGAGCCTTCTCCTACTCTACGAACCAAAGACACACTTAGTCACTTAGACTCTTTCTCTGCTTCTCTACTTCCCTTTTCTTTTACACTTAGAGCCTTGCTCTATTTATACGGCCGACATTACATTACAAGACTAGGGCGGACAACCCTGTGACTCTATCATACATTTCGCGCTCTATGCTCGCAATTCGCGGAGTCTTTACAACAATATTGGGTCAAAACTTGGGCTTTGAGCCTCAAAACATACCTTGTGGGGGATTCCATGCCCAACACTACAATCATCAACAACAACCCTTGAAATCTGTGCAAAGTGTTCAAATCAGTCCAGATCCACTATTTTTCAGTTCTATTTTTGTAATATCCCAAACATTTTGGATGATATTATATTTTGTAATAAATTTTGATTTCAGTGTAGATATGTTTGAAATCAAACTCTATAAATATTTTGTAATTCAAAGAAGAAAGGGTTGAACCCTTGTGATGAACCAATGGACATGCTTGTAACTTTCTAAGGTATTTCTAAAGTTAATAGAAGGATTTTGGATTCATTCTAAGCAGCTTGTGTATCTCTGTGAGTTCTTCTAGTTATTCAATTATGTCTTCATTTTTGATTTCTCTGCACATGTTCAAGGGAACATAGAAGTCTGGGTAAGAATAGATTGAGTGCCAATCTCTCTGAAACCCCCTGCAAATTTATCATCATTAAAAGAGATTAATTAACTAAAACTGTCTGTCTTAGTTAATTCCTATAATTTTTTAATTGTTGCCTTCTGTCATCTCTTGCATTTGTACTGTTTGGCAATAGAAAATTTCTATATGCATTTGCTATGTATAACAAATTAGATGTTCATTCTGAATATTTAAGGAATTATATATCATCTTAAATTTTACTTTCCAAAACATTTTAAAGCTTAATTTTGTTAAGAATGAATGATCAACCCTTCTCTTTTCTTAGAAATACTTAGGATTTGCATCTATTTAAAAGTTTAAGCATTGGTCATCCACTTAAAATAAAAAACATTACTTTAGATGCTTTGGCACAATCCCTTAGCCTATGATTGTCTACAAAGGACAACCGTTGCAATGATGTCCATATTGTGCCTATCAGATTGCCTGAAGAGCAGTGCAACTTACATCCATAAGTGTTTAGCAAAGGAACATGCAATAAATATGTTCTCTATGGTCTCTTGGTTGTCTCTGCATAAGTGACAAAAGGATGGACCCTCGAAATCTCTCTGAGTGATTCTCTCCTAGGTTAGAGCTTTAAAATTGGCTAAAAGCCACAAAAAGTGAACTACTTTGGGCCAAAGGTTTAGAGACCATATGTGAGCCCAAATCAAGTATTGAGGTTCTTGGTTGTGTTATGAAGCTAGATGATGCAGGTTTTAACCTTGTACAAAAACTATCTGCAAACAAATTCTTTAAAAACAAAAAAAATATACAATGACGAGAACATAAAAATATACACAGAGATTTTTTCTTGGAATCCAAAACCGAGAAAACTAGATTGGCTTTTCATTATATTCCTTTCAATACTACAATACATTATATACATGATGAAACATTCATAAATCCCAATCCATTAGTGTTGGATTAGAAAATAACTGTAGTTCCCTTGACCAGATCTATAAAATACCATAGACAAAACCATCATGCGTAAAAACCATGTGCAAAACCATGGGTGGGTTCGCATAGTTTTCTTTTTTTCGAAACGCTGCCCCGTACCCCGTGTAGATGGGCTACCACCCCCTTGCAAACTCCCCTGCAACCCCCTCAACGCGTGAGGCTAGTCATGCCAAAGAATATAACACATACCTAATAGATGACATGCTTCCTTCACTGTGAAGGTGCCAACTTATTTGTAACCCCATGATGGGGATTTCCTATTTTGAAGATTTTGTTCAAGGAAGGACCAATCATGAGGTGGGTGTTCATAAAAAGAATTAATATGAGTTAAACATATATATGCGTTTAAAAAATATGTAACAAGATTCTTCACTTACAATAGACTTTATTACAATACCATGGACCAATACCATGGCTTAGTAATACCACATGCCCAAAAAACCATAACTCATGTTAATTAATCAATTTAATTAAAAGAGAAAAAAGAGAATAACTACATTTGAGATAAATTTCAAATTTTGATATGTGAATACTATTAAGAATATTTCAAAATATTTTGTGGAGGTTAAATTTCTACCATCCATCTAATAATTAGTGATAATTAAATTAAAATTATGAAATTCCTATTCCAAAATAAACATGTCTATTGATGTAAATAATTAGACTATATAAATTAAATGGCTAGTAAATGCCTATAGGCATCAATCCATGATAAGCATCAAAACACAAGTCCAAGAGACATCTCACATTGCCTAAATTAAAAAAATTCATAAAAATTAGCTACATTATAACTTCATTTTAAATTATTATTATTATTTATTATAAAAAAATTAATATATGAGTTAAAACAATGTTCTTAACTATGGAAATTCACCCCCACTTTACCATAGAAATTTTTAACTTGTAAGCAGTTTTTGTTACAATACCATGGGTCAATACCATGACTTATTAATACTAGAAACCCAATATGACAGGACTTTGTTTACGGAGGTGGCAAATTTGCTTGGACGACCAAAAATCGTCAGAATCTGACCATCTTTTCCCCAAAAAATATGAGAGTAAGAGTGTTTGAATTCTGTTTTTGATGGTGAAAATGGATTCAACACTATCAAAAAACCCCGGACCACCCAAAATCTTGAAGTTTGACAATTGTAACTTGGATTTCCAAGAGATTCCATCGGAAAATCGTGCCAAAATTTACATTATTTTCCAGGCAAATTTTTAGACTACACGATATGAAAATAAATTAATTAAAAGAGCATAACTAACTTGGACATAAATCTTAACCTTTAATATGTGTATTCTACTATGGGTATTCCAACATATTACATGGAAGTCAAATCTCCACCATCCACCTAATAATTACTTATAATTAAATTAAAATTCTAGAAAGTTTATTTTCAAATAAACATACTTATTAGTGTAACTAATTTGATTTTTTTCCTCCATTTTTAATTAAAAAGATAAATACAAACATAAAATATAAGAACAAATAGTTTGTAAATATCTTATTAGATAATATATATGACCACTAAACATTGTATTTCCATTTCCATAATCTAAAGGATAAACATATACATGAATGCGAGACATATATGTAAATGTGACTATTAATATTTTTTTTTTGTAATTTATATAATTTTATTTTTTAACCTTATTTATATATAATTGTGAATATAAATTATTTAACTTATATTAAAATTGTTATTATGTTTTTAATTTTATATTAAATTAATGTGTATTTTTTTGTAAGTTAGAAGTCATTGTATTACATAAATGTATAGAGATTACATGTTGGGGGACTTGGCCCGCCAAATACAAGATTGAACCAGAAGCAAAAGAGATGGGTAGTCACAAAATTGTCGTAGGCAGGAACATTTGCCTTTGTGAGGGAATCCATACGACCTCTTGAATGGTTTATCAGATTAAAACGACATAAAAACAACAGAAGGGAAAAAGCCCCAAAATGACCTAAATCGCATGGGAAGCCTGAACAATGCCAAGAACTACTTACTAGGGTTCTCCACGCCATGCTTGAGCTTAGGAGGATCTTCCCATACCACTGGCGTTGGTCTGTAGTAATCGTCGACAATGAGCAAAGGGCGCTAAGTTGGCAGAGGGTGCCCAACTGGCAAATGGTGCATTGCTGGAAGAGAGTGCCCAACACGCTGTTGGTGCATTACTGGCTGAGGATGGGTGACGTTGCCTTAGCCTTTGGTAGAAACTCCCATGCAACCAGACGTTTTGGGATCCACTGCAATGTTCTCCTTGGTACCATGCTAGTGTCGAGGCTTGGAAGAGGAGCGGTCCTTAGCGCTTTGACGATGTTGTCAATAGGTTTTAGTGGTTTGTGAGGTATAAATCTTAGGGTTTTGAGAAAAGGCGCTGGTTGTAGATGAGGAAGTATGTTGGAGTTGGAGCTATAGAGTACCAACAATGGTTCACAGAGCTACCCGTGCGCGGTGTAAGTGAAAGTCTAAATCCCAAACACGTCCCTCCAACACCATAGTGGCATCTTCTTGGTCTCGGAGGTGAAGGTCCAATAGATTGCAGAGAGCCCAAAAATTGTCACTAGTGATGTCCATCTCCTTGGCCTCCAAGCCTGCAACTAAGCATCAGTAATAACAGGGGGATACTCTCATTGAATTGATCAGTTCCTCGGCTATGCTCGGGGGGAAGAGGTGACCTACCTCTACCTCTACTTCCCCAATGTGGTCTACCACACTCCCTCACCATAACAACTGTGAAGGGATGTTGTAACCAACCCCTCTATCTTTTGTTGCCCTCAGTTGTTTGCCGCTAGTGTGCCTACCTTTTGATGCCCCTGCTTTTGGCATTCTTAGCATTATTTGTGGGTAAGTCAGTACTTTGCCATCAGGTGGACGTGTGTACAATGACCTGAAGGGCAATAAAGACTGAGCCAAGAGGAGTTTGCCACCATTGCGATCTTTGGAGTTGTGGAGAGATGAGGGGGTAGGCCCAAGACGTTGCCAATCCTTTGGAGTGAATGCCCTAGACACGTTAATCATTAAGGTGATAAATGCATCCCTATATCGTTGGGACAACCAGATCTGGGGCTAAATTAATGTGTATTAATATGAATTTTATATTATTATATTTTTAGTTTATATACTATGTTATATTAAATTAATATATATTAATATCAATGTTATAGATATGAAGAAGTAGTTATTGACTAATTAAAAAATATTATATTTATTTGATATAGTTTAACTATTATATGTTTTGGTTTTTTAGTTGGCATTTGCAATAGAATTTTGGATTGTGATTTTGTTTTGTTTAAAATGTGTTTTTAAATGCATTAATAGATTAAGCTCATGTAAAACCTTTACACAACTTAAACTTACAATTCCAAGAAATCTTCCATGATTTCTCTCATAATCTATTGGAAAATATACGCGCAAAAAGCAAAAACGTAGAAAAAGAGTTAGATTAGTTTTTTTTGGTCATTGGACATTGTTTTTAAAGATTTAACCAGTATGTATAAAATTAAATGAAATATCTTATAAATAAGTTATTAGAAGTGTTTTTATAAATCTATTTTCTTTTCGTGTGTGTATATATATATATCCTCAAGTGGCCATGTTGGCTAAGAGTCATGGATTGTTTTCGTTTTATAGGGTTTTAACCACATACAAACACTAGTGCTATGATCTTTCATATAGTTATGTGCGTGGTTACTTAAGGTGTTTATCCTATGTGGAATACCATGTTTTCTCGAACATGGTATCACAACCAACTTTTGATCCTAAGACTTTTGCAATAAATGGCATGATTGAAAATACAAGACATAGGCAAGAAGGGGAGTGAAAAGAAAGAGACCAAGGGAGAATAAACTAAGGAGAGTAGGGGCTACCTCAAGCAACTCAGGGTAGGTACAAGACAGAAAGAAAGAAGGGTCAAGTCTAGTGAGAGTTATTCAATAGTAGGGAGCCAACATGCACACTCATACATGGAACTTGAGCTTATAGACACACTTGCTAGACTACATTCTTAGCACTAAATGCAATGCCACTACCCACCACTTGAGATTATGGACACAAATATTGGATGACTTCATTCCTAGTGTGGAGAGCCACCTCTATACATGAGACATTGGCTTATGGAGGTATATCATAGGTATAAGCATTGAAGGCAATTCTTATGGAAGGGGGATGGCATGGTGGGATCCCCCCTAATGATGTAACAAGAACCTATGAGCTTATTAGAGGTAATGATAGGATACATATGGTGACTATTTAATGTAAAATGGACTAGGTCCACCATGTTAGTTATTATTAAATAAGGTTCATTAGGTAATTAACATTTAATAAGTGCAATATGGTCAAGAGATTAATGTTGAGGCCACTAATGTTTTGGTTTAAGGATTTCTATGGAGATATAAATAAGGATGGAGTCCTCACTATAGGAAATATTAAGAAACTATGGTTGCAATAAAACATTTCTCATTTGGAGGTTGCCCCGTTGAAGATGCAAATGAACATGAGTTTATCCTTCCAAAAAAGGATTATTGTGGTGTTACCCTACCTTAAGTTTCTAGATTTAATAAAGTAACATAACTTTCCTAGCATATCTTTGAATATATCACTTGTTATCCATCTTTAGAACTAAGGATCATAACATTGTCCCCTACTCTGTCTCCTTTGCCTCCTTAGAAAGGTTTCTTAGGCTACAAACTGGAAAAATAACACAACCTATTGGTGGAAGGCTCCATTGGCAAGTTGCTACTGGGTGGCATTAAAGAAGGAGGTAGAGGTATCTGAGGTTATAGCTTGTGTAAGTGACCATACCACACCATTTAAGGGATGTGATGTTGATTTTGATACAACCATGACTAAGGAGTCTACCCCCTCCAAAGCTAGTTTCCCCACTCAATTGGTATTATGATATGTTGAAGAGGAGGCAATGATTCAAATAACTTGGACCAAACAATGGAACCAATCTCTTTGACCAAACCAAATGATGAAATGCTATTAATGCTGTTTGAGACTTCAACAACAATCAGCTGAATGGATTGAAATAAGTAAGAAAGAAACGAAGAAAGGTAAGCCTATCGATGTGCAAGATACTTATTTAAGGAATTCAAAAGAAGGATGCCTCCCCTTAAATGTTTTAAAGCAACCAACCTGATATGTGGCCAAAATGTGGAATATCAAAAATTGGATAGGTCAAACAAATTGCATTGTTTTCCATTGGTAATATGATTATTTTACTCATCCAAAAAAGAAAAGGGGAAAATTCAAAGTGGAATTGGATATTCAACATTTTCAAAATAAGTTGTGCATTTGCCTCTCTGTACTCTACTATTAATAAATGTTTTTATTTGTCAAAAGGTATCCTCATTGTAATGGATGTGGTATTAGGAAGGAATTGCAATGAGACTGCATGAAGATTGCAAACAGACATCTGAGTACCCATGGCACCATTAAATACAAATGCAATGATATCCCATAACTGAGAGTATAGCTGATAATTCGACGTGGCATTGGATATTCAGCCTATTCAAAATAGGTTGCGCATTTTCCTTTCTGTATTATACTATTGATAAATGTTGTTATTTGTCAAAAGGTATCCTCATTGTCATGGATGTGGTATTGGGAAGGAATTGCAATGGGAGTGCATGAAGATAGCAAACAGACATCTGAGTACTCATAGCACCATTATATACAAATGCAATGGTATCCCATAACTGAGAGCATAGCTGATAGGAGGCATCCAGGCATGAGAAACACAGGAAGCTAGGTAGGCTCATCGCTATTCACCATATACAAGATCCAAATGAGGATGGAGCTTGAGATCTGTGTCCGGCAAATTCTCCACTTTGTCATTAAACCATAAGCTCACGTTCACAAGAGGTAAATGATTAAAAACAAACCGGCTCAAGGTGAAAGGACAGTACACTTTTCCTCAACAGTAGTTGAAAGTGGCTTTATTATCTGTAGTGATGAGCTCAAACATCATAGAAAACATGTCAAAAGTTCTATTGCAATCAAAAAGGATTGTTGAATATTAAAGGTCATCACTATAAGGATTCACACACATTTTCCATTCAAAGGATTTTGACTTACAGAAGCCATTTAATCCATAATCCGTTTGTATGAAAACTAGTTCAAACAAAAATAATAAGACGTGATGTTAGATGGTGCCAATCGCTAGATAGCAATCACACCTTGACTCAAGAAATAACACATTCATTTTGTGCAGTTATGAGATTAGTCGTCATTTGTATAACCTTTGCTTTGTTGCTCCAGCAACTGGAGCTTGACAGATAGCACTTTAGTTTTGTAGTCATTATTGTTACCGATAGAAGTTGTATCCAAACCAGTGTTTTTAAAACCGGAACCGGTGACCGAACCGGTCCACCTAGCTAACCGGTTTACCGACCGGAACCGGTCTAACCGGGACTGGTTTGGTCTAAACGAACCGGTTTTTAAAAAATACATTAAATAATTAATTTTTAATGAAACAAAACTATTTTTAAGATGTAAAACCATGATTCCAAGCCAATAGAGACAAAATATGCAAAGTTTGCTCATTTATATACCATGCAAAGGTGAATATATCAAAATGGCACCGAGTGCAATACATATCATCGACAAAATAGCAAAATACATAAGAAATGAGGCTCTAAATGGCCTATAAAGTCCAAAAACAATGCTGCAAGCTATGAGGCCATTGGCCTACTACAAGTCTACAGTGTACACATGATCAATCATCAAGTCCATCACCACTACTAGACACAGGATCATCATCAGGAGCTACATAGACATCATCTGGTTCAGAGTCTGAGGATGCCTCAGCACAAGTCAGAGTAAGGTCTGAGTTACCTATGTGTTTGAGACTGAGTCGTGAAAGAAGTTCAAAGCCAGATCTCTGTAATATTGTTGTGTAATCTGAACTCTCCTAAAAGGGCCTAATCTAGGCCTTGTTGCAGATATTTTCTAGCAGAACTTGATCAAGATATTTAAAACATATTGATGACACCTTGTTGATGGACTGACGCCAGCAACCTGTGGAATAAAAGGTTCAATCACAAAGCGAAGATGCATGACAAAAATTTATTATACAGGAAAGAAGTAATGAATTAGTCATGAGAATGCAGACCTACAAAAAGATCATTGAAACAAAGCCAGAAATCAAAGTCCAAAACATATTAAAGAAGGCCCGTCGTGAAGTTTACAAACAGATTTTGAATTGCACTGTCAAGTACCTCATTTCTCTTTGAGATTTATTTTGTGCTTTTTTGAAATACAAATCATTTCATAGTTTGAAGGACTCTAAGATCTCCATGCAAAAGACATTACAATGATGGGTAGCTCAGCATCTCATAACTCACAGCCATAAATGAGTCTAACAAAATTATAAGTCTGCAAATGAAAGGTATGCATCATGGCTTGATTTACCCACAGTGACCTTAATCAATATTAAAGATTTTGCTTTGGCATCATTCTTAAAAAATTTCAAGGCTTGGAATAAAAGACATGTATCAAGAGGTTGATTTCACAAGAATATGATCAGTCAGATCATAGAACTGTCAATCTTGTTGAAGATTGGCAGCTTCGGTCAGAATTTCGTTAGCAAATTAATGGAGAAACTTAATATTTATGACTTTGGCCAAGTCAGCCTCGTAGAAGACAAGTTGGCCCCACATTTCTGACCAGCATTGACTATCTTGATTGACTTGTCCATAAACCGGCCGTTTAGGACAAAACCGGCCGGTTAGCAATAAACCGGCCGGTTTTGACCTAAACCGGCCGGTTTTTACCGGTTAGGTCTATTTTCTGGGCAAATGAGGCTTCTAACCGGGTTTTTTCACCGGTTCTGACCGGTGAGCCTCTCAACCGGCCGGTTAGGCCGGTAACCGGTCAGACCGGAACGGTTTTTAAAACTATGATCCAAACAGATCATATTGCTAAGTTAGAACTAGTATTTTTTCAGCGGGCCCAATTGTGGCTGCTCACACCTATTTGCTTCCACAAGGAGCTGCTCGCTGAAGGTTACAAAAACCTGTTTACTAATTTTATGAGAAGGCCATGAAAGACAATTCTGGAACACTTATGGCCTCCAACCTTTCCCAATATATCAGATACAGATCAGAGTCCAGACTGACAATGAAGTCATTATACCCTCTGGTGCAAAAATGAAGTTACATAGAGCTCTTGGAATTATAAAACTTGTCGAGTACAATCAATATAGAATAATGGTATCCAAAGTCTGCTTCCTAACATTGCAATGCTTGTGCTTTCAAATGCCGTATAAGATATCCAGTTGCTACGCCATAACGTTATACCATCAGTTTGCAAATGTTTTATGACTTGAACCTCCACTGTCATCTCATCTAATGGTTCATGAAATCTGAGGAACTAAACTGATACCCTTGTATGATACAATTACACCCTTGACCTTCAAATGAGAGGATGGTTCAATTCTTATTAGGAACGCTCATTCTCACCGTGGCTTGAAACGTCTGCATCGGCAGCGTATCATTTTTCATCATCATGGTCTAGCACTTTATGAGTTCACTCATAGCTGTCCCAGTGAAAGGAACACTAAATCCCGGGGTGCAAGGGTAAGCAATTGCGTAGGCTTATTGCTATACACGTTAATTTTTAACGCTCAATTTAACTAGCATCACCAGTAACCCCCGCAGGAACAGAGCCCATCTTTGAAATGATGGAAACGATTTGCATCCCTCACAATAATTTCCCGATTGACAATCTTGGAAATAAATTTACTTGCATTATGGCAGTCACCGCAGACACGAAGATTCTTTGTGATATGGATAGGGGTTCCAGGATTTGTGTTGATTAACCCAAAAACAATAGCCAGCTTCTCGCTGTGACTGTAAAGCATGTTTTCTTTCACCTCCTCTTCAACATCATGCAGCACAAAGTTCATATCAGGTACGTATCCTGCTGCTTCCATCTGTTCAGTCAAGGTCTTCAATGTTGCATAAATTTTCTCGGATTGTGGGTGCGATCTGTCCCCCACAAGGAAGGAATGGACTATGCTATTTATCTCAATGAAGCTGCGTCCCGGTGTTTTTTTCACCCCCCTGTCTTTCATAATTGTTCTCACCTTTGCTACGTCATTCCATCTGCCAGCTGCAGCATATATGTTAGATAGCAATACAAAATGACCACTATCTTTTGTGTTCAAGTCAAAAAGGCGTTTTGCTACATATTCTCCAAGCCCAATATTGCAGTGTATTCTACAAGCACCGAGTAAGGCTCCCCACACAGTAATATTTGGCTCTAATGGCATCCTTTTGATAAAGTCCTGTGCTTCACATAGTTGTCCAGCTCGGCCAAGAATGTCAACCATGCATGCATAGTGCTCCACCAAGGGTAGGATGTTATAATCTCGTGTCATAGAATAAAAATTGTGCCAGCCCTCATCCACAAGGCCTGCATGACTACACGCTGATAAAACACTGACAAACGTTATATGATCAGGTTTCATGCCCGTCTGTTGCATTTGGGAAAACAGCGAAAGGGCCTTATCACCATGTCCATGCATTCCATAACCCGCAATCATTACACTCCAAGAGACCACGTCTCTGTGTGACATTTTATCAAATAACAGACGGGCAATCTTTAGACTCCCACATTTTGCATACATATCAATCAGGGCAGTTCCTACAAAAGCATTTAACTCGACACCATTTCTAAGAATATAATCATGGATCAACTTGCCTTGTTTCAAAGCCCCTAGATGAGAACATGCGAGAAGAACACATACCACAGTAACTGAATTCGGCTTCACATCTGACGCCTGCATTTGGTGAAAAAGCATGAAAGCTGCATCTGCAAGCCCATTTTGGGCATAGCCTGCAATCATTGCATTCCATGACACCACATCTCTTTTTGACATTCTGTTAAACAGCTGGCGTGCAAGCTCTATACTTGAACACTTAGAATACATGTCTATCAATGAGTTCCCCACAGAAACATGTGATTCAAGCCCACATCTAATCACATAATCATGGATCGATTTACCCTGTTGTAGAACTCCTAGATGAGCACAAGCGGGGAGTGCACTCACAATTGTAGCCAGATCCGGCTTCACATCCGTCACCAGCATCTCACGAAACACCCACAATGCCTCAAAGCCAAATCCATTCTGAGTATAACCAGAAATCATAGCATTCCATGCAACGACATCTCGTTCATACATTTCATCAAATACTTGCCTTGCATCCACAATACTTCCACGTTTGGCATACATATCTATAAGACCAGCCTCCACAAAGACATCCCCTTCCAGCCCACTTCTAACTATGTGACTATGAATCTTCTTTCCCTCTCGCAGAGCCGATAAGCCTGCGCAAGCATTTAGGACAAAGGGAAAGGTAAAATTGTTTGCATGGATTCCTCTTCCTTGCATTTGGTAATAGAGCTCAAGGGCTTCACCACAGAACCCATTTCTGGCATGCTCTCTGATCATCACATTCCATATAAAAACATCTCCACCTCTCGCGCTTATTTTGTCAAACACCTTGCGTGCATCCTTCAAAGCAGCTAACTGAGCATAAACACTGACGAGCTTGGTACCAACAAAAATGTCCTGGTCTAGTCCAGTTATGAGAAGGTGAGCATGGAGTTGGCTAAGTGAATTGATGTCTTTGCAGGCCTGCAAGAGAGAAGCAAAAGAATCGGAGACGGTAGAACTTCCCCCTAGTGATTTTTTGTTTGGCTTTGGCTTCGGCTTCAGCGTCGAATCTTGCTTGACATGATGAAGAAAACGCCTACAGAGAACAATGTTGGAAAGATAGCATCGAAATGAGATTACCATGGAGTCAACATGGGTTGGGAGTAATGAGAAAGATCTGTGGATATCCCATGGATTAGACTTACGATCCAACAAGGATAAATCCAATCTATATGGAGGACACGAGTAAGTGATTCAGGGTGAATGCTGTGTTTTGTATTAATGTTCCAGATGGTTCGAATCTGGAGTTTTGGTGTTTGGAATCTATTCATAAATAGTTTTATTAGTGTTTATGTTAAGTGTTCTGTGTATTATTTTATAAGTAGTCTCACCCCTGTTCCGTTCTGTGTATTATTTTATTATTTATTTTATACGAGAAATTTATAATAATTTAGTGGTGAACTAGTGATATTTTATTATTTATTTTATATGAGAAATTTATAATAATTTAGTGGTGAACCAGTGATAAAAATAATGGTAGCTGGTTTGTGAATACATATCAATTCATTATTATTTAAAGAAAATTATGTCATTTGAAATGATTGGCTTACTTATTGGATAATAGTATGTAATTTTCTTATGAAATTTAATTTTAAATGAATTTCTATATGATATTTAAATGATCTATATATATTTATCTAGATAATAAAAAATGATTTCACTAAAAAAATAATAAAGTGGGTGATGACATAATTATTATGTTATTTAGAGAAAATAAAACTACTTTAAAATAATTGAATAGTGAAGTGTTCACACAAACCATTTTCTTGAGCTCCATTCAATGATCAAAATGCTTACCATGTCTTTTTCTTGTTTCATGTAAAGCATAGCTTCCTTGTGATGTTTTGGGAGTCATGATAAACACACTTAGATAATCTTGAATGTGTGTAATTAGAGAGGACCCTACAATCTAGGATGAGATATTGAAGTTAAGTGGTGGAAGTTTATTAGTGATGATAACATAATAATGTGCCTATGAAATGTAAACTAGTTGGCTTGAGTGAGGTTTAGTCCCCACTAGGTCTCAAGTTCAAACTTTATAAGGTAGGATTGAAGATGGAAGCCACTTTTGGGGGAATTAAACTATCCCATGGGGCATCCAAACTTAACTGGACTTCACACAATCTTGGGGATAGCATCCCACTAGTGGGTAGGTTGTTCTTCCATCCAATTGATAGATTGACCATGGCCTAAACTCAATCTAGTCACAAAAAAGAAAGATGATAAGACAACAGTGTAGAGTATATTGGTCAACATTTTTGTCGAGAACACAAAGAAGAATTTGTATGGAGTTTCTATTGGAAAGTCATAGGATTTATCAAATATTGACGCCTCTCTTCGATTCATTCACCTAGACACCTCCCATTGGCACAAGTGTCGAGTAAGGGAATATTATTAACAATTTGAAGGGTTGTGGTATAAAGTAGCATCCTTATTGAAATTTTGGTTTGCACTTGGAGTCTTTATCTATTAATTAATTTGTTAATCGATATTTCATTGTTATTGATTTTTCATTACAACTTTATTACATATTTACATTTGTGTTTGTTTAATGTGATCTTTACAATTTGTTTTTATAGATCATAAGATAAATTAATCTCATCCATTGGTTTACTCGAGCATATGGCACTTACATAAGAGTATTTGGTGCATATAAAATCCCTCGCCATTTGCCATTGTTTGTCACAGACAAAGTGGTGTTGCAAGAGGTAGCATACTATCTTTCAACGAGGCTTACCAATACATTGTTGAAGGTTAAGAAAGCTCTTTGGCCCACTTTTCTGCTATGTATAGGAGCGTATTGCCATAATAATTCCAAAGAAACAGAAGTTGAGATACAAGAATTAGAATGTCTTAAGTTTGGTGAATTGGGTTATCATAGATATGATTCTAGAGGTGTTTCCACTCAACATTGTGCCATAATAAAGTATGGGTATACTCTAGTTGTTTGGCGAGAAGAAGAAAAGATAAAGAACTACTTTAATGCTACCAAAGCGACTGAAGTAGCTAAAGGACTAGGTCCTTCCAAGACTACAAACAATCTTGAGAATTCAAAAGGGGAATCCCAAGAATGCGTGGATTTAGAAGAGCAGAGGGCTAAACAAAAAAGAAAACAAGAACAAGAGGAGAGAAAAGAAAAGATAAAGAAACTAAAGGCAGAGAAGTAAGCCAAAAATCAAATCGAGGAAGAAGCAAAGAAAATGGAAGAGGAAGAAGAGGAGGCAAAGAAAATGGAGGAAGAGGAGAGGAAGAAGAAGGAGGAACAAGAAAAAAAGAAGAAGCAAGAAGTCAGAAAGAGGAAAGAAGTGGCCACGAAGAGAAAAGAAGAAGAAAATAAAAAGAAAAAGGAGGAAGATTAGAAAATAAAACAAGAAGAAGAAGCCAAAAGAAAACAAGCTGAAGAAGCTGAGAGAAAGAAGAAAGAAGAAGAAGCATTGGAAAAGTAGCTAGAAGAAGAATTAATTGCCAAAGAGCTAGTCGATAAAGCAGAGCAAGTGGTCAAGTCGAAAGATAAGGAAGTAGAAACAATATTTCCTCCCTTGAATATCCAACCTTCCACACCCATCATTGGAGGGCACTTTCAGACCAATGAGATGGGGGGTTACTTTCAAAGAGGAAGACATAATTCTCAATTTTTCGAATTTCACATTTGATCAGTTCAAGTTCAAAGTCTCCCAAGAAAGGCGAAAGCATTTACCCAGGAATTCAGATAAACCTATATCAATCACCTTGGAGAGAGATATTGTGATGGACATAAGAATCCAACCTACAATGATATCATCTGCTAACACTACATTCATAACTGCAATTGAGAAGAATGTTGATCACTTGTCAAAAGATGTTGAGAAATTAAAAGGAAAATTGGCCATTGCAAAAAAACAAAATGATTAGCTTCACTCGAAGAATCATGCCTTGGTAGCTACAAACTCTTGCAAGGAATATTTACAATAAGCAATCCTTGAGGAGGTAAAGGTATTAGAAGAAGTCATAAGGCATAATTATGATGGCATCATGCTCTTGCACAAAGTAATAACCCCATTACCAAAGATGCAAAGAGACATATGTTATGAATATAATTTATATAAAATAAAATAAAATACAAATAAATATAAATAATAAATAATCAAAGTAATGATTATTTAAATAGCCATTAGTTAAATGGAAAGGCATGTAAAAGACATGCCGAGTCATGAAGGGGCACCTACCTAGGTATATAAGCAGACACTCATTGTAACATTCAATTCATCCTTGTAAATTTCATCTTATTAATAAAATATTATTTACAATATCTTTGTGTATTTTACATTTTAAGCACAAATACTATAAGTTTTGTCGCTTCAGTGGTATCAGAGCTATGCAAGCCTTTGGACGTTATCCGCCGCACACTATGCTGTTAAGTTTATGTCCTGAAATCATTGAGCAGTTTAGTGAAACACAAGAATCATTACAACAAATAAAAAGATCATTTGCAGAATCAACAAAACATCTTGAAGCATATGCAACATGTCTAACAAAAGAAAACATTGACATGAAAGAGACTAACGATAAATAATGCTCAGACCAAGAAAATGATGTTCAACAGATTGAATTAGGAACTCCTCATGGTGATATAGAAGAGATTCCAAATGTAGTTGTAAGGAGCTATTCCAAGAAAATTAGTGAATCTAAAATCAACACCAAGATCAACAAAAATGTAGCAAAAATGGACATTTTTCTAGAAATTGGTATGGATTGCTACAAGAATGATCTTGAAAAGCCCTTGTTTGAAGACACTGCAACTTACTATGCTTGAAAGACCACTTTATGGGTTGTTGAAGAAACTTGCCTGCAATATATGGTAAATGTTGAAGAGAAGCATGAAGTTGCACCTTATTTGCACTCCAACAACCATGACAACTTACTCAACACAATACAACGTCAACTCCTCTCCCGTTATGGAACTCAACTTCTGAAAAAACAAGATTATGATTGCGATGTGTTGCTCAGAGATGATAAGAAAGACGACCTTTACAAGATGTACATATTGTTTCATAAAATACCCATGGGATTGAAACCAGTTGCAAGTATTTTGAAACAACATGTAACTACCCAAGGAATAACATTGATTAAATGGGCAAAGGATATTGCTGATAAGCATGAATTTGTATACAAGGTTATTGAAATGCATGACAATTATATGGGTTATGTAAAGCATGAATTTCAAAAAAATAGTTGTATTGGTAAAGCTTTAAAGGCAGAATTTTTGTTAATATGTAATAAAGAGGTTAGACGAATCACAAGTGTAGAGTTGTTGGCAACATTCTGTGATAATGTAGTTAAGAAGGCTAACATTGGAAAGTTGATCAATGTTCATATTGAGAGCTTTTTTTAAAAAGTTGGGAAACTGGTCGAGTATTTGAGTGATAAAGATTTATTTGCAGAATTTTGCACCAGAAAATTAGCTAAGAGATTATTGTTTGACAAGAGTATAAATTTTGATCACAAGAAAAACATATTGTCAAAGATTCAAGATGTGGGGCATGGTTAATTTTTTCATCGTTTCAAGGGAAATCCAAAGGGGTTTTAGTAATTCCAAAAATAATCTCGATATATCGTTGAGCATTACAGTATTGAATACTGCAATTTGGCCAACTTATAAGAACTCTAAACCTAATATATTTTTTGAGATGGCTAAATGTATTGAGGTATTCAAGGAATTTTATTGTGGAATCTATAAGAATCGTAAAATTACATGGATTTATTCGTTGGGGACTTGTGATATCATTTCAAAATTTGACACTAAAACAATAGAAATGAAAGTTACAACATACTAGGCAATTGTGTTGCTGTTATTCAATGATGTTGGAAGGTTGAGTTTCCAAGATATCAAATCTTAGTTAAATTTGGAAGAGGAAGATGTTATTAGACTATTATATTCGATTGCATATGGGAAGTACAATTTTCTTCTAAAGGATCTTGTTGGTAAAAGAATATCATCCAGTGATGTATTTGAATTCAATCCTACATTTACACACAAATTGGTAGAGATTAGGATTCCACTTCCACAAATGGATGAGCAGAAGAAAGGCATTGAAGTGGCTAATGATGACAAAAACTACTTAATAGAAGCTGCAATTATTTGCATCATGAAAGCTAAAAAGATTTTAGCTCAGCAACAACTGATAAATGACTGTGTGGAATAACCTAAAGAGGCAGATTGGGGGTATTGTGCATAAGACCAATTAGAGGACCTTTTATTAAAATATACTCGAATGGGGCCCTATTCCAAACAATTGCAACAAAAGAGAATGCAGGGGCCTTAGGATCTTATGTTGCCTCCTATGGATCCACATGATGAAGGTATGTATACTCTTGTTTTGAACACAGACAGAACATTGTTGATGGAATTGACTGAGGACCAGTTTCGTGAGAATAAGGATATTAAATTTTGTGAGGTAGATTTTGTGGTTGAACAAAAAATCACAGGGAGAGTTACCTTTATTTCCACGAGAACCTATCTGGGACAGTTCCTCGAATCAATGGTGAAACTGTTTGAGATTGTGATATTTATAGAGAGTCCCCAAAAAAGAGTCGACGCTATATTGGATAAGTTGCCAAAAAGAAGCCTCATTCGGAAGAGGTTGTACATGGATTCGTGCATTGAAATAGAAGGTAAACTTGTGAAGGACCTCTCGCTCTTGGGAAGAAACTTGAAAAGGGTAGTTATTATCAATGACTGCCCCTTCTCATACTCTCTTCAACCCTCCAATTCACTTCCCATTAAATGATTTTTTGGTTTCGCAACAGATTTAAAATTGAGGGACGAAGTGCCCTACAAATTTACCAATCTTGGCCAAAAAAGGGTCAATGTTACACCCAGTCGGAAATCCATAACTATATCTGACAACTTTTTATAATGGACCCTGCCACAGGAGCCACCTACGACTCCTCTATTGCCACCCAAGCAGTGGCACAACAAGAAGAAGCATACCCTGGTTCTTGACATGGGCGAAACTCTTGTGGACTACAAGTTGGATGTCACCATCAAGAAGAACAACGATAGTGGCAACGTCAAGAGGCCTGGAGTGGACGAATTCTTGGAGGAGATGGCTGAGCTGTTCGAACTCATCCTCTTCACTGCAAGTGATGTGAAGAGGGAAAATAAGCTCATGAAGGGTCTCTTCAGCCCCCATCACCAGTCCCTATTTTATCATCACTTGAACATAAAGGCTTGCATGCACCACCATTATTTATATAAAGGACATGTCTCTCCTCAGAAGAAGACTTAGAAATGATTAAAAATCTCGTACAATAGTTGTACTCTTTTGGCCAACATAAAAATACACGAGCGTAAGGATGTCTATGATGGCCATCCGGAATATATATATACACACGACTAACAAAAAATAATAAATTTCATAATTGAAATATATTTATAAATCTATTATAAGTAACTTTATTAAAATTATAAAGTTATTTATAATAAAAATTTTATAAGGTGACTTTAGTTAATTATATCTATCTATATATAATAATAATAATAATATTAATTAATTAATTAATTAAATTATATATAATAATAATTAATTCATATCAATAAATAATAAATAAAATAACATTTAATTAAAAAAAAGAAAAAAATAAAGAAGAAGTGGGTTCGCAAGGAAGCAATTGACATGCCAAAATGACATATGCAACATGGAGAAAATGATCTAACAATAAAGCTTTGAGGACAAAGCTTTTGAAGAGAGGGGCATTGTTATGACTATAATTTATATAAAATAAGATAAAATACAGATAAATATAAATAATAAATAATCAAAGTAATGATTACTTAAATAGCTATTACTTAAATGGAAAGGCATGTCTAAAAGACATGCCCAGTCTGGAAGGAGCACCTACCTAGGTATATAAGCAGGCCCTCATTGTAACATTCAGTTCATCCTTATACATTTTAAGCACAAACACTATAAGTTTTGTCACTTCAACATAGAAGGGAGAGGAGTATTGATCAAGTTGGCACTCTTAGCTGTATATCACATCCTAGAACGAAGCATGAAATATCCCGATGCACCTGCAAAAATCCCTAGGAAAGATAGATTGACTACTGAATTATACAAGGTGGAAGTGAGAATTTTTGTGCAATCATATGAGAAGTTGGAAAAAGGATGGCTACAATGCTATCTTCTTATCAAAGGCTTTGTAGTGGGTTGGAATCTCTCATCAAAGTACACAAAATACCTTCTATTGGTGCACCAGGAGAAACAAGGCTAGAAGAGGAGGTTAAGCAAGAGATTCAAGGTTGATAGATTCTATGAAGCAAGCTGCTATGCGAGATGATTTAGAAATTATAGAGGATGCAATCACATATTATGTTGTAGAGCCACCAAATCTACATACTAATATTTCAATGTTCTTGAGTCGGTTACAAACACAATCAAAGGTCTTACTCCTGGATGCTTTGGAATGTCAAGTGAGATTTGATAATGAACTTACACACAAGGTCACATTGGTCACTGCAGAATATAAGGCTTGACATGCATATTTGGCTCGAGAGTTACACATTGAGGCACCCAATATACCTATTATGCATCTTGTTCCATGAACAATTTTTTTCTTCTTAATTTCATTATAAAGTTGTAAATAAAAGTATTTTGAAATTAGGAGTATAACGTAGAAATGAAAAATCAAAGTGGAAGTTGAAAAGTCACAAGGGTAGTTGAAGATTCATGAAGGGAGGTGAAGAGGCACCTCACTTTTTGTATAAATATAATGTCATAGTTAGAGAAAAGGGGACTTTTAGTTTTGGAATTCATTTTGAGCAACTTTTTTTTAGAGAGCTTATACATTCTTTTGAGAAATCAAGTGATTGCTTAGCATCTCTACTATTGGATTTCATGGGTTCTTCCTATAATGGTGCACTAGAAATATCTGCATAATATTGAGAAGCTCATTGAGCCAAGGTGACAATTTCATGCATGTGTTGTTGAATATTATGAGACTCATCTCTTGGTAATTTGAATGTATGTGTTTGCATTTACATGTGTTAAAGTTAATGGCTATTTCATTGATTATAACACGTTTCTTATTTGAAGTTGTATGCTTCTTATGCTTTTATTGTCATTGTTGGTTGCAAACTAATTCTTGATTGATAAATGAATCATTATTTTTCCATGTACCTTAATTGAAGTATGCTAACATCCTTCCTTTAAATATTCATGTTATTTACTTTGGTTGTGGCAATGTCTTTTGTATCTTACTTGCATAGTATTTCATAAAGCTATTTAACTTGTGTTTTTCAAGAGTTATATTAATTTTCTCAAGTGTTGATCATTTCGTCCAAAGAAAATCTCAAAACAAGCATGGTGGAAACCGGGCCACATACTAGTTAGGACTCTTATTCCAAACAATGTAAGGTCTAATTGGGACTTTGCACTAGGGAGATCTCCTTACCGTTGGTGGAACATTTTGGCCCATCAACAAATTTTGGTGCTAGAAGGAGTGCTGCCATTGTATGGATGGTAGACTCCCATATTCTTTCCCTAAGACATTTGAGCAAGCCAATAACCACCCACGTTATCCTCCACTAAATCATCCTGTGTGGGAACATCCTCAAATTGAAGAACCCTTTCCACATAGGCCTGAGCGGGTATACAAAGTAACTTATGGTCAATTGAGAGATATCCATCCTTTTACTCGTGAATACATAAGAAATATTGGAATCCTTCCAGTTACACACATATTGCCCCATAAGTGTTCAATTAGACGTCATACAACCTGTCGTGGAGTATTAGTTGGTAAGGTGCAAGAATTGGTTAACACTTCTTTGGATGATTTGGAAGATTTTGTAGAAAGAAATTCCGAAGAAGCTAATGAAGGACCAACTAATTTGGAGAATCTGGAGGGTGATAGTTTGGAAGCAACAAATACCAATGAGAACTTTGAGATATTAGAGAACGAAGGGAATTTTGAGAATGAGAACAAAAGCTGAAACTCAGAGAGTGACAAAGAAAACAATAACAATATGGTTGAAAACCAACAACTAGCATGGATGGCCCAAGGGATGATTAATCTTCCAAACATTGTACACCCCTTTCCTCAACATCCAGAGAAGTTTCTTACAAAGTTTGATCTAGATAAGGCTTCCACTACAGAATATCATGTTAATAAATTTCACTTGTCACTAAGATTATTAGATGTGTTATATCATGATGCGGCTTGTAGGATTTTCCCTTATACACTTGAAAAAAAAGCCGCAACTTGGTATCACAATCTCCTTGTAGGATAGATTACTTATTAGGGATACTTTAAGAAGGATTTTTGGAGAAGTTCGTTGAGAAAAAGACTCTAGCCATGCTATTGAAAGAAACAAGTAACCTGAAGATGGGAAATAAGGAGAAGGTAAAATACTTCAATAAATGCATTACAATTACCTTGAATATGTTCCTTGCTGATGTTCCACCACATGATTCAATTACATTTGATTATTAAATTATAGCCCTACCAACTAATATTGCTATGTTTGTTAAAGGGCTAACAAGAGCACATTAGTAGAAAATTTCACTGAAGTTTTAGCAGTTGAGAAAGACCTCTAAGCCATTGGAGTACTTAACATGCAAGATGATGTAAAGCCTAGTGGTAAGAATCCCCAAGATTCTACAATTAAGTCTTCTAAAAAGGAAACTCCCAATCTTGAGACTATTGTGAAATCATTTAATAAGTTGACTAATGAAGTTTCAAACTTGAAGAGGAGTACAAGTGAGAGTTAATCAAGTAATAAAACCTTCAAGCCGTTTTTCAAGTGCAACAAGAACACCCCAGCCAAGTTAGCTTAGAGCTCGAATGTAAATATAAATGTAGAAGAGACGGGGATGGATAACTATTGCACTTTTCACTAAGAAAACCATTTGGAAATGACATGTCTATAATGGGTAAATTCAATGATTTTAGTTTTCAATAATTTGCTTGATGATTGGGCTACCGAGGACCAACCTGAACAATTGACTGAAGGACAAGAGACTATCCTAGAAGAGCATGATACTAATATTGGGTTGCCTATATTGATGTTGGAGATGGTCAAAGGTGATGAGGATTAGTCGGTTGGTGAAGTATTAGTTGGAAAATCTCAACCCATCGACCATCCAAAGTCTTATAATTTGAGAAGCAAAGGACTTGTGGCTCAATCTACTATGGAGGAGAAGAAAAAGATATTTCTAAGGAAAATACTTGTTCCAAAAAATATTGAGAAGAGTCTGACTCCTCAATCTATGAGTGGTCAAACTTCAAAAGGCACCTTGAGAATTGCTAAAGGAAATTTTAAGAAACCCGAGGTATCTTCTAAGCCCTCTCAGTCAACTTCTTCGACTTATTCAACTCAAGGCAAGGGTATGTAGAGTAATGCAAGATATAATATAATCAAAGATATGAAGAAGCAATGAGAAAACATAACACTCTTCAATTTTGCTCAATTACCCGAGCAAAGAGAATTGATCGTTAAGACTTTCTGAACAACTTTGATAAGTAAAGCCACTAATTCCACAACTTTTCCTACTTCTCAAGCCCCAACTAATGCTATCATAAATGCAACAAATGTGGGAGCTAACTCACAATCAAAAGTTCTCCCATTTTTTCTCACTTTTAAGATTTTCAACTATAATGTTCATAACTATCTAGTTGATTCTGGTGCATCGACAAATGTAATTCCGTTATCTATTTGTAGAAATATTAATGCTAATCCAGAGAAGACTGATCCAAACATTAGAGAAATTTTGAGGTCTAAATTGGGCCTCCTAAGGAATATTATAAAATAATAGTGGACATAATAAAATAAGATTAGATTACCTTATCAAGTTTACCTTTCTACTCCAAAAATGGTGAATCAGCCCCCATGGTTGACATCATCATATTGGTTCTTATAAAGTTGATTTTTGTTGTACATTTTTGTTTTGAGGCCCATTTTTTACCTCAAAATTTATCCAATGGATTATTCAATTGGACATATCTAAAGTATAAGTGATCAATGAGTTTAAATATGTACTAATTCGGTTGACATCTGACTCATGAGTGCACCAATTTATTGTTATTGTAGTTGTATACATCCCTGAAGCTTATGGATTACTTTTGAGTAGAGATTAGTCAAGCAAGCTTCAGAGTTATTTTGCTTTAGATTGGTCTCATTTGTGGCTGCCCTATAAGGATAAAAAATTAGATAAGAGTTAACAATGAGCCACATATGAAACATACTGTCATCGAGTTAGAAACTCCTAATGAGCCTATTGGTATTGCTCAAGAGATATTGGGGATTCTTTTTTAGAATCTGACATTGGTTGTTATCAGGCATAACCATTGCAAGTTCCATCAGATGCACAATCAGAACTCCTTCCATGTAATCTAACTGGTAAGAATAAAACTTGCATTATAGATGTAAATAATCTTAGTTTAGTTAATAATTCTACAAATACTAATATTTGGACTCTCTATTATGATGGATCAAAGACATAAGATGGGGCTGGTCCAGGCTGCATCCTCATGGAACCTAAGAAAAACAAGATCTTGATATCATGTCACTTGGAATTTTAATGTACAAACAACACAACTAAATACAAGGCATTGATTTTGAGTTGAAAGAAAGCCACAAAATTGAAGGTAGAGTGCTTAAAGGTTATTGGTGATTCTGAAATCATCACGAGGTAGGTACAAAATTATCTTCATTATATTTTGCCTCATCTTAAAAAGCTACAAACAAGAGGTATGCCATCTAATTTATTCCTTTAAAGATTTTCATATCATATCAGTGCTTAGGATTAATAATGTTGCTAAAGACACTTTAGCTAATGTAACAACTAGGTTTTCCCCTCTCAGAGATGGGTTTTTATTGAACTTTTCTATAAGCTTGTAGTACTCAAAAATATAACTAACTTCCATGTTTTTAATGATAAGCAACATATTCTTGACTTCTTAGTGAACACAAACATTTTTAAAGATGCAACTATAAATGAAGAAGAACATGACAAATATTTGGCAGAAAGAGCTAACATGTGTGAGGGGGACCCTATGCCCATGGGTGTTGTATCTTTGGAAAAGTTGTTTGATATTCAAAATCGTTTCAAGGGACCACCCAACACAAAAGTTCAAAATTACACATTATTTCATGAGAAAATCACCCTGGGAATAGAGGAAGACCCAAAGTTTGTGAACCTTGGTACATATTGTATTTCGGAAGAACAGAGTTCATTTATTCAGTTGTTTAAGAAATACTGAGATGTTTTTGCATGGACATATGACGACCTTAAGACATATGGTACAAGGATTATTCAACATGTTATTCCTATCATGGATGGGGTCAAACCATTTTATCAAAAACTACAACAGGTACATCTGACTCTAGAACCTTTGATACAAAAGGAACTTAAGAAACTATTGGATGCTAGGATTATTTTTAAACTCAGAAATTTTGGGTATCTAAGCTAGTTCCCATGAGAAAGAGGTATGGAGAAATTCATTTGTGTGTGGAATTTCAGAACCTAAATCGTGCCTCTAACAAGGATAATTATCCTGTCCCCTCAATGGAGAAGATTTTACAAACTTTTTCTGTTTTCGAAATGTTTTCACTGCTCGAGGGATTCTTTGGCTATAACCAAGTTCTAGTAATTGAGCTAGACAAATTGAAGACAACATTCAAAACAAAGTGGGGCACCTTTGCATTTAGGAAAATCCACAGTTGATCTTTCAGAGGATTGATATGTCAAAGCATGGTTGTATATCTTGATGATGTTATGGTACTTTATAAGAGAAGATCAGATCAACTGCGTCATCTAAAACAATCTTTGAGTGCTGTAGAAAATATGGGATATC
The DNA here is from genome assembly GCA_031772625.1 of Pinus tabuliformis. Lineage (NCBI taxonomy): Eukaryota > Viridiplantae > Streptophyta > Pinopsida > Pinales > Pinaceae > Pinus > Pinus tabuliformis. The sequence continues at coordinate 484,105,113 of CM062810.1, read as the reverse complement.
CCTTAATTCAAAGAAGAGTATCTTTTCCATGTTTGAAGGGAATTTCCTAGGACACAACATAGCCAAAAGTGGCATTACTATAGATTTGGAGCATGTGAAGGAAACTATGCAAATTCCATTTCCTAACAACAAGAAGGCTACGCAATCCTTCTTGGGAAATATTAATTTAATTCACAAATGTATATCATACTTTGCCCATATTGTAAATCCTTTGTAGGACATGATAAAAAAGGATGTTGTTTTTCAATGGAACTAGAAAGAGAAATGAACCTTTGGTAGGATAAAGGAAGCTATCGTTGAGGCTCAAACTCTTTTCAGTACCAATTTTGATAAAGAGTTCATACGCTACACATTTGCTTCAAATTCTTCTTGGTGGTTATTATGACTCAAAATGATGATTAGGGAAATGAATGACCCATTTCATTCATGAGAAATAGAATTCAAGGATTCAAGTTAAATTATATGGACATGGACAAGCAAGCCTAAGTAGTGTACAAGGCGGTCAAATATTTTAGGCCATATATCCTCAAAATTCATGTTAAGGTAATTGTTCCCCATCCCAAAGTTAGATCCTTATTTGTGCAGAAGGAACTAGGGGAACGAAGGGAAAATTGGATGACTTCCTTGTAGGAATATGACCTTGAATTCAATCCCACTCACACCATCAAAGGTCATGGTATATGCAAGCTTGCTGCTGAAGTTGCAAAGAAATAATAAGAATAAATTTTGGGTTGGGAACATGAGTAGGGAATGCATAACAACGATTCTAGCCATACATCCATTATGTCATCGTCACGATATACAAAGATAAGGAAATAATTAGAGCAAGGGAATTTTCCAGCACACTTAATGGAAAAACAAAAGAGGGCTATAAAAATAAATTATGCTTCGTATCAATTGGTCCATAGAGTGATATTTCAAAAGCATCATAACAAAGTATTGCTACAATGTGTAAAAGCCCCAAATTTTGAGAAGGTGTTGAAAAATCTCCATGATGGGCCAACCATAGGACATTATGCTAGAAAAACCACAATGCATAAAATCATCGCGACAGGATATTGTTGGCCAATTTTTTTAAAGATGCTCATGCATATGCACGAAAATGTCCAGTATTTCAGAAGTGTGTCGGTAGAGAAAGAAGATCATCCACCCCATTGCAACCTATTGCAGTAGAAGAGCCATTTCAACCATAGGGATAAGATGTTATTGGTGAGATCACTCTGCACTCGTCAAAGAAACATAAGTACATCTTTATTGTGATAGGTTATCTTATGAGATGGGTTGAATCCATTTTGCTGAAACAAATGAATTATCAAGTGGTGATACAATTCCTAGAGTAAAATATTATCACTAGGCTCGATGTTCTAACATCGCTTGTTTTTTATAATTGTACATATTTTTCAATGTTAAGATTATATGGATTTTCTTTGGAAAATGGAATTGTTCTCAAACACTCTACAAATTATTATCCATAAGGTAACAAATTAGTTGAGCCTAGTAATAAAAATATGATTTGTATTATAAATAAAATTGTGTTGACCCACCAAAGAAATTTGCATAATTCTTTATTTAATTTTCTCTGGGCTGATTGAGTCACACCTAAGCCTTCCCTTTGAACCTAAACATACTTCCTTTTTTATGGGAAGGAATCCATTTTGCCTCTAAACCTCTACTATCCCACACTTAAGCTTTCACGAGAATCCCATGGTAAACCCTGCTGAAGTTAGGAGAAGAAAGGAAAAATACACATGGCAAGTTTGCCTCTCATCAAAAGTGCATTAAATGATGGTTTGATAAATTTTTTTCAAGTGACAAGGAATTCAATATGGGTGACCCATTTCTAAAATGGGATAAAGCCCACGAAGGCAAAGGCAAACACACAAAGTTTCGGTCTTTGTGGCTTGGTTCATATAAAGTGCATGTAGAACTTGGCCTACATACTTATAGACTGCAAACCTTAGACATGAAGATTGATTCCATTCTTATGAATGAACAAGATTTGAAGTTATATTTCCATGAGTAGCTTCCAGGCCACTATTCTCAGTTGTACATATTGATTTTTATTGCATTGTGCTTTCTATACATATTTATTTCATTGCAGTGTCATTTCCTTTTCATACTTATTCTTCGATACCTTTGCTTCTGATTATGTTTCCAAGCCATTGTACATAAATACAATGCCTTGTATATAAATAAGTCCCTTTTTGGCTCAATGATGCTATGTCGAATCTTTCAAAAGATAATGTAGTAACTATTCAACCATTGGTTGACATTAGATCTCCTTCTACTGGTTTAGTCTTGAATACCTTATAAGTCAATAACATCTAGATGGAAAACATAACTCAATCCATGTGGAGACACTACTTATTTGGGAGAAAATGTCGACGGTGGAAGTCGACGGAACATATAAAATCGGAAAAAGTGTCGGAAGTTTAATGCAATTTTTATTTTGTTTATTTTGTTTTTCTAAAATCTCGACACTCATCGAATATCTGATGGGAGTTATTTAATGGTCGAATATTGGACAGATTGTCCTATCTTGTTGATTATCTGACGGGTTCCTATAATCCCTCATGTCGTCAAATATCTGTTAATTTTAGGTATGTTCTATGCTTAGAGCAATTTATTTCAATTTTCAAAGCTAGCTCCATATCTTTTCCAGATTAGCAATCACATCAACATTAAATTAAACTGCAAATAGAACATAAGCATAAATCGCAGAAGACAAGCCAAGACAAGAGGACACAAGATGTGGTGCTAGCCAGGGACAAACCCCACAATGTGGGGAAACCCTTGATTAATTCTTCTTTTATGTTCTTCAAAGTTCAGCAGAGAAAGTGAGAGAGATAGTACATTTACTATAGAAGTCAACACTTTGACTTTTGATATCTATAGAGATCATTTGAAGACATATTGCTTCAACTAATTCTCTAAGGTGACTTCTTCACCTATCAGAGTGTTGCATCTGGTCCATTTGCTGCACCTTACCGTGTAGCATCATCATGCTGCTCATGATCACTATGCTGCCCATACATCATGTTGTCCATGATATCATACATCATGCTGTCCATGATCTCATCTATCATGCTGCCCATGATCATTATGCTTCATGCTGCCCATGATCTCATCTATCATGCTGCCCATTCATCATGCTGTACCTATCACTGTACTACATTATGTGCCTTTACTGCACCATGTTGCCATCCCGACCTATGTGTTGGCTGCACCTTGCTTGCTTGTTGTCCTAGCTTTAGTTAACTGTCCCTTGCATGCTGCCCTCCTTCGGAGACAGATGCTTCGGTTGTGTCGACAATTTCCGGCAATTTCGACAGTTTCAACTTTTTTAGCAGTTCCGGCCTTTCCTGCTTTTCCGGCAGTTTCGACAGTTCTGGTTTTTCGACAATTCCGGTAGTTTCGGCTTTTCCGGCTTTTCCGGTAGTTCAAGATTTTTCGGCTTTTTTGGCAGTTTTGGAAGTTCCGGCTTTTCCAGTAGTTCCGGCTTTCCAGCAGTTCCAACTTTTCCGGCAGTTCCAGATTTTCTGGTAGTTCCGGCTTTTCCAGTAGTTCCGGATTTTCTGGCTCTTCTGGCTTTCCGCCAGTTCCGACAGTTCCGTCAGTTTCGACAGTTTCGGCTTTTTCGAATTTTCCGATAGTTTCGGCTTTTCTGGCTTTTCCAACAGTTTCAGATTTTCGGCAGTTCCGGCATTTTCGGTAGTTTCGGCTTTTCCGACATTTTGAGCAACGTAGAGATTATTCTCCCATGGCTGCATTTAGATTTAGGGCAAGTTATCTGGGGCAATGTATACCCTAGGGCACTCCCTCTAGCTCTCATCTTCATCAAACCCAAAACTGGATGAAGTGAGATCACAAGAGTGAGTGTGTGACAAATGACTTCAAATCCTCTTCTATTTATACTAAAATGTGGAGGTTGAATAGACATGACGGTTGGGCTTCTGAGCCTACTCAAGTTGTTGGCCGACTTGACAATTTGTCTTATAACATAAATAAATTCATAACTCCATGAATACTTATTAGAATCGGATGATATTTAGATCAATCCTACACCTCTCGATGAGAGGGATCCAATAAAAATATCAGCTGCCATAAATAAGATGACCCACATGGAGTTTGGCCCTAGTTTCCAATTTTAACAATATCGGACGGACGTTCTTTTACTGTCAGATATCCGACACTAAATATAATTTGACAATGTGTTGTCCAGATTCTGACAAATGGTAAATAATCGTTGCATAATGTTTAACTCCACCCTTAATGGTTTTTTTCACTAACAATGCCTAATATGGGACCTCTTTACGTTGATCAATTTAACTAATTAAAATAAATATAACATTAATATTATAATTAAATATAATATTATTAATATATAATTAATATTAATATCTATAATATATTAATATTAATATAATATAATATTATTATAATATAAATTATATATATAATTTTTTTTGGGGAAAATTATATATATATGTAGAGGCCCTAACATCGTATAACTTTGACATAGTTGTTATATATATTAGTTGTGATTGTTTTGAAAGGTTGTAGGCTTATTTTGAGGTTAATTTTTGAACAAAATCATCACTGAAAGTTTGGTGACAAAAAATGTCATATAAAATTCCTCAAGGAGACCAAGGATACATGTAAGGATTGACATCGAGGGCTTCTAGTGAGGATTGAAAATTTTATTTCCCTTGTAGAAATTGCAAGGGCTTGAGGCCAAGGAGAATTATAATAAAATCAACTAAAAAGCATTGTAGAAGAATATGGGCACGCTGAAGGCGAACACAAATATCATCCATTTGTGTGTTATTTAATATGCCTTTTTATTGTAGATTATTTTTGTAAATGTTTATAATATGTATATTGTATTTCAGATTGTATGTCTTAGTATTATGAATTGTATTATTTTTCTATTGTAAATGTATTTTATAATATTCTTTTGTGAGGTGTTTGAACTATGTTGTCATCCTGATGTGTACTAGAAATATTATTTGATTATTTTCATTAGGGTCGATTAAGGGGCTAGGTCGAGTTAGGGGTTAAATAGTTTATGGGCTTAGGGATAATGAGTTATTAATGTTTAAGGGTTTAAGGGTTAGAGGTTAAGGGCTTATGGCTTAGGGGTTTAAGGGCTTGGGGGAATGGGGTTAAGGTGTTAGGGTGTTAATTTGGACTTAAAGGATTTAGAGGTTAATTATGGGTTTTTATGTCCAAGAATTATTAATAAGTTTTAAAAGTATATTATGGAAAATATGACATTAATAAAGAATATGACATTATAATGATGAATGCAAAATAAGATAATTATGTTTTCTGTTATGGTTGGGAGTATATATCTCAGAAAGTGTCTCACTTCCTACATGTCAAGAAAAATAACATCTTTCTTTGATTTTTTCAACATATTATTAAATATCTTGATAAATTTCACAAGCAACATCATTGATTTGTTGTCTTTGTTTCTTGGTCTCACCTAATTAGTTGTCTTTCTCTTTATCTTTTTTGTCTTTATTTTCCTTATATATTATACTTGTAAATTATTGTTATATCGAAATTTCAATATAATTTGTTAGATATACTAATATTACTTTATTGATTGTAATTGTATAGTATCATCCCCATAGGGCATTAATCAAAGAGGAAGAGGTGGTTGTAGTACAAGTTCATGTTCAAGAACATGGAGCGATTAATATTGAGGATCAAGCTAATGATCCTACGAAAGAAGATAATGATGTTGATAATATAGTTGAAGAAGATGAGACAAATAGATTGATCCAAGAGACATTCAATAATGTTGGAATGGATGATGATGACAAACAGTATGATGACCGTGATTTTGATTTACCTATACTTGAGATGGCAACTAAACCTCTTTATGAACGCTCAAAAATATCTCTTCTCTTTGTTGCTGGTCAACTTAAAGGTGGTGAATGGTTTGTCAAACACATGTGTGATATTTAGTACTATATACATGATAAAGCAATTATTTTTCTATTGTTTTTAATGTTAGTACGCTCATCTGCATCATTTCATTAATTTCCAACATTTGTATGCAATATGTATGATTAATGTTGTTTAGTACATTAACCAATACTATTTTTTTATGTTGTAGATTATTAGGTGAATTTCTTTTACCATCGTCAAATGTTTGTCCTCGTACGTACCGAGATTTACACGTTGTTATGAAATATATTGGAATGGAGTATCAGGATATTCATGCATGCCCTAATGATGATATTATCTATTATAAATAACATGCATTGAAAGACAAATGCCCAAAATGTGATGAGAGTAGATATCAAACCGATAAAGTAATAGAAAAGGTATCTCATAAGGTTCTTCATTACAATCCCATAATTCAACGCTTGCGACAATTTTTCAGGTGCAAATTGAAAGAAAAATGCCCAAAATGTCATGAGAGTAGATATCAAACCGATAAAGTAATATAAAAGGTGCCTCACAAGGTTCTTCGTTACAACCCCATAATTCCATGTCTGCGACAATTGTTTAGGTGAAAATTGAAAGAAAAATTCCCAAAATGTGATGAGAGTAGATATCAAACTGATAAAGTAATAGAAAAGGTGCCTCACAAGGTTCTTCATTACAATCCCATAATTCCACGTCTGTGACAATTGTTCAGGTGCAAAAGTGTAGCAAAACTTATGGATTACCATGCAAGGAATAGAAGTGAATATGGTGTTCTTTGAATGCCTACAAATGGATTTGCATTTAGGAATATAGAGGAAAAGTGGTCAGAGTTTAAAAGATAACCTCATAATCTTAGGCTTTCATTAGTAGTTGATGGTGTCAATCCATTTGGAGAGGCCATATCTACTTACTCAGTGTGGCCCATTTTTGTTATCAATAATAACATTCCTCTGTGGAAGTCAATAAAGAGGGAACACATAATGTTGAAAATGATTGTTCCAGGTATTAATTTGTTTAGAATATTTATTTTTTAACACAATAACATCTCATTTGTCATGTTTGTTTCATAATTATGTCCTATATTTTTTGTTAATTTACTCATATATGTTTAGTTATGCCTTATAATTTTTTTATTTACTTATATATGTAGTAATTATGTATTGTACATTCAATCAATTAGGTAAGTACCAGGTCAAAAATATGAATGTATATATCTAACCTCTTATCGATGAGTTCGTGAAGTTATCGAACGATGTCATTATGTATGATATCTATAGACCAGTAGTTGCACAAAGGGAATTTGAATTCCATGCAATGCTTGTATGGACAATTCACGATGCCCCAGGCTAACACATTTTCTGTGGTATGTTATAATGTTACCCTGCACTTTAATAGTGTTTAATTTTATGAAGTTCATTTCAAGTATGTTTTTTAAATAGTTTGACCTTCATTGTACATACTTAAAATAATTGATATAAAAATTATTCCATTTCTTGCAGGTCTTCAAACAAAGGGTAAATTTTCTTGTCTAGTTTGTGGTCCTAAGATGAAATCTCATCGTTCAAGAAGCTTAGGAAAGGAGGTGTTTGATGAGTATAGGCACTTCCTTTCTAAGAACCATAGGTACTGAAGTACTGAAAAACATATTTTCAATGGGAAAGAAGAGACTGGATTAATACCACAAAGAATGACACCTCATGCATGGAAGTTGCAATATAATAGAGTCTCTCAAGGTATGGATCGAATTGTCTATGTATCAATATACATGATATGTTTTATTTTATCTTTTTATGGCATTTTCTTCACTGTACTAATTGACAGGTTATATTGTTGTTATAATATCTTTAACTATGATTGACGTTGTAGGTCGTGAAGGCATTAATAACAAGGCACTTCCACGAGGAATGAAAAGTTATCTCGAGCAATTCAATAGAATCCTATACTATGAGCACCTATAAATTGTTCATTTTTTTGATACAATGCACATTGTGAAGAATGTAGCAAAGACCTTATGGTGAATCTTAGATGGAAGGAGAGATAAAGAAAAAAATGGTCAATATTTTTGATGACATTAAGGATGCCGACCATGCATTTCAAAGTGTGATTCATTCAAATAGCAATGGAGATGACCAAAATATAAGCACCCTCCCATAGTTATTGACAAGCAGCAAAGCAATCATGTTAAAGAGGTTATAGAAAAAAATAATTTTCCAACGATATTTTCTTCAGACATAAAGAATCCTAACAAAAAAAGGTGGGCTAAAAATTCATGATTGGAATACGTTCATTAAGGTAATTATTTTGGTGTATATATATTTTATACATTGGTTAAACATATTGTTAATTAATGTTTTTTTTTTTCTACTAATTTGGGAAAAATAATGATCAATCATTATTTTTGTTACATTATGTTCTACCTTTATCTCTCCCATAAAACTTTGACAACAAAGTCAAATAAGTTATATATGATCTTGGAAAATACACGAGGTAAGTGGATATTTATGTGCAAAGTGTAATTTGTTCAATAAGTTGGTGTGTCAAATATTTTTGACTGCATGTGTTTTTCTTGTCATCAAGTACTATATTATACTTTTTTTGTTGAAACCTGTGATTTTATTGCTTCATTTGTATATGGTTGTCATCTAAAGAAATTGATAAAGAAGATATAACATATTGGAGAAAACAAATTCCTCGTCTAATGTGTGAAATGAAAAAATATCTACCTTCAACATTTTTCAATGCACAAGAACACTACCTCATACACCAAGTTGAGGAGATTGAAAAGAGTGGACTTGTACACACAAGATCAATGTGGATGGTTGAGAGGCACTTGAAATCATTGAAGGCTTTGGTCAGACAAAGAGCATGTCCTGAAGGTTCTATGGTAGAGGGATATATGGTATATCAAACCATGATTTATATTCGTCAATATAGTGATGAAATAGGAAATAGTATTAATGTATTGGATCACATTTGGGATGTCAACTCTGTGGATGATTTTGAAGGGGAGCACCTATTGGGGAAAGGTAGAATGAGCAAAGTGAGATGTAAGTAGATATATAGTGGATATTTATAACACATTTGAATTTTTTGTTTTTATGTATATCGTACTTATTTAATTTTTAGTCTTCCTACATAATCCATTATTATGAAGGTATAACATGGTAACTAATTATATATATGTGAATTGTTTTATTTTAATACAACCGATCGAGAGTGGGATGCAATACATTTATACATTGCAAACAATCAAGATTGGATGAAGGTATGTATTGAATGATGAAAACAAGCTAATAATGGTAGGTTATCATGGTATGGTGTGTCTACATTGGTCAAAGAAGCTCATTGTAGTAGAGATACCAATCTTACACAGAGAAAAATTGATTTAGCGTATGGTTTAAAAGATTATCAGGCAATCATATTCACCAATAATAAGTTTTTTTTACAATTATATTGATGCACATGGGTTGTTTTTTTTTTTCTTAATTTTCAAATTTTGCAAGATAAATATGCATGCTTATCAATTGACAATGCATTTTTTATGTGTTTGTTGTATTACAATTGAAACACCACAACAAAATGTGGTGCAATGACCACAAATTTTGCATCAAAAGTTTGGATGAAAGATGGAAGCTTATGATAGTGGGACAACTACAGTATTTCAAGTTATCAATGTTTCCTTTAAAGGTGACAGACATCCAAAACTCTCTGAGAATCGATACTATGGCTATTTTCATGATATACTTGAGTGTGAGTTTGAATCCGTCAAAATAGTTGTGTTTGATGTCAAATGGTTTAGACTACGAATCCACGAACATGACCCTGATAGAACTAATATTAATCATGGTAACAAATTTACAATAGTTGATACAAGGAATCTTGAGCTAGGATCATAGTGATATGTTCTTCCAAGGAAATGTGAACAAGTATTTTATGTAGACGTTCCAGGTAAAGCGGTTTGCTTATATGTTGTTAGATACGATACCAGAGGAAGGCCCGTAAATTATAATGTAGGGAAATAAGATAAAATTGAAGAAGAAGATGATGCATAGGTGTAGGGGGTTCATGTAATGTTAGATGAAGATGTCGAAGAAGTTCAATGAATATATGTTAATTGATACAATGTTAGCTTGGATGAAATATATGACATTGACATTGTATCAGGCGAAGAACTTGAAGAAGTAGAACCAAATGTAGAAGAGCATGTTCTAGATGATGATATAGATGACGATGATGATGATGGTGATGTTGATATGGTGAATCCTTTGTACATGCATTTTGAACTAGATGATACAAATGATGAGATGGATGAGGAAGACAATTAATGATATCAAAATGTTGAAAAGTACGAGTTATGTATTTATATGTTTTCAGTTGGTTTTTTCTCTTTCGTTCACCTTAAATTTTTATTTTCCTAGTTTTTATGTTTGAATGTTACTGTGTTTCTTTCAAATATATTATAGTAGATAGATTGGGTATCGGGGAATTGAGAGTGATGTGGGGGGAGGGGCCATATGAGATTTGACCTTCACATGGTTGGCCTTGTTAAGTGGAGAATGTATTATTCTTGAAACAAAGAGAATCTCATTTACGTTTATACCACAATTTCCAATTTTAACTTTAATGGTTTATTAAGCAGACATACCAGGTGAATTGGGCGATGGGTGAACCAGGTGACATGGTGGTTAGAAAAACATGCAAAGTAAGGTTGTCCCATGTCTTCTTATGAATTGAGTTCCCATCAGGGTGTCTCATAATGATTTTTAGAAAATTGACTAAATTAATGTTTAGGTGTTAAAAGTTGGTTTATAATTGATTAATTATGCAACATGAATGTACTAACAAATGATAATATTTTGTTTTCATTGATGAGCTAATGATTTGTGTTGACTAATTTTCATAAAAGGGTGAACACCCATTCCCTCGACGCACTCGCACAAAGGCGGAGCGCCCGGGTGCCCTTGGGGTCGCGAGCTTGGCATGCTAGGATGACCGCCCGGTAGGGGTGCCTGTGCAACAAGTTGGTGGGTCAACTCAACTTGGCAAGGGGAACCCACATAAAATAAGTAAGGTTGGTCCATGACTTCCCATGAATAAAGTTCCTACCAAGGGGTCTGATAATGATTTTTAGAAAATTGACTAAAGTAACGTTTGGGTGTTAAAAGTCACTTTATAATTGATTGATTATGTGACATGGTACTGACACACGATCATATTTTGTTGTCATTGATGAGATAATGATTTGTGTTCACTGATTTTCACAACAGGGTGAATGCTCACTCCTTGGGTGCATCTGCATGAAGGCGGAGCCCGCAGGCCCACATGGGGCGTCATGTGCTTGGCATGCCAAGGCGCCCATGCAACAAGTTGGTGGGTCGGTTCGAATTGGGAATGGGAACTCTCAAAAAAGAAGTAATGTTGGCCGATGATTGCCCATGAACAAAGTTCCCACAAGGGGGTCACATAATGATTTTTAGAAAATTGACTAAATTAATGTTTGGGTGTTAAAAGTCAGTTTATAATTGATTGATCATGCAACATGGAAATAACAAACAATAATATTCTATTGTCATTAATGAGATAATGATTTGTGTTCACTGATTTGCACAATAGGGTGAACACCCACGCCCTAGGCATGCCCACACAAAGGCGGGGCGCTCAGGCACCCATTGGGGCGTTACGTGCTGGGCACACCATTGCACCCATGCGACAAGTTGGTGGGTCAAACCGACTTGGCAAGGCATGCCCACAAAAATAAGTAATGTAAGTCGATGATTACCCATGAAAATAGTTCCCACAAACGGGTCATTTAATTATTTTTAGAAAAATGACTAAATTAATGTTTGGGTGTTAAAAGTTGGTTTATAATTGATTGATAATGCAACATGGAAATAACAAATGATAATATTTTGTTGTCATTGATAAGCTAATGATTTGTGTTCACTGATTTTCAAAGCAGGGCGAATGCCCATGCCTTGGGTGCACCCACACAAAGGTAAGGCCTGTGGGTGCCTATGGGTATGTTGCATGCTAGGCACCCCCTGGGTGCCCTTGGGGGTGTCACAAGTTGGGAATGCTAGGATGACCGCTCGGTAGGGGCGCCTGTATGACAAGTTGGTTGATCAACCCGCCTTGGCAAGGGGCACCCGCATAAAATAAGTAAGGCCAGTCCATGACTGCCCATGAACATAGTTCCTACCAAGGGGCCTCGTAATGAATATTAGAAAATTGAGTAAATTAATGTTTGGGTGTTAAAAGCTGGTTTATAATTGATTGATTATACGACATGGTACTAACACATGATAATATTTTGTTGTCATTAAGGAGCTAATGATTTATGTTCACTGATTTGCACAACAAGGTGAATGCCCGTGCCTTGGGTGTGTCTGCACGAAGGCTTGGGTTGACTTGACTTGGCAAGGGGAACTCACACAAAAAAATTAATGTTGACCCATGACTACCCATGAACTGAATTCCCACAATGGGGTCTCATAATGATTTTTAGAAAATTAACTCAATTAATGTTTAGGTCTTAAAAGCCCATTTATAATTGATTGATTGTGCATCATGGTACTAAAAAATGATAATATTTTGTTGTGATCATTGATGAGCTAATGATTTTTTTTCACTAATTTGTGCAACAAGGCTAACGCTCACACCCTCGGCGTGCTCACATGAAGGCAGGGCACATGGGCACCCATGGGGGCGTTGCGTGCTGGCCATGCTAGGGCACTCGTGCGCCAAGTTGGTTGGCCGACTTGACTTGGAAAGGGGTACCCACACAAAATAAGTAATGTCGACCGATGACTTCTCATGATCAGAGTTCCCACAAGGGAGTCACATAATGATTTTTAAAAAATTAACTAAATTAATGTTTGGGTGTTAAAAGTCAGTTTGTAATTGATTGATCATGCAACATGGAAATAAAAAATCATAATGTTTTGTTGTCATTGATGAGATAATGATTTGTGGTCATTGATTTACACAACAGGGTGAACGCGTGCGCCCTAGGCACGCCCGGGTGCTCGCTCGACAAGGATGCCTATGCAACGAGTTAGTGGGTCAACCCAACTTGGAAAGGGGTGCCCGCATAAAAGAAATAATGTCAGCCCATGAATACCCATGAACTGAGTTCCCACAAGGGTGTCTCATAATGAATTTTAAAAAGTTGACTAAATTAATGTTTGGGTGTTAAAAGTCGGTTTATAACTGATCACTCATGCAACATGGAAATAACAAATGATAATATTTTTGTCATTGATGAGCCAATGATTCATGTTCATTGATTTCCATAGCAGGGCGAATGCCCGCACCTTTGGCATGCCCACCCAAAGGTGGGGCGCTTGGGCGCCCATGGGGGATTCGTGTGGGTGGCACACGTCCAGGGCACCCCTGCGACGATTTGACGGGTCAGCCTGACTTGACAAGGGGAACTCACAAAAAAGAAGTAATGTTGTCCCATGACTACCCATGAACAATGTTCCCATAAGGGGGTCTCATAATGATTCTTAAAAAGTTAGCTAAATTAATTTATAGGTGTTAAAATCTTATTTATAATTGATTGATTATGCAACATGGTACTAATAAATGATAATGTTTTTGTGTGATCATTAATGAGCTAATGATTTGTGTTCACTGATTTTCACAGCAAGGAAAATGCCCGCACCCTGGGTGCGCCTGCACAGAGGTTGGGCGCCTGGGTGCCCATGGGGGCGTCCCGTGCTGGGCATGCTAGGGCACCTGATGCCCATGTGGGCGTCATGTGCTGGGCATGCTAGGGCACCCATGCGACGAGTTGGTGGGTCGACTCGAATCGACAAGGGGCGCCCGCAAAGAAAAGGAATGCCGACCCATGAATGCCCATGAATAGAGTTCCCACAAGGGGGTCTCATAATGAGTTTTATAAAATTGACTAAATTAATGTTTGGGTGTTAAAAGTCGATTTATAATTGATTGATGGTCCCATGATTGCCCATTACTTGAGAATGGGACCAATGTTGAAATTTTTTCAATTTGTGCTTGTATGCACTGAAATTTGACATGGGTATGGTAGATGCATACATTGTCGATATGGGAGGGTTTTGAGACTTAAATAGGACTCAAAGGAAGTATTTGACAATCAAATGACAAAATTATAACATATATAAATATCAAGGTGATGAAATTATTTATTACTATTTACTAATTGCGAGATTATAATGTACTTCATAGTCCAGAGGTTGAGAAAAGTCCTTACCCTTCCATTTGAGAAAAATTCTTACCCTTCATCACCATCTTTGTCATCATCGTCATCATGAACTGCATTGTCATCATCACCATCATCTTTGTCATCTTTATCTTCATCATCATCATCTTTTTCATCCACATCATCTTTAACATCATCATCATTGTTTTCATCGTCATCATCATCATCGTCATTGTCATCGAAATCACTGTCGTCGTTTTCATAATCATCATAAACATCATTTATATGAAAAGGAATGATGCCTCAATGAATCACACATAATTTAGTATATGTCTCTCTTATGCTCCTATTTCCAATCTTTTAGGATATGAGTCATGCCATGAATGTAACAATGATGGCTAGCTAGGAACAAATTATCATTGGTGTCAAGCTTATTGTTACTCATTTCCGACCTACCCCTAAGTACCAATCAACCCCTTAAATTTTATCAATTAGTTGAAATTATGCTTTAATTAATTAACCCCACATAAAGTGACTTGTGAAAGGGGCCAACGTTGATTTTTTTTTAGTTTGTGCTTGTATGCATTGAAATTTGATATGGTTATAGTAGATACCTGCATTGATGTTAAGGGAGGGTTTCAAGACACATATACGAATATGGTAGGGTTTGGAAAATTGTATAAGTTAGTAATATGTTTTGAATTATTATTATTTTCTAAAACGAGTTTTCACCAAGTAGATAAAATGAAAAATATGTTTTGAGTTATTATTATTTTCTTGTTATATTTTAGACAATTAGTCGAAACACATTTCATTCCTTTCATCATGGTGTTAAGTATTTTTGAAGCTTCTCTTTAACCCCATATATCCTATTCTTTGTTTCTACTTCTTTTGGTATCATGCCCACTTGGAATTTTTTTTGACTCAATAGGTTCCTTGAGATCTTTCTTCCACTCGTATAAATTTTATCCTCTCTTGGTTCTCTTAGTCATTGGGTAAACCTAAAAAACTTATATTCCTCATACATTTTTATAGATTGAGTTCCATAGGATTAATGCCCACCCAAACACACATGCACTTTATGATTTGGAACTCTCACTCCCAACTCTCTTATGTCACATCACCTTCTATACCTCCTATACACTTCACCCTCCGATATCAACAATTCTATCTTTGGGTTTCAAATGATCTTTAACATTTACCCTATCCATTTCTCCACCTAGGATTTAATTTTCAACATTTACCCTATTCATTTCCCCACCTAATATTTAATTTTTATATGTCTATGAAAGTATCATGATTTTCTATTTCTTCATGCTTTTGTGCAATGATGACTTTCCAAATGAGGAAGAATGTAGCCTCTTTACTATCATTTAGTTATTGTTCAATGCATTGATTAAGCTCTACATTGACAACTTGGGAGTTCCACCCTAACTTCAAACTTAATACTAAAATTTCCTTATCCAAATATGATGGAAAAATGCATAAAAAAGTTTTAGATGATTGGATTTGTATCTTAATACTTGCTTTATAGGCATACATAAATATAATCAATTTGGCATTTGTTTCTTGCTAGCAACTACATAACTTATGTTTCCACCTCTCTCTCTCTATGTCTTTCCTTTTACCTTGACCCTCTCTCCCCCTCCAACTCCATATCTTTCTCCCCCTCCCTCTCTCATTCTCTCTCATTCTTTCCCTCTCTCCTTTTCTCTCCCACCTCCCTTTGTCTCTGTCTCGCTCTCTCCACCCTCCAACTTCATCACTATCTCCCTCCCTCTCTCATTCTCCCCCCATTTCTCTCCATATCTCCTTCTTTGTCTCTCTATATATATGACCCCCAAACATACATACTCTCTGATCTCCATCTCTCCCTTGTCACTCCCTCTCTCTCTTTCTCCACTTTTCTCTCTCTATGTATTTCTTCTTCCCTCCCTCTCTCCCCCTCCAAATCCATCTCTCTGTCCCTCCCTCTCTCCTCTCTATACCTCCCACTCTCTCGCTCTCTCTCATCCTTCCTCTCTCTCCCTTTCTCTCCTACGTCCTCTCTCTCTCTCCCCATCTCTCTCTCTCTCTCTACCCTCCAACCCTATCACTATCTCCCTCCATATCTCCTTCTCTCTCTCCCCCTCTCCCCCCATCCATCTTCGTGTTTCCCTCGCTCTCTCATTCCTCTCCTTCTCTCTCTCTTTCTCAATTCCTTCTCTCCTCTCTCCTTCACCCTATCTCCATCTCTCCCTTGTCATTCACTTTATCTCTCCACATCTATGTCTTTTTTATTCCCTCCATACATATCTAGAGTTTAAAGTATCATGATATATCTATATATATTATAATATGACAAAGTTAATATTATATAAAAAAAATAAAAAATAAAAATAAAAAATAAAAAATACAAAACCCAAAAAAAGTAAAAGAAATAATGAAACACAACCATATATATAACATAAAAATTAAAACAAAGATAAATCCCTATTAATAGCTGTGTGAGCCCTTATCCTAGCCTGAGCCCGCCTCTGCCCACCTCCGAGCTACAAGAGGAAGCTAAGCCTCTGCCATCGCCCCTCGCCCACCTCAACCCACCTCAAAGCTGCAAGAGGAAGAGCCTCCACCCACCTCTGAGCTGCAAGAGGAAGAGCCTCCACCATCGTGACAGGACTTGAGGGAAAGCCAACTCGAGGTCTTGAGGAAGAGAAGCGCAAGAGGACAAATAACTTGCATTTTTTGTCGAAATGTCTTTTTGAGACAAGTTTTCAGCGATAATCATATCAAAATTCATTTGTCGACGCATTTCGAACCAACAAGTGTGGTACATCGTCAGGACAAGATGAAGAATCAGATCAAGGTAGCAAGTTAAATAGAGAGACCAATCCAATCAAACGACTACTTTTGACCAAGAGAAACGACTACCTTTGACTGGGCTTCATCTACAATTAACAAGACCAAAAGTTAAAGATAAATTATTAATAATTAATTAATTAAGTTGTTTATTGGATTTATTTAAATATGTAACTAACTAAATATATATGTTTATAAAATTCTTTTAATTATGTTTCTAGTAAAACTACTAAAAACTTAAAAATATATATCTTGTTAGTTAAATTTAATAAAAATATTTAACTATCTCAAAATATATATATATATATATATATATACAAGTTTTATTGAGTTTTTATTATTTAGGGTATTTATAATAAACAATTTTCATTTATATATATTCAAAAGATTTTTAATATTCAAAAGATTTTTAATTATAAACATGTATATTTAAGTTATACACATGTTTAAATATGAACTAATTAAAAACTTAAAAAGTATATATTTTGGTTAAATTTTTTATATGTTTATAACTCATAAAAGAATTAACCAAAATAAACATATAAAAAATTTATTTTGGTTAAATTTTTTATATGTTTATTTTGGTTAAATCTTTTATTAGTTATAAACATATAAAAAATTTAATCAAAATATATACTTTTTAAGTTTTTAATTAGTTCATATTTAAACATGTGTATAACTTAAATATACATGTTTATAATTAAAAATCTTTTGAATATATATAAATGAAAATTATTTATTATAAATACCCTAAATAATAAAAACTCAATAAAACTTATATATATATCTATATATATATATTATAGTTAAATTTTATTTATATTATATATATATATATATATATATATAACTAAATATATATGATTATAATTAACTAAAAACTATTTTATCATGATTTTATGAAACTTATTATAATTATCATGTTTAATTAAATAATTAACATGGAAATATATGTAGGTTAAATTTTATATACCTAAACTTCATAGTAAGTGTCAACTACTCCAACCCCATCATATTATTATGTTTTTATTATGTTTTGTTGCTATTTTGTATGTGTTTTTTACATTCTACCACAATAGAAAATTGAAACTTTTTATTATTACAAACACATAATATATGGGGTGGGATATATAACATTAATTAAGTTGGGAATGAATGAATAGGGCCTAGTTTGCATAGGTAGGTAGGTATTGAACTAGAAGAGGTAGGTAAATAGAGTGTTCATCCCTCTCCTGATGGTTGAGATTGTGATTCCTCGAGCCATTCTTCTTCTATTTAGCAAAGCTAAGGCTTCGACACACTCAAGGTATAAATCTATGCTATGCTCAAGGTATAATATGATATAACAATAACCTTTTTAACCTTTACCTAGCCCTAAATGAAACTTATGGAAAACACCTCTTTCACCTTGACGAAAGAACTCCAATCCATACTATGCTATAATACATAGTATCACAAGGAGGTCCAGAGTTTTCTGGAAAAAAAGTGTGGTAGAGTCCCCCCAATAGACATCAACAACTGTCATACATTGTATTTTATTCCAAGGTCTTTGAAACACTGAAGATTCCATGAGGTCACTTTTATAAAAACTTGCTACATCTTTCACCTTCGCCTTAGTATTCTTTAAGTCCAAGAGAGCATGGAAGGAATTAGTTACAAGAGACAGGTTCAAGCAATAATCACCAAGAGTCTCTTGTCATGGATGCTTCTAGTGGCTTGACTTCCCTACCTTGGGTATGTACTGTACCTCTGTCATTTGAAACCCTCACAAAACTTGGTAGGGGGTTGTACTAGGACTAGCATGTCCTGCTTACTTGAATAATTGATTGTACATAGACATCACTTGTATCATAAGGCAAGGGGAAATTTGGTAGTAGATTTGTATATTTCTGTAACATTCAACTAGTAAACACATCATACTTCCAATGGTGGTTGATAGTTACAGTGTACACTATTACTAGTGGTAGTACTGCACTTACCTAGGGATTTATTTGTAAGGAAAAGGAGATTTTAAGCCTTGATAGAGGATTACATGAGGGAAACATCTTAATCTAACAATATTGTGCTTTTTAATTGTGGTATGATGCCAAATTTGGTTTCTGCATTAGATTAAATTTTGACATACTTCAGTTTGTGTAAATATGATAATTTTGATCAGCACAAATGCTAAGAATTGGTTCTTGATTTTTAACTTGCTCGCTACTTATTTGTTTGTCCTGAGAGGGTTATTTCTTTTTATAATTAAAAATTTCATGGACTTTAAAAATTGTTAGTTACAATGTGTTTTGAGAACCATTTGAATAAATAAGCTTCTTGAGGGCTAAATTAGGTCTCTTTTAGGCCGACCTATCCTTTTGGTAGCTTCTAGACCAATGTTTTACATAAAATATATTTCCTTTCTTTGATACATGAGCCCTTCAAGGGACTTTACATCATGACCTTCACTTTGAATCTTCTTCACAACCCTAGAGCACTCAATGTGTGCTTTGACCTAGGACAAATAAATAATGGGAAAGAAACCCATTTCATAATAAAATATTTTTCTTTTTACAAATAAATATTTTCTTTTCTTTCTTTTGACAAGTACAATAATTACATCTAGTCATGACATTATTCTAATTATGAAGACTGACACTAGTTGTTTCTTCAACAAAGCTTACTTCAAACCCTAACAATGTTCTTCTTCCATAACCTTGAAAAATTCCTCAAAATTGTAATTCAACCAAATTATAAAACAACTTATAATGACAACAGTGTTCTTTAGTAGAGCATATGGGGAGGTTAAAGGGAGGAGTATGCGAAGCAGACTTGTCTACGATCAATTCTACGACAATGTAACCTACTTTTTTAGATGAATTATTTTTAGTATTTCCTATATGACTATTATTTGTGCTAGTTCCTACGACTTTAAATATTTTTTTTCTCTTTCTTTTAAGTAAGTTTTGATGGTTCATACAGAGAAATATTAGCTATAATTCTCTTCATGATGTCTTTGACCAAGTCATATTCTAGAGTTTCAATCTAAACATTTTTGTTTTAGGTAGAATTTACATGCTATGAGATGGTTATAATAATTAATGGGTTACACTTGAATATCATCTTATGCTTTTTCAGGTTGCACATAAACAACATGTTAATTTTACAATGCCCGAATGTTTGTAAAAGGAACATTTAATTCCAACAAAACAAAATTTAATAATGCTTGAATTTATATACCAAGTAGTCATAAAAATAATGCGATCAAACAATCCAGAAAAAGACTTCCCAAGACCAAGCCAACCACCAAACAATCTTCCTTGAACAAAAACAAGATCTCCAATGAGTCAACAAGGTTGACCTTACCAAGAATGTAACTTCTCTAAATTTCGACTTCATCAATTAGGTCTGCAAATTCAGCTTCCAAAAACTCGAACCTACAGTAACCCAAGAATCACAAAAACTCGCACAAGTGGGCCAATAATAGTAGGAGATCAGACTTCTTTCTTTTGCTAAGATTCTTCTTTTCTTCACTAGGGTGATTTATTGTCTTCTATGCTCCTCACATAGATTTTATATCATAGATTAAATGCCAAGATTTGTGTTATTAGAGAAGGCTGAAGTACCCTTATTTATAGTCTTCACAAGGGCTAGAGTGGGCCTCTCTAGGCCGACTTTATCATGGATGAACGACTTGGTCATGGGGTCTTTCTAGAATTTTCTAAACATAAAAGTAATATTTTATTCCTTGATGGAAGATCCCAATCAAGTCTATTACATCATGGCATAAACTTTGATTCAAGATAAAAACCATAGAGCACTCAATGAGTTCTTAGACCTAGGAACCAAAAACTTTGAGCATGAAACCCATGATTTAGTAAATAATTTTTCTTTTACAATAATTTTCTTTTCTTTTGATAAGTACATAAGAGATACATCATGTCATGAGCCAAATAAAATTATGAAGACCAATACTAGTTACAAATTTCAATAGGAACTTCACATGTTACAAACCTTCAATGTCTTCTAAGGCAGATTTCTCCTCAACTAAACTCATCTCTCCTTATTTTGTACTTCATATTTATTATTATTCGCAGACTTAGTTTGAAATTAAGTGCATGTGTGATGTATCTCAAAGGAGGTTGAATGCCTACTTCATATAACCTTCCAAAGGATATTTAAGCCCAATGGGAGGCCAACTTCAGCTAACTAGCTGACCTATTCTTGGGAGCACTATAAGTATTTTTCCAAAATACAAATTTATTTTATTTCTTTGATACAAATTCTCGAATGGGTCTTTATGTAATGAAAATTACCTTTTGACTCAAGACAATCCTAGAGGCATGCAATGGATGCCTGCCATATTAACCAAAGACTCAGGTATGAAACCCATGCTTTATTATTATTTTTTTTTTTTACAATTTTATTTCTTATTTTGATCAATATATAACAACTACATCATGACATGGGACAAATAACAATTATGAAGATAGAAACTAGTTACATTTCCCAACAAATAGGAGCATGTTGATTCAACTAAGCCATAGGAGCAACACCAATTATGTTTCCATTTTGAGTTTCTCACTCAGTTTGAGACAAAGTTTCATTTGACACACTAAAATAGTAGAACTATGGTTCATGAAACCCTAGAAAACCTCCAGCAATTTTGGACCTGAGGAAACCATAGAAACCCTAGGGTATTTGCACATGTGAACATTAGAAGTCAAATTACAAAGTTTCGAAATCTTTATGTGTCTTTCAATAGGTCAAATATCCATATTTATATATCCTTTCCAAGAGGCTCCATTATCCTCTATGGGAAAAATTTTCCTTGGTTATTCGACTTGGTCTTGGGAGTCTTCTAGACATTTCTAATTTCAAAATAATTTTTCTTTCCTTGATACGAATTCTCGAAAGGGTCTTTTACAATATGACAAGGACTCTTGACTCATGATAAACCCTAGGAGCATTCAATGGATGCTTGATCTAATGACAAAGCACTTGAGCATGAAACCCATTCTTTCCAAAATCATTTTCTTTCTTCTTTTGATAGATACATAAGAATTACATCATGACATGAGTCAAATGACAATTATGAAGAACATAGCTAGTTAAATTCTTCAACATATTAAAGTATGTGGGTAATTTTTTGTAATGGAAGATTAAATGTTATCAGATTATGTTGAGTTCTTAAGTTATCAAGTGAGTTCATTGCTTAGGATGAATAGGTTCTCAAGTTCACAAGTTTTTAAATGTTACTTGAATATTTTAAACACAAAGAACTTCCTTATAACTCACTTGTACTAATATAATGTTCTTGTGGTTTCATCAAGACGTTTCTCAACATCTCTTATGACACTCGCTAACAATTTCTCTCATTTGATGGAGTGTTATAAAACATTCAACCAAATAGGTATTTGTCAGATCTATCTTCGTTGAGTGATGAAAGTTCAGGTAGGATAGAATAAATTGACCAAACATCTGCTACATTGTCCAGTAGGCGAAGATCAACTAGAGGGGAAAAAATTAGAAGAAAATTCCGTATACACATGGAAAATTTTCTCGCTAAGGGAGGGTTATATTCTTATGATAATGAGAGAATAACTGATATCAAGGTTCCCTTTAGGTACAAACATCTAGTGAAACAATGGGCACTCGAGGATCTTCTTGAAATAAACACTGCTTTTTCTGTCAATGAAAGGGTATACCACATTGCCCCATCGTTATTACATGGTTTGGGGCTATTTTCCATAGATGTCATAAAGGTATGTTACAGAGGATTAACTGAATTTATGGAGTATGTTGGACCCTGTTACAAATACAATGATTGGGTATGGTGTTACACGTCATTTTTTTGCATGGAGAAAATGACCATCGGCTTGGATCTTTCACTATCCATAAATGTGTCCCAAGACATTCCCCTATAAATTTAGAATAAATAACTATCCCAAAGAAGGTTAAATTACTGGATCCCATGATTAAAAATCCAGATTTTGGCTTCCTATGAAGTTCCCTAGTCAATCTCTACACATACACAGAGAAGTCCACTAGAAACTGCGCATAAGTGCGCTCTGTCTTACATTGTGGCCAGCGCACATGACTTAACGAATATACAAATAAAAGGTAAAATCTAGAAGCATTGTTCGTAGTATCTATCCCAACCAAAAAGCTTCGAATGGTTTCCTATTTAGCCCTGATCCCTCCCATCATGGAGCAACTCCCTTCCTTTGTGGAACCCCTCTCCCACTATTAGTGGATCTCATTCCTCAGAGAATGGATCCAAAACTTCCCATTCTTGGCCTATAAAGCTACTACAAGACTACTGAGAGGATACTTCTTTTACTGTGTCAACCTCGTTAAAAACTGAAAAAGGTTCTTATGAGCATATTAATTTTGTTTCAAGCTCGCATAAACATGAAACAACCCATGAGGATGGCTCTTTTACTGTGTCAACCTCCTTAAAAAATGAAACAAGTCACCGTGAGCATGGTTCTTTTACTGTGTCATCCTCGTTAAAAAAATGAAACAAGTCCCTATGAGGATGGTTCTTTTACCCTGTCAACCTCGTTAGAAAATGAAACAAATGCCCGAATATAGTTCTTTAAATGTGTCAACCTCGTTAAAAAATGAAGCAAGTTCTTATGAGCATAGTTATTTTTGTTTGAAGATCGCATAAAAATGAAACAATTTCCCATGAGGATAGTTCTTTGGTTATTTCAACCTCGTTAAAAAATGAAACAATTGAATGAGAGGATAGTTCTTTAGACTTTTATTGTGTCAGCCACGTTAAAAAATGAAACAGGTTCTTATGAGCATAGTTATTTTTGTTTCAAGCTCACATAAACATGAAACAACCCATGAGGATGGTTATTTTACTTTATCAACCTCGTTAAAAAATGAAACATGTCACGGTGAGGATGGTTATTTTACTGTGTCTGTTATGAAACCAGCTCACAAAAAGATAGAAAAGATAGTTGAACACCTTAGAATTCAGCCTCTTCGAGGGGGAAACCTCCTTTACATTACACAAATGAACAATTCTTGGATGATACAAATGAAAATACCTCCTTTCTATATATAGGAGTCTAAGGGGTCATAACATAATCAGAGTCGACATAACAATAATGTAAGGGCACAATAATAACAATAGTGGGCTTCTATGGGGCATAATAGTAACAATATGGGCACTACATGGGTACATCAATATAATAAGTGGGTTGTACTAATAACAATAAGGGGTTACACTAGTAGTATAGGGGCCTAACAGTGTCAACCTTGTTAAAAAATGAAACAAGTCCCTATGAGGATGGTTTTTTTACTGTGTCAACCTCGTTAAAAAATGAAACAACTACCTGAGGATAGTTCTTTTACTGTGTCAACCTCGTTAAAAAATGAAACTGGTCCTTATGAGGATAGTACTTTTACTTTGTCAACCTCATTAAAAAATGAAATAGGTCATATGAGCATAGTTCTTTTCCTATGTAAATATCATTAAAAAATGAAACAATCCTCCCCTAATTAAGTCAAATCTTTCCCCTGATATCATAAATGAACCTTCATTTCATCTACCTTTTAGTAACCAATAGTCTACTCAAGTGGATCAAATGAAGCTTGGGGGGCATAAGCCTATGTCGTTATGCTAGGGGCATTAAAACTTATCTCAAGCACAATTTCCTCTTTGTTTCAAGCTTGTGTAAAAATGAAACTACTCTCAAGAACAATTTTTCTCTATTTCAAGCTTGTGTAAAAACGAAACCTATTTTGAGTCCATTTTGGTTATTATTTTCAAGGCTCGTTAAACTCATGAAAATCACGAGCTTCTTTTGCTATTTTTTCATTCTTGTAAAACGTACATGAAAATGTCGAGTGCTTTTCAATTTTCCTGCTCGTTAATTAAATTGAAAGTCGGCGATAATGAGTATATTTTTATCACTTTTTCGAACTCGTTAAAACTTACAAAAAAGAAAAACAAGGAGTTCCCTTTATGCCCTTTTCAAACTCCTTAACCATGAAAATATTGATGAGTACTTCATTATTCGAAATCGTAAAAGTAAATGAATAGTTGTCTATTCAGTATAAGTTTACCCATTTTATGGACTAAACTATACTATTTACGAAAAAGGTATGCATTGAATAATCATGGTCAATAGAGTTCTCTCCTACATTATTTTACCCTTTTTTGGGCTTGAGGGACTTAATTTATGAAAAAAGACATTGTGGAGTTTACTTATGTTTTTCTCCTGACTCCATAAAACTGAAAAACTCCTTGCTTTACTTTCTTTGGGCTCGTTAAAATTTACGTTGAAAGAACTAAATGAGTTTTCTTTTCGTGTCTTTTCAAACTATTTAAATATGAAAATGGCATTGAGTTACTCCTTCACTGGACTTGTAAAATATAAACAGTGCAGGACTCGTTAAGCATGACGAGACTGAACCACTCCTTTTTAGGGTCCATTAAAAATACTTCGAAGGACTCATTCTAAGGATGAGCTTATAGGACAAGCATAAGCTATCCTCCTTAAGATTGTAAAAAATAAAGTGGTAATTTCTAGTAATGGTGGTAATTGAAATTGATCTAAGACAATTAATAAGGTATTACAGACTCATGTGCATGGATGTGCCTATGTTATTTTATGCAACGGATCGATAAGATTGTGAAATACACGGGCAATGAAGCAGTAAGAGAAACATAATAAGCAGATACATACACAACAAATTTAATAAGGAGTTCACCCAATACTCCTGGGCTATGTCTCCTGGTCCAGCCTTTAGTGGTGGCCTCTCTATTATGTTTTCAAAGCAGATTTTTTACAACAATGAGCTCAATTTGAGTCTCACTCAACAGATATAATTTAGCAAGACTGTACTTGGATCCCCCAAGTCTCTGGAGTACACAGACTCTCCTTACTAAATCTTGACCTCTATTGGTCACAATGGTATGAGTCCAATCTGAGACTCAATACATGACAGGCATATACAGAGGAGTTCGCTTGAACCTCTCAAGCCTTCTTTGGAGTACACAGACTCTCTGACTCTCTCTGTCTCTGTCTCGATGCTGCCTTTGCTTCTGTAGGTCAGCTCGACTTCTCCTCTCTGTTCTCTACTCTTTGCTTCTTGCTCTCACTTACTTCTTCTGCTTGCTTCTTTCTCTGTCAGCTCGTGGCTTTAAAGCCAATCTGCTTTCTAACTGTTCGTTTTCGCTTCCCGACTTTCTGGTTCCCCTGCCTCTATTCGTTCGAATCCCTCTGTTCTGCGTAATCATCATTGTATAACGCCCCACAAGGAGGTGGCCACCTATTTCATAACGAATTGAGTGTCAGTTCTCTTGGAAATGCTTGAATGGTTGTTATTTCCATTTTCTCCAAGATTGCTCGCGAAACACGAATCTTTGCCAACTCATCGTCCATGCCGGACTTCAAATCCTATACAACTCTGTCTGTTTACCTTGTCAGGTCCGGTCATGCATCGGAACGCATCTCCGCCGTCGATCTGGAGCCCCTACATCCTACGGTCTCCATCCATATCGGGCGGGTAAGTAACATGATGTTTACTCATCTGATGTGAGAAGTTTTCTCTCTCTTCCGCTGGATGCGTGGCACCCATTGTGTGGCATCGGGCGAGACTCGGTTGAAACCGCTTATCGATCAAAACCCTTCCAATATTCTGCCAGTTTTCTTGGGCCCCACTTCTGACGGAATTGGCGCGATATCCATTGTATTTCATAATTTTTTGGGTTCGGGTGTTTGTGGCCCTTTCCTTCTTTGAGGGGTTTGCCCGACGACCCCCGTTTCTTGATATGACCTCCTGTTCTGCTAATTCATGACAGCGTGTGTTAACATGGGCCAACGGTCTGCGCGCTTGACTGAGGGTCCTTGTTGCTCTGCGTTGACCATAATTGCAACTGATACGAGGATACTTCTGATAAGCTCGATATTTATAAGACTTTGAAACTCTGGCATGAATTTTATAGAGTTCATGAAAACTTAGAGAGTGTTCTAGGATCCAAATTGGATCACAACCTTCCCAGTGAAAAATCTTTTGGACCACCAAAAGTTGGTTTTTAAGCATCAATCAAGTGAGGGTATAGATTCCTCGCTTGCCCAATTTCTATCTGTTTTGCACTGTTTGGTTTTGAACCTTTGAGTTCGATCCTGAGGTACTCAACATCACCTCTGCACGTAGTTCTCACCTTCCTGTCTAGAACTATATCTTCCTGCAATTCATTGAGATATTCAGGTAACATATCATCAATAGAAGGCAATTGACTCTGCACTTCAGGATCTTCAATCAATGAGGGTTCAAATAGTCTCAAGCTTTCTGCATTAACTACTGAATAGATGTGCATGTAAGCTGGAAAATCAAGGCGAAAAGAATTCTCGCCAATTTTCTCAAGTATCTTGAAAGTTCCATACCTTATTGGCTTCAACTTCTTTCCTTCACCTTGCATTCTGTCTTTGCTGATATACAACCAGACTTGATCACCAACTTGGAAGCTATGCTCAATCCGATGCTTATCATGCCTTGCCTTGTTTTTGGCTTGGCTCTTTTCCAGGTGTTCCTGTACTGCCTGGTGAATCTCTTGGATTTGTTCAATGAACTTGGTTGCCTTGTCCACATCACTGTGTCCATCAACCGCTATATCTTTACCAAAGACAAAATCCGAGGGAGACCTTGGTGTGAAACCAAAACAGGTCTCAAAAGGAGATCTCTGTGTAGAAGAATGTTTAGCACGGTTGTAAGCATGCTGCACATAACATAAATGTTCATCCCAAAGCTTGGGATGCTTGCTGCAATAGCCTTTGAGAAACTCGACCATTGTCCTGTTGACCACTTCTGTTTGGCCATCTGTTTGTGGATGAAAGGATGTGTTCTTCTTCAGTCTGGTGTCCATCAATTCCCACAGACTCGACCAAAAATTCCCAACAAATTGGGAATCTCGATCAGATACAATGGAAGTGGGTAATCCAAAATTAACCCATACATGCTGAAAGAACAACTTTGTGGTTTGTTCAGCTGTAACCTGTTTGTTACAAGGTATTAAAATACACATTTTGTTGAACCTATCCACCATAACATATAAATAGTCATGACCTTTTCTAGATTTAGGCAGTCCCCCAACAAAGTCCATGGAAACACTTTCCCATGGATGAGAAGGAACTGGAAATGGAGTGTACAAGCCTAGTTTTCTATTGCTGGGCTTGCTTTTTGCACACATAGTACACCCTCTTACATATCTAGAAGCTGTCTTATTCATTTTTGGCCAATAGCAAAATCTTTGCAGCTATGCAACTGTTTTACTTACACCAAAGTGACCTGATATTAGAGAAGTGTGTGCTTCTCGAATTATCTTTACTCTTTCAGTTTGTGGAATGCATAACTTTCCAAAATGATACAAGAGTTGGTCCTTAACATGATAATCTAATTCTTCTATTTGTTTGCCACGACTTAAAGTTGCATATACATCTTTAAAACCTATATCTTGAGCATACTGTTCAATGTAGCTTTCATGCAATACTGAATTATGCTTAAGTATAGTAGATACATTTATGATAGGTATGGACAAAATATTTGCAACTTTATTGTGTATGCCCTTTTTATACCTAATCACTAAATGAAACTGCTGTAAGAAACCCATCCACCTATAGTGTCGTGATTGCTGCAACTTAGTTTGGGAGTGTAAATATTGAAGTGGTTGATGATCAGTATGTATAATTGTCTCTTTGCCCATTAAGTAATGTTTCCATTTTTTCACACTCTATACTAATGCATACAATTCTTTATCATATGTGGGATAATTAACTACTACAGAATTAAATGTCTCAGAATGATAACATATGGGTTTACCGTGCTGCATCAACACTGCTCCCATGGCATAGTCACTAGCATCTGTTTCAATCTCAAATGGTCTTTGAAGATCAAGCAGTGCTAGTACTGGTGCTGTACTAATATTTTCTTTATGGCGTTGAAGGTTTTCTGCTGTTTGCCTCCCCACTAAAACACCTTATTCAATCCTGTTAAAGCATGTAAAGGAGATGCAATTAAGGAAAATTTAGCAATAAACTTTCTCCAATATTGTGCTGCCCCTAGGAAGCTTCTAACTTCAGTAGCAGACTTGGGTTTAGGCCAGTTTATGATGACTGCAACCTTAGAGGGATCTATCTTCAATTCACCACCCCCTAGAATATGACTCAAATAATTCGAAGATGTTTTTCCAAATTCACATTTTGATAATTTAACATAGAGCTTTTCTCTTTTCAAAACATCTAGAGTTTGCTTGACATGCTTCAAATGTTCTTCCCATGTTTTACTGAATATAAGAATGTCATCTAAATATACAATGACAAAATCATCAATAAAAGGTCTGAGTACATCATTCATTACTCTCATGAAAGTAGCAGGAGCATTAGTTAAGCCAAAAGGCATAACTAACCACTCATACAATCCCTGCTTTGTTTTGAAAGCAGTCTTCCATGCATCTTGCTCTGCAACTCTGACCTGATGGTAGCCACTATGCAAGTCCAACTTGGAAAAGTAAACAACTTCTTTCAACTGATCTAGTAGATCATCTATGCGAGGAAGGGGATAATGATTTTTGATCGTTATCTTATTCAGTGCTCGGTAATCAATGCACATTCTCCATGAGGCATCTTTCTTTCTCACCAAGACAATTGAAGACCCATATGGTTATGTGCTAGGTCTTATGAACCCTTTCTCGAGCAGCTCTTGTACCTGCTTCTTGATTTTTGCATTCTCTAAAGCAGACAACCTGTACATTCCGATGTTAGGCAATGGAGCATCTTGTTGCAAATTAATATCATGTACTATTTCCTTTTGGGGTGGCAGACTTTTAGGTTCTTGGAATAGTATATCATATTCAGAAACAACTTTTTCTAAATCAGCTTGCTATTTAGCATTATAGCCCTCAAATATATTGGTTTTATCAGGTTCCTTTTCCTTTACAACAATAAGTAAAAATTGCTTGCATGAATTTACAATTCTTTTCATCTTCCCTAAGTTTATGAGAGTACAATTATTCTTGAGTTTATGAGCTCTTACAATATATTCGATTCCCTCTTTAACGAGTTGATACTTGTTTTCAGCTCTATAGAAAATAGCTTTCCTATCATACAAGTAAGGACTTCCTAAAACAATTCCACATATATCCAAAGGAACTATATCTAACTCAACCTCATCTGCAAATGTTGACCCAAAAGAAAACCTAAGTTTATATTGTCTAGTCACTTGTAGCTTTGCTTTATCACATAACCAACCTAATGGATATGGCTTCTTGTGAGGTGTGGATAGTAATCCCAGCTTCTTTACAATTGCTTTAGAAATTAAATTTACTTGTGAGCCACTATCAAACAAAGTATCAATCTTTTGATGCTTGGAAATAACTCAAATATGAAAAAGCTCATGTCTTTTCCTCTCATTTTCTTCATTATGAGTAGATTGTGCAGAATTACTAGTAGATGCTTCAGAATTTTTACCTTTTATACTTGTGGCTGTGATTATTGTTTCATCTCCTGAGTCTGACCCCAAATCTGTTTGAATAGCTGCAACAATCTTCTTCTTTTTGCCGTCGAACTTCTTGGGTCTTAGCTCCAGATGCAGAATCCTGTAGTGTTCATCATCATGCCCATCCTTCTTGTAGTGAGTGCATGAAGGTTTGGTCTTTTGTACAACATTGGCCTTCCTCTCTTTCCATTTTTGTTTTCTCTTTTCCTTGTTCTTGCTTGTCGTGGGTTTTGATGATCCCCCAACTTCTGGGTTCACATTCTTGCCTCTAGCCTCTATATGGGTAGCTTGAACGGATACCTCATATATGCTAGTGGGATTAAACGTGAGAATGGTGTGCTTTAAATAGCTGTGTAGACCACCTATATACTTCAGCAGAGTTTCAGGTGAGTCTAAAGAAATTCCTAGAATCAATGCTCTTTTTCTAAATTCTTGAGTGTAGCCTTGTACACTTTGCCCTTTTAATTGGCGAAGAGTTTCCCAGCTCATCATTACTTGCTGCATATAAGCTAGTGGATAGAATTGATTTTTAATTGCAGAAACAAATTCACTCCAGACAGAAAGAATTTTACCATGCTTCTTCATGTAAGCTTGTGTCCTGCCTTCCCACCATACCAAGGCAGTGCCTCCAAGGTGCAGGCTGGCCAATTAAATCTTACTTTTGTCTGAATCAATGATCTGTACCCTGTAATACACATCAATCTGTCTAATCCAATTATCCAGCTTCTCTGCATTCAACTCTCCATCATATATCAAAAAATCATATTTAACATCTAATTTAATCAAATATGTTTTCTTTTTATTTTCAGGGCTATTAGGAGGTGTGGGAGTTTGATGCATCTTCATCTCTACCTTTCTTAAATTCTCTATACATTTCCTCTACCATGACCCTCATGGTCATGAAACTATCCATGAACTGGGAGTTTGATTTCAAGGAACTTTCTTCTGCAATTTTCCTCTTAGGATAGACTCTTCCAATTTCTGGATTAGCTTCAACCAATTCTCCTTCTTCTAATTTGAGCTTTGTCCTAGTTAGCATTCAATAATATAATCCAGCACAATCTTGTCTAACCTTAACAACCTAATGCTCTGATACCACTTGATCTGAAATTGATCTAAGACAATTAATAAGGTATTACAGACTCATGTGCATGGATGTGCCTATGTTATTTTATGCAATGGATCGATAAGATTGCGAAATACACAGGAAATGAAGCAGTAAGAGAAACATAATAAGCAGATACATACACAACAAATTTAATAAGGAGTTCACCCAATACTCCTGGGCTACGTCTCCTGGTCTGGCCTTTAGTGGTGGCCTCTTTATTATGTTTTCAAAGTAGAGTTTTTACAATAGTGAGCTCAATTTGAGTCTCACTCAACATATATAATTCAACAAGACTGTACTTGGATCTCCCAAGTCTCTGGAGTACACAGACCCTCCTTATTGAATCTTGATCTCTATTGGTCACAATGGTATGAGTCTAATCTCAAACTCAATACATGACAGACATATATAGAGGAGTTCGCTTGAACCTCTCAAGCCTTCTCTGGAGTACATAGACTCTCTAACTCTCTCTGTCTTTGTCTCGATACTGTCTTTCCTTCTGCAGGTCAACTCGGCTTCTCCTCTCTATTCTCTGCTCTTTGCTTCTTGCTCTCACTTACTTATTCTACTTGCTTCTCTCTCTGTCAGCTCATGGCTTTAAAGCCAATCTGCTTTCTGACTATTCGTTTCCGCTTCCCGGCTTTCTGGTTCCCCTGCCTCTATTCGTTTGAATCCCTCTGTTCTGCGTAATCATCACTGTATAACGCCTCACAGGGAGGTGGCCACCTATTTCATAACGAACTGAGTGTTAGTTCTCTTGGAAATGTTTGAACGATCGTTATTTCCATTTGCTCCAAGATTGCCCGCGAAACACGAATCTTTGCCAACTCATCGTCCATGCTGGACTTCAAATCCTATACAACTTTGACTGTTTACCTCATCAGGTCCGGTCATCCATCGGAACGCATCTCCATCGTCAATCTAGAGCCTCTGGATCCTACGGTCTCTGTCCATATCAGGCGGGTAAGTAACATGATGTTTACCCGTCGGATGTGAGTGGTTTTCTCTCACTTCCACTAGACGCGTGGCACCCATTATGTGGCATCGAGCGAGACTCAGTTGAAACTGCTTACCACTCGAAACCCTTCCGATATTCTGCCACTTTTCATGGGCCCCACTTCTAATGGAATCAGCGCGATATCCGTTGTATTTCATAATTTTTCGGGTACGGGTGTTTTTGGACCTTTTCTTCTTTGAGGGGTTTTCCCGACGATATGCGATTAGCGATTAGTCGCTAATCTCATATCCGAAACTACCCCCATTTCTTGATATTACCTCCCGTTCTGCTAATTCGTGACAGGGCACGTTACCATGGGCCAACGGTCTATGCGCTTGACCAAGGGTCCTCATTGCTCCGTGTTGACCACAAATTGCAACTGATATGAGGATACTTCTGATAAGCTCGATATTTATAAGACTTTGAAACTTTGGCATGAATCTTACAGAGTTCATGAAAACTTAGAGAGTGTTATAGGATCCAATTTGGATCAGGTGGGGGAAAAGTGAGAAAAAACCATTATTTTTGTTTGATAAAAGGTAGTATGTCGTTCTTGAACATGACACTCCATCACTTTTTTGTCCAGGTTGGGAAATCCATTTTCCTCTTAGTTGACCATACCTTATTGAAAGCATTCAGTTGGTTTGGGTTTTATTTTTGAGTCAAATTTTGCCAAGTCATCATGTCGTGCCTCTGATATGCTCAAGAGAAGTTCAAACTCATTCAAATTACTTTTCAGGTCATAGCCTTCAGTTGCATCGACCATCCCTAAGTCAGTCCCGGATTAATCTAAATTGTTGTTCTTCAAAACTTGACATGAGTTTCATATCATAGGCCCTCCTGTGACAGATCACTTCATATCGACTTCAACTCACTATCTAGGAAGTTGATATCGAAACCTTCAGTACCTTGGAGCCTGCATGCCTTAATGGCAAGTTTCTCATCATTGACCTTCGATCATATGGTTCTATGGTTGTTTGACATCAACACATCGATTCACACTTCATAGATTGTACTGGATGTACCTTTAGAGCCATTTTCATTATTGGTGGTTTCTCTTGCGCTTGTTAATGGTTCACATCATTGAACGGTAATCAAGTGGTTTCTACCATGTTCGACTTTGAGACATCCACTCACATGGCTAGATTTGTACTACGGATCGAGAGACAAAGATCAAGACCTTGGATCTAGTTTCATCCATCTAGGTTAAATGGAGTTATTAAATATTCATGATTGTAAACATATATCCATTGATGGCTGCATCCATGCTATTTCTTTTGTTGACATGGATCTTTAGATGCATTTTCGTACTATTCTTTGAGACATTTATACTCTGAGTATGGGAATGCCTTTCTCAACAATGATATTATATGTTTCATTTTAACATTTAATTGATTGTTTCAGGTCTTTGACTATAGTCTCTAACCCAAACCTTAGCATGATAAAGTGCTTCAGTAATCTATCATCTCTTTCGACTTTTCACTTTAGGAGGGAAATCTGTTACACATCATTTTGTCGCATTGAGCAAATGTCCATCGGTTTAGGTCTTTCATTATCCATAAATGTGTTCGAAGGCATTCCCTTGCAAAGTTAGAATAAAAACTATCCTAAAGAAGGTGAAAACATGGTTCAAAACCTTGATTTTGGCTTCCTGCGTAGTTCCCTAGGCAATCTATATGCATATGCAGAGAAGTCCATTAGAAACTGCGCATAAGTGCACTCTATCTTACACTATGGCCTGCACACATGACTTAAGGAATGTAAAAATAAAAATTAATCTCTAGAAGCATTGTTTGTAGCATCTATCCCAACCAACAAGTTTCAAATGGTTTCCTATTAAGCTCTGCTCTATCCAATCATGGAGTGACTCACTTCCTTTGTGGAACCCCTATCCCACTTTTAGTGGATCTCATCCCTTGGAGAATGGATCCAAAACTTCCCATTCTTGGCCTATAAAGCTATTATAGGTCTGAGGATTGGGGGAGGACTATGAAAGTAGGCTTATGCTATTGGAATAAGGTTGGAAGGCTATTCATTCAAGGAGAGGGTTAGAGATTGTGGGAAGGGTCTTGCAACATCAAGGCTACATGGTTGTAAGGATATTATCCATTCTATTAAATATGGTTGTAAGGATATTCTCCATTCTATTAATATAAAGGCAATTGTTATTTCTCAATTACATATTTGTTGATATAATTTGTAGGATTCCTTGATCACCTACAGAGATTGTGATTACATATTGATCAGTTTATGATACATGAATGGTTAATTAGTCTATTTATCACTTATGTTATATATTGGATACTTTGATCTCGTGTTTGTTTTTGTCTATGAAAATCGCCTTTAGGACATTATGGAGAAGATGTGGGGAGCATGATATATAAAGCATTGAGGAGTGAATGGTCAGAAGCTTTGAAGGGGACTTCATCAATCATTTCGTTTAAACAGTAAGTGGCCTCTATCATAATATTTGTTTCAGTAAATCATAGTCTAGAAAAAGGTAGCAGTTCCTAGTTTTTTGTTACTACGTTTCTTTGAAATCTAGGAATATCGCTCTTGTTCGCAAGAGGGATAAGTTGACATAACAAATGGCTAGTCCAATATACCAAAATTATGCAAAGATATGGAGGGGTCACAAATTATATACAACTAAAATACAATGATGAAAATAAAGGCGCAACTATGTATATTGATGAAAGGTCAAAAGCAACAGGGAATATTGAATGGTTTATAAATAGTACATGACCTGTCACCACAAATACGCAACCCAATTGCATATTTAAGGGACGTGAAGGAAACTATGTATTCATATGTGCCATTAAATCAATAGTTGCAGGGGAAGAGTTGTCCATTGATCACAATTTGAATAGAATAAGTATAAATATTTCTATTATGGGGGTGGTATGTATTCAATTTTACCTAACTTGTAATCAATGTCTATTGTATGTTATGATTGTCATTTAGTACAATATATTGTTAGCCATCTTGTAAGTTGAGGAAGCATTTTAATACATCATGGTTAAAATATTGTGTCAGGTTGACTAAGGTCAAAGGGCACCAACCTCACAAGAAGTAAACCTCAATGTATTTGTACGTAAAATAATATAACCATGAGATATATATAGAAGTAGCATTTAATCGATTTTAGAGTAAGTCAAATCCATGTTTTTAGGCATCATATAACTAAATGAAAGATTCATTATGCACATGAACAACTTGAGCAAATGCATTCCTTCATCCTTTCCAAACTATTGTTTCTATACAATATGGAATTTATACTGATCTTGTCATAATGCCTCTTGCAAGGGCCTTCGAAGATGATGAAGTTTTTATATTATAGAACCTTTTATATTGGCCATGATATGTTGTGAATTTTCTATATAAATTCATACATATGTTAGTAGTGGTTTTCTTATTAATATAATGATGATTGAATGTGGATGATTTGCAAATTACACTTATTTGATAAATACGGTGATAAGGGGAAGGCACCAACCTTAGAGAATTCCACAGATGCTCGTGAGGAAGAGGTTACTAAAGAAGTACTTTTTATGTCCTCTGATCCAATCCAAGCAATAGTGAAGCTTCAAATGAAAGAAAATGCTATGAATAAAATATATAAATAATATAAATATAAGTAACGAGGATAATTGTAATCAATAGTTAGGTTGAAGAGGCCTCTCGTTCTCGTTGTAAATCAATCATTCTCATTCTTATTCATATATTTAATATAATATTTATATCCTCAATGGATAACTTCATATTCCATGTCTTTTGGAGTAATTAATTTGCAGAAGGAACTTTGTTCGCTTCATTTGGTATCAGAGCCACGTTTGGCTGATCACTAGGCCTTTGGCCATCAACCTGTCGTCAACTATGTTGCCGTCGTTATTCCAGCGTTTCGCTACTAGTTTTGGAGTTTCTCCATTTCACCAGATTTGTCGTCAGGCCCTTGGCCATTTAAAAGATTTTAAACAAATATATAGAGGAATTATTCAAAAAAAAAAAAACAAAAACAGTTATAACTTAAAAAGTGACTCGAGAACTTACCTGGCAGCGTGAGCTGCCATTTGCATCGAAGCCATCAGGTTTTCTGTGGCACGCACGTACTAAAACATGACTCCCCACAGTCGGCGTTATCCTTCCTCCCTACCGCAGCCACTCCCAACCACCCTTCACATCCACACCTCTGCCATTCTGCTTCCATTCCCCTGTTGCCCCTGCATCGCTGTCTTTGAGAATATATAATATTGAAAATTTTTTATATAAAAAACTATATATAAAGAATTACGTTAAAAAGAAATATAAAAAATGAAATAATTTTTACTGCCGTCCGACAGCAAGCCACAGGCTGTTGACTAGCCGTCACCAAAGCCACCCCGCTATCGCACACATCGCCTCAACCGTGTGTCCCAACACTATATCCCTCCCTACGATCACCCAACCATTGTACACATTCTGCAGCTTGGACAAACCACCAATTGTCCAGTCCGAACTACTGCAACCCAGCCAACAAGCAGCGACCCCATACTCGCTGCCAAAATTTCGTTAACGCCGCTGCCACCTTGAAACTCCAACAGACAACTCGTTGCACGTTGATTTCGTCCCACAATGCTGTACAGAAGACTTCGCTCGACTTGTCATGCCAAGCACCACATCTGCTGCAACCTCATCATAACATTGCCTCTGACCAGCTACTAGGACCATCGCATTTCTTCGTACCATCGCGTTTGTACAACGTTGATATTAATCCACAAATTAATACTTTTAATTAACAATTCGATATATTACTTTTTTTTCCAAAGAAAAAACAAACCTTTTATAATTATGATAAAAAGTTACATATCATATGCTGAAGCATTCCTTTGACTGTATGATGGATCATCATAAAGA
This sequence comes from Pinus tabuliformis, assembly GCA_031772625.1. Classification (NCBI taxonomy): domain Eukaryota; kingdom Viridiplantae; phylum Streptophyta; class Pinopsida; order Pinales; family Pinaceae; genus Pinus; species Pinus tabuliformis. The sequence continues at coordinate 484,067,655 of CM062810.1, read as the reverse complement.
TTTGTATGAAGACTATTCTGCCTTCCTTCAGCAAAAGATAGGTGGAGCATACTGAGCATAACAAGAGCCTCCTCTATAGAGGAACAATTCGATATATTACATTTCAAGTCAATCCGGAAAAAGTTAAAGGAAGAATTAAATTTAAAGTTTTTAAATGTTGACCAGAGGTATTCGAAAACAAAATAAGGCGGGGTGTTAAAAAGTGGAAGGAAGTTGCATATGAAGTGAAGGAACTTCATATCTATTAATATATATACAATATCATTAAAAATATTACACTACATAAAGTGTAATAGATTAAGAGAATATAACATATATAAAAAAATAAATATATATAAATTTTATATAATTATAATTTTATAATATATATAAATTAAATTATCATATATATATATATATATATATATATATATATATATATATATATATATATATATATATATATATATATATATATATATATATATATATATATATATAAAGGGTATTTATAAAAAAAAAAGGGAGATAAAATAAGTGGAAAAAAAATATGAAACCTCTAAGTAATGAACAAAAGAGAGGTATAGAACACTTGATCACAATACTTGAGCGAAAATGTGTTGAGGAGAGAGAGAATGGAATCTCTATTCCAAGTTGAATGTCCATCATCACTCCCACAAAATGATGTAATCCAGTGTACCGAGAAAGTGCAGCTAAAAGATCAAGAGAATGGCAAAATAGCCAAAAGTCAACAAAACAAGGAAGCGTTAGAACACGAACATAAAGATCTTGTGGATATGCATTACAAAGAAATAATGGAAAAGGACAAAGAAATTTCTCTTCTCAAGGACCACGTCGAAAAATTACTGGCGCAAGTGAAGAAGGCTAAGGTCACAAAAAAAGAACTCGAGAAGCACTTATCAAAAGAAGAAGAGGAAACTTTGCATTTAAAGAACCTTAATACAAATTTATTAGAACAAATTAGAGATCTAAAAGATGAAAAGCTTAAATTTCAAAACACTGAAAATAAAGTTGATAAATTAGAAATCAAAGAACTTTTACGATTGAAAAACCATAGTCAAAGTCTACTCACTCAAATTAAGAAACTTAAAGATGATAAGAAAGGATTAAAAGACAAGTTGGAACAATTCACTCAAAACGAAGTATCGAAATATCTAGTTGGAACAGTTCAAGTTGAAAATAAGGGAATAAATACCGATCCAATGAATATGACAACTCAAGAAGACAAGTTAGTTGAAGAAATGACACACTTAGATGTTGTAGTTCAGACAATGAACTTCCCAAGTGAATGTTCCATAACCAACTCAACAACATTTTCGCCAGAAGAAAATATACAAATTACCGTATGCCCAATAAGGGAAAGTCAAACCAAGAAATTTCCCTATCGGCATCCGAATCATGAGAATAGACAAATCAACCACGCTACGTATCGGGACCATTCAGAACCGAAACAACAAACTGATGTTCCAGATAATAGTGATGTAACATCAATCCAGTCTTATGCTAACAAGTCGTTACAAAATTCCAGTAATCACAATACTACACAGAAGATTAATCTAGGATGGTCTGATCCCTTCTCAGTGCGACAATTTTGTTTGTCACTTAGAAGATCATATCAGCTTGTATCGATGAAGATGATTGTTCCGAAAAAGGAAAGAAATTCAAAGCTGAAAAAGAGATCAAGCATTTTTCATCGACAAGCTTTGAGGACAAACCTTTTTGAGGAAGGAGGCAATGTTACAAATAAAATATATAAATAATATAAATATAAGTAACGAGAATAATTGTAATAATGATTAGTTAATAGCAATCAGTAGTTAGGTTGAAGAGGCATGTCTAATAGGACATGACTGTCCATGAAGAGACACTTGTTGGATATATAAACAAGCCTCTCGTTCTCGTTGTAAATCAATCATTCTCATTCTTATTCATATATTTAATATAATATTTATATCCTCAATGGATAACTTCATATTCCAAGTCTTTTGGAGTAATTAATCTGCAGAAGGAACTTTGTTTGCTTTAGAAAACAAGAAAAATAATTCTTTAGCTCTAATTAAGCCTCAAACTGATGAGCTAAAATGTGAAATCAAAACCTTGATGCAACAAGTTTGTCGGTATGCAGTGAGAAACTCATTTAATTATCCAATTTGTTTGTTTATGATTTACTTATATGATCCTTTATAAAAAAAACTCGTTATTTTACATGCATTTTTGGAGGAGCACGATCCTCATGCTACGACTATGGGGCCTGATGTTGGTAGCAATGCTGATGCTCCACATGTGAGTGATTCACCAATCATTGAGATCGATAGACCCGCTCAACTACCGACAACATGATATGCAGCCCCTAAACAAGATATGGCCATATCTACACATGATGTTGTGGATGTAGAGCATGATCTAGTGGAAAACATAAATAATAATAATTATTTAATATTTGTTAATAATAATTAAACATATAGTAGTTATTAATTATTATTAATAAGAATTAAAGACTTTACAATTAAAATTTAATTCCAACAAATTTTATTTTGGTTCGAAACATTAAATTTAATTTTAAACATTAAAATCAATTTTAATTTATAAAAACTAATGAAAATTAATTAATAAAAATAATGAAATCTATCTTATAATCATTAAATAATAGACAACAAAAATTTATTAATAATCTTTAAAGAAAGCTACGTATTAAAAACTAAAATTAAATCATTTGATTCACTCTCCTTCCGTCAGAACTTGTCGGTTGGCCACACCCTTATTTATTGAACCTATTGAGTTCTGGCTTATTCACTCTTGGATCTATCCTGATGATGAACCACAGAGGATGGTTCGAAATGTCGATTCCAAAAATATAAATGCGATGACTCCGGAAGATGACACCACACAAAATATAAATCACAGAAGCCTCAAATCAACAATATTGCCTCCCTTGAATATCCAACCTCCCACACCCATCACAGGAGGGCACTTTCTGACCAATGATATGTGGGTTACTTTCGAAGAGGAAGACATGATTCTTGTTCTTTCAAATTTCACGTTTGATCAGTTCAAGTTCAAAATCTCCCAAGAAAGGAAAACATATTTAACTAGGAATCCATATAATCCTATATCAGTCCCCTTTAAGAGGGAGATTGTGATGGACATAAGAATAATCCTACAACGATAGCTTCTGTCAGCACTGCATTTGTAGCTGCAACTAAGAATAATGTTGATCACTTGTGAAAATAATTTGAGAAATTAAAAGGATAATTGGCGATTGAAAAATAACGAAATGATTAGCTTCATGCGGAGAATCAAGCCCTCACAGCTTATGATGAAATCATGCTCTTGCAGAAAGTAATAGCCCCATTAAAGGAGATGGAAAGCGATGTAGAAGGGAGAGGATCATTGATCAGGTTGGCACTCTCAATTGTAGATCACATCTTGGAATGGAGAAGAAAATATCTTGATGCACCAACATAACTCCCTAGGAAAGATAGATTAATTTCTTAAATAGAAAAGGTGGAAGTGAGAATGTTTGTGAAACCACATGAGAATATGGGAAAAATCATGGCTAAAATGATATATTCTTATCAAAGGCTTTATAATGGGTTGGAATCTTTCATAAAAGTGCAAAAAATACCTTTTATTGGCACACCAAGAGAAGAAAGGTTGGGAGAGGAGGTTAAGGATGAGATTCAAGAGTTGATAGATTCTATGAAGCAAGATGCTATGTGAGATGATTTAGAAGTTAAAAAGGATAAAATCACAAAACATGATGTAGAGAAAACAAAACTACATACTAAGACTTGAATGATTTTGATTAAGCTACAAATGAAATCAAAGATCGTGCTCCCAGATGCTTTGGAATGTCAAGTGAGATTTGATAATGAATTGACACACAAGTCCACATTGGACGCTACATAATACAAGGCTTGGCATGCATATTTGGCTTGATATTTACACATTGAGGCACCCAACATGCCTAATATGCATCTTGTTCCATGAACAACTTTTTTTTCTTAATTTAATTGTAAAGTTGTAAATAAAAGTATTTTGAAGTCAAGGGTATAATGTAGAAATGAAAAGTCAAAGTAGAAGTTGAAAAGTCACAAGGGTAGTTAAAGAGTCATGAAGGGAGGTAAAGAGTCACCTCACTTTTTGTATAAATATACCCTCATAGCGAGACCAAAGGGGACTTTTAGTTTTGGACTTCATTTTGAGTAGCTTGTTTTAGAGAGCTTATGCATTCTTTTGAGAAATCAAGTGATAGCTTATCATATCCACTATTGGATTTCTTGGATGCTTCCTATAATGGTACCTTAGACATTTTTTCACAACATTGAGAAGGTCATTGACCCAAGGCGGAATTCATGCATGTGTTGTTGAATATTATGAGACTCATCTCTTGGCAATTTAATGGTATGTGTTTGCATTTACATGTGTTAAATTTGGTGAACTATCTCATTGATTATAACACATATCTTATTTGAAGTTGTATGCTACTTATGCTTTTATCATCATTGTTGGTTGCAAAATAATTCTCAATCGATAAATGAATCTTTCTTTATGCATGTATCTTAATTAAAGTATGTTAACATCATTCCTTTAAAGATTCATGTTATTTACTTTGGTTGTGGCAATGCCTTTTTTATCTTACTTGCATAATATTTCATAAACCCGTTTAACTTGTGTTTGTCAAGAGTTATATTAGTTTTCTCACGTGTTTCTAATTTCATCTAAAGGCAATATCAAAACAAACATGATGGCAACTGATCCCACATATCAGATAGGAATCTGATTTCAAACATAGTAAGATTTAAATGAGAGTTTGCACCAGGGAGTTCCCCTTACCATTGGCGAAACATTTTGGCTCTTCAACAATAGGTTATAACCTTTGGCATGGTCCATTTTATTATAGATGTACCCTTAATATTCTATATATACTAAGGAGATATAATGTTAGGATCATCAAATCTTGTCTTGTACATTGTATTTATTGTAAAAGGAGATTTCCCCCTCGAAGAGGACTGCAATTATTGGTTTCTTATCATTTTAAGGAACAATGTTCATAACATATATTACAAGAAATCTTATCAAATTTCTTCAATCTTCTTCTCTACACTACACACATTAACCAATAGACATTTTTGATATAAACTTATAGATAATACAAATATATTAAATTTTTAATAAAGCTTAAAGAATTTGCATTGTTAACTTAGGATGAGCTATTATTGTGCTAGGCTGAAATACATTATTTTCTTTGAACTTCTATTCATCAATTTTCAATTTAAAGAAAAAAAAAAGAAAAAAGAAAAAAGAAAAGAAAAAGAGAATAATGAGATATAGAAATTATAAAATTCTTTTACAAAATAGCATAATGGTTCACATAATAAAATATATGCACTTGTGTTATGTCTGTGTGTGTGTGCGCGTGCGTGCACGCGTGCATGTGTAGTTGCACCAATATACAATTACTATCCTACTGCAAATTCAAAAATGTTGCTTACAATTTGTTATATTTATGCGGTGTTTTGTTTTATATAGGAATAGATGTACTAATGCCTTATTATTTATTATAGTGCATTATTGAACTTGGAAAAAAATTTAAAAATAATTTTCAATATTAAAATAGTAATTTTTTCATTTTATTAAATGGTGTCGTTGATAGGAAAAAGTACATTGGAGCATAGATTCCCATATTGTATGCCTTGATTTCCATGAAAAATGTTTTTATAAAAAAGTTAACAGTGACAAGATTTTGGATTCAATGCAATGAGTAGTCCAATTGCAACAAATAATAATTGCCATATATACAAGTAAAGCAACCATATAAACATCTTTTGTTTAAAAGAAATACACATTTTTGTGAAAAACAAAGAAACAACAAGAATGCTAGGGATTTAAATATTAAAGGTAACTATGAAACCCTTTTCAGTTTTTGAAGATGTGTTAAAAAATGTTAACTGAAATGGGGATATATTACGATGCTTAATATAATGAACTTACATACCTGAAATTTCTTTTCTACAAATTTGTGTCTGACCTGCCATGATCCCTTACGAATTTGAGTTTTCAAAAAAATATACCCACTCCAAAGTTTTTGTTGGTAATCTCACTTGCACAAATCTTCCTTCTAAATTTTGGTTAAAGAATGAAAAATAGATTAGGGTTCTCTTTAAAAAATAAAAAAACAAAAAAAATCCATTTCTATTTTTTTGAGAATGCACTAAAAAATGTTTGAATCAAATAGGGGAAAAAAATCCTTTTCTATTTTTTTGAGAATGCACTAAAAAATGTTTGAATCAAATAGGGGAAAGCTTGAGATGATCATCAGAATGAAGTCACACACCTTAAATTTCTCCTTTCTAAATTTATGTGTGACCTAAAATAATTCCTTACAAATTTGGCTCTCTAAATAAATCTACACACTCCAAAGTGTTTGTTGGTAAATCTCTCTTGCAAAAATCTTCTCTTTAAAATTTGGCAAAATAGTGAAATAAGAATTACCATTTAAATTTATAAAGACACATTTAGAAAAATGAAATTGTTGTTCATTTTTTTTCTTCAATATATCTTGTCATGCTGATGATAAATGCACACAATTAATTTTTTAACTTACCTTTTTAAGTTTGTTATATAATGTAAAGCACTCCAATTCATTTGTTTCATACAAACACATCACTAAACAATTTAATTGACAAAAAAAAATCATTCTTAATTACTTTTGTGAAGGCTTTACTTCATAAAGGCAAAAATATAGGTAATTATTCATTGCACATTGTTTTTTAGAGGACCATTCCTTTTTTATATATCAAAAGGAATCAATATGTCAGGAAATTATATATCACAATGTTAAATTTTAACATCCCTTTGAAATTTTCTTTGAATTTAGATTTTTTTCAAGGAGAAATCATCCTCTCTCTCAACCCGAGGGTGAGAGTGAGGTTTAATACAACAATATTTGTAGGCACATTTCCATTACAACTATATTTCTCATTATCATTTCACTCAAAAGGAATTGAACTTGGATGGGGAAGATAACAACCATTCTGCCTAACCACCCAATATAGCCCCAATTGACAATAAGTGTTCTTTGAATTTAGATTGTTCTAAGCTTCCAAAACATTTTAAAAAAATATGTTCATGTATTGATGATCATTTTGGTTCAAATGTAGGGGAAAAATAGTAATATCAAATTCCCAATTCTTCAGCTAGAAGCTCATTCCATATCATTGCATGTTCTTCAAGTTCTCCCCCAACATTTCCAATAAGTCCAAATTTTATTTATGATTCATTTATGTCATTGAAGTTATGTTATTTATGCATGTGCATTTGAATAGTTGTTCATTGAATTTTACAAGTTCATGATTTAGGATTGAGTTCACTTGTGCAAGATATTCCACTAGTCCAAAATTGTTGCAAGCTCTTATAAGGAGAAGAATACCATTGATATATTTTTAATCAAAGTGGAAAACTACTTTACCTTTCCAATTGTAACATGCAATCTTGTAGCAACCAGGCTGCATCAATGGTGTTGCACCATGAATTTGGTATATTTTATGGCATCGTAGCATTATATGGTTCAAAATTTAAAGGGTTAAAGGAGAACCCTTAGGATGTCACATCATATTAATGATTGACTACCCAAAGTTAATTGTCTAAGACCTCCCACTATAGTCAAGAATCCAATAAGTCAGACATAAAATACACATGGGAACTCCTCCATATACTCCTTTTTGAAAATTTGAAATTTAGATAAACTAAGTTTCATCCTAAATTGAGCAACCAATCTCCCTTTGTTGAATCAATGGAGACATATAGTGAGCTAAATTATGATATCAAAACTATAAAAAACATCCAAAAAGTTGTATGAGTTGACGGAAAAAATGTCCAAGTACACACCAAAGTTGGTTTGATTGTTGGAAGATAGTGATGACTTCCCTATCCCTAAACAACCATAATGTAAATACTTAACTTTTTACAACTTCTTTTGCATGGTGCCTTGCCATGTTCCATGCTTGTGCTTAATGTTGGAATATAATTATCCTTTTTGTGGTAATAGTTATATGGTTTATAAGTCGAAAATAGATGTTGAAAGTATTAGGTTTTTTATCCTTTCAGATGTATCCATTCCTCCCAAATAGTGAATATCACTTATGCCATTTTTTGGTCCTCTTTATAGTTGATTTGATTACTTGAATATTGTTAAATACAAACAGAGCATTTCCATGTATACTATGTGCATAAATGGTCATTCTTCTAGAAATTTTAACATGAAAGCCTATTATATAACGATCATCATCCACAAACTCATGGGAACTTCATAAATAGATATAAGTCTTCATTATTTAGTGAAAATTTCTCTTTTGTAGAACACTTCAATGACAAAGACATATTTATGAAAAGGAAGGCATCTAGATTTGTTTTGTGCATGCAATATGTAGTTTATCTATTGATGACAAGTTGTTAATAAAAAAAAATCTTATAGACCACCAACTATTTGTCAACCAACTGCTTATTAGCTAAAATTGTACCTTGATTAATTTTCAACCTTGCATGTTGAAACATGTCAAGGCCATTTCAATGCACTTCCTATGATTTACCCAAAGTTTTGTAATTTTATGATCTCTCTTAATTTCCATCCCCATAATGAAGTTTGAAACATCATGATCCTTCATGTTGAACTTGGTGGATAGCTACATCTTCACCTCCCTAATATCACTTATGTTTTTTCTAACCAACAAAATTCCATTGGCATACAATACTATTTATACGAAATGAACGTCTTTCAACTTGGAGTATACACAATGATCAAATTTTATTCTCACAAATGCCAATCCCTATGTGTATGTATTGAAATTTTGGTACCACATCATGGGTGGTTGCTTCAAACCATACAATGACATGTTCAACATATATACTAGCTTCACCTTCCCCTTTATTGCAAATATTTACATTGTTTCATGTAGATTTCTTCTTCCAGGTCCCCATATAGAATTTTTGCCTTCACATCCATTTTCTATATATCAATATCAAATGTTGTATCCAAATATATTTGTACTCTAATGGAAGTTAAATTTGCAACAAGAGAAAATTCACTGAAGTCAACCCCTTAACCTTGGTTTTGTGACCTTTGTAACAACCCCCCATTTTTATGAAAACAAATAATGGGGACCTGTTGAGCCACAACAACCCCCCTTTAGTTTTTTGCAAAAAATTAAGGGTCCCTTATTAAATTTTTGAAATCACTATTTTTTTTCTTGTATTTTATTTTGTTTTGCTTGATTTGAAGAATTGATTTGATTGGTTTTCCTTTCTTGGTTTCTTGGTTTTACACACTTCATACAATCAATTCCTTTTTTTAATATTTTATAAGAAAATATCACGATGATGTGATTGGGATAAAGTCATTTATGTAATTACACGTGTGACAGTTAAGTCGTTAAATACATGTATGATTTTAGTTGCATCGCAAGTACTTGCTTCTCTCCCACATTATTCTTGCATTCATAATGACTATCATGTTTTTTGAGTTTGTTTAACTTTTATACATGCTCTTCTAGACTCATTTAAAGTTGTTTCATACCTTAGTTTGCGTAACAATGGGTTGTCGACACTTTTGAACCATAGTGTAGAAGTAGTTTCCTGAGAAAACTATGTGATAAGGAGTTGAAATGCTTGACATTTCGGGTGAACTCCTCACCCATCATCAAGGACAAGAAGCAAAACACATAGGTGAAGAGGAGGAGAGACCTAACCAAATTATAAGGAGAGTGTTCGGAAAAAAAATATTAAATTAAAACACGAAAGACCAATTGATTAAATAAGGGGATTATTATTATTATAATTATTATTTTTAAGTTTCAAAAAATATTATAATTAATAATATTATTATCCCAAGTTAATATTATTATTTTTATTAGAATATTTAGAAAATTATTGTTAAGAAAATTATTATTATTATTAATGATTATTAAAAATAATAATATTATTATAGTATTGTTATTATTGATTTTTGTTTTTTTTTGTTTCCATTAAGTATTGAAAATTATATAATGTAGATGCGCTAAGTGCATTCAATCAATTAGACGAAGCCCAAAAAATATAAAAAAAACTGCAATTCGTGCCGATATATCTGTGTATCAACTGTATAAACATCATACATGAACCATAAAGGAGAACAAAACATATTAGCATTTATAGGATGCTGATAAGAGTTGAAAATAAAATCTATCATAATATTGTATTATTGATATTATGTTTATAATAAAATATTTTTTGATAATAATAATAATAAATATACTAATAATTATTATTAATGTTATAATATTAAGAATTACAATTATTCTAAAGATCCTATTATAATAAATCTAAAAGTTATAATAATAATAATAATTATTATTATTATCATCATCATTATTTTTAACAATAATGAGTATTTGTATTGCATTAAATTTGTGCATGGCCACAACATGTACTCATGAAATACATTGACTGTTTCTCATCCTTCCTCTTATTCCTATGCTGGCTATACATTGTTAAAAATTTTGAGGGACTAAATATTTTCCTAATATTCATTACATTCCTAAATGGATACATCCAACAACAACTTCTTAATAAAAGACACAATTTACAGTAGTATATATATCTTTTGAATTCCTCCTCCTCCTCCTCTGGTGGCTTGTTGAGGTCTGGACACTTGTTTATTTCCTTGTAACTTCCAGTACCACATTCACTTAGATTAGTATACTAAAGTTAAACTTGTTCTTGTAAGCCTGCAATCTGATTGTGAAGTGCCTCTAACTCATTCATTTGTCTAGTTGACTTATCTTTTAGAATTTGGATCTTCTCCAACACATTCACACTAGTTTCCATATTCTCCTGCTATCTCATATTCATCACCAACATACTGAGTTAGAGGGAATCCATTTTCTCCAGTAATTGAGAGACATGTTCCTTGCATTTGCAACTATTTTTTGTTTCACGATTGTTGTTGCCAAAATCTTTCCTTGTACCTTGCCACATCTTAATCTGTCTGATCTAGAAGAAGCAACAACCTTCCTCATTATACCACAAAGTCACCCCGAGGTCTCTTCCAATGTAGTTATGTGATTCCCAAGGTGATATTTAGTGTTCACAATCATCTAATCTAGAGGTATCGATATCCTTCTCCTTCCACAATCTCCAATTTTCCTAAGAAGAAGTGATTTGCAACCTTTCAATAGTTTAGTGCCTCGACTCAGACCCGGTTCTAAGCCCCCATGAGCTAACTCTTTGACTACCAATCTAGGGCACAAATAAGGCCCATAGATTGGCTTGTGACCCAAAATATGTCAAATATACCTAGCCATGAGCTACACAATGTTTCCCTAAATTCCCTAGTCACTGGGGCCAATGTAAATTTTTGCATAGATACTAAAAAATTGTTCTTGCAATTGAATCCAAACCTAGACGACTCTTCATGAGCCTATTCCATGCTAGGAATACAAAGCTACACAACATGAGCATCGAGAGGCCACAATCCTGGTGCATTTCTCCCATCCACCATGTCCAAAAACTGATCCCATCGGTAGCTAATAAAATGTCACAATAATGCAAGCAAGATATTCCAAACAATAGGTAAGGATGGGAACCAACCTGGAAGTCGAATGTCTCAATAGGGTAAGATGACACACCAGGCAAGTTTCTATTCCACAAGACTTCCCAAATTATTTTGCATTTCCCCTAATTTTCCATCACTAGAGTGCATCTCGAAATGGTAACCCACAACATTCTATTATTCTATGTCTGCTTTAATTCACACTTTGTCTCCCAAAGCCCACATGATTGCAGTGCCATTATTGCATAACTCTTCATAAGTGCCTTTCTTCCCATTGCATTCATTGCGAAATGTTGATGTACAATGGTGTATTTGTATTGTGTCCTTTGAATTGTGCCTCACTTATGAAGAAGTTGTGATCATCTACCTTCTACATGTGCGCCACGACATCCATCAGGCCTCCTTCCCAAATTTTAGAATGGATGTGAACCCCATAAGTAAGCTGATCCATGAAATAATTCTTGAGTAAGGGAACTCAAACTTCCTTCATTAGAAATAAACTTGGCCTTTTCGGTTATGATAAAGGCCACCACCCTGAGTCATTGTTTACTTCTAAATTCCCTATCTGAAGCCAACATAATTTTTGTTTGCACAAAGTGTTGAATGATAATAAATGAGTCTCCAAAAATTCCAATGTTGTACACTTGTAAAGTTCTGTCCAGTATTAGACATTGTAAAAAACCATGCATTTCTAATTGATTATTTGTCATTGATCTGTGTTCCCATGCATACTGCTTGACAAGGTTTCCTTCGCGCTATATAAGACCCCTCCCACTCTTACCACCGCTATAATAATAATTATTGATAATAGTATTGTTATAATAATAATAACATTATTATTATGATATAAAAATAATATTATAATTAATAAAATGTTAAAATACTAAGTATAATTATTAATGTTCTAATATATCTTAATGATCCTAAGAATAAAATATCTTAACGATCCTAACATTATAATATTATTATATTCATATTAATTATTAATATAGTTATTCTTTCTTTGAACAATATAATATTGATATTTATTAATAATATTACGATAAAGTAAGAAATGTTATTATTCAATTAACAAATTAAAAGAATACAATAATATTATTTTTTCTAAGGAATATTATAATATTGTTATAATAATAATAATTATAAAAATACTAATATTATCAATAGAATGTTAAAATAATAAGTACTATGATTAATTTACTAATATATCTAATCATCCTAAGAATATAATATCTTAATAATCCTAAGAATATGATATTATTATCATTCTTATTTCTAACCATTATTTAATAATTTTTACTATAGAGTAAGAAATGTTATTATTAGTTAAATTATCATTACAATATTGATTAAATAATATTATTTAAAAAATTATTATTCAAGGCCAAAGTTAAAAAGAGAAAAGATAAATAAAAACAAGGTAAGGAAAACAAAGAAAAGAAAGGGGGAACAAAAGGAGGAAAAATAATGGGTCGGGGGAGAAGAATGAGAGGAAGGTTTATGAGAGAGACAATGGGTAGTGGGATGCCATTTCAAACTATGCTTAAATCCATCTTCGGAGTCAGAATTGTTGGGGTTCTTTTCAATTTCAATGGCTTCCTTGACAATATAGACAATGTGGAAAGGAATAGATGCAAGAATTTTAGCCTTGTCAGAGCATATGAGGTGCTTGGTACTGTGAGAGTGTTAAACAATGGCTAATTTGGATACCCGATTATAGATATTATCAACCAAGCACTCTAAATTGATGTGGGCCTCAAATAATATTCCCATTTGGCTTATTTAGATTTCCCACAGGAGCAAGGGATTTCATAGACTCCAGGGCCAAGCAAGGGGTTGGATTCATCTTTAACAAAACTAAAGAGCTATCAATTAGGCATTATTGTCCCATTTAATACCATTGGCATGGATTTTATATGTACACATAGTAGGATCAAATATTTGATTTCCCTTTTGTATTGAATTGGTACTTATAAATTTGGTTTAGTTATCTTTACACTATTTTTATGCAAAAATATTAAAACCTCGTAATCAAATTGTGTTGCTAAATTTTTTTGTTTCTATATCAATTCCTAATATTCAATATCAGGCTTGTATCAATCTCATACCAGACTAATCCTGAATATATGAACAACTATCATCTTGTTACTTTGGTACCTATCCCTGTTAACTACTAAAATTTTCAAAGCAAATCCTTTTTGAGACCTAACATTATCTTATCTGTTATACCAGATATCCAATAGTAGCATTGTTACAGAGTAATTTGTCATTGACCCTGTATTCCTTGTCGATCCATATTATTGACATCTATTCTATGTCATGTTGCCAATTATGTGTCAATACCTTCCTTGTAATCTCAGGAAGAATGTTTCAGTTCATTATCCCTGAAGCAGACCCATTTTTACCTAAGTTTCTGGGTTGTCACGGGTCATCAGTTGTCCTACCCACAACGATGGTCAAGTTTTCACTAGCCCTAGGAAAGTTGTCGCTCTATCCCTATGTTTCACCCGCGCTGATCTACTTTTGGCAAAATTTTTAACAAACTCGTCGAAGCTTCAAGATGAAACTGCTTCATGGGCGGTCCTAGGGCTAGTTGTTGGGTCAGATGAGCTTGCTTCTCTCCTTTGGGATATTTGTTCCACCTTTTGTGCAACCTCCCTAAGAGATAAGCTCTTCCTTCCATCTCTTATGGAACCTCTTCTTCCTATAAATGTCTCCTCCATGAATGAGATCAGCTAGCTGGGATGTAACTTGATGATAACTAGATGTAATTTGGTAGCTTTAGGTTTCTAGGAGAGGAGCAAAGGTAGAGAGTGTTATTGGAGTGTGAAAGTAGCCTCACATGTATTTTGGCATGAGAGATGTTTGAGTAGAGTTGGTTTGAGAACTTTATAGCATCAATCTTTTGAACAAAAGAGAGAGTCATTTGTTCCCTTGGGAGATGGTTCACAAGTAAATGCTTACTGAGACATGTCGATAGGACCCTTCGAGGAGACTTATGATGTCAAGGCTCAGTTGTAAGTTTTGCTTTGATTGACATTAATACAAATCAATAGCTTGTTTCCTATATCCTATGTTTAATTGTATGTCGATAGCTTGAAGTTCCTTGACTCTTCGAGTAGATTGTTTGGTCGTTTTTTATTGCATTTGTGGTGTTTATCTACATGTTGTTTTCATGTATAAGTGACTAGAAGAATAAGAGATAGAGCAACATGATGAGGACTTCATCGAATGACGAACTGAAGGTAGGCCTTCATAACACCAACTTTCAAAGGAAATTTGCTTTGGTATTGTCTTTGCAATGAATAGACCCACTCTAGGGCTAGAGGGGTTGCCTCTATCTGCAGAGGGAACTTTCCTGTGTCATAAGCATCCAAGATTATTTATCTTAGTACTCTGGTTCCCTTTATCATCAACTGATGGGATTTTTAAATGAAATTTCCACAATTAGTACTTGATGGTATTTTCTGTGTCATGCTGGATACTGGATATCAAAATACTCCTGTAATATTATATATCTTAAGAACCCCAGTATCGAACCTTTTCCATACCATAATGGATCCAAATGCTAAAGTGAAATTATATGCAGAAGCACAGGTGTCCCGATATGGGGTCCGCCATTGCCACATTGGATCTATGCTGACATGTCATTATGAGACATGGCGAATTTGACATGATGACACATGTTAGTGATTTTCTCCCATTTTTCATCCCATATAATTCCTTTTCTATATGACACATTTCATCCACATGGAAGTGCCATGTGATCTCTCTGCCACATCATCTCTCTTCCACGTCATACCGTATACTAGCCATTTTATGAAATGATCTATTAAAAAAGCATATGGCACTTTGTACCACGATAATCACTTGGGTTAGTACTAATCAAAATTTATTAAGTTAATTAATCACAATTAGTGGATAGGATCAATAATTTTTTTTTAGAAAAACCATTTGATTTTAGTTTTAAATTTCTCCCTTATTTTATAAATATGTCCATATCAATATCACCCTATCCTTTTCAATGTTTACATAATATACCATATGGTGCCTGGTACCCTGGTATGATCCCATCCAATACCGATATGATTTAACGTCACCAAACCCCTATGGTAACCTTCTAATTACTCTTTTATTAATACAATCATGATTAAATAAAGGATTATTAATTAATCCCATACATAGTGCTCACCGATTTTTACGTTGAAATCACATTATAAATGAACTTAGTTTTATTATAATTAGATTTTATAATTTTATATTTTTGCATCTATTTTAGATTTTTGTTTTATCTTATTATTATATTTAGTTTTATAAATCTTTACAAATCTTGTTTGTTTTAAAAATAGTTTATTTTTCGGATTGCATATTAGAAAATGGAATATTTGAGGCCTAACATCATGGACTAAAATAAACTTCCATTCTTATAAAAGGAGCAAGATTGTAGGCTTAAGGGAATGAAAAAACTGAAGGCAAGAGAAAATTTGTGATATCATAATTTCTCTTTGAAATCTTAAGTACCCTAGGTTGAAAATTATTGTAACCAACCAAATTACTATTAGTATCAGACATTGTGCATAATAATTGAAGACCCAGAAGCTTTTGAAGAATCTATTTTGAATGAATGGAGAAGTGTATGTAATATATTTTTTATATTATGCTTTCTTACTTTTACATTGTTGCAAAATACAAATTTAACAAATTGCTTCCTCTCATGAATGTTAGAGTACTTATTTTATTGCTTTAAGCAATGTATGTATATGGTTTCTCAATTTACTTATGTTTTCATATTATTTCTGAGTTTAATCTCTCTCATCAATCCTTTAAGTCGCAAACCAGATCCACATTTCAGTCAGAAGGACTACCAACTTCAAACAATTGTAGATCTCTTAAATGCTTGCTTTTGGGTATTTTTCCCCTCCTTAGTATTGAATAAAGGAGTTTCCTAAACAATAGCAGTTGGGTGATATTAGGTAGCTATTACTTATATATATTTAGAATTATTAGTTAATAATAATGTTAGGTCATTTATTTTCCTTATTTATTTAGTTTTAATCATCTTTAGGTTAGTTTAACATAGGAATCTGTGCCTACATATTAGTGAGTACAATCAACCCATATGAGTAAAGGCCCCCTAATTTGGGCCTTGATCAAGTGGCATCTCCCCTGTTTCCAAATGGAATTTTCCACTTGTCAACACTTGGGAATAACCTTTTTCTAGTAGTTGAGCCTTATACTTCTTGACCTTACCTATTACATTCAACTACTTCTTGAACATCCACTTGCAACCAATGTATTTCCTTCCATTAGGTAGTTCAACCAAATCCCATGTATCATTTTGGTGCAAAGATTCCATTTCTTCAACCATGGCCTTCTTCCAACAACTACTCTCTACCACATTGACTTCCTCCTTTATTAACTTGCGATCATCATTTGTGGAAAATAACAAAAAATTAAAATGGGAATCAATTAGACTATACCTTTAAGCTTGTTTATTTACTTGACCAAAATTCTTTAAGACTGGAGTTTGTTATTCCACCTGTTCGTTTGATGGAGTTGAATCATCTGAATCAAGTTCCTTGTTCTTCAAGTCAAACACTAGCTTTTATGGTTCCTCCTCCTTTGGAGCATATTTAGACTTGGAAGTACATTTAACTTCCATGAAGATCATGTATTGACTATAAACTATTTTCCTTATCACGAGATCCCATAGATTGTATCCTTTCATTTCATCCTTGTAGCTGATGAAAATACACTTGAATACCTTATTGTTTAGCTTATAATTCTTCTCCTTGGGAACATGGACACAAGCTTAATTGCTAAAGGCTCTAAGACATGTGAGTGATGTTTTTTTAATGAAGCATACTTTATGTGGAGTCTTGTTACCTATTTCTAAAGAAGGAGATCCATTTACTATATAACATGAAATGTTGATTGCCTCTACCCATAATTATTTTTCCAATCCTACACTATTGAACATGCTCCTTGCCTTTTACATCAACATCTTAGTCCTCCTTTCAGTGACTCAATTTTTATAAAGGGTATATGGTGTAGTCATTTTCAATGCTATATAATGATGCTTACATAATTGCTAAAACTCTTTACCACATAGTTCCCCTTTGCTATCAATTCTTAACACCTTTATATTCATGTTTGTTTGGTTTTCCAAAAGATATTTAAACTCTTTGAATTTCCTGTAAACTTCAAATTTCTTTCCTAGAAAACACAAAAATGTCATCATGGAGAAATCATCTATGAAGGATACATATTACAAATATCCTCCTAGTGATGGAACCATTACATGACCAAAAGCATAACTATGTATCAATTCTAGAATGTCTTTTTTCCCTCGCAGCACCAAATGGAAACCTCACACAATTCTATTTCCCATAAATGCAATGTCCACAAAAGTTGACCTTCATAGATTCGTTGGAGAAACCTTTGACCATGCCTTTTATTTTCATATTACGAAGGCCATTTTCACTAGTGTTTCAAATCCTATGGTTCCATATCATGGTCTCATCAATTAGACAAGAGGATGACGCTAGTTCTATGAATGAATACACTACTAAATCCACTTGATTTGACATTCCCCAAAAACCTATACAATGTTCCAATACTTACTCCTCTCATTAATACCATTTATCCATAAACCATCTTGCATGGATCCTTCTCAAATATAGACTACACATCTACATCACCCATTTTTCTAATAGATATCAGGTTTCCTACCAAAATTGGAATATGAAGCACACTTGGGAATGTTCTAATCCACCCATATTTGACCATCCATTGAACTCAATCTCATATGAAAATATTGGTTTTTGAGTCACCCACTAGGTAGATATCACCTCCATATTATTGATATTCATAGAATCATTCCCTATGAAGTGTCATATGATAGGATTCTCTTGAGTTGATAAAAAATGCCTCATGAACTAATTATTTTCATTAAGTATTGAAAATTACATAATGTAGATGTGCTAAGTGCATTCAATCAATTAGAGAAAGCCCCAAAAAGATACAAAAAAATGTAATTTGCGTGATATATCTGTATATCAATAAACTGTATAAACATTATACATGAACCATAAAGAGAAACAAAACAAATTAGCATTTATATGATGTTGACAAGAGCTGAAAATGAAATCTATCATAATATTGTTATTATTGATATTATGTTAATAATAAAATATTTTTTGATAATAATAATAATAAATATACTAATAATTATTACTAATGTTACAATATTAAGAATTACTATTATTGTAAAGATCCTATTATAAAAAATCTAAAAGTTATAATAATAATAATGATAATTATTATTATTATCATCATTATTATTTTTAAGAATAATGAGTATTTGTATTGCATTAAATCTGTACCTGGCCACAACATATACTCAGGAAATACATTGCTTATTTCTCATCCTTCCTCTTATTCCTATGCTTGCTATACATTGTTAAAACTTTTGAGGGACTACAAATTTTCCCAATATTCATTACATTCCTATATGGATACATCCAACAATAACTTCTTAATAAAAGATAAAATTTATAGTAGTACATATATCTTTTGAATTCCTCCTCCTCCTCCTCTTGTGGCTTGTTGAGGTCTGGATACTTGTTTACTTCCTTGTAATTTCCAGTACTAAATTCACTTAAACTAGTATAATAAAGTTGAACCTATTCTTGTAAACCTGCAATATGATCGTGAAGTGCCTATAACTCATCCATTTGTCTAGTTGACTTATCTCTTAGAATTTGGATCTCCTCCAACACATTCACACTAGTTTCCATCTTCTCCTACTATCTCATATTCATCACCATCATACTAAGTTTGAGGGAATCCATTTTCTCCAATAATTGAGAGACCTGTTCCTTGCATTTGCAACTATTTTTTGTTTCACGATTGTTGTTGCCAAAAGCTTTCCTTGTACCTAGCCACACCTTAATTTTTCTGATATAGAAGAAGCAACAACCTTCCTCATTGTACCACAAAGTCACCCGAGGTCTCTTCTAATGTAGTTATGTGACTCCCAAGGTGATATTTAGTGTTCACAATTGTCTAACACAGAGGCATCAAGATCCTTCTCCTTTCACAATCTCCAATTTTCCCAAGAAGAAGTAATTTTGCAACCTTTTAACAGTTTAATGCCTTGATTGAGACCAGGTTCTAAGCCCCCATGAGCTAACTCTTTGACTACCAATCTGGGGCATAAAGAAGGTCCATAGATTGGCCTGTGACCCAAAATAAGTCAAATATACCTATCCACGAGCCACACACTATTTCCGTAATTTCCCTAGTCACTGGGGTCAATGTAAGTTCTGTATAGATACTAGAC